>CM038707.1:40850154-41522654 GCA_021613375.1 Megaleporinus macrocephalus | reverse complement strand
ACATTGCAAGACAAACCAAACCATGTATTCCTCCCCAGCTGGTGTTTTCACTACATGCATAAAAACACAAACAGGTTCCAGTGAGTTTTGGCTTTTGGTGTTGGGTTTTTGGCTGCTTTTTCATCCCATAACTGAGGAATGTGTGTTACACAGCAGTCAGATTCACATGTTTTGATGATTTTATAGGTGATTGTAACTCTCCACATCGTCTACAGGGGATCAAATCTAAAAATATGGACTTACATCAAAACTGAACCTGTTTTTCACCATATATGTTACACATACAAGGAATCTTGGTAAGAGCACATACTGTATGACATACTGTAACACACATACCAGTAACAAGTATTTAGCTGAGGGGGAAACTAAACTAAACCTAAATATACTGAAGAAAATAAAGAATGAGAAAGCGCTTAAGAGACGTTATGAATATCAGCACTTGTATGTATATAGATTTTTCATACATATGCAGGTCTGAGTAGACATACACTATAACTGCTGCTATAGAGGGGATTACGGAGTTATATAAGCATTTGAAAGAACATCTGTACAGCTGTGTAAATAAGCATTATGTTAAAGGGGGATTGCTGTAATACAGTGAGGCAGGTTTGTGTGGTTATTGTAGTGTTTAAGTTTAAAGTGCAAGGCTACAGCTGTGTTTTAGTTTAGTATCTATTTGTTTGCTAGGCTTAACACTATTGACACTATTACATGTGCTATAATTTTTGCACAGACCAAATCTATGTATTATCACTTATAAAATTAATTAAAATGAAAAATTGAAAGGATTGTGCTGTGTTTCGTCTTCACACAAACACTGTACGTACAGACGTTCTCAGTCCTCTCCTCACTGACAGTAGACAGTATCCACTGGTGACTTGTAGAGCTCCTGCAGTTTGTAGAATTGGCTGCATGCAGAGCACAGCGCGAGTGAAAACATACTTTTGTTGCCTCCTCTGAGAAAACCCTGGTTTCGGTTGACGGTCATTGGGCTCGTCTGTGCGGTTTAATGTCTGTGTTCCGGCTCTTTGCTTTACAGTTATTTCAGTCTGCCTCAATTGTTTAGCTCTTTCAGATCATTTACAGCATGTTTAGTTCAGCCGTGTTATATTGCACCTCCAAATTCACCTCCCCAGTTCACCTTTTCTTCAACACCGACTCAATAGAGTGTGTTACCTGCTTGAGTGTGTAAGAGTGCTTCAGTGGATTGTTTGTGGGGACTTACTGAATGTATGTCTGTAGTTGTGTATTTGAGAGACAGGCTGGGTCTGGCTTTAAGGCTGAGTCTGTTTTCTGGCTGGATCTGGCTTTAAAGCTGGATCTGATTTTAGGCTGGGTCTTGCTTTAAGGCTGGATCTAGTTGCAGGCTGAATCTGGCTTTAAGGCTGGGTCTTGCTTTAAAGCTGGGTCTTGCTTTAAAGCTGGGTCTTGCTTTAAAGCTGGGTCTGGCTTTAAAGCTGGATCTGCTTTCAGGCTGGGTGTGGCTTTCAGGCTGCATCTGGCTTTCAGGTTGGGTCTTGCTTTAAGACTGGGTCTGGCTTTAGGGCTGGGTCTTGCTTTAAAGCCGGATCTGGCTTTAAGGCTAGGTCTTGCTTTCCCCCACCCCAACTCACAATTCCTATCTGAACCACTAGGTGGAAATACATAACGTTTAATTTTCCACAGACTGACTAAAGCATGTGCTGATAGAAAACATCATCCGTCTGGCAGTTTGTTACCGTATGTGACTCAGACTCATCCAGGACAGTTTGTAACATCTGTAAAATTAGTGAAATCAGTGTCTCTCGCGGAGGAACCAAGATAAAGACGTTTAACACTACTAATCTGATACAGCACTTCAGAGACACCACACAGCTGAATACAGTGAGTATCAGCAAACAGCAGAGCTAGGACACACAGCTAACACAAAACAAACAACCCAGAACACCATACAGACCAGATCTGACCGGTACAAACAGAACAGCAGCAGAAACAGTCAGAGAGCTAAAGAACCACAGCCAGAGTGATTGAGTTTATAGTTCTAGATAAGCAGATCTTCTCGGCTGTAGAAGACGTTCATTCTGCTGTTTAATGTTCCACCTGGATTCACGCTCTGCCGTTCCTAGTAGAAATACTTTTCAGATGTGGCTCTTCTGGAGCTTATCAAGCGGTTTACTCCCACATAGACCAACTTCTAATTTAGTTACAAATATTATACTGTTTCATATGAGCTCGTTAATAATAGTAATAAATCAGTTTAGACCATGTTTCATGACGTGCTTGTGCTAATAACTACATGTAGCCCTGCCGTGGCATATAGCCCCGCCCTCGATCGGTATCGGCTATCGGCCAATCGCGTTGAAAGGTGATCGCGATCAGAATCAGCCTAAAAAACGCTAATCGGTCCATCTCTAAAATCAGTCATGGTCTTTGTATTCGATGCCATCAACCAGTAGCACCAGTGAAACTGTTAAGCCAATGGGTCAGACATCGCTTGAAGAGGCAGTTCAATACCAATCCACCTATGCAAGGACATGGTCCCACTACCGACAGCCGAGAGAGACTGGTTCAGAGCAGTGGGGAAATGTACATTATTCTCTAAGGCCGAAGTTGCTGTACTTAGAATTCCCATTATATTAATCATCCCCCTTTACCAGGGCATGCCATGTCCTTGCACCCCTCCTATCAAATCGAATCCTGAGCACTGTGTTGTGGTTTAGTGTGAGTAGGGCTGCTGCGTTGGACTGTGGGCTTAGTGAAGAGTTGAGGCTAACAGCCTCCTGCTGAGAGAAAGCTCATAGACTCAGCGGGATGACCAAACACACACTTTCATCTCCACCGCCCCCCTACTGCTGCAGCTCCTCCACACAGTTCCCACATGGAGAGAAGGGGGGTGGGGGAGAGCGGGGGTGGGGGTGGGAACATGAAAACAGAGAGAGGAATACAAACAGCCTGAGAGCGGTGTCTGGAAGGTCAGACGTGCGCCGGCCCCTCCGTTTATACACTGTAAATTTAACCGGTGTCACACAGCTGCCTGCTTTCAAATCAACTTTTGATTTGCGAGTCCTGCTCTTGAGGCTTTACTCCATCAGGCGACGGCCCTGGGCGCCAGTAAACGTGGCACAGTGTAGTCAGCCCAAGGAAACATAAATTGTGAGATTTTTATTCACCTGCTTGATGCGCAGCGTAGTTTTGGCATGGTTGTGTTTGGCCGAGAGGGTGTTGGTAGGAAATGGAATTGGATGGATTTGTTTTTGTTTTGTTTATGTAAACTTTTGTTTTCATTTTTGTGGAACTTGAAGTAGATTTCTTTTGTATTTTTCACTGGACTGTGTTCACTGAGCCTGAACGCAGTAGCAGAAATGTTTATCTTCAAATCACTTCACTATCTGTGATTTACCGGGAGCGGATCCTGCTTGTTTTATCAGGCAGGGCAGAGCAGGGTTTACTCAGAAAATTGATTTCTTTTTTTCCATAACAAGAAGAGAAGTGCAATTTTTTTATTATTTATTTATTTACAGCTAGATAGGCCGACGAAGAGCTAGATAGACTACCAGACCGACAGAGATGTATGGAAAGACAGATGGATAGAGAGAAAGACAGACAGATACATGGATATACAGAAAAGATAGATATAAACAGAGGTTAATTATATAATGTTGAATGTGTTGTTGTGAGTTTAGTTGTTTGTATGATGTTGAGTGTGCTGGTGTGAGTTGAGTTGATTGTATGATGTTGAATGTGTTGTTGTGAGTTTAGTTGATTGTATGATGTTGAATGTGTTGGTGTGAGTTGAGTTGATTGTATGATGTTGAGTGTGCTGGTGTGAGTTGAGTTGATTGTATGATGTTGAGTGTGCTGGTGTGAGTTGAGTTGATTGTATGATGTTGAGTGTGTTGGTGTGAGTTTAGTTGATTGTATGATGTTGAGTGTGTTGGTGTGAGTTTAGTTGATTGTATGATGTTGAGTGTGCTGGTGTGAGTTGGGTTGATTGTATGATGTTGAATGTGTTGTTGTGAGTTTAGTTGATTGTATGATGTTGAGTGTGTTGGTGTGAGTTTAGTTGATTGTATGATGTTGAGTGTGTTGTTGTGAGTTTAGTTGATTGTGGGATGTTCAGTGTGTTGGTGTGAGTTGAGTTGATTGTATGATGTTCAGTGTGTTGGTGTGAGTTGGGTTGATTGTATGATGTTGAGTGTGTTGGTGTGAGTTGAGTTGATTGTATGATGTTGAGTGTGCTGGTGTGAGTTGAGTTGATTGTATGATGTTGAGTGTGCTGGTGTGAGTTGAGTTGATTGTATGATGTTGAGTGTGTTGGTGTGAGTTGAGTTGATTGTATGATGTTGAGTGTGTTGGTGTGAGTTGAGTTGATTGTATGATGTTGAGTGTGTTGGTGTGAGTTTAGTGGATTGTATGATGTTGAGTGTGTTGGTGTGAGTTGAGTTGATTGTATGATGTTGAGTGTGTTGGTGTGAGTTGAGTTGATTGTATGATTTTGAGTGTGTTGGTGTGAGTTTAGTGGATTGTATGATGTTGAGTGTGTTGGTGTGAGTTGAGTTGATTGTATGATGTTGAGTGTGTTGGTGTGAGTTTAGTTGTTTGTATGATGTTGAGTGTGTTGGTGTGAGTTTAGTTGATTGTATGATGTTGAGTGTGTTGGTGTGAGTTTAGTTGATTGTATGATGTTGAGTGTGTTGGTGTGAGTTTAGTTGATTGTATGATGTTGAGTGTGTTGGTGTGAGTTTAGTTGATTGTATGATGTTGAGTGTGTTGGTGTGAGTTGAGTTGATTGTATGATGTTGAGTGTGTTGGTGTGAGTTTAGTTGTTTGTATGATGTTGAGTGTGCTGGTGTGAGTTGAGTTGATTGTATGATGTTGAGTGTGTTGGTGTGAGTTTAGTTGTTTGTATGATGTTGAGTGTGTTGGTGTGAGTTGGGTTGATTGTATGATGTTGAGTGTGTTGGTGTGAGTTGAGTTGATTGTATGATGTTCAGTGTGTTGGTGTGAGTTTAGTTGTTTGTATGATGTTGAGTGTGCTGGTGTGAGTTGAGTTGATTGTATGATGTTGAGTGTGTTGGTGTGAGTTTAGTTGTTTGTATGATGTTGAGTGTGTTGGTGTGAGTTGGGTTGATTGTATGATGTTGAGTGTGTTGGTGTGAGTTGAGTTGATTGTATGATGTTGAGTGTGTTGGTGTGAGTTGAGTTGATTGTATGATGTTGAGTGTGTTGGTGTGAGTTGGGTTGATTGTATGATGTTGAGTGTGTTGGTGTGAGTTGAGTTGATTGTATGATGTTGAGTGTGTTGGTGTGAGTTGAGTTGATTGTATGATGTTGAGTGTGCTGGTGTGAGTTGAGTTGATTGTATGATGTTCAGTGTGTTGGTGTGAGTTGAGTTGATTGTATGATGTTGAGTGTGTTGGTGTGAGTTGAGTTGATTGTATGATGTTGAGTGTGCTGGTGTGAGTTTAGTTGATTGTATGATGTTGAGTGTGCTGTTGTGAGTTTAGTTGATTGTGGGATGTTCAGTGTGTTGGTGTGAGTTGAGTTGATTGTATGATGTTCAGTGTGTTGGTGTGAGTTGGGTTGATTGTATGATGTTGAGTGTGTTGGTGTGAGTTGAGTTGATTGTATGATGTTGAGTGTGCTGGTGTGAGTTGAGTTGATTGTATGATGTTGAGTGTGCTGGTGTGAGTTGAGTTGATTGTATGATGTTGAGTGTGTTGGTGTGAGTTTAGTTGATTGTATGATGTTGAGTGTGTTGGTGTGAGTTTAGTTGATTGTATGATGTTGAGTGTGCTGGTGTGAGTTGGGTTGATTGTATGATGTTGAATGTGTTGTTGTGAGTTTAGTTGATTGTGGGATGTTCAGTGTGTTGGTGTGAGTTGGGTTGATTGTATGATGTTGAGTGTGCTGGTGTGAGTTAGGTTGATTGTATGATGTTGAGTGTGAGTTGGGTTGATTGTATGATGTTGAGTGTGTTGGTGTGAGTTGGGTTGATTGTATGATGTTCAGTGTGTTGGTGTGAGTTTAGTTGATTATATGATGTTCAGTGTGTTGGTATGAGTTGAGTTGATTATATAATGTTTAGTGTGTTGGTGTGAGTTGAGTTGATTGTATGATGTTGAGTGTGTTGGTGTGAGTTGAGTTGATTGTATGATGTTGAGTGTGCTGGTGTGAGTTGAGTTGATTGTATGATGTTGAGTGTGTTGGTGTGAGTTTAGTTGATTGTATGATGTTGAGTGTGTTGGTGTGAGTTTAGTTGTTTGTATGATGTTGAGTGTGTTGGTGTGAGTTTAGTGGATTGTATGATGTTGAGTGTGTTGGTGTGAGTTGAGTTGATTGTATGATGTTGAGTGTGTTGGTGTGAGTTTAGTTGTTTGTATGATGTTGAGTGTGTTGGTGTGAGTTGAGTTGATTGTATGATGTTGAGTGTGTTGGTGTGAGTTGAGTTGATTGTATGATGTTGAGTGTGTTGGTGTGAGTTTAGTTGTTTGTATGATGTTGAGTGTGCTGGTGTGAGTTGAGTTGATTGTATGATGTTGAGTGTGTTGGTGTGAGTTTAGTTGTTTGTATGATGTTGAGTGTGTTAGTGTGAGTTTAGTGGATTGTATGATGTTGAGTGTGTTGGTGTGAGTTGAATTGATTGTATGATGTTGAGTGTGTTGGTGTGAGTTTAGTTGTTTGTATGATGTTGAGTGTGTTGGTGTGAGTTGAGTTGATTGTATGATGTTGAGTGTGTTGGTGTGAGTTTAGTTGATTGTATGATGTTGAGTGTGTTGGTGTGAGTTTAGTTGTTTGTATGATGTTGAGTGTGCTGGTGTGAGTTTAGTTGATTGTATGATGTTGAGTGTGTTGGTGTGAGTTGAATTGATTGTATGATGTTGAGTGTGTTGGTGTGAGTTTAGTTGTTTGTATGATGTTGAGTGTGTTGGTGTGAGTTTAGTGGATTGTATGATGTTGAGTGTGTTGGTGTGAGTTGAGTTGATTGTATGATGTTGAGTGTGTTGGTGTGAGTTTAGTTGTTTGTATGATGTTGAGTGTGTTGGTGTGAGTTGAGTTGATTGTATGATGTTGAATGTGTTGGTGTGAGTTGAGCTGATTGTATGATGTTGAGTGTGCTGGTCTGAGTTGAGTTGATTGTATGATGTTGAGTGTGTTGGTGTGAGTTTAGTTGATTGTATGATGTTGAGTGTGCTGGTGTGAGTTGGGTTGATTGTATGATGTTGAGTGTGTTGGTATGAGTTGGGTTGATTGTATGATGTTTGGTGTGCTGGTGTGAGTTGAGTTGATTGTATGATGTTGAGTGTGTTGGTATGAGTTGAGTTGATTATATAATGTTCAGTGTGTTGGTGTGAGTTGAGTTGATTGTATGATGTTGAGTGTGCTGGTGTGAGTTGAGTTGATTGTATGATGTTGAGTGTGCTGGTGTGAGTTGAGTTGATTGTATGATGTTGAGTGTGTTGGTGTGAGTTTAGTTGATTGTATGATGTTGAGTGTGTTGGTGTGAGTTTAGTGGATTGTATGATGTTGAGTGTGTTGGTGTGAGTTGAGTTGATTGTATGATGTTGAGTGTGTTGGTGTGAGTTTAGTTGTTTGTATGATGTTGAGTGTGTTGGTGTGAGTTTAGTTGATTGTATGATGTTGAGTGTGTTGGTGTGAGTTTAGTTGATTGTATGATGTTGAGTGTGTTGGTGTGAGTTGAGTTGATTGTATGATGTTGAGTGTGTTGGTGTGAGTTTAGTTGTTTGTATGATGTTGAGTGTGCTGGTGTGAGTTGAGTTGATTGTATGATGTTGAGTGTGTTGGTGTGAGTTTAGTTGTTTGTATGATGTTGAGTGTGTTAGTGTGAGTTTAGTGGATTGTATGATGTTGAGTGTGTTGGTGTGAGTTGAATTGATTGTATGATGTTGAGTGTGTTGGTGTGAGTTTAGTTGTTTGTATGATGTTGAGTGTGTTGGTGTGAGTTTAGTTGATTGTATGATGTTGAGTGTGTTGGTGTGAGTTGAGTTGATTGTATGATGTTGAGTGTGTTGGTGTGAGTTTAGTTGTTTGTATGATGTTGAGTGTGCTGGTGTGAGTTTAGTTGATTGTATGATGTTGAGTGTGTTGGTGTGAGTTGAATTGATTGTATGATGTTGAGTGTGTTGGTGTGAGTTTAGTTGTTTGTATGATGTTGAGTGTGTTGGTGTGAGTTTAGTGGATTGTTTGATGTTGAGTGTGTTGGTGTGAGTTGAGTTGATTGTATGATGTTGAGTGTGTTGGTGTGAGTTTAGTTGTTTGTATGATGTTGAGTGTGTTGGTGTGAGTTTAGTTGATTGTATGATGTTGAGTGCGTTGGTGTGAGTTGAGTTGATTGTATGATGTTGAGTGTGTTGGTGTGAGTTTAGTTGTTTGTATGATGTTGAGTGTGCTGGTGTGAGTTTAGTTGATTGTATGATGTTGAGTGTGTTGGTGTGAGTTGAGTTGATTGTATGATGTTGAGTGTGTTGGTGTGAGTTTAGTTGTTTGTATGATGTTGAGTGTGTTGGTGTGAGTTTAGTTGATTGTATGATGTTGAGTGTGTTGGTGTGAGTTGAGTTGATTGTATGATGTTGAGTGTGTTGGTGTGAGTTTAGTTGTTTGTATGATGTTGAGTGTGTTGGTGTGAGTTGAGTTGATTGTATGATGTTGAGTGTGTTGGCGTGAGTTTAGTTGTTTGTATGATGTTGAGTGTGTTGGTGTGAGTTTAGTTGATTGTATTATGTTGAGTGTGTTGGTGTGAGTTGAGTTGATTGTATGATGTTGAGTGTGTTGGTGTGAGTTGAGTTGTTTGTATGATGTTGAGTGTGCTGGTGTGAGTTTAGTTGATTGTATGATGTTGTGTGTGTTGGTGTGAGTGTAGTTGATTGTATGATGTTGTGTGTGTTGGTGTGAGTTGGGTTGATTGTATGATGTTGAGTGTGTTGGTGTGGGTTTAGTTGATTGTATGATGTTGAGTGTGTTGGTGTGAGTTTAGTTGTTTGTATGATGTTGAGTGTGTTGGTGTGAGTTGAGTTGATTGTATGATGTTGAGTGTGTTGGTGTGAGTTGAGTTGATTGTATGATGTTGAGTGTGTTGGTGTGAGTTTAGTTGATTGTATGATGTTGAGTGTGTTGGTGTGAGTTTAGTTGTTTGTATGATGTTGAGTGTGTTGGTGTGAGTTGAGTTGATTGTATGATGTTGAGTGTGTTGGTGTGAGTTGAGTTGATTGTATGATGTTGAGTGTGTTGGTGTGAGTTGAGTTGATTGTATGATGTTGAGTGTGTTGGTGTGAGTTTAGTTGTTTGTATGATGTTGAGTGTGTTGGTGTGAGTTGAGTTGATTGTATGATGTTGAGTGTGTTGGTGTGAGTTGAGTTGATTGTATGATGTTGAGTGTGTTGGTGTGAGTTTAGTTGATTGTATGATGTTGAGTGTGTTGGTGTGAGTTTAGTTGTTTGTATGATGTTGAGTGTGTTGGTGTGAGTTTAGTTGATTGTATGATGTTGAGTGTGTTGGTGTGAGTTGAGTTGATTATATAATGTTCAGTGTGTTGGTGTGAGTTGGGTTGATTGTATGATGTTGATTGTGCTAGTGTGAGTTGAGTTGATTGTATGATGTTGAGTGTGCTGGTGTGAGTTGAGTTGATTGTATGATGTTGAGTGTGTTGGTGTGAGTTAGGTTGATTGTATGATGTTGAGTGTGTTGGTGTGAGTTGGGTTGATTGTATGATGTTGAGTGTGTTGGTGTGAGTTGGGTTGATTGTATGATGTTGAGTGTGTTGGTGTGAGTTGGGTTGATTGTATGATGTTGAGTGTGTTGGTGTGAGTTTAGTTGTTTGTATGATGTTGAGTGTGTTGGTGTGAGTTGAGTTGATTGTATGATGTTGAGTGTGTTGGTGTGAGTTGAGCTGATTGTATGATGTTGAGTGTGTTGTTGTGAGTTTAGTTGATTGTATGATGTTGAATGTGTTGGTGTGAGTTGAGTTGATTGTATGATGTTGAGTGTGCTGGTGTGAGTTTAGTTGTTTGTATGATGTTGAGTGTGTTGGTGTGAGTTTAGTTGATTGTATGATGTTGAGTGTGCTGGTGTGAGTTGGGTTGATTGTATGATGTTGAGTGTGTTGGTGTGAGTTGATTGTATGATGTTGAGTGTGTTGGTGTGAGTTGAGCTGATTGTATGATGTTGAGTGTGTTGTTGTGAGTTTAGTTGATTGTATGATGTTGAATGTGTTGGTGTGAGTTGAGTTGATTGTATGATGTTGAGTGTGCTGGTGTGAGTTTAGTTGTTTGTATGATGTTGAGTGTGTTGGTGTGAGTTTAGTTGACATTATGATGTTGAGTGTGTTGGTGTGAGTTGAGTTGTTTGTATGATGTTGAGTGTGTTGGTGTGAGTTTAGTTGATTGTATGATGTTGAGTGTGTTGGTGTGAGTTGAGTTGATTGTATGATGTTGAGTGTGTTGGTATGAGTTAGGTTGATTGTATGATGTTGAGTGTGTTGGTGTGAGTTGAGTTGATTGTATGATGTTGAGTGTGTTGGTGTGAGTTGGGTTGATTGTATGATGTTGAGTGTGTTGGTGTGAGTTGAGTTGATTGTATGATGTTGAGTGTGTTGGTGTGAGTTTAGTTGTTTGTATGATGTTGAGTGTGTTGGTGTGAGTTGGGTTGATTGTATGATGTTGAGTGTGCTGGTGTGAGTTGGGTTGATTGTATGATGTTGAGTGTGTTGGTGTGAGTTGGGTTGTTTGTATGATGTTGAGTGTGTTGGTGTGAGTTTAGTTGTTTGTATGATGTTGAGTGTGTTGGTGTGAGTTTAGTTGATTGTATGATGTTGAGTGTGTTGGTGTGAGTTGAGTTGATTGTATGATGCTGAGTGTGTTGGTGTGAGTTTAGTTGATTGTATGATGTTGAGTGTGTTGGTGTGAGTTGGGTTGTTTGTATGATGTTGAGTGTGTTGGTGTGAGTTTAGTTGTTTGTATGATGTTGAGTGTGTTGGTGTGAGTTTAGTTGATTGTATGATGTTGAGTGTGTTGTTGTGAGTTTAGTTGATTGTATGATGTTGAGTGTGTTGGTGTGAGTTTAGTTGATTGTATGATGTTGAGTGTGTTGGTGTGAGTTGAGTTGATTGTATGATGTTGAGTGTGTTGGTGTGAGTTTAGTTGATTGTATGATGTTGAGTGTGTTGGTGTGAGTTTAGTTGATTGTATGATGTTGAGTGTGCTGGTGTGAGTTGGGTTGATTGTATGGTGTTGAGTGTGCTGGTGTGAGTTGAGTTGATTGTATGATGTTGAATGTGTTGGTGTGAGTTGAGCTGATTGTATGATGTTGAGTGTGTTGTTGTGAGTTTAGTTGATTGTATGATGTTGAATGTGTTGGTGTGAGTTGAGCTGATTGTATGATGTTGAGTGTGTTGGTGTGAGTTGGGTTGATTGTATGATGTTGAGTGTGTTGGTGTGAGTTTAGTTGATTGTATGATGTTGAGTGTGCTGGTGTGAGTTGGGTTGATTGTATGGTGTTGAGTGTGCTGGTGTGAGTTGAGTTGATTGTATGATGTTGAATGTGTTGGTGTGAGTTTAGTTGTTTGTATGATGTTGAGTGTGTTGGTGTGAGTTTAGTTGATTGTATGATGTTGAGTGTGCTGGTGTGAGTTGGGTTGATTGTTTGATGTTGAGTGTGTTGGTGTGAGTTGAGTTGATTGTATGATGTTGAGTGTGTTGGTGTGAGTTGAGCTGATTGTATGATGTTGAGTGTGTTGTTGTGAGTTTAGTTGATTGTATGATGTTGAATGTGTTGGTGTGAGTTGAGTTGATTGTATGATGTTGAGTGTGCTGGTGTGAGTTTAGTTGTTTGTATGATGTTGAGTGTGTTGGTGTGAGTTTAGTTGATTGTATGATGTTGAGTGTGCTGGTGTGAGTTGGGTTGATTGTATGATGTTGAGTGTGTTGGTGTGAGTTGAGTTGATTGTATGATGTTGAGTGTGTTGGTGTGAGTTGAGTTGATTGTATGATGTTGAGTGTGTTGGTGTGAGTTGAGCTGATTGTATGATGTTGAGTGTGTTGTTGTGAGTTTAGTTGATTGTATGATGTTGAATGTGTTGGTGTGAGTTGAGTTGATTGTATGATGTTGAGTGTGCTGGTGTGAGTTTAGTTGTTTGTATGATGTTGAGTGTGTTGGTGTGAGTTTAGTTGATTGTATGATGTTGAGTGTGCTGGTGTGAGTTGGGTTGATTGTATGATGTTGAGTGTGTTGGTGTGAGTTGATTGTATGATGTTGAGTGTGTTGGTGTGAGTTGAGCTGATTGTATGATGTTGAGTGTGTTGTTGTGAGTTTAGTTGATTGTATGATGTTGAATGTGTTGGTGTGAGTTGAGTTGATTGTATGATGTTGAGTGTGCTGGTGTGAGTTTAGTTGTTTGTATGATGTTGAGTGTGTTGGTGTGAGTTTAGTTGACATTATGATGTTGAGTGTGTTGGTGTGAGTTGAGTTGTTTGTATGATGTTGAGTGTGTTGGTGTGAGTTTAGTTGATTGTATGATGTTGAGTGTGTTGGTGTGAGTTTAGTTGATTGTATGATGTTGAGTGTGTTGGTGTGAGTTTAGTTGATTGTATGATGTTGAGTGTGTTGGTGTGAGTTTAGTTGATTGTATGATGTTGAGTGTGTTGGTGTGAGTTTAGTTGATTGTATGATGTTGAGTGTGTTGGTGTGAGTTGAGTTGATTGTATGATGTTGAGTGTGCTGGTGTGAGTTGGGTTGATTGTATGGTGTTGAGTGTGCTGGTGTGAGTTGAGTTGATTGTATGATGTTGAGTGTGCTGGTGTGAGTTGGGTTGATTGTATGATGTTGAGTGTGTTGGTGTGAGTTGAGTTGATTGTATGATGTTGAGTGTGTTGGTGTGAGTTGAGTTGATTGTATGATGTTGAGTGTGTTGGTGTGAGTTGAGTTGATTGTATGATGTTGAGTGTGTTGGTGTGAGTTTAGTTGATTGTATGATGTTGAGTGTGTTGGTGTGAGTTGGGTTGATTGTATGATGTTGAGTGTGTTGGTGTGAGTTGGGTTGATTGTATGATGTTGAGTGTGTTGGTGTGAGTTTAGTTGACATTATGATGTTGAGTGTGTTGGTGTGAGTTGAGTTGTTTGTATGATGTTGAGTGTGTTGGTGTGAGTTTAGTTGATTGTATGATGTTGAGTGTGTTGGTGTGAGTTTAGTTGATTGTATGATGTTGAGTGTGTTGGTGTGAGTTTAGTTGATTGTATGATGTTGAGTGTGTTGGTGTGAGTTTAGTTGATTGTATGATGTTGAGTGTGTTGGTGTGAGTTTAGTTGATTGTATGATGTTGAGTGTGTTGGTGTGAGTTTAGTTGATTGTATGATGTTGAGTGTGTTGGTGTGAGTTTAGTTGATTGTATGATGTTGAGTGTGTTGGTGTGAGTTTAGTTGATTGTATGATGTTGAGTGTGTTGGTGTGAGTTTAGTTGATTGTATGATGTTGAGTGTGTTGGTGTGAGTTGGGTTGATTGTATGGTGTTGAGTGTGCTGGTGTGAGTTGAGTTGTGTATTGCTACCCCTTAAATAAATACACACTATGTAATTTTCCCAATTCTCTATTATCACCAACTGGACTAACCGAATCTGTTTCTCCCTCAGGTACCTGTACCTGCTCTTCTCGGATGATGACCACTTGTCGTTTGAGCACTGGGTGTTCAACACTGAGGCTCACCCGCTGCCTGTCATAAAGACTGAGAGTGCGGACCGGTCCAACCAGCTGTAGTAGCCCTAACCTTTCCCCCAAAGCCTTGCAGGCCTCCTCGGGCACCGGCCTGTTCTATGGACACCCTCTGGCTGTGGAGGTCACTCTCTCCTCTGGGGGGCTTTTGACCCATGCTGGACAACCAACAGCTGGGCTTCCTGGCCCCATGGCTCAGCATCCTCTACGCCATCTTTAGAGATAGCAGTCTGCATGCTGCCCCTTCCCTGACCTTTGACTTCATCATTTTGGACCTCTATCTGAGCCTCCGAGGCCCAAAGGACCTTCATCTCTCCTCTGTGAGGAAACCGTATGATTTCCACTCAAGCGTCTAAACTCTCATAAGCACTTCGGGGACGAGAAAAAAAAAAAAGCCATACTGCAGTCAACAGCTATCACGTTTGTTTTAAGGTTGTGTGCGTTTGTTGCAACGTTTAGGAATCCACTCTCCTTGCAACTGTTCAATTTACCAGTCGAATCATTCCAAGAATTCATATTTAGGAGCTTTTTTTTTTTTTTTTTTTTTCGTTTCTTTGTTTTCTTTTTCCTCTGAGTCACAACTGCAAGGTAGTGATGTGGAGTTCAATAGTGCCTTTTTTAGCTTAACGACTTTAATAGTCCTGGGTTTTTACAGCGAGCAGATGTTTAACCGGCAAAGATTCTATCAGCTTTGGCTCAGCCCTCTGTTGCGGGGTTTCTGGAGATCTCGTTTTCCATTAGTCGTCTTATGTCTCGGCGTAATCAAGCGAGGCTCCTGGTTCGAAACTTTCCAACACTGGAGTTGGAGTGGGGTGGTGGGGGTCCAAATTAGAGTGTCCAAGACCAATTGACAGCTCATACTAGAATGGTGTGTGTGGACATTAGTAATTATTCTGGTACATCATACCATTCATTCATCCTTCTACATATGTCAGTGCTTCCTTTTCTCCCCAGCCAGCCAGTCAGCTTCTTGCGTTCCAGTAACACAGACGAGATGTGTACATTTGTTGATTGTTTACTTAATCAGGTGTTGGAGAGATTTTTGTCCTTGGTGTGTAAAAAAAAAAAATAATAATGATTCTTTGTGTTAATTTATTTCGTGTGATATAGAAGGATTTTGTTTTTTCTTTCCGTGCCAGGCTGCTAGTTGGCACACTGATGAAGTAACTGTCTTATATATATTCTAAAGAAATCCTTATCTAGTGGGAAAGAGTCAGGAAGACAAGGGCAGGTGTCAATCAAATCGAGTGAATTGTTCTGTATGAATGTACCACCAAATGTGAAGTGAACATTACGTTGCCTCGTTGTGTTCTTATCTTTGGTTGTTTAATGTTTATTTTTGGTTTCGTTTTTTTCTTTTTTCTTTGAGTGAAAGCACAAACCTCTGGGTCCGTAAGGGTGGGGGGCTGATAAAGGAAGTGGGTGAAACCTACTGGTTTAGAAGAGAGAAAGCACAAAGTGAGGAATCATGATGCAAAGATGCAAGGAAAGCAAACACATACACAACGTTATACACTGGATAAAATATACCTGCACACACAGGTGCATACCATTGAAAGAGAATGCTGGGAACAGCCTGTTGGTCAACCTGGTGTTAATACATTTAAGGCCTGGACATGGATTACGCTTATTCTTGAACTAAATTATAGGCATCTACTCTGGAATTCCTGTCATTGGCTTAATCTGGGGCTGGGGCATTAGCCCTTAGAGGTCAGAGTTTAAGCTCAGTCTTAAAACCTTTTCGCTCCAAGTACAAGTTAATTGGACCAACGTAAGAAGAACAGATGTGTGTTTGTTTGTTTGTTTGTTTTTAAACATAGTGGGATCCAATGCTTAGAATACCAAAGAGGAAGAAGTAATGAATCATTAATTTTACTTTTAAGCTTTATTCACCCCATTCTGGTAGAGGCTCTGGCTTTGCTCGTGGCTCCTCTCATTAAAAGGAGCGTTCATTAGCGCAGCGAGCTAGTAGTTTAAGGTGCTTCTGGCCATGAACACACTAGAACGCACCTAGATAAACTAAAACAGAGGTTGCTGTGAGGTACTCAGTCGGTCTCCAGCCTCTCTCAGCCAGGGCCCGTCATATATTTTCTTTGACCTTTAGATTTCTACACTCAGCGTATTGTTCGTCGTGCATTTGTGTGGCTGCAGCCGTGACATTGGAGCTCTGATTGGTGGATGTGTTTTTTTTAGTACATCCACACATCTCAGAAAATAGAGCAGTGTCATATATAAAAAAACAAATTTGGTCTCGCAGTCCCATCAGTTTCTGTGAAAGATGGAGTTAATGTACACACATTTTCCCTTCTATTTCTTTGACTCTATGGGAGTAGGCCTTGTGGGGACAGATGTGATCTCGTAACGTCAGGGGACAATTAGCTTCTTAAAATCCCCCCCTCAAAACTTGCTCTAGTCCATCACAAGTATAGAGCACCGCTGATAACAAGGTCAAGTCCAGAAAACTGGTTTTCCATTGCGAGAGATGATGTTTATTTTTAATTGCGTTTATCACATCTACCCACTTTAATTGAAGGGATTTATTGGGGGGTGCTACTTTATATCTCTGGGCCGATGACAGGCTCGTTTCTCAGTCAGATAATGCTCACGGCTACTTTGAGCTCTACCTTCGCCAGGTATTGGATTGGTTTAGACATTTGAAGTTGTGTTTGTTCACACTAAGAGTCTACGTTCTTACCAGCATTAGCCCCAGAGATTCCGCTGGTTGTCTCCTGACGGTCTTGCTACGAGAACATGCCTGGCCCTGTGGAACTACAGAAACAATCTCTAATTAGAATGCTGTGTAGTCCAAGACTAGGCTTAGCCTGTGTAGTCCAGAAGGCTGAGCCTTAGGCTGGCTATAGTAACTTTTACAGGAGAGGGTAAAAATATTCCTTAGTTTCTGAGCAAGTTAATACAAAATAAATAGTTACAAGCAGTTTCTGAGCATCTGTGTTGGTCCATTTATGAGGAAGTTGTCACACAGTGTAAAGAACAGCTGCCCGAATCAGAAAAGAAAGAGAACGCATGGACAGGGATGATGTGGAGGTTAGGACCAAACCCCAAATGCATGATTATGGAGTAGAGATTCTACATAGTAGAGTTAAAATGGGACAAATGAGCTGAAGCTCTGATGGCTGGAGCTCTGATGGCTGGAGCTCTGATGGCTGGAGCTCTGATGGTTGGAGCTCTGATGGCTGGAGCTCTGATGGTTGGAGCTCTGATGGCTGGAGCTCTGATGGTTGGAGCTCTGATGGCTGGAGCTCTGATGACTGGAGCTCTGGTTGTTAGAGCTCTGATGGTTGGAACTCTGATGACTGGAGCTCTGATGGCTGGAGCTCTGATGGTTGGAGCTCTGATGGCTGGAGCTCTGATGGCTGGAGCTCTGATGGTTGGAGCTCTGATGGCTGGAGCTCTAACTCTGTATGCTGCATACTGCGTTCTTGGGCTGGCTTTACATGGTGAAACGTTCACGTGACTCTCTTAGCTTGAACCATCCATGAGCATTTTGTTGTATGTTAATAACAATAATGTAGAACTTGCTGCTGAGTACTTGGAGACCCAGCAGTGTCTTGTTTGTCTGGAACTAGCTAATTAGCTTGTCAACTAATGGTGGCGTAGACGTGTGAATGGGTGCTTGAGGCTTTGTTGAGCTGCTGTTTGGTGATGTGTGTTATTCCTGCTTCTGAAACATTGCAGAAGATTTTAGATCACCATAACAACGCAATAATCCTGCTAGCCAGTGTTCTTGCAATATTTGTAATCGCATCATATAACGAGTACCTACATGAAAGCATCACCATGTAAAGCCATCCTCAAGGTCTGTACTGTTCCTGTGAACGTTCCTACCACATGGTTTTGTACTGGGATAAAGCAGAACCAGTATATTGCGCTGGATCCAAAGAGCAGCAGGTTCTTTGTATAGTTCTTTGAACATGAAGACCAAAGGGAAGCTATAACCATAAACCTGCTATAGGATTGTAACTAATAGATAACCAGTCCCTGTAACTATGACTCTAAACGCTACTAAGAGCTTCAGTGCTGCTTTTCTGAACTGCTCTGGCAGAAGTGGACCGTGTACAACGTGGTCCCAAACTGCCGGCTTGCGAGCTCGATGACTGATCATGTTAGATGCTATGACTAAAGCAATTGACTTCTCTCAGACAAACACTTGATTTGACACTGTGACGCTGTATATAAGACATTAAACCTTACTGTACTTGTTCTGCAGATCTCACTGACATTTAACACTGCTGCTCCAAACTAGGGCCTTTCATCCACGAGCAGTTTACTGGCATAACTCCCTACGCAGCGAGTTAGCTTGTGATCTCCGAGAAGCCGCGGGTGTAGGTTACAGTGTGAGGCAGAGATTTCCTTGCATCTTGGTTCAATATGCAGATTAGAAAATGTGCTGTTCGGTTCTTGTTTCTGTTGCTTTTTTTTCTGGAGTGCATTGTGGTGGAAATAATACGCTGTGTTGGCTATCTTGCATAATAATGCCTTTTTAATTTGTGAATCTGTTTGTTCTATTTTTGTGATTCAACCTCGGACGAGTAACTGTACTATATTGCTGATAATCATTCCTTTGCACATAGGGTTCTGTTTTTATTATTTTTTTCCTCATTGATTTTGTGGGAGATTGTTCTGTCTGGTTTTGTGTTCTCTTTCTTTTTCTTGTTATTATAATGTACATATTCCATTCTGGCAAACTGCCACCGAACATTTATATAAATCTTACGATCTTAGGGAATAAATTATATTAATGAGCAGCAGAATTTTTTGATAAACTATATTTGTTACACTTCTATTGTGAATAAAACAATCTTTTAATATAAATTTGTGGTACAGTTTTTTGGGTGCTTTGAGAGTTTTTCTAATGTTCATGCTGTTGGCACGGTGATGTAGTGGTCAGCACTGTCGCCTCACAGCAAGACGATCCGAGTTTGATTTCGTTCTTGAGTGGGTTTCCTCTGGGTACTCTGGTTTCCTCCCACAGTCCAAACACATGCATGTTAGGTTGATCGCTCACTCTAAATTGTCTGTAGGTGTGAGTGTAAGTGAGTGAGTGTGTTGGCCATGCGATGAACTGCTGACCTGTCCATGGTCTACCCTGCCTTTGCCAGATGATGCTGGGATTGGCTCCAGCCCCTCTGTGAGCCCAACTATCGGTAAAGCCAAAGATCATGGATTGATGGATGTTCATGCATTGATCTGACAACACAAGTGATCACACATGATTGCACTTACATGCATTGCTCAATGCTGACCTCTTGTCAGAGATCATCCAGAGGCAAACAATCCATGTTCTTATTCGTGGTCAGATATTCATACATTTCTGAATATATCTATCTACGTAACACTTCAGTGACTATCATTCTAAATGTAATTTTCTTGTATGACCATTGAAAAGATCTTTGCCACTAATGCTGATCATACACTAGAAGACTTTTAAAAGACTGAAAAGAAGTTTAATAGACACCCTCTCACATCTAAAGACTAGTCACAGACTGGTCACAGGCTATGATTCTGCAAAGACTGGGGGTCTTTCAGAGTTACTATTTACAAAACTGAACTAGATTCCTTTTCAGATTATTTGTCTTTTATATGATTGAAGCTAGCAATATTCAGCTAAATGTACAGTTCGCTGGTAGGCTAATTGTAAACACTATCCACCTTTTCCACTCTGTCGTAGTGTAAATGTGAAGACATGACAAAGAGGAACTCTTGCTCACTCCACAGCTCACTCCACTGCTCCACCAGTTTCTCCTCCTTTTGGACAGTCCAGGAGAATCGCAGTTTCCGAACCCTCGTCGGACTCCTCTCAACATCTAACTTCTTTACCCACCAGACAATCGTGGGTTGTGGAGCGCTGTGGGTCTGAGACTGAGACTGAGCACTGTGAGTGTTGTGGGTCGGGGATCACGGCAGCCCTCGCTGCTCTCCTCAGAGTCTCCACAAGTCTCCAATAACACCAGAAAAAGCTAGACTTATCGCCAGTCGCCTTCTTAAAAAAAAGTCACTAGAGGGTCTGAAAAGTCACTAAATATAAGTTGGCAACACTGATTGGAGGAGTTGCACACACGGGTGCGTAGCTTGCTGCTTCCTGTTTGGTGGTGAAAAGAGTTCTCCTATTGGTTGTCGACAATGTTCACGTGACTATTTGCGAGAGCCAAGACTTCAGACTTTGCATCAACAGAGATTAAATTCTTAAAATTGTATTCAGGCTGCATGCAAATCAGATTTGTTTTTGCAAATCAGAGACGACTGTCTGCTCTGCTCTTTGCAAGTGATCAGATTGTGTGTCCAGACATCACCAGCCTATCTGCATGGGCTGCTGCGGACACAACAATCTTTCCTGCCCCATGACCTACCTGCTTATAACTCCAAAGCATAGCGTCCCACAGAAACACTACAACCAACTGTTTACATTGCAGTTTTCTTTCTCTTTGAGAGCCGACACTGAAAACCTGAGAACCAGAGACAGTGAAAGATCAGATCTTCCTTTTCACTTTAATCATAGAAACCAAAATTTGCAGTGATGTCAAAGGGACTGTAAAAATGTATGCCAGTGGTATTTAATTGGAATTCAGTAAGATCCAGTTAGAAGTTAGTTTCTCAGGACTGTGACCAGGGTCCGGACCGTGATCATGACTGTGAACTTCAGTGCCTAGTATCAGCATCTTATACCATCAGCAACTGAAAGACCAACACATCACACATACTGTTCTGTATGTTTCAGTATATTTACAGTTTAAATGCTGAACTGAATTAATTATTTATAAATTATTAATTATTTATTTATATTATTGCGGTGCAGGACATCCAGACTGAGCAAAAGTTTCTTTCCACAAGCCATCAGACTGCTCAACACTTCCTGATGAGCAGACTCATCAGATCTGTTAAACTCTTGAACATATACCTACTTCATACTCAGGTGGTCCTCCACTTAATGCTGCTAATTTTGTGCAATAGTCTCATTGTTTCTTTCTAAACCTAAGCACTCTTACACCTTAAAATGTTTAAAATTTACAGTGTTATGTTTACATTGTTAGTGTGCAATACTTGGTCAGAACTGTGCAATATATATATTCACTTTAAGTGTAATACGTCTGCAAAAACACTTTTTTTTTTTTTTTAAGTATACATATTTATTTAGAGTATATCTCACTATTTCTCACACACACTCTTTCTATATTCTCCACTGCACTGTCATGTTGTTATTTATTTGTCATGTTAGTTGTATGTCTTGTGTTTTTATATATCTGCACATTGGAGAAACGCAATCTCGTTCAGCTGTGCACTCAGTTGTAAAGTCTGAATGACAATAAAGTTCACTTTGACTTGACTTTTTCTTCACTTCAAGTAAAAACAAGGGCTACGATAAAAGAGTGTTTATTGTATTAATAAGTGAATAAAACGAGCTGCCTGTGAGAAGAATAGAAGTCTCAGTCCCTTTCTGGTTAAAACAGTCGGATTTTGCCGTCAATTTCCCTTTTTACAGCACTTTATTCTCCGACTGCTGCTTCTTCCGAATCTGCACAGATCTGATTGGCTGAGCACTTTTGGTGATGTTACAATGTACGTGATTGGTCTGTGAGGTTACTGCGCCACAAAGCCCGTATACCGTGAAGACAAGAAATGTTACGCCACTTAAAATATTTTTAATGCTTAAAAAAAGAAACAAAATTAAATCATTCTCATTAGTTTATTGGTTTGGGTCTGCATTGGACCCAGAACACAGTCCGCCTATTAGTGATTTCTGATGTAGGCAGAAGAAAATGCTCCACTGGGTTTCCCACTTGTGTAAGTGTTTGGTCTTGAGGTGTCCGTTTATTTTTGAGGTGGTCTGTGATTCGTTTGAAAGGGCTGAACCTCTCTGACTCCGCCCACTGCTCTTTGTCACAATGAGTAATAATAATAATAAACCTGATATCTGATTGAACCTAATTTAACCTGATATCTTTGTCAGTTTATTATTTTGAGCTTAACTGCTGATTTGCTGAGGCTCGGCCAATAATATGCTCTGTGATCCAGGAGCCGAAATCAAACGCAGATCTATTATTTTAAGGCTTGTTTGGTGTTTAACAGCAGCTGGTGCTGCAGGAACGATAAGAGATTCTGTAACGAGTCATACGATAAAACAGGCAGGTTATGCTGACAGTGCGGCACCGCTCCACTGCTAGTATAAGAAGAAGAAGGAGAGAGATCTACTGATGAAGCTCCCTCGTATGATCATAGATCGTATCCCACCAGCAGTGAACTGAACCATGGTTGGTCTGGAAGGTGGGCTGAGATCTCTGACTGCCTAACTATCTGCCTTGAGTACCTGCAGCTGTGTTGTCTCAGCCAGATGCTGTGTGTATCACTACTGTGAAGTTTTTATTTGTACATCTCTATTAAGATTTATATGGGCTGTAATGTGAAAATGCTTGACACTCTAAGTTAATCATTTTTCCACATCTGTTTTTATGACGTGACTTTACTGGCACACTATGAATTACTGCCTCCCCCAGAGTACAGGCCTGCGGACCACTACAGCATGCTTCATGGCCCACTGGCGGTCCCACATGGTAAGAAATGAAACCCTGCTCTAGGCTACATGACACCTACAGCTTGTCATGACAACTGACACAACTACATATACTGATAAAGCCTTCCTGTCATAAAGGCTTTGATTACAACATTTTTTTTACAGTACATGACGTCTGCTGGAATAAGCATTTCTAAACATTTATGTAGCGTCATGTTAATTCTCATGACAAGCATTGGTAGGTTTCACGAAGGCTTGTGAACATTAGCCCCACAGTAAAGTGATAGCAAATAGTTTAAAGCATTACAGGAACTGAAATAAGAACTTTCCTCCTTGCATTACCCATATGTCTCTTTGAGTATAATATTTATTGCATATAATCAGTGCTTAATTTGTAAAACATCAGGTAATGGAACACTAAAGGTGGGGTGATCCAGCAAGTGGCAGTGAGGGAAAAGGTCCTGGAACGCATAGGCACAACAGTGCTTCAAGTGTCCATCTAACATAGTAGCATTCTATACCATAAAATAATCCTAGCTTTAATGACTGCAGTAAGTAGCTGCAACCATAAAATCTCAGAGATGCCACTGGACGAGTAGCTTTTGGTGTCCTACAAAAAAAGACGTCAAAGAGGTGGTGGATCCACATAAATAAGTTCTGGAACACAGGTACCTGAAATGTGAGAGGTGCCGGATCTTGTTCCAGCAAGATCCAGCACAAATTAAGCACTGCATATAATGTATTTAATATATAATCACTGGTGTTATTTGGCCTTCAACACTTTGAGGTTTACATCAGATCTTCTACAGACCCTGTCTTGGTCACACCAGGGGGCCTGATTGGACGATAAAGAGCTCGTCTATCTTTCCAAAAGTATTATTCAGAAATTATATATAACACTGCCAGAGACACAGCCAGTCACACTGGTCACATGTGTTAGAGAAGAAGATTTAACCCTTTCTGCACCTCTAGGTTAATGAGACGTTGACAGATAAGGTTTTTTAGGGGATCAAATTAATGGTGGGGACAAGTCAATAATCACTGGATATCGGTGGGGACATGTCATTTCTGTCCATGCTTTAAAAGCAAAGTCAAGTTCAACAGCTACCAGACTGCTGTCTCGGTTCTCCTGTCTTGTGATTCTTTTTATTTGTGTCCTCTGAAATGAATTGAATATCCTGATTGGTTCAGTCCACTGTCTATATTAAAGATGGGCCAATGGGCCGCCCCTTTAAATTGTGGGCCGGTCTCTTAAAAAAACAAAAGGGAAGAATGAAAAATCCAACAGCATCGGCCCCTGAGGACTGTCGGCCCACCGGGCAAATGCCCAGTATGCCAGATTACCAGTTCAGCCCTGCACTGTGGGTAGGGTGTAGTAGGGGGTTTGACACCATTTGGGTTTTCATTCACTTTTCTCTCCTGGTTACCATTAGTAAGAGAGTCAGGGAAGATTTGGCACTCTCTCTTTCTCTCTTTCTCTTTCTCTCTCTCTCTCTCTCTCTCCCTCTCTCTCTCTCTATCTATCCATCTATCTATCTATTTATCTATCTATCTATACATCTAGTGACCTTTTGTTTTTTGTATCTCACTTTACAGGAGAGGAACCTACTTTTAACTTTACTTTTAATGTGAGTCAATGGAACCAGAATTCTTTCTAAGCTATCTGGACAGCCATGATATAAATCTCCTCCATTTAGATTAAACTGATTAAACTAATCCTGCTAATATGATAATAATGGAAAAAGATCATCAGGCTGGAAAAAAGTTCCAACCGCACCTCATCAGACCAGGATTTGGTTCAGTAACAGCTCTGAAAACACAGGCTTGATTATTAATGCCTGCAGCTTCCTGCTTTTAATCGCATATCACATCTGCTAGCGCCCGCAAAGTCCGACGTCAATTCCGTTCGTACCCTCCCACAAATCCTGGTGCCGTTCTTGCCAGTGCCTGCCTACATACAGCACCTTGCTTTGGTCTATGGCCCTTGTCTGCATCCGTCCACCTTTAGCCTTTGTAGAATGAGGCCTCCAGACCCATCCCACCTCCACACACTGAGCCGTATAAATAACAGAGGCACGCATGCAGCTTATGTGTTGCCCACTCACTTCCACAAGCAGCCAGTAATTGCACAAGCCTGCCAATTTCAGCAAGCAGTAATACCTTACCTGCACAAGCCTGCAGTTCACCTGTGAGTGAACCTGTTTAAATAGAAAAGGGGACCTATCGTGCTCATTTTCAATGTTTATAACTGTTATGTTTGGCATCTACTACAATATATATATATATATATATATATATATATATATATATATATATATATTTCAGTTTTAACTAATACTGTACATGTGTATTCACCTTCTGTCTGAAATGCTCTGTTGGAGCTTCTGTGTTTTCTACCCCCTCCTTACAATAGCAGTTCTGCTGTATCAGTTTGAGCCAGATTCTGGTTCCGAAAGTCTGGTAGAACAGGTTGGTAGAGCCATCTTCGCAAGCTAGACTGGAGCAGGACGTTTCATAGTGATCAGTTTTTAATGATTTACCTCTCTGTGTAGTGTTGGTTAGATTAGATGATTGGATAGATACTTTATTGATCATAGAGGAAAATTCAAGATCTCCACATTTTGCCCCTTTGCTCATACTCACACACACTAGTGAACAGACATGCTAGGAGGCAGAGAGCACACTAGGGTGGGCAGCCCTACCACAGTGCCCGGGGAGCAGTCAGGTTAGGTTAGGTGCCTTACCTCCAGCCCACGATTCCCTCAAGCTCACCTGTAGGGAGAGTTTGGTACCTTTTTCCACTTAACTTGGCCAAGAAACGACTACTACTGCAGGAAAACAACGAATCGCAAGCCTGCTATTTGGCACAAGGTATAGAAGGAGAAAATCTTGATGACAGTCATGATATGAACAGTCCTCAGGAAACACTGAGCTACAATATGGGCGGAGCATTCCCGTCGGACCATACATACAAAACCATACACGGAGGTGCGGATACATGAAATAGCCATGCATAGTGCAACTGGCAGATTCCTGACAGTGTGGCCAGATAAACACACTAAAGATATCAGACTCATTGTTTAAGTGTGGGCTGAGTATGTGTGACAGCCGAGACTAGTTATGAAATGACATCACCTTGTAACAGAGAAAAGGGCTTGAATCCAACAAGGCAATTCAGGCATTTCTGTGGGGAGAGTTTCTCCCTCTGGCGCGTATAACTTTGCAGATTGTTTACATGCACAAAATTCTACAACACACATAGAAAAGCTTTATAGGTCCCGTTTAGATTTCTGCTGTGTTTGCCTGTTTCTTTTAAAATAAAGTACTGAACGAGAAAACTGTGGCTGCGTCTGAACTCGCCTACTTAATATATACTAGATTGGACCCAGTGGTCACTGCTGGCCAGGTAAAGCAGTCACCTCCTTCAGTATGCGAGTGTGTAGTATCAATGCAACCTTAAACGCACTACATCAACCATCTTACCAACATTCTCACCAACACAAGATGTCACACCAACACTGGACATCTGGATATGGATGTATGTATGTAGTAGAATGTACAGAGAAAGAAGAGTGAGAGAACATCTGGATAGGGATGTATGTATGTAGTAGACAGTACAGAGAAAGAAGAGTGAGAGAACATCTGGATAGGGATGTATGTATGTAGTAGACAGTACAGAGAAAGAAGAGTGAGAGAACATCTGGATATGTATGTGTGTAGTAGACTGTATCCAGTGTTGTAATGTTCAGATGTTTATGAGTGTGATGGCGTGTGGGAGGAAGCTTCTCTGAAGTCTGGAGGTCTTGATCCTCAACCGGAGGGAAGATACTGGAACAGGTGATGTCCAGGGTGTGACGGATCACGGACGATGTTCTCTGCACGCTTCCTGGTTCTGGCCGTGTGCAGTTCCGGTAGGGAGGAGGCCCTGATGGTCAGTCCTCCAACAGCGTTCAACAGACGGGAGGACAGTCATTACCTCAGGAAGAGTAAATATAGAAAGTTAGTTGGGCTCGGGAGTAAGACTGTAGAGAATATGATTATTCAGAATTTCAGAGGGTGGCTGGCAATTCCAGCAGATCTAACTATAACAGTCTAAACTAAATAGAGAGAACCAGAAGGTAACATGGACATGAGAGCACCCTGAGACACTGGGATCCACCATCAACAAACCTATGTGATTGTGTGAAGTGGTGGGACAACAGCACCAACATCTCAGTTTACCATAAACCTCTGTGACCAAGAACCCCCAGATCTCCTGCCTTCATCTAAAAGAGAAGATTAGAGCACTGCTGTGGGTTCAGTACTTGGTACTGAGCGTTCAGATGTCAGAACCGGTGTTGGATTGGTGCATCTCTAATCTGGACCTTGGTCCAGAATTTATTCGTTGTTTGCTTCAGCCACTCCCTGCTGCCCTGACATATGGACAGTTTCTATACGGTAAAAGCCAGTCAGACTGTTTGCCCGCTCCGTGTGTGAAGGACAAAGGCAGGTAAATCACAACTTGTCATGCTCTGTGATGTCGTGTTTTGCAGCAGGTAAGTCACTGCGGTAAATACGAAGGCTGGAGGCTATCATTACGCCATAAACATGTATTTCTTCTAGAATAAACACACGCTTCCAGACATCTCAGACTTCAGGCTCTGATCCCACAATTGGCGGATCCAAAAATACAGTGTTTACAAACCAATTAGAGCTTTGAAACATTTTCCTGGATGTCCATCTACAAATATGAAGGATTCTTCATGGAAAACCAGGATGACCGATTTCTTTCCAGATCCCAGAGTGAAGCTTTAAGGCGACACATCAATGTTTCACCTGTCTGACACACAGTACATCTGTTTCAACACCTCTGGAGAGCCTCTGGTGGCTTCTTGTAGGACAGAATGTGCCTCAAGTCTTCTATAACAGCAGCCAAGCGACCTGCGTATGGATTTCCAAGACTGAAGACAGAGGCATGCATAAATCTGTCCCTGCCCAAATATAAAGCTATCAATATGCTAATCTCCTCCGGCAGCCAGTCCAGTGCCTGTCTTGACATATTTCAGGTGCTGTATTTCATAGGCATGCTGACTAGTCTGTATATATATCAGTCTTTGAACTGAGCAGATTTTAGAGACCACACTTTATTTATTGAATTTTCAGAAAATACAACTAAAAATATGCCACATATTAATGTATATTTAACTGTTTTAAGTTAAGGGAACATTTTTAATAAGTTTATCCTTTAAATCTGCATATTTAAGTTGAATTAATGTATAGTTTAGTCTGTTGGCAGCTTTAAAGGCCACATTCAAGAACTGGAACTTCTCCACTGTTGGTTTTAATTGTTTCTCTCTCAATAATGTAATTCAACTAATGCATATAACTGAGTGAATCTACAAACCCAATTCCAAAAGAAACGTTGAGGCAGAATGCGAAATGCTGATTAAACAGAAAGCAGTGATTAGTAAATACTGTTTGGCCTGTGTTACATTGAAAACAATACCAAAACTAAATATTTGATGTTTTGTCCTATGAACCTCATTGTTTCTTGTAAATAGATGCTCATTTTGAATGCAATGCCAGCAACATGTTCCAAAAAAGTTGGGACAGGATCCTGTTTACTATTGTGTTGCATCGTCTTTTATTTTTCGTTAAAATCATTTGAAGACTGAAGACACAAATTGACCCAAGAGTAATCTGAGCTGTGCAAGCATACAGGGCTTTTGTTGAAGTGTTTAGAGTTTAATGAGACATGCACTGTCTTTGGGAGACAGTTCTGGACTGTGGGCCGGTCAGTCTAGCAGCCTCACTCTCTGATTACACAGCCATGACATTGTAACGTGTGCAGAATATTTCTAGGTGCCTTTGTCAGGGTGTGACCAAAAGCAAAGCCAGGAGGACAGTGAGGAGTCGATTTATATATTTATTACAAAAAAGTTCTGGCCAGGCAAAACACAACCTCCCAAACCATGGTAACATGGCCCCTTTTTAAGAACATGGGTGACACCATAAACTGTTCATAGGGGACACCCCCCCCCACAGTGGCCAACAGTTAAATCCAGCTTGACAACGCTGTCTTACATCTCACAGCACATTTCTCAACATACAGGATAAAATTCCAATGTCGGATATAAAAACAGTAATGTCCCACATTATTTGCATAGCTCCCTGAATACATCCGGTTTAGGCCACATTTCCCAGAATTCCAAGCATGTCTATAAAAACATGCTTCATAAGCCAGCGCTCCTGGGGAACAAAGAAGGCGGTAAAACACATTTGGTGAGCTTAATAAAATGGTAAAACTGTCTCAACCTATGGTCTGACTCTTCTTGCTAGTGTGCACTCCTAGCATAGAAAAGTGTACCTTTTAAAAGATGTTGAATTACTGACCATTAGCAAAAGATGAGCAATGTTAGAATACCAAAGAGCTATGTATAGTGTAAATAACAGTACATTTTTATCCTTATGTTGAGCATCCCCAGACATCCCCAGCACACTCCAATACCCATATTGTTGTTGTTACGTGTGGGGACCTTAGTGGGCCATCACAGTCTTCATGTACAAAGAAATATGGGTGTCCCTGATAAAAGGCAGCATATTGTCATTGTCCTATGAAAAACAAGTATCTACATTTTTTTGTCGATTTTTATTTTTTTGCATCATTGCAGCAGCTGCCGTTTGCATTGTGTGACAATTTCATGATGAATGGACCAATAGAAATGCTTCAAAACAGCTTGGAAAGAAGTCAGCTTTCATAGACTTGCATTGAAAGTAAAGACAGTTTTTAGTCTCTCCTATAAAGTTGCCATTTGTGGGATACTTCTCATACTTCTCTTTGCCATACCATGAGAGATGCTGGAGTTATGACCCCTAAACCTAATAGCCTTTCTCTGTGTCTGTCAGTCTTCATGTAGTGTGTCTGTACTCTGTTACAATGTGTGCAGGTACATGATTGACCACTTGAGGGTGTTTCTCTGGATAAAAGGTCATCAAGCAGCCATCTTAGGGAGACGTTTAGGGTTCTCTCTGCTTAGAACTGACCTGGAAGCTCTCCTGTCCAGACCAGACCAGCACTCCTTATTGCTCTTCGCTTAGCTTTACATGTACATTTAGTGAAAGTCTTGGAGTTGGTGTTCATAAAAGCTCTTGTAAGTTCTTGTATCTTTGTTTCCTTTTGTTTTCAGGTTCTGGTTAGTTTCTGTGACCTTTAGTTGTTTGGTTTGTCATTTTGGCGTTTGTCTGTCTCTGAAGACTTGCTGTGTCCCAGCTTGCTGTTGAATATTTGAAGGATATTAGAACATAATTTTTTTAAAACTATGGTACTTTGGTTTTTCGGCCTGGAGAACAAAACATCCATTATTTCCATAAACAATTCGACTCAACACTGAGCACCAGTCCATTTCAGATGAGTGTTTCTGGGCTTGTTATTTGGCTTCCACTGTGCACACTATAGTCTGAACTTGCTGCTCTGGATGACGCTAATCGCCAACAGTCTGGCGAAGGAGTTCTGAACCCCTGAACTAATTTGAATCACAGAAGTGTGTGGGTTTTTAATGCAAGGCTGTCTGAGTGATTAAAGGTCACAGACATTTGGTTATGATTTTCAATGTTTTCCTTTACACACAGGAGATTTGTATGGATTCTTTGAATCTTTTGATGTTTTTATAGACCATAGACGGTATATAGACGGTAAAAAACCTAAAATCCTTCCAGTCTGTGACTTTGCGGTGTAGTGAGCCTTGATGGTTCCATCACTGGTTTAAGACATTATTCAGATATTTCACAATGTTCCTAGTCTTAAATTGCTCCCTCTGTTGGGACTTGTTGCAAATACTAATTTCAGATCAGATGTAAATCTACACAGGACAATGATGTTGACAAAAATAACACATGGCATCTTGTCTTTGTATAGTTTTTGTTTAAATACAGGTCAAAAAGATCTATAAACCACTGCTATCTATTCATTTCTGCCTCTGTTTGAATGTTACATACAGTCCCAACTTTTTCAGAATTGGGTTTGTTGGTGGGATTTTTTATTTAAATGAAATACATTGACATGTTTGTTTGGTTAACACTTGTTTAGGTAAAAGTTGATTGGTTCCTGGTCTAGGCTACTTGCATCATCAACAAGTTTTCATTCCACCCAGGCTACTTTCCCTTTGGTGCCTGCTTTCTGTTCGTGTTTTATTTAGTTTTTCTACATTGCCATGTTTAGCATCTTATTGGGCTTCACACACCAACTGTTCTAAGAGAAACAAATCTTTTTAAAACCCATTTATGCAGTTTGTATTAAGACTTTGACATTCACCAGACGGAGAACATAATCTACATGCACACAAGAACACAAAGGTGTGAACAATTCTGCAATTTAAGTACATGTAATGAATCTGATATAGGCTTTTTTTTAGACCTTCCTCTCAACTGAGAGTGTATAGAGATATTGGACCCATTAAACTAAATCTTTCTGGTTTTGTTTGTCAATGCTTAATAAAATATTTAACTCAAGGAATTATTTTGGGCTTGTAGCCATATGCACACAATGTATACCTTTCCAAGCTGGTTTGTTTCTTGTTTAAAAGTGATAAAGAGTGTTGTTACTGCAGGCAGCTTGGAGTCCAATTTCAACTAGAACTGTTCCATTCTCCACATTTAAAGCTAAAAGCAGGTGCAAAACAGAGCAGCCAATTGGAGCAGATATTTTTTAAATATGCCAGAGTGAGGAACCAAAACAGTTCTAGCATTTGGTAGACACTCCGAAGCAACTTACAGTTTACCTGTACACAGATAGGTCAAGGTAGTGTTACAGTTTACCTGTACACAGGTAGGTGAAGGTAGTGTTACAGTTTACCCAAGGACTTTTATTGGTATAGTATCCAGGTGGGAAAATCAAACCCCAGTCTACAGCTTGGAGGGCAGCGGTGTATCCCACTACACTACCAACATAACCACCAGCAGCCTGTTAAATATTAAGACATGAGGACAGGTTGGAAAAGCCAGTTGTGTCTACATCACCTGTAAACTTTAATGATTCTTTAGCAGAAATGTGTCAAGCATGCAAAGACTGGATAACTAACCAACACAAAGAAAATCTCCAGAGACCAGAACCCTATCACGGCCATTAAATACAATTGTTGCTTAAAGGCAACTGTAAAGCTGACCATCAAGAATCGTTCCATGGTATTTAACCATTTGTGACTGGTCAGTGGTCACATCCAGTGTGGGGAGGGCTTTGTTTAATCATGGCTCACTTTAAGGGTCTGCATGGGTCTCCATCCAGAGTTACTGGAAAGACATCTTCCAGATATTTTCTGTGGTGGATGGAGTAGAGGAAATGAGAAGGACAGCTGGGTGCCAACACCACAGCAGCAGTAAGAGAAGCCAGTCCTGTAGGCTTTCCACCGATCTCAGTGATCCTGCGTGTGAGGAGAACAGAAGAGGGCTGAGGACGCCTGGGGAACTCCAGTCATGAACCTGTAGAATGTTTCCAGGCTACACTGCAGAATCAATCCTGAAGATGAGATGATAACAAGCTGGAGCAGTGCTGCCGATGGCCATGTCTGAAAGTATCTGAAGAATGTATATCAGAAGGCTGATCTGGACTGGTTGGTGTCAAGGAGGCTTTTTGCCCTTCAAGATGAGAAGATGACTGTCTGCACACCCTGTTCTAAGAAAATACACATGAAATCAGCTGAATGTTTAAAAAAACAGGCTTTATTTAAGAAAGTAACAATAAACTGTAGAAGAAATGCTGGTCATGCAGAACATTCACTCACTGAGCGTTCACTGAGATTTCCTCCTTGTGTTTACACTCATTGTGCATTGTATCAGCTCCACTTACCATATAGATTTACTTGTAGTCCATTTCAAGCTATTCTTTAGTGATCAGGACCACCACTTAGCAGTGGGTCACCCTGTTCTTTAATGGTCCCCCCACCCCCAGGATCAACACAGAGCAGGTACTATTAGGAAGGTGGATCATTTTAATCACTGCAATGATACTGACGTGGTGGTGCTGTGTTAGTATGTGTTGTGCTGGTGTGAGTGGATCAAACACAGCAGTGCTGCTGGAGTATTTAAACACCTCAGTGTCACTGCTGGACTGAGAATAGTCCACCAACCAATAACAGCATCCTGTGAACGCTGACCAACACAAACTGTGAAGACGCAGATAAGCTACCGTTCTGACTTTACATCTACAAGGTGGACTAACAAGGTTGCAGTGGACGGTGAGTGGACCCAGTGTTTAAATATCCAGCGGCACTGATGTGTCTGATATACTTGTACCAGCACAACACACGCTAACACACCACCACCACCACTAAGTGCTAAGCATGACGGTGCAGAACTTGGCTTTGAGGAGCCTGAATGTAACACTATAAGCTGACCAGCTTCATGGAGAGTTAAAGAGCATGTAAAGACACGAGAAGGTTGCTCTGTTTCTGTTGGACAGGTGTGTTACATCCTGTGTTTTGGACTCTTTTTATTTTCTCCTCCTCTCCAGCAGAGGTGTCAAGTAACCAAGTACAAATACTTCGTTACCCTACTTAAGTAGAAATGTTGGTTATTTATACTTTACTGGAGTAATTATTTTTCAGACTTTTTATTTCTACTCCTTACATTTACACTTTATTATCAGTACTTTCTACTCCTTACATTTACACTCCATTATCAGTACTTTCTACTCCTTACATTTACACTCCATTATCTGTACTTTCTACTCCTTACATTTACACTTTATTATCAGTACTTTCTACTCCTTACATTTACACTCCATTATCAGTACTTTATACTCCTTACATTTCACTCCATTATCAGTACTTTCTACTCCTTACATTTACACTCCATTATCAGTACTTTCTACTCTTTACATTTAAACTCCATTATCAGTACTTTCTACTCCTTACATTTACACTCCATTATCTGTACTTTCTACTCCTTACATTTACACTCCATTATCAGTACTTTATACTCCTTACATTTACACTCCATTATCGGTACTTTATACTCCTTACATTTCACTCCATTATCAGTACTTTCTACTCCTTACATTTACACTCCATTATCAGTACTTTCTACTCTTTACATTTAAACTCCATTATCAGTACTTTCTACTCCTTACATTTACACTCCATTATCTGTACTTTATACTCCTTACATTTACACTCCATTATCGGTACTTTATACTCCTTACATTTACACTCCATTATCGGTACTTTATACTCCTTACATTTACACTCCATTATCAGTACTTTATACTCCTTACATTTACACTCCATTATCTGTACTTTCTACTCCTTACATTTACACTCCATTATCAGTACTTTATACTCCTTACATTTACACTCCATTATCTGTACTTTCTACTCCTTATATTTACACTCCATTATCAGTACTTTATACTCCTTACATTTACACTCCATTATCAGTACTTTCTACTCCTTACATTTACACTCCATTATCAGTACTTTCTACTCCTTACATTTACACTCCATTATCTGTACTTTCTACTCCTTAAATTTACACTCCATTATCTGTGCTTTCTACTCCTTACATTTACACTCCATTATCAGTACTTTCTACTCCTTACATTTACACTCCATTATCTGTACTTTCTACTCCTTACATTTACACTCCATTATCAGTACTTTCTACTCCTTACATTTACACTCCAGTCTGTACTTTCTACTCCTTACATTTGCACTTCATTATCAGTACTTTCTACTCCTTACATTTACACTCCATTATCTGTATTTTCTACTACTTACATTTACACTCCATTATCAGTACTTTCTACTCCTTACATTTACACTCCATTATCTGTACTTTCTACTCCTTAAATTTACACTCCATTATCTGTGCTTTCTACTCCTTACATTTACACTCCATTATCAGTACTTTCTACTCCTTACATTTACACTCCATTATCTGTACTTTCTACTCCTTACATTTACACTCCATTATCAGTACTTTCTACTCCTTACATTTACACTCCAGTCTGTACTTTCTACTCCTTACATTTGCACTTCATTATCAGTACTTTCTACTCCTTACATTTACACTCCATTATCTGTATTTTCTACTACTTACATTTACACTCCATTATCAGTACTTTCTACTCCTTACATTTACACTCCATTATCAGTACTTTCTACTCCTTACATTTACACTCCATTATCTGTATTTTCTACTACTTACATTTACACTCCATTATCAGTACTTTCTACTCCTTACATTTGCACTTCATTATCAGTACTTTATACTCCTTACATTTACACTCCATTATCTGTATTTTCTACTACTTACATTTACACTCCATTATCAGTACTTTCTACTCCTTACATTTACACTCCATTATCTGTACTTTCTACTCCTTACATTTACACTCCATTATCAGTACTTTCTACTCCTTACATTTACACTCCAGTCTGTACTTTCTACTCCTTACATTTGCACTTCATTATCAGTACTTTCTACTACTTACATTTACACTCCATTATCAGTACTTTCTACTCCTTACATTTAAACTCCATTATCAGTACTTTCTACTCCTTACATTTACACTCCATTATCAGTACTTTCTACTCCTTACATTTACACTCCATTATCAGTACTTTCTACTCCTTACATTTTAAACATAGTCTCGTTACTCCTATTTCATTTCAGCTTGTTTTCATTCATGTACATCTACATTCCAGTAAAGGTTATTGATAACGTATCTTTGAAGTTTGACTTTTTGCACCATTACAATACTTACAGACAACTAGTCATCATATCTTCTGCTCCATGAAACACATGTTAATGTTCAGTAGTACACAGATATGCTTCTTTAATATATTTACATTGTACTAAACTACATTCATGTTCAATGGGCGTATATGCGGCTGAAACAGGAAGCCTAGCGCATCCCAAATTTATCAACATTAACATTTTAATATAACATTATAGTCTTTATGGCTTTTAGAAGAATGGGGTTTTTGGGGAGGTGGGCTAGTGCAATAAGCTATAAGCAATAACTAAGCTTTTGTCCCTAATGGCTTTTTTTCCCCCTTACATTACTTTTACTTTTATACTTTAAGTAGTTTTGAAAGCAGTACTTTTACACTTTTACTGGAGTAAAAATCTTAAGGTTGATACTTCAACTTCTACAGAAGTATTTTTAAACCCTAGTATCTATACTTCTACCTGAGTAATGAATGTGAATACTTTTAACAGCTTTGCTCTCCGGATACATTTACAGGTGATTACTGTTTGGGTGATTTGGTTGCTTGTTACTCCGTCTGTGTTCTTATATCCTATTGGCTGGTCTTGATGGCAAGAGATTTAAAAGGACCTTTGTTTCTGCAGTCGAGAGGGGGCTGCTCCAGTTGGCTGTCCACCAGCAACCGACCCAACTTTAGTTTTTGTTCTTATTTTTGTAATGTCATGTTAAAACAGGATTTGTAGGGCCGACATGCTTTTTAGCTTAAGTGGGATTTATTTTTCTTTTAAGGTGATTTATTTGTTATTTTGGCCCGGGGTTATCCTAAAGCCATAGAATCCTAAATTCTAACCACAAGTAAGCTGACTGAAAACATAAATAAGCAAATAATTACATATAATGTGTGTTGTGTTGATGTTGAGGGAGCATTGGTTGCGTTTGGTCTAGGCTTAAGTGAGCAGTCAGTTTAAGATTATAGGTCAGCATTGTTTAATCTAGATTGCTTATGTTTGTGATAGCTAATGGCAACTGGTTAGCAGCATTGCAGCAGTGACAGTTTGAGAACCCACAACCACGTTAATGTTACCTGCTACATTACTTGCAGTGTCATTGTTTACTATAATGTTATATCACAATATTTCTCCGTGCAACCTTTGCAAAGGGTTTTATTTCCATAGAGACATAAAAATACGGTTTACTAGCCCATCATCGTTCACCTTGGCAGTGCGTGTCCATGAATTTGGGGCCGGACCTTCTGAAGGAGCACTAAAGTGATGTATTTGTTTTGCTTTTGAGGTCAAATATCATCCTCCAGAATCGTATACTGCACCTTTAATGATAATAATAATACCAATAATGACAACCCCTTGTCCCACCATCATCTCTGGCTTTCCACACTGGTGCTTGTCTTCTGTGGTGTAATAGCCGGAGGCCTTCTGCTCTACCTCCGGCAGTAGTGTGGCAGCAGGTGAGTGTGAACAGATAATGGAAGGTGAAGTGCAGGCTACTAATGAGAGTGAGCACATTCAGAGCTTTAATTAGTGATGCAGATAACAGCAGCGTTTTTCATTCTCTGATTCTGAAACGAAGCTACTAAGCTCTTTATATGACAGAGACAGAGATGTGCCCTGAAGCTGAAACGCTCTGCATCCAGCTCCCTCTAAGCTCTGAAAAGGCTTCAGAGAGTGAAGAACAGAGAAGTGGGGCTCTGTGCGCTGACGGGAGCTGAGCTTTGGATGGAGCTGCAGCTGTAGTCTGTGTGTATGATGCTGTAGTTAATGCACTCAGTCAGGAACTCAGAAACACACACCAGGAGCATCTCTCCCAGCCAACAAACCTCACACACCCACCAATCAGACACACGCTCGCGCTACAGACGGATCATTACTGCACGCTGAGTGATTTTAGCCGCAAGCTGTTCAGGAAAATGAATTAAGGCTTTTCAGCTCTCTTGGCCTCGTTCTGCTTTCAAATGGAGAGGTCAAGAATGGCCCCGTTGTTTGAGCTTGAGAAAGACATGGAGGGGAACTTGTGTGCCAGGATCTTGTGTTTACAGTGATGCCAAAGCTAAAAATATCTACACCACAGCAAACATTACGAACATCAGCACAATCTTAACTGGGTTTCTTGTCATACATGCAGCTATTGACATCATAGGTTCCCTTTGAGAGCCGCCAGTGAGCACTTCTCCTTCCTGCTGAGAAAATAAGAAACCAGGATGAAAATTGTGACCAGAAAATAATAATGGAAGCAGGACTGTAAGAAGATGATTGAGGTTTCAAGATTGCTGGAGGAACCTTCAATAACCGTTGATACAGCACAACCACCTTACACTAAAACCAAGACAAAACAGGGTCCAGCTTTCCCCAAAACTAAAACCACCTCACCCTGAAACCAAGTCTTAACCAAGTCCACCTTACCCAGAGACCGAGGCATGCTATAATCTACATTACAGGTTCCCCTCGAGAGCCAGTAGTGAGTCCTTAGATTGGTACTTCTCCAAGCTCCTAAGCAAATTGAGAATTAGAATGGAACTGAATAAAAATGTTACCTGGAAATAAAAAGGAAGCAGGACTGCAAGAAGATGATTGAGGTTTCAAGTTGGTTGGAAGAACCATCAATAACCTTTGATATGAGGAACAGCACAACACTTATAGCAGAATCCACATTACCCTGGGATTGAGACAAGACTGAGACCACCTCATTCTTAGTCCAAGATATAACCAAGTCCACTTTACCCAGAGACCGAGACATGCTATAATCTATATCAGAGGTTCCTCTCAAGAGCTCTAGTAAGTCATTCGATTGTTGCTTCTCCAAGCTCCTGTGCAAATTAAGATTAGAATGGAACTGATGAAAAATGTGACCAGAAAATAAAAAAAGGAAGCAGGATTGCAAGAAGATGATTGAGGTTTCAAGATTGCTGGAAGAACCATCAATAACTTTTGATATGAGGAACAGCACAACACTCATAGCAGAATCCACATTACCCTGGGATTGAGACAAGGCTAAGACCACCTCACACTCAGTCCAAGATATAACCAAGTCCACTTTACCCTGAGATCGAGACATGCTATAATCTATATTAGAGGTTCCCCTCGAGAGCCACTAGTGAGTATTAGATGGTTACCTCTCCAAGCTCCTGTGCAAATTGAGAATTAGAATGGAACTGAATGAAAATGTGACCTGAAAATAAAAAAAGGAAGCAGGACTGCAAGAAGATGATTGAGGTTTCAAGATTGCTGGAAGAACCATCAATAACATTTGATATGAGGAACAGCACAACACTCAACGCAGAATCCACATTACCCTGGGATTGAGACAAGGCTAAGACCACCTCACACTCAGTCCAAGACATAACCAAGTCCACCTTACCCAGAAACCAGGACATGCTATAATCTACATCAGAGGTTCCCCTCGAGAGCCACTAGTGAGTCTCTAGATTGGTACTTCTCCAAGCTCCTGTGCAAATTGAGAATTAGAATGGAACTGAATGAAAATGTGACCTGAAAATAAAAAAGGAAGCAGGACTGCAAGAAGATGATTGAGGTTTCAAGATTGCTGGAGGAACCATCAATAACTTTTGATATAAGGATAGCACGGCACTCATAGCAGGATGTCAGGAAGATCTGAAGGCTGCACTGTCAGAGAGATAAGATGGGTCTATTGCTCGATATGAAGAAAACAAAGGTCATGACAAGCATGACCTGAAAAGGCTTCCAGTGGTCTGAACACTCAAACGTCAATGTTTTAAAAACTTCTACCTCCACATTGCTGCTGTGCAGGTAAAACCTGATATGCAGGTTGTGTTAGTCATTCTCTAGCTCTTCGTTTGTGGTCAGTTTCTGACCACCCAGACTCTCTATGCAGGATATTTTGTATGGTGTACTTAAGAGTGACATGTAAAAACTCAGCTCTGTCTAAATTCACTCTGATACCGACACCATACACACTACAGTGTCAGTGCTGTGCTGAGAGTGGACCACCCAAATAATATCTGGACAACAACAGCCCTGATCCTGTAGTAAGAAATGGACTAATAAAGAATTGGGTAATGAGCAGTTGATAAATTGTGCATAAAAATGGGCTGCTGTTTACAGTTTTACCTACAGGATCCCTGTGGTGCCAACACAACCAAGCTAGCATTAGTATAATGACCATTTCAGCCAGAGAAAAGAAACACACTTTTATTATTATTATTATTATTATTATTATTATTATTATTATTATTATTATTATTATTATTAATGTATTTGTTGCACAGAGTGCCTTGCTATCCCTTTGCTGCTGTAACACTGTGAATCTCCCCACTGTGGGACTAATAAAGGATTATCTTGTCTTAGAGGTGATTAAGAAGACCTGGATACTACATTGCCCTCAGGGGATATCTGAATTTTGGAATCAAATGACATCAATCAATAAATACCACCCAGTTAATCCATCATTTAAAGTTCAGTAAGTTTCTCAACCAGCAATGAACACATTTTATTTAAACATGTACAGTTTTATTCTGTTTTTAAGTTTTATTGAAAGAAAAAAGGTTAAGGTTTAAGTTAGGTCCAATAGAGGCATCAAACTTGGCTGGTGAGACATAACTGAGACCAAGACAATACCAAGTCCACAATAGCCTGAGGCTGAGACATGATTTAGATCATCCAACCCAAGACTGAGACAAGACTAAGACCACCTTTTCCTAAAACCAAGACATGAAAGAGTCCACCTTTTCCTCATGACAACAAGACGACCATGACTAGACTGAGACCACCTTACCCCAAGACAAGACAAGGTCCACCTTTTTTCCAGGACTGGGACAAAACTGAGACCGCCTCACCCTGAGATGAAAACAAAACCAATTCCAAGTTTCCAATGTCATATTACCCCGATACTTAGACATGACCAAGACCACTTGACCTTGAGACTGAGACAAAACTGAGTCCACCTTAATCTAGAACCGGAGCAAGACTGAACCCACCTTTCCCTAAACCCAAAAACAAAACTGAGTCCACCTCAATCCAGGATCGACTACAACTGTATCTTGTCGCCATAGCGGCCAAGTCATTTCTGTAATAAGACAGTAGCATATGTTAACATTGACTTGCATTGTTTGTACATTCACACTCTATAAAAACAAACCAAAAATACAACAAATACAACAAAAATACAGTCATCTGTACTGTTTAAGTTTTTCGTTTTGACTGGAGTGTCCCTTTAAAACCAGTGTTGGTGACAACATTTTCACATCATCTTACTCTCGCTGTGATTCACTCACTCAAACACGGGAATCTCAGCAGTTACTGCCTCATGGAATCTGCACACGTCACTATAATGGAGTTTTTAAAGTATACCAAATAATGTGATAAGCCAGAAATGAGAGAAAGGACAAGTAAGACAGTGATGATTATCATTCTGGACGCGTTCCTCACTATCGGCTTGTGTATCAGCAGATCAGCAGTTTGAGTGGGGCTTCTTCTATGCAGATATCCAAATCCCTGCAGCCACATAATTACAAAGTAATGACATCAGATTGCCTTCAATAGGCATTGTGCTGGCTGAGCAGTATATTAGAGCCTTTGGATTTAGTATTCCCTAAACTCGCTCTCTCCTGAGAAAGTAGGGGAATATGCTGGCTCAACATTCTTATGCGTCCCACCACACGAAGTCATTTTTAAATCATCTAACTCTCACTCTTCTCACTATTTTCCTCCTCCTCTCACTCAGGTTATATATACTCACTCAAGCATTCATGCACCACAACCGTATATGTTGAGGATTGTTTATTTCTTATTTATGCTCACAATAGACAGAATATCGTACAATGAAATGTAGGATATATATATATACACTACCGCTCAAAGGTTTGGGATCACAGTGAAATGTTCTTGTTTTCAATGGAGTATCTTCTTCCTTATCTCAACAATGGACTGATGGGTCTCTAAAAAAAAGTCGTTTCTTTCTGGTCATTGTGAGTCGGTCAGCAAGTCATCAACTGCTGATGCTTCAGATACTAAACTAACCTAGAATGTTGTTCCCTTTTATACTCACTTATTAGTAGAATGTTTTTCAGCTGTGCAACACAATTGATCAAGAGTGTCCTAACAACCAATTAGTCCAATAACATCCTTAACTTGGATTGGCGGCAGTACCAGGAGATTTAGACAGAGAATTGCTGATAATAGGACTATATGCAAAATAAGCCTCTATACAAAAATAGACTTTAATACAAACATTTTTATTCTTTAAAAATCATCTGATACACTTACATTAATTGTGAAATGGACAATATTGTTTGTGAATTGCATGAAAATTGCATGAAATGAAATTCTAAAGTGATCCTAAACTTTTGAGCGGTAGTGTATGTAGCCTATATATACATTTTTTGCTCTCTATTCGTTTACAACTTCTGTTCTTTTCAGGAAACGTACTTTCAGCTTTTTTGAAAGACATCTGTGGGGACGTTTTTCCCCTCCTCTAATCCAGTCTTAGAAGTTGGCTGCACTTTCTCCTTCTCACCATGTAACTAATCCCAAGCACACTGAGTGATGTTGAGATCTGGACTCTGGGGTGGTCAGCCCGTTGTTCTGAGAACACCAGCAGCATCTTTAGCTAATGCATCTATCTTCTTTTCTCAGTGCGGAGCTTCTTGGCATCCTTTTAGACCCACAGAGCAGAGTTGTCTTCTCACCTTGAAAAGATAGACAGAAACACCTTTGGATGTTTTCAGATCTGAAGCAAGAGTGGACCTCTGGTCAAACAGTATTATAAATACTGTTTGATCAGAGGAGGATTTGTCTCCCCTTGTAAGTTTTGGTTCCTCCCAAGCTTTGTTCCTCTAGTCTGAGGGAGTTTTTACTTACTACTGTCTCCTCTGTAACTGTCTGCTTTGTGACAACATCTTTTTTGTGCTTATTTGTGCTACACAAATAAACTTGAATTGAATTGAATTTTCTCTTCCCTCTAAATGATAAATACTGTTAATCTGATGGGTACCGTTTTGCTGGTCTGCCAGAACAGTGGACCTTCTTAGACTGAACTATGGAGGGGTGAAAATATATTTCTGTAGATTTCTTTGGAAACTGAAAGAATGAAAGCTGTTGTTGAGGTTTCTGTGTCAGTCTCCACTCTTCTGGGAAGGCTTTCTGCAGGATTTTGGAGTGTGTCTGTGGGAATATGTGCTCATTCAGAGGGCATTTGTGAGGTCAGGCACTGTCAGATCACATCAAGTGTTTTTATTGCTTGATATGTCCAGTATGCATCAGAATGAAAAGTCACTCTCCAGGCCTCATGGTGCAACACAGAACAGCAGCACAATGTACAGGACTACATCAAGTGTAGATACACGACAGTGTGAAGTAGTGCAGAACATACAATAACTACACTAGATGATAAATATGCACAACCTAAATGAACAAGACAAGTCACAACTAATACATCCTATACAGGGCAATTTACTAATGGGAAATAATATGTAGCAGCAGTTAATGGGGAAGTAGTAAGGAAGTAGTGCCAATATTGTCAACTGTAAACTTTACAGTAAAGTAGAGACCAAGTTATGGTCTACAACATTGGGGGGTATAAGTAATCCAACAGCCTTAAGCAAGAAGCTATTGGAGAGTCTGGCGGTGGTGGACTGAATGCTCTTGTACCTTCTGCCACATGGCAGGGGTGGGAAGGGTCAGCCAAGATGCTGGCAGCCTTGTGGACGCACCAACTTTCATGGTGTTGGATGCAAAGGACTTGGAATTCAAAAAGGTGTTCAGTGGGTTTTAGGTCAGGGCTCTGTGCTGGGAGTTCCTCCAGAGCAAACATATTGGGTCTGTCTCAAATCCTAGTGAGCTGCCTACATAGGCAGCATTTTACATCATAGTATGCGCTCCTGACATGTAGACTGTCCCAATTCTTACATACCTTAAACATGCTGTCTACTGAGACACCTTATTTTGGCCTGATTTTAAGGAAGCATCGAACGCTTCCTCAGCCGCTAAAGCAATCCCGTGATGCAACTCAGGCAAATCTACGAGCAGTGAAGTGGTTTTAAAATGTAAGTTATGTTATTTTGATTCTCTCTGGTGTTTTAATGTGTTTCTTGTCATATAATCACACAAAACAGTATTTTATTATCAACTCTGTAACGAGTCGCTGACCATTTTGCAGTTTTATACTGCAATAACCTCCGGCTATTGTTTTGGATGCGGGCCAGTAGCTAACCTATTAAATCGTGTTTTTATGGAGCTGGATTTGTGCACGGGGCAAAGGATCATGCTGGGACTATTATCTAAAATGTCTATGAATGCTGTAGCATCAACATCAGTCTTCACTGGAACTAATAGGCCCTGAAAAACAGCACCACCCCCATTATCCCTCCTCCACCAAACTTTTGACACTATGCATTCTGTAGGTAGGCATTCTCCGGGGCCACCAAACCCAGGTTCATCTCTTAGACTGCCAGATAATGAAGTGTGAATTATCACTGAATGTTTCCACTGAGGCAGCATGCTGGTGTAGTGGTTGGCACTGTTTCCTCACAGCAAGACAATCTAGGTTCTATTCCCAGTCCAGGCCCAGTCTATGTGGAGTTTGTATGTTCTCCCTGTGCTTTCACCCACAGTCCAAAGAGGTTAGGTTGATCAGCCATGCAATGGACCAGCCACCTGTCCATGATGTACCCCGCCTTCGCCTGATGATGCTGGGATTGACTTGTGACCCCAACTACTGGGATGATGGATGGATAGATGTTTCCACAGTCCAATGGCAGCATGTTTACACCATCCCAGCAGGCGCTTGGCATTACACATAGTAATATTAGACCTATTTGCAGTTTCTTGGCCTGAAAATACATTTTGTGTGCTGATGTTGTGCAACGGGCCATTTTCACATGTTTACGGGCTTCAGCACACTGTGGCCCAGCTCTGTGAGTTGGTGTGGTCTGTGGCTATGTGGCTGAGCTGTTGTTGCTCCTAAAAGCTTCAATTGTACAATAATAGCACTTACTATTGACCAGGGCAGTTCTAGCAGTGCAGACATATCACAAAGTGCAACTTTACAGAGCTTCACTATGACACATTCTACTGCCAATGGTTGTCTATGAAGATTGCAAAGCTACGTGCTTGGCTTTACATTCACTCATACATTCTATTCACTCACAAAGCTCTCCATAATCAGGGCCTACCTCACTGACCTTCTTCATTACCACACTCCTTCCCGTAGCCTTCGTTCCTCTGAGGCCAATCTTCTGTCCGTTCCCATTAGGACTAAGCACCGAACCTGGGGTGATAGAGCCTTCTCCATAGCTGCGCCCTCCCTATGGAACGCTCTGCCAAAATCCATAAGAGACCTGCTTAGATCTGTTTAAATTTAAGTCTCTCCTCAAAACCCACCTTTTCAGACCTGCTTTTAATCTGTAACATCATACCTTGTTTATATTTGTACTTTTCTATTTCTTTTATTATTAATTCATTTCTTTCTGTTTGTCTATGCCCTTCTGCTGCTTGCTTCCATCCTCACTTTTTTTTATATTTTCACTTGTTTATATTTTAATACGATTGTATCTTGTATTGTGTTGTTTGGAAAATTGTTTGTAAAGCATCTTTGAGTTTCTTGAAAAGCGCTATGTAAATAAAAGGTATTATACCTGTTAGGGATGATAGAACTCAACAGAACTCAATAATTAAGAGGGGTCTGCAGATTCTTTTGCACACATAGTGTATCACTTGGGCCCTATTATACAGGCTGAAAACCTCAGGCCAGTTTGGCTGTTGATGAAGCAGTAGAGTACTCATAACACAGCGCAGCTGAGCACAAACACACACACACATATACAGCACTGCCAGCTATCGATCTGTGAGCATCCATCTCTTTTCCTCTAGCTGGAGGATGAGAGCCACTGAATCCTGCGCATCCCCAAAACTCACCCATCAGTCACGCTAGCTGGATGATTAGGAGCATTCACAGTGCATGAAATTATGCAATAAAATTATATGCCTTGGTCTAGATGGCCCTGAATAACACTAAAATAAAGTGGCTTTGTAGGAATAATACCAATTTCCCTCTTATGATTAAAGCCCGGAGCTCCAATGCATTCCTAATGTGGTCTTGTGCCGTTTCCATATGCTGGCTGTTGTTATTCTGTGAAAAAAAGAAAGAAAAACTGTTAGGCATGAGGCCGAATGCAGCTATTGCGCTCTGGTGCAAGCAGGGATATATACGAAGAGGACGCCGCCTGAAGTGAGGGTGATCACATGACCCCGGGCCGCAGCTGTGGGACGAGACTTGGTATTTCCACCAGTGTCAGAAAGACACAAAATGCCAATCTATTCTGCCTGATGCTCTTCATCTGTCGCCTGGAGAGCCCAGACAGCATTACCATGCACAGCAGGAGCATGTTATACTGGCAAGCATGCTTTCACACACACACACAATCACGAAGACGAGCAGCTTCTTATTACCGTGGTTTGATGAACATGGTCAGTTGTTTTGCCCTTTATCTTAAAGCAGCTTTGCTTAATAAAATACATACATACAAAATACACACAGCTGGAGGCTAAGGTAATGCTAGAAGGTTGCCATGGTATACAGTGGTTCCTTTAAGGGTTCACAAGCTGTTGCTAGATTTGGTTGAAAATGAATGGGACTCTATGGTAGAAAAAAGGGATGAATAAATGACAAAGTGCAGGTCATTATATCTGTGGATTAGTGCTTAGGGACCTGCCCTGCATGGAGTTTGGAGGCTGTTGGTTAAATGAAACCATGAGGTTTGGGAGGCCTCAAAAATAAATGGGACCCTATGGGGGAAAAAGAGGGATAGAGGGATGGAAAAAACGACAAACAGACGAGTGCGGGTCAAACCAACACTACAGTCATGGTCGGGGGTCTGCCCTGGTATGCGAAACAGTGTCTGACAGCAACTGTTATGTGGATTTACTGTCAGTGAATTTAATCTGTATAAGAGTTTAGAATAAGGAACCGAACTCGCAGTGGATCCGGACCAAACCTGCTAAACAGGTGTGACTGAGAAAACCCGGACCTGGATCAGAATATTTGGAAGACTTTTAAATCAGACAATGTTTCAGTGACGAGCCAATTGGTTTACTGGCTTGTGCTATTTGTTGGGTCATGCCGGGTCATGTGGGGTCACAAGGCACGCAACAGAGAGCAGTCCTGCCAGCAAGCGTGCACTTACATCACAGACGTGCTGGCCCGGAGTCCTGTATGAGGTGGATGGAACTTTCTACGTTCCTTTCCTTCACCAAACGGGGCTTTTTTTTAGGTTAGGTTAAATTCTGGGGGGAAGACCGCCCATGCATTACCGTTCTGTGGTGGGCCCTGCTCCCAAAACCCTGGTGGCCGAATGGCTGGCCTCCTAGGGTTCAAGTCCCACCTGGGATGTAGACCTAGAGCTAGCAGAGTGATTCAGCATAGCAGAAGATTAGAAAAAGTGCATGTGTGGGTAAACAGTTTCAGGGTAGCGACAAGGAATGAATAAATGAAAACATAGATAAATGTGTATCAGAGTTTGGGGATCTGCCAGTTTGATGGCAGTAGGTTAAACAAAGCCATACTGTTTGGGTTTGCCAGAAAATGAATAGGACCTGATGGGAGGAATGAGAAATGAATAAATCATGGATAGGGGAAAGTGTTGGGTATGTCTGTAGATCAGAGGCTGAATACATGCAGTTTGTTAACTGTTGGTAAAGAAACCATAATGTTTGGGTAGGCTGGAAAATGAATATGACTCTGTGGATGGAATGAGGGATTTAAAAAAAACTATAAATAGAAGAGTGCAGGTTAGATTGTCTGTGGATTACAGCTTGGGAATCTGCTCTGATTAAGTACATGCAATTTGGTGGTTGTAGTTTGAATAAAGCAATGTTTGGGTGGGCCCAAAAATGAATGGGACTCTATGGAGAAAAAAAAACAGATAAAAATAAAATGACAAACAGACGAGTGTGGGTTGAGCCAACATTACATTTGTGGTCAGGGGTCTGCCCTGAGTCAGTGTATGTGAAATGGTGTTTGTCAGTTGAGCAGAAGTACCTCAGATGGGCACTCATTTTTCTATCCTATTAATTCTGTATGGGAAATAAATTCCAGGAAAAATCCAGACTGGACTATCTAAACGTGTTGATATTTTGAAAACTGTGGGACGAGAAACAAAAAATGAATAGTAATATAGTTGCTCTGCAATGCGCAACCATGATAATAGATGTTATTCAGTGATACAGTAGAACAGAGGTCTTCAAATCTGAACCTTGAATGCAGTATCAGACTGTTTTCACTTTCAAAGCTCATTTGCAAATGTCTGTATTATCTTCACTCATGTCTATTTATGACAGTTGTGTGGTTTTATGTACCAAAAGCAGGCATGACTAATTTCTCCATCACCATTTCCACTTTCTCCTCATCTGTTATAATTAATCATGCTGTTTTTTTTTATTGTACCTTTAAGATTCCTGGTTGTTCTGATTAGCTATGCTGTATTGAGCTGTGGACTTATATAAAGCAATTGGTGTTTGTGACATCACAAAAACAGCTAGTTTAAGCATGATGGCACTCTGTACTGACATTCACCAGGTTGTCCTGTGTTCTTGGTGGGGAAAATTAAAAAAACGGGACAGCCTACAAGGCAGCAACATGGTTTACTGGTTAGTACGGACCGTGCTGTATGGAGTGCTTGAGGGGGCTTGAGTCCAAACACGTTTGTTAGGTTGATCTCTCACTCTGTGAGAGATGTGTTGGCCATGCGATGGACTGGCAACCAGTCTAAGGTGTGCCCTGCCTTTGCCTGATGATGCTGGGATTGGCTCCAGCCCCTCCTTGACCTCCACTAAGGGGATAGAGTGGAAGATAATGGATGGATGGATTAGAGAGTAACACAAATAACATACCTCAACACATAAAAACAAACAAACAACAGGAAACAGTGGAGGTTGCATGTTCTCATCGTATCTGTGTGGGTTCACTCCCACAGTCCAAAGTCATGTAGTCAGGCAGACTGGAGATGTTAAACTGCCCCATGTCTGTGAGTCCGCCCTGTGATAGACTTGTGGCCTGTCCAGGGTGTTTCCTGCCTTCTGCCTAGTGTACGCTGGGGTAGGCTCCAGCACTCCCCACACACTGGAAGAAAGGTAGTGTAGATAAAGAGTGAGTGAGTGGGTGGGAATAATAGCCCCACAGAAGGACGCCTCTGCGTGTGGATGCTGGAATTGCTGCTCATCCCACGTTATACAGGGGCCGCGCCAGCCAGTAGCAGGTCACTTCAAAGCCGTCTCTGATCTCGGATTCTTTCAGCTGCACGAATGAGTCATTAACACACGTTACCTAACTTGGCCACACTGTCGGTAGACCACTTCACTGATGGTTCAATCCATGAGGCTGGAACAGCAAGCAGATTGAAAGATGATACGGACGAGAGATGAGGTTCTTCCGCAATGGCAGGCTGAAGAGGGAGGATGTGCTGTGCTGTGCTGTGTGCACTCAGCGAGATGGACTGGTTTTATGGAGCACAACTGGTGGGGATTAAAGGCCTGCTGTGTTGTGCACACTCTTCAGCTGGAGACATGAGAGGACTCTGGAGCACTGATCGTGCCTGCCCACAAGGCAATGTGTGTTGGAATAGAGAAATGCAGGCTAGTTTTGTGTATGACAACAAGCAAGAACAATGAGACAGAAACCCACAAGAGTAACGTGAGCAATAAAGAGGAGCCCTGTATGCGTCCTCGTATTGGTCTTCCTGTTGAGAGAGGTACCAGAGCTCCTGTATATATGAATATATATGTATATCTTTCATGCGAGAGAATAACTTTTTTTCTTCCCCTTCGTCTTGGCTTTCTCGGTGATGTCTATTTTTTAAAATAAAATCTCATCTGTGCTGGCGCTTAAAAAATAAGACGTCTAAAGTTCCTAATGATTCCAGGCGGTAAATAATTAAGAGTATATATCTGTGTGGGTGATGTGGGCCTTTGGCACAGGCATATCACACTTTGTAAACAAAACCATTAAAATTCTCACTGATGCTGGATGGCGTCCCTGAAGTCACAGCAAACCCACAATAAAGTGGAGCATGAGCTGCGTTTTCTCGTGGTTCATTATCGCTCAGTGAAAAAGAGGCTTTGGGGTATTTATATGGATCTGCTTCTTTTGATTATCAGAGGGATTCTCTGTTTGTACCTACTTCTTACCAAAGAGCTGCTTTTGCTTCGCAATTATTTGCCTGGTATTTGGTATATACTCTCACTGAGCACTTCATTAAGACCAACTCGTTGTCTCTGCACTCACTGTCCATTTAATCAGCTCCATGCTAACCATGTAGGAGCACTTGGTAGTTCTATTGTACATTACAGACTCTAGTCCATCTGATCTTTGTTACCATCTTCTTCTAGAATTAAGACCCCCACAGAGCAGGTATTATTTGGGTGGGGGGGATCATTCATCACTCTCTGCCCATATTTGCTGCAGGCATATATAAGGCCTACCCAAAGGCATTTTGGGCCCTTTTTCTATCTTAGCAGGAAGACATGTGGTAGCTTCTTCATTGAGGTGAGTGACAAACAGTCATGTTTACTGTTAGTAAAGTTTTACAGAGAGTATTTGGTCTATTACAGCATGTAGGTTGATCTGAGAAGAATCCAGGATTGATCTGGAGGTACAGTTGGCTAATATCATGAATATCACAACAGCTTTTTCCTCAATGAGCATGTGTACTGTGGCTGTTGCGTGTGGGGGGGGGCTTTATGGGAGAAAGGAAGCATGTTGTTAAATGGATTGTGTCTATTATTTGAATGAAAGTTGGTTAAAAGAGACATTAGAAGTCATTCTGGTACATTTCTGTTGGTCCATTGTCACACTGTGGCTAGGACTTTATTTATTTATATATTTATTTATTTATTTATAAGACAACAATGAAAAAACAGTACTTTGTTTGGATGCTAATGAGCTCCTTGTACTAATCAAGTTAAAAAATACTAAGAGCAAGTGATGTGGCCATGGTACGCTACTGAACACACAATGCCTCTCTTATTAGTGTTTTTTGTGGCAAATTAATTTGCTCCTGTTTGTATCAGCTTGCAGAAATGTGAAAAGCCTCAGGCCTGTCTGGAGGATTATTATTATTATACTCATGAGACTGGCATAGCTTGTAAACCCAGCGTTTTAACATTCCCTACTACCGCACCATTCATTTCCTCAGAGAGGCAATATCCTGCTCATGGGGCCGCTGGGACCTCTGTGTTCCCCGTGAGCAAACACTCAGCATCCCATTTCCTTAACCTTCATGAATGATGATGATCTGAAATCGAAATAATTTTAGACTATCTTTTGAAAACTGTGTTCCAAAGGAGGCTTGAGGGATAAGTTACTGTTAGCCAACTACTTTGACTTAATGGTGAGTGCACAGACGCCCCCAACTGATCCCACACCCCAATGCATAAACGGTACACAACACAGCTTCAACTAACAACACAGAACCTTTGTGTGGTGCTCAGCATTGCCACACCTACCTCACTTCTTAGTTGCAGTATGATCAGTAGCAGGTAGCTACATAGCCCCCCTAAAAGGGTTCATCAACCTAAGCTGGGTGCTTGGGACACATACACACACAGTCACTCCCAGCCAATGCAAATGGCCCAGGGTGCTTGCTTTATGGCACCCAGTGTGTATAGGTGTGTTCGATTTCACACAGCACCGTGCAGTGCATGCTGGTTAGGTTTTTTTTGTCTGACTTGAGTCGGCTTCACGATGACCTACGATGTTAACATCTTGTGAGTGCGAGGCGGCTGCAGGCTTCACACGCAGTCGCTGCAGTTGCTCTCCACAAACGGTGCCAGCCGAAAAACGGCTTGATGATGACAGAGCTTAATCCTCATCGGTCAGAAGCTCCGTGTACACCTCTGATGTTTGACTGTTTTCATTGTATGATATATATATATATATATATATATATATATATATATATATATATATATATATATATATATATATATATATATATATATATATATATATATATATATATATATCCTCTAAAACTCTTTAAAGACCTCATATTTACACTAATATCATATCGTAGCATGACAGTTCATTTTCATGCAGTGTTTTTTAATAATTAGTATTTCATATCATGAAGAGGCTCTAGTGCTGTAGATTTATCCTCTGTTCTAAAGTGTTCTGAACTGCTCTTATGATTTGTAACTGTCTTTAAAAGCACTACATCTCTATGTAGATCTATTTTTTCTTACTTTCTACTATTTTTCTATTGTGTCTACTTCATCAGCTGTCAAGAGAGCAAACACCGAGACCCGCCGTTGTTCACGTAGGCTGCAGATGGTGACTGTCCAAGTTAAGGGTCTTTTTCTAACCCCAACTGCGTCCAGCTGCTCTAGCTGACCACCAAGGCCAGGTGTAACTATCTCGAACAAGCCTTATGTCTGTATATAGAAATAGAAATGGGTTAACTTGAAAACTGGCTAAAGAGTCTGGACCCCACTGAGCACCTTTTGGATTGAATTGAAACACTAATTATGAGACAGGCCTGGTCACCCTATATCAACTTCTGACCCCACTTATGCCAAGTCTAGTGTAGACCCTTCTTATACTGCAGCCAAAGACCGGCTCTGTATTAATGTACATTGTTTTTTTTAGTGAGTTCAACTAGCTAACGTGCATGTGATGTTCACATTTGGTCACACGGTGCAGGTGTTTATGTTCTTCTTGGCTAAAATTAAGGTCTGTGTGGTGCACTGTTAAGTCTGAATCTAAGATCTTTTTATTTGACGTCAAGTAGTGATGTACATCTTGTACATTTGCACTCATAGACACTATTTGACACTTTGCTGTACATCCTGTACATTTGCACTCCTAGACACATTTTAACACTATTTAACATTTACTTAATACAAGCTTTGCACACCTATTTATTTTGTAATAAATATCCCAGTACTGTAATATATCTACTGATACCTGTTTTTCTCTTACACATTACCTAATTTATTACTGCACTACCTTTTTACCCTCAGTCAGGTTGTATAGTTTTGTTTTCATATGCTCTTGTATATATTCTTTTTGACTTTTGGAATTCTTTATTCTTCTTTATACTTTGTACTGGGTGTTGTACTTTGTTTTGTTCTGTGAAACTGCTACTGGCTGCTAAAATTCCTTTGGGATCAATAAAGTATCTATCTATCTAGTGGGAGTGCATGATGATGGGAGAGAAATCAATGTACAACACTGCTAACGTGATGCTAACACTGAGGTGGACATATGATAGTTTATCAACATTAATTCAATTCAATTCAAGTTTAATTGTGTAGCACTTTTTACAACGATGTTGTCACAAAGCAGCTTTAGAGAAGTTTAAAAACAGAGTTACAACATGTATATCCACCAGCAAGCAAGCCAGAGGCAACAGTGGCAAGAAAAACTCCCTCAGACTGGAGGAAGAAACCTTGGGAAGAACAAAACTCACAAGAGGAGACCCATCCTGCTCTGGTCAAGCAATATTTACAATTTAATAAGCTAAATATCAATAAAAAGGTGGGAGAATATCTGTTTGAAGTCTGGAAAGCTTTAGAAACTGCACAAGTAGAGGCAGTCTCTAACTGAGTCAGTCTTTATGAAAAGTGGGAGTGAACTGAAACAGGTTCCTCCTGTCTCTATGCTGATACATCTGGATGGCACAGTGATGAAATTAAGGGTGCTGCAGTTCAGCAGGATGGGAGGACAGTCATTATCTCAGGAAGAGTGAAATTAGATGTTGGTTGTCAGTGGTGTGTTAGTGACTTTCAGCCCTGACTGCATATAAACAGCTGAACATTACAACGCTACATTTTGGATACAGTCTACTACATACATATCCAGGATGTTCTCTCACTCTTCTTTTATTTATCTCAGAGTGTCTTGGAACACTCTGTACTGCTGTCTCAACCAGTGACTCTTCTCTCCATATTTATATCTATTTAATTCAGTCTGCACTGTCCTTCACTGCTGCACTCAGCACTTTACTTTAAATATACAACTCTGTGTTTGTTACTTCTGTAATGTCAGTTATCCTGCACTGTGAGCTACTGTAACCAAACACTACACTACAAAAAAATTATTGAAGCAAATTCTTTGCCTCCAAGATTCGTTTAATCCATACAACTATATACGGCGCACTGTTTCGCACGGATGACTTTCACTGTTGCACAGCGCGCACTTTTGGTGTTGCCAGGTGACACGAAGAAGACTCGATTTGATGGTGTGGATTGCAAAATAGAAAAAGAGAGAGAGAATAAGAGGAGACGAACAGAAGAGACGGGCCAGAGAAAACCATAGTGTCCAGTCTACTGTGAAACCGAGCTAGCCGAGGGAGCCGTTACTGAGCGCCAACCTGACGAAAGACGTGGCTGAAGTTAGCTTCTTATGTAAATTCCGCCTTTCCACCTTAAATAATGCAGCAGTTAGAGGCGCCAGAATGTAACTTCTAGACCATTTAAGGTGGAACAGGGAATTTCAAATAAGAAGCTAACTTCAGAAAACAAGCAACGGAGCTTTTATAATACTAAGAAAAGTAAACCCTAGCTGAGCACCACACCAGTGTTTCAGCATCTGAGCAGAAAGCAGTTTAGTCTACACCTACAGTCCACAGAGCGGATATTTTCTTTAAAACTGTGCTATATGCAGTTTAAGCAATAAAATGTTAGGAACCCTGTCTTATGTTATTTTTATGTTTACTATTGCTCTTTAAAAAAAAAAAATCTATTATCCGATTACTCAATTAATCGATGGAATAATCGATAGAACACTCGGTTACTAAAATTATCGATAGCCGCAGCCCTAGTGTGAGCATACTTGGCTAATAGTCAGATTCTGATTCTGATAAACAGTCCTGTTAATAGGATTTAGTGTGCAGTATGTGAAATGATGAATAGCCACTGTACTTTATGAGGCTGTTTTTAAATGTGGCACCACTAGTGCTTTGATTATCAAAAGATTTTCATGCGTGTTGTGCATCATGACTTTTTTTGGCCATATCTTTCAGTCCTAAACAAACATGGTCAAAATGAGAGGCACAGGAAATCAGCATTGTGGTAATAGTGCGTTCAAGTCCTCATGGACCCATATATATATATAATTTTTTTTTTCTTTTTTTTTATTGGACATTAAAGTTACAACATTCATAGTAACAAAAACAATGCTAATATCCGTTTTCACATTAACAACCATGATTACTACAACCCCCCTCCCCACCAGAGTTGGTCTAGAGAGAAAACAAAAAAGAAAAGTGACATTTTTAAGCTAAACAATGAGAAAATATAAAACATACAAAGGTGAAATACAAAATAATACTATGAAAAAAAATGGATAAATAGCAATAAAGGTAAGACAATGAGTATGGCAGGCACAAAAGGTGATTACATGGACCCAGATTGTTTATATTATATATTTGTGTGTGTTTGTATTTTTTATATATATATATATATATATATATATATATATATTTGCTGCAGACCCAGGAGAATGTTCTGGGTCTCCCTGAGATCCGTTGGAGAACCACTGCCCTGCAGGTTATGCCGCAAAGTTAGGGGGAGAAAACGATTCACACTGTACAGCAGCTCTAGTTGAAACTAAACATTTGAAGCTTGTTTAGTATTCAGTGTTTCTTTTTATATGCAGCAGTAACCTTCATTTCTCTGTGTGCTGTGCTGGCATTACCCATAATTCTAATTATCGCTTGTGCCCCAGTGGGATTTGGTTAAGCGACCAGCAAGTGCACACAAATTTGCTTACAATTACAAGTTTCCACCAGAGAGGTCTCCAAATCCCCAAACAGGCGTAGTGCTGCTTAAAGGGAAAGATGAATGGACCGGCGTCATGTTAGTTAAAATAAAATGAATGAAGGCACAAATTATAGCAGCTAAAATAAATAGCTCATCAGACATGCTGTTAAAGGGGTCCCCATTGCACCCCTGTTAACACAGTCCTCTGGGGGGGTCCTAATGAAATGTCCATGATGTACTTTAGTCGAATTACTGCAAGGACGTTTCGCCCTGTCTAACCACCTGTTAGGAACTGGCAGTTTAAGTCTTTTAAATAATAGAGCCACTGCTCACTCTGGACCCCTCGTCACTCTGGACCCCTCGTCAACACCTGTTGATCAGAATAAGTTTCAGCTCGCAAACAAATAGTGTTAACATTAATGTGGGTAATGATGTACATCATATCGGTTCATATCGTCACTGTCCAATGAAAAACAAGTATCAAAATTGCAAAAACTTTGCAGAAGAGACCAAAACATTCTTTACTTTTAATGTAAGTCAATGGAACCAGAAGTTTTTCCAAGCTATTTTGGAACACTTCTGTTGGTCCGTTCTTCGTTTAAAATTTCACACGATGTAAATTGCAGCTGATCCATTCAAATGGAGTGAAAAAATGAAAATGGACTTTTTTTATGGCATTTTTCTTTGAGCAGCGATGATATAGTGCTATATGTATCGTTGCTGTCCAATGAAAAACGTGTATCTCCAAAATTGCAACTTTATGTTCAATGTAAGTCAATGGAACCAGAATTTTTTCCAAGCTGTTTTGGAGCACTTCCATTGGTTCATTTATCATGAAATTGTCAGTGTAAATGACCATTGGTGTGTTCAAATGATGTATCTCTAGTTTTTTCCATGTTTTTCATTGGACAACCACTAGATAGATAGATAGATGGTGTGTGTATATGACACACACTATATATATATATATATATATATATATATATATATATATATATATATATATATATATATATATATATATATATATAACTGTACAGAAATACATACACTTTACTCGTGTGCAGCCACAAAAAAGTTGGTATAGAGCCGCGTCGTTGCCTGGTTTGGGAATTGCACCGCCTCTGACCGCAAGACCCTTCAGCAAATAGAAAGGACAGCTGATAAGATCATCGGAGTCTCTCTCCCCTCCATCATGGACACTTACACTGCACGCTGCATCCGCAAAGCCAACAGCTTTGTGGACGACTCCATCCATCCCAAACAAAATTTCACTCAAAATTTCAGAGAAACAAAATTTCAGTCCACTGTGTACCTGCACGGAGATAGAATGACAAAAGTTTTATGACTTGTATTGATCCTTCTTTTAGTAGACATTTAATGACCAGTGCTGCACTGTACTGAAGCAGGTTGGTAAAGCGAACACCAAGGCTAAAGTCAGCTTTTCATCCTCCAGCTTCGTGTTCAGATTTTTCTGTTCCACCTTAAATGGTGTAGCATTTACGAGCAGTTGCCTGAGGTGCCAGACTGTAACTGCTGCACCCTTTAAAGGTGGAACGAGTAAATTTGAACAAGCTGAAATAAGGTGCTGACTTCAGCTTGGTGTCCGACACAAAGTTTTGCAGACTGTAGCTGGACGTTTCCATCGACAATTGATTTTGTCCACTCGGGAGCAGCCGCCAGCAGAGCAGTTCCCATGATGAGCTCCAAGTCTGCACATAAAGCTGCAGTCTTTGGAGCTTGTGAGAAAAGAAACGGCACACCTGTACGAAGGTAGCTCTGGAGGTGGAAATTGGAGCTATTCAGATGGGGGAGGTGTTATTCTAATGAGTCCCCACTTGATATATTGATATTGAGCCTGAACCACTTGTTAAATCCCATGTTTTTTTTGAAGTAGGCAGCGCTGGGGTGTCCGTTTGAGAGTTTGTTTGTATAGTGCTTTTTACAATGATGTTGTCTCAAAGCAGACAGTTACAACATATATCAACAGTGGCAAGAAAAACTCCCTCAGACTGGAGGAAGAAACTTGGGAAGGAACCAAGACTCTCAAGGGGAGACCCATCCTCCTCTGGTCGAACAGTATTTACAGTCTAATAAACTAAACACCAAAAAAAAGAGTCTCTGTTTGAAATCTGGATAGCAAAGCTTTAGAAGCTGCACAGGTAGAGCCAGTCTCTGACTGAGGCAGTCTCTGACTGAGGCAGTCTCTGACTGAGCCTTTATGTAAAGTGGGTGTGAGCTGAAACAGTCCCATCCTATCTCAATGCTGGTACATCTGGATGGCACAGTGATGTAACTGAGGGTGTAGCAGTTGACACTATGGGACAGGTGAGCTGGCTGGTGATGAGTGGGGAGGAGGGCCTGATGATCAGTCCTCCAACAGCGTTTAACAGACAGGAGGACAGTCATTACCTCAGGAAGTGTAAATAGAGAAAGTTAGTTGGGCTCAGGAGTATGATTGTAGAGAATATGAATATTCAGAATTTTAGAGTGTGGCTGGTGACTCCGGCAGATCTAACTATAACAGCCGAAACTAAAAGGAGAGAACCAGAAGGTAACATAGACATAAGAGCACCCTGTGACACTAGGATCCCCCCACTCCACCATCAACAAACCTGTGTGATCGCGTGAAGTGGTGGAACAGCACCAACATCTCAGTAGTCACCTCACGCCACAAATGTATGAGCACAGGCACTTAGACAGTGAGTTTTTGAGACGTCCCATTTAATATACGAGCTGGTTTAAAAGTAAAGGGGGCAGCGCTGGTGCTTAGATGTCCAGTGCTGCCGAGAGACTGTTAGCAATTTGGTTGCTGTCATTGCTGCCAAAAGCTTTTTTAGCATTTGAGTGAAGGCCAGAAAATAAGCTGGGACATTAGACAGACATGGAGGCTTTCACTGTGCTGGTTTAACACAGACACAATACACAGCAGGGCGAAGAGGAAACTGAAGGACGAGTGGGAGATGCTAATCGTGCCTCATCGCCAGTTTGGGGTTAGGGGAGCCGATGAGACGTTTCTGTATCTTTTCTTCTAATAATTGCTGCCCAGTGTTTTTGTGTGGGTGAACAATGTACCATGCTGCTCGCGCTGTTGTATAATTTGCATAATTTGAGTCTTTAACCTTCATACATCTGTAACAATGACTCATTTTTTCATCAATTCCTTTTCGTAACCTTTAATCTAGCTTTCCTTTTTTTGGGTTCTCGTTCATAATTTCCAATTCCACCTACTAGCCTGATCTCGTTCGTACTCCTGTTGCACAAAATAAAGGGCCACTAAAAGTAGATGTTGAAGATAAAACGGAAGAAAACTGATGTGCATCATGAAGTATGGACCCAAGTACACTGGATGTAACATAGCAAACAGGTACGAGCCCATCTATTGGATAATTACTGCATGGGCGATGATCTTTCAGCTGGCAACAAGTTATTTAACCCCAACTGGTGCAATGAGTTGCTTCTCATGTCTTAAACAACCATGTGGAAAGATGCATCCCATAGTCATGAACAAGATGTTAGTCTGTTTAAGAAGGGTTGAATCATTGGCATGCATCAAGCGGAGAAAACATCTAAGGATATTGCAGAGACTACTACAACTGGGTTAGAGCTGTCCAACGCATCATTAAAAACTGGAAGGATAGTGGGGACCCATCATCTTTGAGGAGAAAATGTGGCCCAAACAAATCCTGAATGAACGTGATCGGCGATCACTTAAACATTTGGTGAAATCAAAGAATCGAAGAAAAACTACACATGAACTCAGGGCTATGTTTAATCGTAACAGTAAGAGCATTTCCACACGCACTATGCGAAGGGAACTCAAGGGATTGGGACTGAACAGCTGGGTAGCCTTACAAAAACCACTAATCAGTAGGGCTAACTGGAAAAATTTAGTTTGCTAAGGAATGGAACAAGGTCATGTGGTCTGAGTCCAGATTTACCCTGTTCCAGAGTGATGGGTGCATCAGGGTAAGGAGAGAGGCAGGTGAAGTGATACACCCATCATGCCTAGTGCCTACTGTACAAGCCTGTGGAGGCAGTGTCATGATCTGCGGTTGCTGCAATTGGTCAGGTCTAGGTTTAGCAACAGTATGTGCTCAAAGACTGAGGTCTACCTGAATATACTGAATGACCAGGTTATTCCATCAATGGACTTTTTCTCTGATGGCACGAGGGGCATATTCCAAGATGACAATGCCAGGATTCATCGGGCTCAAACATGAGACATCATTGTCACACATATATTGGCCACCACAGAGTCCAGACCTAAACCCCATAGAGACTCTTTGGGATGTGCTGGAGAAGGCTTTGCGCAGCAGTCAGACTCCACCACAGTCAATGCAAGATCTTGGTAAAAAAATTAATGCAACACTGGACGGAAATAAATCTTGTGACACTGCAGAAGCTTATCGAAACAATGCCACAGCGAATGCATGTCGTAGTCAAAGCTTAAGGTGATACAATGAAATTTTAGTGTTTGACCTTTTTTTTGGCCAGGCAAAAATGAAAAACCAAGGCTGGCTTATCCCAGCTGGAGTAAATGGTTCCTTTATTTTCTGCTTCCTTTCTTCTATGTTGTCCCCTTTGTGTGTAATAACACCCCATTTTTTCCCCATCCTGTCAGAGACATGAGCTGCTTGAATGTCCTGGATGGCTTAAAGCGGTACGGGAGGGCGACAGTCTGGCAGAGGGCAACACGTGTTTGGCTATTTCATTAAAATCGCCCCTTTGGCCTGCGGCGGCCCTCATTTTTCTACTCCGCCAAATCTATGGCACAAGTGGCCTATATGAAATACACCCCCTCAGGACACAAACTGGCTCTTGTGTGAAGCAAAAAGATAGCCGGCTATTTTTAATGCAGGTCCATGTTATCGGCCTCCTCTCCCTGCGGCTAGCTGCCTCCTCATATTAGTCATTTGTGCCATCTCGAGAAAAAAAGACTCCTCCATAAGAAAAAGAATAATGCATGGAATGTCTTTTAAAACATGTTGTGATCTCCCCTCAACGCCACCCCCCCCCAACCAAACACATCCTCAAGAGTGCTTAGGCAGGTCACCTACAGGACTACTAGTCACCGGTTCCTGAGTGTTGTCAGGGAAGCATAAACAGGTACCTGATGTGATTTTGCTGCTGGCTTTGGCTCTTCGTGTCTGTCTGAGAGTTAATGGTATGCTCAGACTGCCTTTTGTAAGACTTGATTTTAAGACTTCCAGACATTTGGGTATGGAGACCTAACTCTAGAATCGATTCCACACAGTGATGTGCCTCCACACACACCTGCCGCATGGGAGATTCTGCTGTTGTCTAGACAGCCTGTCAGAAAATATGTGGTGTTCTACAACATGAATCAATAGATCAACAACATTGTTGGAAACAAAGCAAAACATCCATTTGTAAGAGATACTGGCTTACAACTGATATGTTTGTATAGCATTACAGATAGAATAACCTGGTTGGGTTATAGATTATAGAAATGAAAGTACAGTAATGCATGCTGTAGAGAGAACACACTTAAATATCATCGCTGTCCAATGAACAACATGCATCTTAATTTTTGTCGATTTTGAATTTTCTACATTTTAAAACACCAATGGCTGTTTAAAATGTGTGAAAATGTCATGATGAATGGACCAATAGAATTGCTTGGAAAATAGCTTGGAAAAAAATCTGGTTCCATTGACTTACATAAAAGTAAAGTAGTTTTTTGGTTTCTCATGTAAAGTTGCAATTTTTGAGATACTTATTTTTCATTGGACAGCGAGGATATGGTATTTAGTTCTGCACATTTTGGTGCACAATGTTTATTTACTTGAATTTAATGGGTTAAAAAACATTCCAAATATAAAATCTGCTATAAGCACCCCCCACACACACCAATGTTGTTAAAGGGGACTTTTTTAATATACTTGTTAATGTTAATCATTTTTTCAGTGTCTACTAAAACACGTTTTCTGATTCTGTACATCTGATTTTACCCTCTCTCTGAAAGGCTCATGTGTATTTAAGATCCGCCTCTTTATGAGCCCAGTGTGCTCTGAATTGAAATCGCTCAATCTTTTCTGACTGGTTAACAGCCAGAGTGGTTAAGTGCTGTGTATGATAAGGGTATGATGAGTTTGCTGGCAGGTCGATAATAAGGCTTGAGTTACGAGATGACATCACCTTGTAACAGAGAAAAAGGGCTGGAATTCCAACAAATTGTTTTAGTAAGCTGAGAAAGCGGTTTCTTATGGCATGCACTTTGCGTTGTGTATAATGAGCTTGCTGGAAGGTGAGCGATAAGGAATGAGTTATGAGATGACATCACCTTGTAACGAAGAAAAAGGGCTTGAATTCCAAGCAGTTTGTTTCAGTAAGCTGAGAAAGTGGTTTCTTATGGCATGCACTTTGCGTTGTGTATGAGTGTATGATGAGCTTGCTGGAAGGTGAGCGATAAGGAATGAGTTACGAGATTACATCACCTTGTAACAAAGAAAAAGGGCTGGAATTCCAACCAATTGTTTCAGTAAGCTGAGAAAGTGGTTTTTTTGGCATGCTCTTTGCATTGTGCATGATGAGTTTGTTGGCAGGTGGAAAATAAGGCTTGAGTTTGGAATCTGAATATTTCTGAGTGATATTCACCAACTAATTTATCAAACACCCCTGTGTAAGAACACTGATCTGATATCAGGCCTTCTCGGTCCATGTAGTCCTATTTAAAGTCAGTTTATGCCTTTTACATTAATAACCAATGTCATGACATTAATATTATTATTCTGAAACATATTAAAATATGGGCCAAGGTCACTTTGAAAGTGTAACCCTTTTACTCAGATTATGAGCTAAAAGTGCCCTGTATCATAATGTTCTCAGGTCTTCAGTATGGATGCTAATTAACTAAATTGTATGTATTTGATAATTACTAACTGTAAGCCTTGTTAGGTGAAATGTTTCAGAATGAGTTATATATATTTTTTTGTGTGCTTAAAAAAAAAAAAACAATGGCATCACAATAGTGGAAGCACCCACATTATATAGATTTAGACTAGATTTTACTGCATATCTATATGTGCATTAAAATGTAACGTGTATTCATTGGATTTGTATGTATGAATGACAATGGATTTATTCTTGAATCACATATATCTAATGTACTTGAAGTGCTGGCCAGCACTTCAAGCCTAAACCTTCTCTAAATAAAAGATGTCTGTAGCACAAAGTTCTGCTAGATTTTTGTTTAATAACAGCCATTAATTACATTATTAGGAGCAGATATGGAGCGGCGAGCACGGGTGAGGAGTGAGTGCGGAGCTGGAAATGAAAAACCTGGAGTGGAGCTGGAGGAGGGATTACAGAAATGCTGTAATGGAGTGAGCAGCGGAAATGTGTGCCACGCCACTTCACTCAAACGCTTGGAGATTTCTCTGAGAGTGATGCGAGCGGAGCATGAAGAACTGAGGGTCAGTCCTGGAAATAAGGTGAGAGAATAAGGTGGAGCTGAGGCTTAGAGTGAACAGCATAGCTGTAGCCAATAACGGCTGGTTAATAAAACACTATCACTTGTGCGAAAGCTGTGTCTCCTTTAGTGATGGTGAGCAGTACAATATATAGATATGACCTTATTTTGAATTGAAGTAGCTCTCCGTGCGTATGGCTCCATTTTAATGCCTCGTTCTTCTCCCTTTATTCTTGGTTTTGAATGATAGTGATATTGGCAATGGCCCTATTTTGTCAAGCACCCCTGTGTAAGAACACTGATCTAAGATCAGGCCTCATCAGTCCGTGTAGTTCTATTTAAAGTGAGCTTGTACCTTTTTACATGACATTAGCTATTAATCTGAGACATGACATCACTAGTCTGAGACATTTTAAGATATGGGCTAATGTCACTTGGAAAGTATAACCTTGTTACTCAGAACTGAAATGTGTCCATCATAATTTGAATGTATCATTTGTATAATTGTAATGAGTTAAGTTAATGTAGTTGATATTTACTACCTCTGTCTGGTTCTGCAGATATCTTCAGTTTCTGATTGGCTTAATGCATGTTTTCTTAGTGCTGTGTTAAAAAGCAATTTAAAACTGAGAACCAAATACGTCCCAACTTTGAAAGCACCCACGTCACCCAGGCCCTTTCGATCACTCTTTCATGACCCTTTCTATCACCTATCAGTCTTTCAGTACTCTTACTATCACATTTTTATCACTCTTTCAACACTTAACACTCAACACTCTATCACTCTTTCAACCACTCTTTCTGTTTTCTTACTATCACGTTTCTATCACCCTTTTGATCACTTTCAGTACTCTTACTATCACGATCATCCATTCAGTACTCTTACAATCAACTTTCTACCACCCTTTCAACACAATCACCCTTTCTATTACTCTTTCAGTATTCTTACTATCACCTTTCTATCACCCTTCTGATCACACTTTCAGTACTCTTACTATCACATTTTTATCACTCCTTCAACACTTAACACTCAACACTCTATTACTCTTTCAACCACTCTTTCTGTTTTCTTACCTTCACGTTTCTATCACCCTTTTGATCACTCTTTCAGTACTCTTACTATCACGATCATCCATTCAGTACTCTTACAATCAACTTTCTACCACCCTTTCAGCACAATCACCCTTTCTATTACTCTTTCAGTACCATCACCCTTTTCATTACTTTTTCAGTACTCTTACTATCACCTTTCTATCACCCTTTTGATCACTCTTTCAGTACTCTTACTATCACGATCATCCATTCAGTACTCTTACTATCACCTTTCATTCACCCTTTCAGCACCATCACCCTTTCTATCACTCTTTCTGCTTCAGGCCTTATGATGCAACCTACGAGTAACATGTTTAGGTGAAGAGACAAGCCTAGCAGTATCAGCATTGCTGTTTTCTGGGTTCTTGTGTAAATAACATCCTCACATATACTTCAGAATCACTATTGTTTACCTTATTTGCTTACCTAGAATAATCCATGTACAGTAATCTGTTCATTCTTTACTGAATTTAAAGGCAATATATCGGATTACACACTTTGATATCCAGTGTTACAAACGATCTCATTATTTTCCTATAAGAACAGATCGGCCTCCAGCTATATTGCTGTTTCAAACACAAGCCAGACGTTAATGTAGTACATCATGCACATGTATGGAAAAACGAGACCGGCTTAGCGCTGGCTGTTCAGTTGAGCTGTTGTTTGATAGAACATGCTGCTGGAAACCTAAGAGCCTAATCTGTCATTTTATGCGTTCTGTGCTTTTATTGCTAAAAGTGGTTTTATAACGACAGGCCTGAGGAGAAGCGTCCCAGCTGCTGCGTCTTTATCAATTAGCCTCTGTGGTTTTCACACTTCACTTCTTATTGATTGTGTGGTTTGACCTTTTATAGGGATGTAATGATGTCTTCATTACTCCATTATGAACTGAGCAGGACCTCTAACCTGACTGCTTGGAGACACTTCCACTGGCAGGATGATTAGCAGAGGGTCGAGACATGTGTGTATGTGAACCCTGAACCAACGTGAATGGAGAAAGCTGACGTTGTTCTAAATAATAAGGCTTTGTGTCCGATTACACAGTGAAGGGCAGATTTCAGTGGTTCCATAGCTGTGCAGCTTTTTGTAGGCAATTTGTAAACAGCTACATGATGATGATGCTTTTGAGGATATTTAGCTTTATGTTCATATGGTTGACCCCAGGCTTTTCTTGGAGTGACTTGGATTTTGGTTGTCAATCCAGGAAAAAAAATTAATATGAACCCTATCTCAGAATCCAAGCTTTTTCATAGGTGTGCATTTACTGTGAACTGTATATCTTCAGTCTTTCTCCAGACCAAATAATTTGCATACAAAATACAGATGTGATTGTGGTTGTGACCAGAAGGTTGCCGGTTCGATCCCCTGGGCCAACAGCACACAACTGAAGTACCCTTGAGCATGGCACCCAACTGCTCCACGAGTGTTGTGGATAGGGCTGCCCACCGCCCAGGGCAAGTGTTCTCACTGCCCCCTAGTGTGTGTATATGAGGGTGTTTCACTGTGTAACAACCACCGGTCGTTCATGCATGGAGTCGGACACAAGGGCTCGCTTTCCACTGTTTATTCTGAAACAGATTTTAACTTGTATTAATCTTAATTTGCAACTGATGGCTGTAGACTGCACAAGCGTCCATCTCAGAGTTCTCACTTGTCTGAACTTGGTATTAAAATAATTCTCACATCTCTGGAGGTACGGTGGCAGCAGAGGGACATAGCCTTAAAAATTTTACAGGACTGAGGTAGCAGCTAGGGCTGGCTATCGCCACTGATTTCCCGGATCGATTTGATCCCGATTCACAAGGTCCCAATTCAATTCGATTTCCGATACAATTCAAAAGAACTAATGTGGTAAATGTACAAGAACCACTCAACCTACCATTACTAAAAACATTAGTGTTTATATGTTTATATACCGTCATGGTTTCTGAATCCAAAATGTAGCCAGACATCTGCTTTCAAGTTCTGGGGTGCCTTCACTTGTGCTCCAGCCATGCTTAATTGATGTGCGCCCTCAGCCAGATCTCGTTACGCGTAAAACAATGGCTGATCATGCAAGACTGGGGGGGGTGGGCGTTCAGGGGGGGGCTGGAATGCTTGTTTTAAAGATTGGTCTCAGGTTTATACGAATCGATATCGGATTATTCAAATGAACATCGATTTGAATCAAACATTTTTTAAACACACCCGTAGTGGCAACCCTAATTCATCTACACTCCTGGGCCAAAAATGGACCAGGTGGTTATTACTGATGGGTTTGGCTGGTCTGAGTCTGGATTTAACCTCAAGTCAGTGCTGAGTGGAACAGCATTGACTCTTCTTACTGTAAAATAATGTCTAACTCAGTTTCACTATGTAAAGAAATAAAGGGTAAAAGTTTCCACACTACAATCACTGCCTCTGTTTGTTTAATGATTTGTTGTTAAGACCATTACAATCATAATGTTTTGCTGTTTTGGGCCCGGCCTATTATGTATGGTTGTTTTTGTTCTGCACATTCAAAAACAAGAGCTAAACCAAATGGGAACCAGCAGATTTTCTGCTTCTAGTTTGTTTCCCACCTGCTTGAAACAGCTGGAACAGTCCTAATGACCATAATATTATAAGCTCTGCGTCCATGTTCACGCTAGGGGATGCGCGACTGTGAATTTTCAGTAATCGACTAGTTATTCAACACAGCAGTAGTCTGTTTGGCATTACCACTGAAAAGTGAATGTGTGAAGTATCAGTGAGAAGTATTCCCTTAGTAGCTTGCTTATGGGGACCCACATCTGGTTTGTGGTTTTTAATGCTTATTGATAGATGTATAGATACTTTATTGATCCCAAAGAGAAATTCAAGAATATAAACAGACATCATTCTGTCTGTACTCTGCAACCTTTCTGCACAAATACAGATGAGAGTTTTGGACGAAATGGAGAAGTACCACTAAAAATTGGTGGGGGCAGTATAGACGATAGTTCAAGTGGGACACGGCTACAGTTAAATGTCTTTGGACCCTACAAGAATAAAGTTCCTAAAAGGTCCCAAAAAATTACTCTATTTTTAAATATCTATGTAGTGTTGCTTTACCTGGGCACCATGTTTGAGACACTAGTGGATGTATTGCTTAACATGAGTGCCAATGTCAAGAACACATGGAAGTAAAGACTGTTTAAAGACATTTTATGTTTGTAGATAAAGGAAGCATAAATGAATCTTTAGTCCACCACAAGCCTTTCAGAGGATGATATTGGCCTAGCTGACGAACTATTTTAAATTTCCTGAACTTTATGTTCAACTGTAAACAAGACTTTCTCATATGTTTGCTGGTCAGTACTCAGTTTTTGTTGTCATGCTAAACAACCCATGATTGGATTTATTGGCTGTCAGTCAAATAACCCTTCACTATTATGGTTTTTAGAACCTGTTCTGGAGCCTGTATTTTAGCACAGACTTACAAAGCACAGAGTGGAGTTTGTGTGAGTTCTCCATGTCTGTACAACACTGTTCCCAGATCAGTCACAACATTATATCTGTTCATTATATCAGCTCCTCTTACCATATAGGAGCTGACTGTTCATCTGATGAACTGTGTTTGTGTTCTTTGCACTGTTCTTCAGCACTCTTCTTCACTGTTGATCAGGACCACCACAGAACAGGTATTAGTTGGTTTGTGGATCATTCTCACCATTGTAGTGACACTGATGTATTGGTGCAGGTTGTGCTGATCTGAGTGGATACTCCTACCTTGCTGGCACACCTTGTAGATGTGAAGTCAGAGACGACAGCTCATCTATTACTTCACAGTTTGTGTTGGTCATCCTCTTCATCAGTGGTCACAGGATTTATGGTTGCTGGACTAACACACCACCAACACATCAATGTCACTGCAGTGCTGAGTGGCCCAAATACCTGTTCTGTGGTGGTTCTGTGGGGCTCAGCATTAAGGAATAATGTGAAAGGGGCTAATGGAGTAAGCAGCTAATCAGATGCTCTACAGTCTGTAATCGTGGAACTAAACAATGCACCTATGTTGTAAGTGGAGCTGGAACAATGATCAGATATTATAGAAACAAGGAGGTTTTAATGATATGGCTGATCGGTGAGTGAACATTAGGGAAGAAAATATAAAGTAATTATATATACAGAAATATACCATCACAAATAAAAAATATGTGGGAAATAAACAAGAGTAATGTACAGTTTCAGTATGAATGTTATGTAAGGAAGAAATATGCATGTGTGCAGGGATGAATGTATAGGACTGGAATTAGAACTGCAGTTGTAGTGTAAAGGGAGAGTACTGCACCCAAATTAGCAGCAGTGTAATTTATAATTATAGAATTATAAATATGCATACCTATGCACATAAGCAGTGACGGTATATCTACAGCACCAAGCAGGAAACAAACTGCCCATGAACTGACAAGTGAAAAATCATCTATGAGTGAAGAGAATGCACAATGTGGTTCACGTTCTAGTGCACTGATTTCTCATGTAACAGAGTTTGAGCACTCACTTGGAAGAGTGACTTGCTAAATTGTTGTTGGCTTCAGTTGCAAGTGTTGCCAGAGACAGGAGTTTTGTTTTTTTTTTTTTGAGCACCAAAACCCGTAAGACTGGATTCCTAGCAACTGGATCACTGGCCAAAGGAAAAAAACACAGTTCCAGTTTCCTGGTGGCAGAAATTCCAATACACTGGGCAATGGAAAAATCCTTGGTATGAAGAACAGGTGTTGCCTTGTGGTGTTTTTTCTTTTTTTTTCTACACTGTCTGGCCTTGCTGGACAATCTTGTACCAACTCCAACCAAAACTGCATATCTTCAACATTTTCCAAAGCAGTTAAACTTTCTCTTGTATTTTTATTCCACAGATTTTCCGTAGATAAAGTAGAAAATGCTGTCATAGGACAGATCACCGTTAACATTATGACTAATGCTCAATGCTCACTCAAGCACTCATGGGAAATGGATAATCTAAGATAAGTGATTTTTAATGTGGAGCTAGCAAAGTAATGAGTATTAACAAATTGATAAAAACCCTGTTTAAATTCACCCACAACTTCATATAGATTTAAATGTCACAGATGTGTGCAGGGCAGAAGGCAGCCCTCTTCACCGAATAAAGCAGCAGAGATGAGGCTTAGTGCAATAAACTGCACCAACTGCTGTTCGGAGAATGTTTAATATCACAAGGGCATCAAAATAACAAAGTTTTAGTTTTGATTCATTGCTTTCTCACTTGCACCTCTCTTCCTCTCCTCATTCACTCTCTAGGAAGAGACTTTGAATTGTATGTTTAAACTCAGTGACGTCCTATTGGTTTTGCTATTAAGGAACTGAACGCCACAAATTCTAGATCTTGTAACGGGCTGCTTCTTGGTGTTCATGTGGAGAGTGGATTTATGGTAGGTGGTGAGATTTGGGCACAGTGATGACAAGAACAGCTCTTAGCAGATTTGACTCTTCATTTGTACAGAAGAGCTGTTCAAAAAATAATGTAGCATCACTTACTTCAGATATTGTGAAATAAGGACTATTCATGGACCATGTCTGCAAGCCATTAATGTTTTGCTCCTGTTAGCCAAGCATTTAGCAAACTTAGTGGGGTGTTCACGGAGGCCTGATGACTACATAAAACACTGGCTAACAATAGTAGAGTATAAGCTAATGTTACACAAACGCAGATCTCAAATTTCACTTTATTATCAAATCAATAAGAGTTTACAAACAAATTGCGAATTATATGTTGATTACAGTCGCTGACTAACATTACAATCTTATGACTAGCTAAGTTATTTAATCGGTTTTGTCCCCGGGCTGTGTGTGAACAGCAGATTTATGGTTCTTATATCTCACTATAAAAATGTGTTATATACCAAAAGGAAGTAGGGGTTGCGATTATATAATTTACGATAATATCTCAATTGTCATGTTAACGATGCTGATATCAAGTATGCTACTGACTGGGAAAAAAAAACATCAATCAAAATGCCTTGACATTTACTACTTCATGCTTTAGACGCTGCTGTGAGTGTGCATTAAGTTGGCTACCATACTGTGTGCTAGCAGAGCAGCCTAAACAGCACCCCTAAAGCTGAAAATGAGTGAACACACTGCACCAGGTGAAGGAACTTACACACTGCCAGCCTTGTCTACAATCTACCTCCTTAGATTTAGCTCCTAGGTGAGGATCATCTTCACTGGTGTGGAGCTGGTCTGGATCTGAAAAGACTGATGTTGCTCAGAAGATGGCAGTTTATAGACTTTGTAAGAAAACAGTCGTTAAAGATCTACATAGCTCACCTGTTCATCTCCCAACAAACCACCACGGAGAGTGTGAGGAGAGTGTGAGGAGAGTGTGAGGAGAGTGTGAGGAGAGTGTGAGGAGAGTGTGAGGAGAGTGTGAGGAGAGTGTGAGGAGAGTGTGAGGAGCCTAAACCAGCTATGGTGTCTGGCAAAGCACACACACTGTTGCCAACTCCTCAGTAAGGAAAGTAGCTGTTGGCTGTCCTACAAGTTGCTAGAAATCGCCAAATGATGTAATCGCCTAATTTGCATAATGGTTTATTTGTGTGTATTTGAGGGAATAATGTGGAAGAGAGTAAAAAACACCCTAAATAACTACAAATTAACTTCTTCTGTGGATTCTTTTTTGTTGCCTTTGAAATGGGCCGTGTCACACCTAAAGAATTACTCTCTGGGTTCAATAAAGTGTCTATCTATCTAAGACGCATTTATATTTACATCCTGCTTTGTAGATAGGGGGCGGGGTCAGCGGCCAGTGAGTGTAGTGGGTCATGGAGTGGTGAGGGTCTGCTATGACTGTGAGACTGAGCATTGGGAGTGTAGTGGGTCTTGGAGTGGTGAGGGTCTGCTCTGACCGCAAGGCTAAGTACTGTGAGTGTGGTGGGTCATGGAGTGGTGAGGGTCTGCTCTGACTGTGAGACTGAGCACTGTGAGTGGAGTGGTGAGGGTCTGCTCTGACTGAGACTGAGCATTGGGAGTGTAGTGGGTGGTGGAGTGGTGAGGGTCTGCTCTGACCGCAAGGCTAAGTACTGTGAGTGTGGTGGGTCATGGAGTGGTGAGGGTCTGCTCTGACCGCAAGGCTAAGTACTGTGAGTGTGGTGGGTCATGGAGTGGTGAGGGTCTGCTCTGACTGTGAGACTGAGCACTGTGAGTGTAGTGGGTCATGGAGTGGTGAGGGTCTGCTCTGACTGAGACTGAGCATTGGGAGTGTAGTGGGTGGTGGAGTGGTGAGGGTCTGCTCTGACCGCAAGGCTAAGTACTGTGAGTGTGGTGGGTCATGGAGTGGTGAGGGTCTGCTATGACTGTGAGACTGAGCATTGGGAGTGTGGTGGGTCATGGAGTGGTGAGGGTCTGCTCTGACCGCAAGGCTAAGTACTGTGAGTGTGGTGGGTCATGGAGTGGTGAGGGTCTGCTCTGACTGTGAGACTGAGCATTGGGAGTGTAGTGGGTCTTGGAGTGGGGAGGGTCTGCTCTGACCGTGAGGCCAAGTACTGTGAGTGTGGTGGGTCGTGGAGTGTTGAGGGTCTGCTCTGACCGCGAGGCTAAGTACTGTGAGTGTGGTGGGTCGTGGAGTGTTGAGGGTCTGCTCTGACCGCGAGGCTAAGTACTGTGAGTGTAGTGGGTCGTGGAGTGGTGAGGGTCTGCTCTGACCGCGAGGCTAAGTACTGTGAGTGTGGTGGGTCGTGGAGTGGTGAGGGTCTGCTCTGACTGAGACTGAGCACTGTGAGTGTAGTGGTCGGGGCTCACAGCAGCCCCCGCTGCTTGCGGAGGACAGTGACTGAAGATTGTGTTCACCAACAACCACAAAAAAAGTCGCTAGCTTTGTCGCTAGTCGCTTTTTAAAAAATAGTCACTAGAGGGTCTGAAAAAAAGTCGCTATATATATATATATATATATATAGCGACAATGTCGCTAAGTTGGCAACACTAAGCACACACTCAGCAAACTTCAGCGGAGTCATTCACTAAAACAGTGCCTTCACCCAATGACGCTGGGATCGGCTCCAGCCCTTCTAGTTGACTGGCGAGATAAAGCAGAAGATAATGGATGAATGGTTGGATGTAAGGATATTAATATCCCTTAAGAAGTACAAGCAAGCCTTAGTAAAATAAGACTTTTACAAACACATTTGTAAATAATGCCCAATATTGTTTATTATTGTTGAAAATATCCAGATATCATGTTTTCAACCCTAATAGGAAGCCAATTTTATCCAAGGTTAGACTGTTGGCTATAGTCCTCTTGTTTAAGAAGTGTTTTTGGTCGGCCACTTGCATTTTAATGGTATAGGAGGTCAAAGGAGTGATGCCGCCTGCATCTTTTCTCACTATCAACATGCATATACAGCCTGTCAAGTCTGCTGTAGCTACTACGTCCGTATGGATTGCAGATAATCACATTTACACTTGCTGTGACCAGTGACCTGTTTAATGAACAGCACAAACACATGTTGTCCTACTTGCCATGGGGATCCCTCAGCAGGTGTGAGGGGCCTACACAGCTTGCATGAATTGCTCTTTTGGCCCATTTGGTGATTTAAGCCTTGATATCACAGGAGTGTCAAAAGCTTGGGCTTTGGTTTCATTCCCGAAATACGTACCTCTATTATATGACAACACATTTACATACGGCTGTTTCCCCTCTAATCAGACCAGGTCTGTCTTTAATGTGTCCCATTATCACAAAGCACTGATGAAAACCTTCTCGTAGTGAAAGCATGATTGTAAACCAGATGTCCCCAAACTTTTGGTGCAGTGTTTACAGTGTGTGAAATGATGAATAATTGCAATCTAAATTTTAATCTTTTCTTTAAACAACCCCCGGAGGCGTCAGGCTCCACTGCTCATTAATGGAGTTGATTTACCTGTGATTTGGAGGTGCGTGTGCTGCCTGGATGTCGTCCAGCGCGCCAATGAAATCTACGCAGCCCTTCAGGGTGAGAGAGAGTTAATTTCAAATAACAGCGTTCGTTGAGGCGGGTTGCCTGAAAATTGCCAATCTTAGAAATGACAAACTCAAATTTAAACAGGGTCGAGGCCTCTTCCTGCGTGTGTATGCTGGAGCAGATCACGTCTGTTTATGAATAGTATGAAAAAAATAGTCTTTAAAAATTAGTATGAATATGTGGGTAGTGACTAGATCCTAAACCATCATACTTTATAAATAATTATACTTAAGCACATTTGTGTCTACCTCAGTCATTTAGATGGGACTGCTTCCTCTCCTGGGCTGCTTTGCTGTTCAAGTCAAGAGGCTTTTGTCATTCAGACGTCCTGAGACAAGACAGTGCAGCATCGACGCAGCACTCGTTTCTGGACCTGAGGTAGTGGAATGAAGTGCAGAGATATTTAACATACTGTAGTACTGGAGTAAACAGTGTAAACACAGTGGGGGCAGCAATGTTCTTCATACCTTTGATGTTGGAGCTCTGACATTGTGTTTTAGACAGTGTTCAAACTGTGGCAATAATTTGATTCCTGTTTTTTTCTCTTAATTGTATGTCTATTACAATAAATGATTACATTTTATAATTAATTGCAAACATTTATCAGCACGATTGTTTACTGTTTGCTTGGATTTCAAATATTTCACAGCACCCCAATTATGATGTGTTAATTGAAAATATATGCATAAACAAATAAGCATGACTGCTTTCTGATTAAGAATGACTGACTGAATTAATTATTTAATTCAACTCTATTGTCATTAGACCAATACAAGGATGTACAGTATAACAAAACACTGAGGCTAATTCTCCAACTTAAACTTAAAGTTAAAAAAAAGTTGAAAAGAGGTTATAAACATTGCTTAGTTGCATAACAGCTTATATATATATATATATATATATATATATATATATATATATATATATATATATATATATATATATATGCATGATGTAATGCTTAGGTTACTTGGTGCATACAGCCAACTTATATTCGTTGTGAATATCAGTGATATCGCCTAATATCTTTTATTCACAATTGAAATGCATCATTAATGACTTGCTGATTTGAGTTGATGTGAATAAGGGAAGTACTGCTACTTCCTCTCTTTAAGCACTGCTTACAAACTGACAAGACATTTAAAGTGGATGTAATAACCAAGCATTTATCAGATACCTAGGATATATATTATGTATTTTAGTTGTCACAACCAAATTCTGACATGCTATTACATGGTTCTGGTGGGCTGGTGTAAATGTTACCCACCACATAATCTCAAACAGTTTAAAGTCTTTAACAAATTAGTTTGTTGGTGCATTTTGTGTTTGACTTGGTCAGGAGTTGAGATGCACTTGCATGGCAGCAAGGTGCTCTAGACTGTACATTAACATTACCAATTCAACTTGCACCAATTCAACTTATTGATTCAATTAGATTGTGTGTGTGTATATATAATACATAATCTATAATGTAACATATAGAAATTAGGACTGTGGATTAGCATTATGGAGAATTGACATGTTATTTGTGCATAGTTACAATTGCAGCCAAATGTTATGCCCAACGTCATCTACATTTTTCAGAGCATAATAAATACTGTAGCATTCTACTTTTTTGGCTTGTGCAACCAAGAATGTGTGAGTGCTTTGGGTTCCTCTGTAAGACAGACTTAAATCTTGTGAATACTTGTGCCTTTGCGCCATTTATGACATTACTACGTAAGTGCTTTGTATTAAAACCTGTACTAGTTAGAGATGCATACTCTGACCCAACACAAACTACCCTTGAGCTCAAACACTGCCAGAAACAAGAGCCAGTGCTGGACATTTATGTGCATCAGGGTTAGTTGTGTGATTCAGCAGTGGGCTGTGTGGTAGTTGGGGCAGTCTTGGTGTGTCAACCCGGCTACTGAACAGTTTCTACCCACAGGCTGTCAGGCTCCTGAACAAACTGTGAGGCTGAAAGACCCCAGTACCGTTCACTCGACCACTGCTATATTACATTGTTATACTATTATATTATTTATTCTGATATTGCTGCTTTGGACAATATCACTAAGTCACTTTAAATAGATATATCTTCTTACATAACCTGCCTATGCAAAAGTTTCTACATATGTCCTCCTGTATATCTTATGTATATATCTTGTGTATTGTATAGTCCTTTATATTTCAGTTATAACTATATGTATATTTTTTAGCTTTTTTTCTTTAATATTGTCTATTTATTGTATGTTTGACCTGTTTTACATATATAATGCTGCCCTGCTGTAGAGTTATATCTGAGCCTCACCCCAAGCATTTCAATGCATGTTATGTCCTGACATGATGTGCAAATGACAAATAAACTTGAAACTTGTCTACTATGGATGGCCGTTGGTGACCTGGTTGCTTTCCAGCCTTTTCAGCCTGCGCTGGTTCTCTCCAAAATACATTCATATATATATATATATATATATATATATAGCATCAAAAATGTGTGAATTGATATTTAAAACAAATACCTGATACAGATTATTCCAATACCTTCAAGTACCTCTAGTTCTTATGCTCGATGGATATAGCAAGATGATCAATAGTGATCAAAGGGCTGTAAAAGAATCTGGACATGACATTTTGGCACTGCTGGTTTTTGGCCTCTGCTTCAGATAGTTGACTTCCACTGTCCTCACATCAGAGGTTAAACAGGAGGCCTGGCCGGCCACACTGTGACTGTTTACTGAGGCAACATTGAAGTGAACTGATCTGACTGGACCTTTCCATCAGCAGCAGTTATGAGGACAAATTACTGCTTGGCTCCTACCGGTTACCCATTATCAGAGGCTCCTCAGTAAGAGTGTGGTTATGCACTGAAACGCTTCATAGTTTTTCGTCTTAAAATAGAAAATGTGATGGCCGTGAATCTTTTACAGTAGTATTTGACTGCAGAGGGCAACCAAGTGCTATTTACACCTTTCGGATTTCACCCGCCTGAAAAGCCAGGTGTATTGATCGGATTATGATGGGATTGCTCACTCAGAGAAGACCAATCTTGACTGCATTCAAGTGTAAATGGAACACATTTTCTCAGTCCTTATACTACACAGTAGGAGCACATCATGACCACGTCCTGCTTTTGACGGCGGCAGAGTTATCATCTGCGAATGTTTTGGTGGCATTCTCTGGACGCACTCATCCATGTGAAAGACACTCAGCAGATTTGGGTATGAATCCAATCTTGCAGGTCACATACACCCATACATGCTGATTCTCTTCCCTGAGGCGGATGGAGTCTTTCAGCAAGACAATGCGACACACCATACAGCTACAAATTTCCCACATTGGTTGGAATAGGTGACCAAGACTTCCAAGTACTACCCTGGACTTGAACCCAATTGAGCATCTGTAGGACCACCTTGATCATGGTGTTGGCTCTATGGATCCTCCTCAACACACCCTCCAGCAGCTGACAACCAACCAGGACCAGGACCTTTATGGAGTTCTCCCAGTCTGTCTAGCTGCTGTCTGTGCTGCACATGGCGGATACTCTGGACATGTGGTGGTCATAATTACTTGGCTGTATATTATGTAAGCAGAAATGGACACATGCTGATTGGCAGCTGATGATATAAACAGGGAAATGAAGGTTACTCAAATCTGAAGACCAGACAAACCAAGAGCCTTTTTGAACTCTTGGTCAATGAGTGTCCAAGCCAAGCTTACTAACTTGTATAGGAATGGGCAATATTTGGTGTCTACTCTATGCCTGTGGTCTGCCTCTTTGCCTGCACTGAATATGATCCACCACCCAAATGAGATCTGCTCTGTGGGAGTCCTGACTATTGAGGAACAGGGTAACAAAGTATACAGAGAATCAGATGGACTACAGTCTGTAAGTGTAGAACTGCAGAGTGCTCCTATATGTTAAGTGGAGCTGGTAAATGGATGATGAGTGAAGATACATGTAGGTGGTTTTAATATTATGCCTGAGTGTATGTGTAAAGGTAAATATAGCCTCATCCACATGTAACCCATGTTAATGGAAGATCTAAACTGTGTAGCTGTTCAGCTTGATTTTTAAATGTTGCTTTTAATGTATTCATATGTCCAGCGTTGCCAGCAAATGTCATTCTTTTTATTTTTTTTAAGAATTGATCTGCCTCCAGCTATATTTTTTCATATGCATGAGTCTTTTATGTTTATGAACTATAGTGTGCAGACTTTATAGAGTAAGAGAAGATTGGTTGGGGGGGACAAAGCATGCTACAGCATAGTAATGCCTCCATTTTTAACCTGCACGCTGCGCCAAAGCAATTTGTTTTTTATTGCAGAACTAATTAAATCATGTTGCATGAATTAAGGAAAAATCCTCCTGTCTCAGGGTCATGAAACATAATTACAGCTATTATGATTAGCGCTAAGATTTATTATAGGCCAGGGTTTGAGTCAGGGTCTGCGCAGCGGGGGGCATAAATGCAGGGCTGAATGCAGTCGTACAGAGAATGTCTTTTAAACCTATTTTAGTGGATTTGACCAGTATGGAAGCGATATCTGTGATATATTTGTCCCACAGCTTCAAATTATGCTCTCCTGCTTCAGATTGACGCCCAGTAATGTATAGCACAGTGCTGATTCACACCTCTAACAAAGGCCTTAGATGATTCCCACAGCTTCAGTAATGAATGAACTGACGTGCTATGATGTAGTCCAACCGTCGTCCTGTTGGCAGGAACTCTGCTCCTGCCCTAATAGCCTGAAACTGTTTCAGTTAAACCTTCACTCCGCTCCATTATTATGAATAGTGTTACTCTGGGCAGGAGGTTAGCTGATTGGATTCCTGTCGTGATGGATTCTGAATGACTCCAGCAACTTTTTTTTCCCCCAACTAATGCAGTGTTCTGGAAATGCATGGATGTGGGAATTTGGTGCTGGTCGACATGCTCACTATTCTTCAGAGATCTGGTTTAAAAAAAAAAATGAAGTCTATTAAGTAGGACTGTTACTAAGGTTGGGTGTTAACAGTTTATATTACTTATACCAAAAGCCATCCAGTACAATATTTGTTTTGCTTTAGAAAGATGACCCACCATCACTCAAGATTTATGGTGTCCTGGCACCCTGATGGTGGAACGAACTTCCACTGGCTGTCCGAACAGTGAACTCTCTCTCACAGTCTTTAAATGCAGACTGAAGACCACCGTCTCCTTGTGAAGCACTTATAAGCGTCTACTGAAGCATTGGTAGAAACCATGATTGCACTTGATCTTCTAGAAACACTGGCTAAGTATTGCACTTATACTGTATATAGTCTTGTATTTATTCTCTTCTCTGTAGGTATTCCAGTCTTGCTAGGTGTTGCTCTGTGTCTTGTGTTGTCTTCTTTCTAGGTATCAGCACTGGCACCCGTGTATGGCAGTGTTTGAGCTCAAGAGTAGTCTGGACCTAAACCTTTTTGTACTAGATAGATACTCATACTCTGACTGAACACATAGCACTCATTGAAGATGCTCTGAATAAGAGTGTGCATATATATATATATATATATATATATATGTATGTATGTGTGTGTGTGTGTGTATATGTGTGTGTGTGTATATGTGTATGTGTGTGTGTATATATATGTATGTGTGTGTATATATATATGTGTATGTGTGTGTGTGTATATGTATGTATGTGTGTGTGTATATATATGTATGTGTGTGTATATATATATATGTGTGTATATATATATATATATATATATATATATTCATATTCATACACTGTCTGTTTGGACAAGGTCAATCTGACCATCTTGGTTGTCGCCATGCCGATCAGGTTAGCCAGATAGCTAATAATAATAACAGCTCCTCTTTCCTAATTTGCAACACTGTTTACTATTTAATAATTATGATGACTTTGAACTACTTACAAGGTGAGCATGTAAGAGGCTAAAATGTTGGCACAAATGCTTTTGTATCTTTAATGGCCCCAACCCCATCCCACTTTCACAACCCCCCCACCTTGGCATTGGATAATACAATATAGAGTGGTGCCACAGTTTGAAGGTATGACACAGTCTTAGGTATAAATTCTAAGGTACCTGATCCTTCAGTGATTTAAAGAAATCAGTCCATCAGACCCCATTCACATCCTGTTCAGATCATCAGCTACAGTATGTGTGAAAACTGACTATACAGGTGTGGATCAAAAGCAGCTGTGGCTCTGAGAGGTCAGCTCATTGCCCCTGCTGTTAAAGCCCTGATAATGAGGGCTTTAGTTTGACCTTCTTTCTGCTTTAAGCCACTAATAATAAAGGATGTTCGAAACGGGGATCAGATTTTGATGGAGGTTAAGGACGGGGTCTATAAAAAAGCCTTAAATACTCCGATGCTGGTTTAACCAGACAGTTTGATAAGTAGCAAACCTCTTAAACCTCATATTGAGCTTGATTAGATGACTGTTACTCTCTTAGAACGAGTCAAATAGATCTGTGTTTTCCTCTCACTTCCTTTAAGCGGGGACGTTGTGGCCAGAAAACAAGCAAAGCATCAAATTACTTTATCAAATGGCTGCAAAGAGGGAGAAAGACTTGTCTTGCTGTGCTGCGCTTTCCAACCCTGTCACAAATGGATGAAAATTACCCTCCCAGCCAGAAACATTTGATTACTTTTCATTCTATACGCTCTGGATTTAAAACCTTATTCATTTTCAGAAAATAGAAAAGTTGCTGTGTGACTGATGGAGTGTATATAGAAACTCGAGGGGAGTCGAGACTTCCTCTCTTTCGTTACATATTACTCTTCCCGGATCTTGAAGAGAAGTTTAGATGGGGCCTATTTTATTTACACCGTGGATGGAAAGCACTCAATCTAAACTAAATTCCTTCTTTGCCCAACTGGATCTGGGTGTGCAGCACCGTGCTTTTCCAAAACTAGAGTTTAGAAAATTAGACCCCTAACAATTGTGCAAGACCTGGTAGACCACCAAAACTTGGACAACGCTTGAAGAGAATGGAGAACATCCCAACTCCATGCTTGCTTCAGATCTGAAAACATCCATAGGTGTTTCTGTCCATCCTTCCACTGTGAAAACACCTTAGTGTTATGGGTCTGAAAGGATGTGTAGCTGTTCAAGAAGCTCCTCAGTGAGAAAATAATGATTTGAATGATAAGCAGGAAATACAACCAGCTTCCAAGACTGAACTTTGTAGTTGTGGCTCTTTGAAAGGAATAGAAGCTGTAATAAAGGTAAAAAGTTTTTTAAGCTTCTGTTTAATGTTTTTTTTTTTCCTGACACAGAAAAAAAACAATAACTTGTACTTTAAAAGCAGTTTTGAGTGGAAATGAAAGAAATCTTGCACAGTATTGTATACACACGTTGGCCTTTTGTACATATGTAGCTCACTGAATTTAAATAAGAATTCTAAAGAATCTGGTTAGACATGCTTGAAGGTGCAATTTGTGAGGTTGTCTTTATTGAAAACATTCCAAAATCGGCTACCCTTTCAAAAGAATGTGAAGAAATAACCTTGATGGTGTCAAAGGCGTCTATGAAGGTTTAGTTAGCATGCTAGGCATGCTAGTGTTGGTAGGCAATATATACAAAATATATAAAGTGTAATACTATATTATAAGTTGAAGTAACTCGAATTAAAGTATTTTTTTCTTTATTTTTTATTTTTACTTATAAAAAGAAAAAATACTTAATTTTTTATTTATTTTATATTTTGTATATTTTTTTATTTCTTTTTTTGTTTTTTTTTATCTATTGGTAAATGGAGGAACAGCAAATTTAAGAACTTCATTGTACAGTGTAACTGTTTCTGCTGTGCATAAGACAATAAAACTCTTGAATCTCTTGAATCTCGCTAGTTGACTCAGTCCAACATGAGAGGATGAAGTAGCACTGCTGTCCTGGCACCAAATTAACATTTATCATGTTGAAGGAGCTTCTCCTGGGTTGATAATTTAAGGACAGTTGGCCAATGAAAGGAAGGGTAAATACAGTGTTGGTAGGCAAGCATTAACACCACCGCTACAGTCACAAAACCACAATTGCCTACAAACAAAAGAAGTGTTACCAATAGAAGTAAACAAGAGTTAACACTGATGCTGGTAATGCTCTTGGAGATTAAAGGGATTAAGTTTGTTGCTAAACTTGTAATGTTTCTTCTGGACTGGTAAGGAGTGAAGAAGGAGGAGGGACTGCATTTCCTTGTGTCTTATGACAACCTCTTGGAGGTACGTTGCTTTTTATGTTTGAAGTATGTATTTCACAGGTTGTCATCTCACAAATGACTCATTTTAGTAATTGTTTCACTGCTAAAAGTTGATTTAAAGTTAAAATGGATGTATTACTGTTGCAGGACTGACGTGTCATTAAATACTGATACAGCTGAAAGACCTTGACGTAAGTAAATTTGTACGGCCTCGCTTAGCAAGACTCTTCTAATGCAGGCGTCTGTTATAAGACAGTGGATGTAAATAGCTTAGTGAGTGTTAACGGAATGGTTGCTCAAAACCAGTGCAGACTAATAAGCACCAAAGCCTTTTAGTTCTCTTCATGAGTTTAGTAATGTTGTAATGTTCTCATCAAAAGTGGTCAGCCTCTTCCTCCATGGTCGATCAATATCACCAGGAAATGTGGGTATATGCGCCTCCAGCGTGTCTGGGAGAAACATTTTATTGTGAATATTGACTGAAAGGAAGCCTGTGAAGAGACATCTGCAGCACTTTTCAGCCACGCTAGCCAGTTCAGGACAAGCAAACACACCTCTGAACAGTTTTTATACAAAAATTTTTAAGTAAAATGGAAAGATGTTTACATGATTGTTTAGTTGATTTTTACACGTTGGAACACATTTATCTCAAAAACAACCATGTAGGTATGAGGCACATGGGATGCAGTCTCACTTCCTGTGCTAAAACATGGGCTATTTGGGTTTCAGTCATGACTTGGTTAATGTGGGACTAAATAATTGTTTCAACTAGTGAAAGTGGGGTACATTTTATCCTCAAACTTTAAGTGTTTGGTATTTGAAACAGACACCCTTTCAATGGAAAGTACCTGGTAAATAATGATTAAACCATAGATTGCATGCATAGCCATTGCTCAAAACCGCTTTGGAGTTGTAGCTAGTCATGATATTGTATGCAACTGCTTGTAAATTCTTGTTGTCTAAATACTAAGTTTTAGACTTGAATTAGTTTGTATAACATTATATAAAATGTTAGCTATCAGTGGTAGACTATCAGTATTAGCTGGTCATCATCCCAAATATGACCACCCCAGAGTCTCTTTAGGAAACTGATTGTGAGTCTCCTGAAAACAATGGAAGCTGTAATACAGATAAACGTATAGAAAGTTTTTGAGGGTTTTGTGTCTTTCAGTTAAATGTTTTGGGGTTTTTCCTGACACAGAAAAATTAATAACTTCAAAAGCAGTTTTGAGTGGAAATCAGATAAATAATAGTGGATCGCTCATATTTGCTCAGTACTATATACACACTGTTCGCATTTTTCTTCATTGAAAAATTCAAATATGATCCAATGTTAAGAAATAACATATTATGGTATGTCAGATGTATAATGTTGCAGAGATATCTGCTGAAGTTAACTTGCTAACTAGCTAGCCTGACTTGATCGCCCATTAAATTAGCTATTTACTGAATATTAGCAGTGATTCAATTCACGAAAACCAGACATAAGAGCTGTTCTTTTATATCGTCTCTTGTGGGGAAAAAAAGAGAAAGATGTCATGTTGGGTTCCTTTAAGACCAAATTAAACAGCAATGGGCACCTTGTACTCTGTTCTAACACAGGCAGTCGAGCAAGCTAGACAGTGAATAAAGAGAGGGAGTGGTGAGCAAGAACAAAAGAGCGAATCAGAGAAACAAAACCTAATTTTACTGTAAAACCCAGAGAGCCTCAAAATAAACATAGTCCACCATCATCTTTGCTGTAGGTGCAGTTACTTAGTTTCTTGTTAGTCTGCCTTGAAGGCTGTTTCTATTGCTTCCTACTCCTTACCCTCATCTCCTCCCATCCACCCCAACCATCTACACATTTATATTGTTACGGTTTCAGTTGATGCCCTGGTTCAAATAGCTCGTATTGGGACTCTAGAGGGAACTGATTTGGTAGGATGGTCCATCTACACATTCAAAGCTGTTAAGTAATAAGTATAGTATAATAGTCTGAATGTCTACACACTAGACACTAAAACTTGACTGTCTGGTTTCTTGATAGCTTGATAGTCGGTTTCTTTAAAGGTAAATTATATATATATATATATATATATATATATATATATGTCTTTTAAAGAAACTAGCTATAAATGAATTACGTGACCCCAGAAACTTGAGTTGTAGTGTATGTGCAGACGTGTACTGACAATAAGTGACACTTTGACTAATTAATTACATTTAATTTAATTTACTTCACTTATATTTTACATGATGCTGACATAACCATGCCATAAACGTGCCATATGCTGTCATAAGTTGTCATTACCAATGTCATTGTAAAGATAGGCGTCAACATGTTAACCACAAACTTAACGTCTCTCTCGCCAATTACCAGTAACTTGACTCAAAAGCCTGTTTATGGCATGGTTAAGTCAATTAAGTGGCAGGGATCAATTAAACTGTTACCAGAAATATACAATATCAGATATCTCGCAGTAAGAGGAGCAGACTGGGCCATTAGTTTTCTGTTCAATAGAAATTAGAGTATGACTGTATAACTGTCACTATAACAGAGATATGGTATAAAAGCAAATCACTCTTTCCTCTGTGCCGAAAACCCTCTGGTTTAGTATTTTACAAGTCTCCACATCTATGAAGCTTGTTTAATGTGGTTTTGCTTCTCCAGCAGCCTTGCAGAAACAGCTCGCTTACCACACAATGAGGGTTTTCACTTTAGGCAGGTTATGTCAGGTAATGCCAGGCTCTTACAGCACCGATACCATGCTTTTAAGCTCTTTAGCACTAATAACTGCAATATATAAAACAATGTGAGAGTAAATGTTTCCCAAAAATAGAGGAAAGTATAATTCCTCAGTGGAGTGCTTACGTATCAGAGGCTGGATGGGGATTTGGGTGGAAAGTTAAAAGAATGAAGAACAGGAAACTGAGGGGAAAATGTCCAAATTCTTGTTCTCTGGATGTAAGAACATGCATACAAATAGAGACAAACCTCTGCATTTTTGCCAGCAGCAATATCGAGAACTTTCAGTGACTGGGCAAGCGTGAATAAACATTCTTCAGCTCGCCTTTATGGATCCTCTGAATAACAGAACATGGTCAGAGAGATTGGTACAAAAACATTTTAGAACAGCGTTCTGGCACAGTCTATGTAACTTGGAAGGAGAAAACATTCTACCACACGTACCTACATACCTTCTCCAGAGGTTTCTGGGAAAACAAGGACCACTCATGTTACAGCTTTAATAGAAGACACTTGTTGCCCTGCTGAGGCTGTGTTAGGTTTATCAGAGCAAGTTCTGCTGGTATAGATCAACTGTTTTCTTAAATTCCTACAAATATTTGGGACTAGAAACATAGTCTAAGTGACCATGTCTGCATCATGGACGTGTATAACATGTTTTGCTATTTGATTGGTGTGTGAGATTCTGGTTCTACCAATTACAGAACACCATTCACTCCACAATTATTACTGTCAGACTGTAAAACTACACACTGCAGATTCATACTGGATTCAAAATACTCCTCAATTATTACTGTTGGACTGTAAACATTACACACACTGCAGATTCATACTGGATTAAAATCAGTTCTCAATTATTACTGTCAGACTGTAAAACTACACACAGCAGATTCATACTGGATTAAAATCAGTTCTCTATTACTGTCAGACTGTAAAACTACACGCTGCAGATTCATACTGGATTAAAATCATTCCTCAATTATTACGGTCGGACTGTAAAACTACACGCTGCAGATTCATACTGGATTAAAATCATTCCTCAATTATTACGGTCGGACTGTAAAACTACACGCAGCAGATTCATACTGGATTAAAATCATTCCTCAATTATTACGGTCGGACTGTAAAACTACACACAGCAGATTCATACTGGATTAAAATCACGCCACAGTTAGTACTGCTGGACTGTACTAACTATGCACACTGCAGATTCATACTGGATTACAATCATTCCACATTTGGTAATGTCAGACTGTACTATGCACACTGCAGATTCATACTGGATTACAATCATTTCAGTTATTAGTTTCAGATTGTAATCCAGTAAAGATCTGCAGTGTGCATAGTTACTACAATCATTCCATAATTATGACTCTCAGACTGTACTGACCATGTACACTGCAGATTCATACTGGATTACAATCATTCCATAGTTATTGCTGTCAGGCTGTACTAACTACACACACTACAGATTCATACTGGATTACAATCATTCCATAGTTATTGCTGTCAGGCTGTACTAGCTATGCACACTGCAGATTCATACCGTACTCAAATCCCAAATCTTGTTGTGAAGCGTTTACACAGTTATATAAAATGATAAATTCTGTCATAATTATAATCAAACTATTACTTTGTTCAGTAATATCTAAGATTTCGAGTGCGACTCCTGCATTTAGAACAGTAAGAGATTTATTCTGGCACACGCTTTAATGGACCCCAGGGGTGGCTTTAGCGCCACCCCTTGGTCTCAGAAAATATAGGCTCCCTCGCGGTTGATGTATATAATAATAATTGTGTTTCTACATATTTCAGGCTGTTTCAGCAGGACTGTCTCGGCCTGGTAATGGAGTTTTGAGTTTGGCTAAAGTTCTGAGATCCTCTTGATTGCTCTTGATTAAATTAGTGCAAGTCTTATTTGCATTATATCCCTACGCAGACCTGTCTGTAACCAAAGAACTCGAGCTGGACGGGTGACAGACAGATGGAGGGTGATCTTTTTCACTGCTGGGAAAGACCCTCCATCACTCAGCGAGAGAGGAGAGTGGACGGGCCCAGCACACCTGTAAAAACAGCACACTCACGTAAAAGCTCCGCTTCATCTCCAGCCAAATCGCCCTGAAGCCATGTGAACATTTCATACTGCAAAGTGAGGAAAGAAGGAGAGCCGGTGAAGTTATTATTTAAGAGATTCTGGTCTGATGTAACCAGCGCCTTCATACCTGCGCTCACGATAGAGCTGTCTTTTTAAAGGTTTGTTCTAATTACTCTGCGCGCTCTTTCATACTCCAATGACTGTGTTTTGTAGTCGCTAATTGAATTTACTGTTAAATCAAAACGAGATGTGGGTTTCTCTTTTTTTTATGTGGTGAAGACTGTCGTCAGGGGAAAATGTAAAAGGGGAGAGAGGGGGGGCGCATATCTGTGTGGCTTAGGCGTACATTCCTGGAAAAAGAGTACTAATTAGCTTTGGTAAAAAAAAAAGCAAGTGCAGGGGGGAAAGGACAGAAAAGCAATCTGTGATGTGGAAAATGACGTTCCAACGGCGTTTCTGAAACCTCAGTTGGCTCGTGGTAGGTTAAGGTGAAAGCTAATATGGAAGCTCTGTGATGAAACTGAGGAAATTGGCAGTGAAAGTGGGCCGTAGTGCTGATACTGATCACTAAGGCTTCTCTTGTTTATACCGTAGGCTTATGAAATCCTGGGTACGTCACTGATGCAACGAATCTAGGCTTATAATCGTTCTGAAATCTCACGCAATGCACAGATTTTCTTTAATAAAACATATGATCAACGTTTCATAGTGCACATACACAGTGGACTGTATATTCAAATAGGCAGCACAGTGTTGTAGTTGTTAGCACTGTCGCCTCTCAAGGAGGTGGTCTGGTTTGTTCTGTGTGGAGTGTGTATATTCTCTCTGTGTCTGAGTTGGTTTCCTTTCACAGTCCAAACAAGGGCATGTTAGCTTGATCAGTCACTCTAATCAATCAACCTTTATTTATTTAAACTCAGAATACATTGAGGATGGCCCTCATTTACAATGTAGCCGAGCATTATGGATTGTAAGGGGATTGACAAAGTAAAATGTTTAAAAAATAAAAAGACCCAGCATTTTTAATAAGATGTAAGATACAAGATGTTATAAAATAAGATATAAAACAAATAAGATAAATAAGATTTAAAGGTAGGAATCAATAAAATCAATAAAAGACTACAGCTAAATAAATAAAACTAAATACATAGAGTAAAATATAAAGATACAAGAGGTTATAAAATAAGGTATAAAACAAATAAGATAAATAAGAATTAAAAGGTAGGAATCAATAAAATCGATAAAAGACTACAGATAAATAAATAAAACTAAATACATAGAGTAACATATAAATAAACAATAACTAAGAACAATAGAGGAAAAAAAGGCAAACGATAAAAGAGAAAAAGAAAACATAAAGGAGATTAAAAGTTAGCTAAAAAATGTTAAATAAAACAAAAAAACACTAAAAACATAAAATCTAAAACCTAAAATCAGCTAAAACAGTGGCAGGCTGTCTGAAGGTGGTTAGAGACTAGGTGTTTAAAATGATCGAGTGACACCAGCGAGCTGAGCTTTAGTCTGTAGCTAAAAGCAGATTTTACCAGTTCACAAAGAGCAGATTCTCATCCTCTTTGATCTGGTATAGCAGCGTGATTCGGCCCTCTACCTCCGCTATCTTCTGGGAGAGGCGGGTACAGCTGTCGCAGTTGTGTGGAGAGTTAGGAGTGGGCATGGTGGAGAGCTACCAGCATTAAAATAAAGTTAAAGAATATATAAAACAACTAAAACAGACCAAGTTAAAAATGAAACAAACTCAAAAGTATTTAGCTGGAGTTCTTGCTCTGACATGCTAAATTGCCCATAGGTGTGCATGACTGTGTGTTGGCCATGTGATTGACTGGCGACCTGTCCATGGTGTACCCTGCCTTCGCCCAATGATTCTCGGATTGGCTCCAGCCCCCTCGTAACCCCGACTAGCAGGATAAAGTGGAAGAGAATGGATGGATGGCTGGTATATTCAAATATGCTCTGTAATATTTATATCTGCTTCCCTCTCAACGCATTACAGAAGCTATTGTTTTATAAAGGCTTGTTTGTATTACATACTGCACAATCGACAGCTCTGGCAAGGTCGCTTCACCACAACCTTAGAAAGGAATTGGGTGTAAAATGTAATGGAGAAAACACTGCCTGTGAATAATAAGCTGGCAAGCAAAATGTTGATGTGAATGATTATGACCTGCCATCCCTCAAGATGCATGGAAGGCCAGCGATAAGACTCTTCTCTGTCCTTGCAGCCAGATGGTGTAAAACTACAAAGTGTTACTATGTGATAAGAAGAGCTGATAAAATGGACAATGTGTGTAGATACTAGGGCTGTGTATTTGCAAGAACCTGGCGATACAATACGTATCGTAATAGTGATCTCGATTTAAATCCTACGATTAAAACACACCACTATATGAACAGGTTTGCCAATGCTTACAATAGCATTGCGTCCTTGTGCTGCTTGTTAATGTTGGAGTGGAGCTGAAAATGGATTACAACACCGCCATCTAGTGGTCTGAGTTTTAAACACAACAGGAATCTATGTATCGAGACTGTGTTTTTGAGAATCGATACGGTATCACTAAACAATATATCCCAATATTCGTTATTTCAATATTGTCTAGTAGATATAAGTGGGTGTGCCTAATGGAATGGCATGTGAGTGTATGTAGAATTTTTCTCGTCATGTTCTGACTTTACGAACTAGTTTTGAATGGTGAAAATATAGAACCCCCAGTGACTTGAGGTCAGGTTTCAGGGTATTGAAAGTTTAAGATTTGTAATCCTGGGCCATTTAGAGAAGATCTTTTCAGGTCCCCATTTTTTAATGAAGTCATCAGCAAGACATTTGCAAAAATGGTACACTTTATGTACCAGTTTGGAATTAGCCACATGGAAAACAAGCTCTTTGCAGTAGAGGAAATAATTTATAATATGGAAATATGAGAAATATAAAAAGATACCAAACAGCACTTATATAGTAGCAACTTTTGGAGACCATTATTTTTCATATTTCAGTCACTTTCATGATTCTTGCATTTGACAAATATCACAAACATCATTCTTTCATGTGCATGAGAATTAATTGCTGCCCTAATACCTAAACCTATCAGAGATAGTTACCAGCAACGTGAAACAAAGTTAGCAGGTAGTTTATTGATGGGCAGTGTGCTTAAAAATAGTTGGACGTATAAAGTCCCATCTTGGTCGCCAATAGTGTGTGGTGAAGCCTGGCCCCAATTTCTGACCTGTGTCCAGTCGGCCATGACGGCACTAGCCATTCAAAATCTGTTTGAGCGCAGTGCGATGTCACTCTGCATTTGTGGCTATTACCGTGTGCTAATGAAAATAAAAAGGAGAGAAAAGCCCTATGTTCTTTCATTCGTTCTCCATCATCTCTTGAAATTAATTTGCACTCCTCAGCCAGGACAGGCCTCACCTCATCAAGCTGAGATCAAATTAATGCAGGATGATGACTCTAGTCCTGGTCTCCAGTGAGATGAGACTGATGAAGCATGTGACGGAGAGGGGAAGAAGGTGCTTCAACCACATAAAACCGAGGTGCTGCCAAAATTGTTAAAAGACTTCCACCAACAAAAAAAGCCCTTAATTGAGTTAAAGTTCTCATATGGTATGTTTCTTTTAAATTTTTTGTCTCCCCTTAATTACTGTTAATATTTTCCATTATCTTTTAGAATGAAACAAGCTGTTCTTGGGCCTGGTCCCTGATATTGTTGTTTTATTTAGTTTTACAGAATTTGTGTGAAAGGTGCTATACAAATAAACTTGCCTCAACATTTTCACTATGGCAACTCAAAGTGCTTTACATTAAGACATAAAAAGGAATTGAAAAGACATTAAATATTTCAGTTAAAAAGAAATATCAATCATTAAAGAATCCAAATGAATCAGTTAAAGAAATAAGAAATATAAAAATATTTAAAAGAAAGAAAATTAAACAATAAAATGAAGATTGAGGTTTATAAGTGCCATTGGACTATGTGCTGAGGTCCATTACTCTGGCTTATGTTCTTCTTTACTGTTTCCTTTTCTCATTTTCTATCAAAGACCACTGCACCCCACCAGAGCCGACTCCATGTATACTGCTGGCCCGTCAGCCCTAGAGGCACAGTTTTATTCCAGAAACTGCACTAAAGATTGGGCAATATTATATAGAGCTCCTATATGATTAGTGAAGCTAATGAAATAGCTAAATTGTGTAGTTACATGTAGGTGTAGCTAATGAAGTCACCAGTGTGTGTACGTAGTCTTTGTGGTTTACTGTTTCCATTATCTTGTGAAGTTTTTGCATTGCCAGCTAGTTTTATACTTTAGTTCTGTCTAAGCCTGGGTTTTCTCTTTTACACTGATGGCCACTTAAGGGCAGGTTTTATGGTAGTTAAGTGTTAAGATTTTAAAAATGTCAACTGGGCAGTATTACTGCAAGTATAGCTTATATAGCTTTATACACACAAACCATTTTATGACATATTTCATATATTATTTCTGTCCATACATCAGCAGTGAGTGGCTCTGATTTCACACACTTCCTTATGACAGCCTTTTTGCTTGCTGCTGGAAGCATTTGAGTTTCTTATCATTGACATTCCATCCATCAATTGATATGTCAGTCAAAACCCATGCATACAGTTTCACAACTAAGAGGAATGCCAACATGTCAACTCCTTATACATTTATTCAGAGGTTTCTTTTTGTTTGTTTGTTTTTATTTCGAGCCAGTGAGCATCTGTATTCACACAGGTGGAGATAGATAGAGAGATAGATAGATAGATACTTTATTGATCCCGAAGTAAATTTAGCAGCTAGCAGCAGTTACAAACACAGTACAAAAACACAATAAGGTATATAAAAATTAAATAATGTTTAAATAGTGTCCGGGAGTGCAAATGTACAGGATGTACAGCAAAGTGTCAAATAGTGTCCAGGAGTGCAAATAGTGTCCAGGAGTGCAAATGTACAGGATGTCTGGCAAGGTGTTAATAGTGTATATGTTTGCTGACATAAGATGTCCAGTAAAGTGTCGGTAGTGTCTATGAGTGCTGACATAAGATGTCCAGTAAAGTGTCGGTAGTGTCTATGAGTGCTGACATAAGATGTCCAGTAAAGTGTCGAGAGTGTCTACGAGTGCTGACATAAGATGTCCAGTAAAGTGTCAATAGTGTCTATGAGTGCTGACATAAGATGTCCAGTAAAGTGTCGGTAGTGTCTGAGTGCTGACATAAGATGTCCAGTAAAGTGTCGAGAGTGTCTACGAGTGCTGACATAAGATGTCCAGTAAAGTGTCGATAGTGTCTATGAGTGCTGACATAAGATGTCCAGTAAAGTGTCGGTAGTGTCTATGAGTGCTGACATAAGATGTCCAGTAAAGTGTCAATAGTGTCTATGAGTGATGACATAAGATGTCCAGTAAAGTGTCAGTAGTTTCTATGAGTGATGACATAAGATGTCCAGTAAAGTGTCAATAGTGTCTATGAGTGCTGACATAAGATGTCCAGTAAAGTGTCGGTAGTGTCTATGAGTGCTGACATAAGATGTCCAGTAAAGTGTCAATAGTGTCTATGAGTGCTGACATAAGATATCCAGTAAAGTGTCGGTAGTGTCTACGAGTGCTGACATAAGATCTCCAGTAAAGTGTCGAGAGTGTCTACGAGTGCTGACATAAGATGTCCAGTAAAGTGTCAATAGTGTCTACGAGTGCTGACATAAGATGTCCAGTAAAGTGTCGGTAGTGTCTACGAGTGCTGACATAAGATGTCCAGTAAAGTGTCAATAGTGTCTATGAGTGCTGACATAAGATGTCCAGTAAAGTGTTGGTAGTGTCTGAGTGCTGACATAAGATGTCCAGTAAAGTGTCGATAGTGTCTATGAGTGCTGACATAAGATGTCCAGTAAAGTGTCAATAGTGTCTATGAGTGCTGACATAAGATGTCCAGTAAAGTGTCGGTAGTGTCTATGAGTGCTGACATAAGATGTCCAGTAAAGTGTCGGTAGTGTCTATGAGTGCTGACATAAGATGTCCAGTAAAGTGTCGGTAGTGTCTATGAGTGCTGACATAAGATGTCCAGTAAAGTGTCAATAGTGTCTATGAGTGCTGACATAAGATGTCCAGTAAAGTGTCGGTAGTGTCTATGAGTGCTGACATAAGATGTCCAGTAAAGTGTCAATAGTGTCTATGAGTGATGACATAAGATGTCCAGTAAAGTGTCGAGAGTGTCTATGAGTGCTGACATAAGATGTCCAGTAAAGTGTCGAGAGTGTCTATGAGTGCTGACATAAGATGTCCAGTAAAGTGTCAATAGTGTCTATGAGTGCTGACATAAGATGTCCAGTAAAGTGTCGATAGTGTCTATGAGTGCTGACATAAGATGTCCAGTAAAGTGTCAATAGTGTCTATGAGTGCTGACATAAGATGTCCAGTAAAGTGTCGATAGTGTCTGAGTGCTGACATAAGATGTCCAGTAAAGTGTCGATAGTGTCTATGAGTGCTGACATAAGATGTCCAGTAAAGTGTCAGTAGTGTCTGAGTGCTGACATAAGATGTCCAGTAAAGTGTCAGTAGTTTCTATGAGTGATGACATAAGATGTCCAGTAAAGTGTCAGTAGTGTCTGTGAGTGCTGACATAAGATGTCCAGTAAAGTGTCAGTAGTGTCCGGGAGTGCAGATGTACAGTAATGTGATTACAGTACAAATAAAAATAAACTGTAATTTGAATTAAGGGACTTGTTCCTCATCTGTCCTCCTTCCTCTTCCGGCTCCACTGGGAGGAATTGAAGAGTCTGATGGCTCTCGGGACAAAGGATCTCCTGAGTCTGTCTGTAGAGCAGCTCTGTGACAGGAACCTGCCACTGAACTTGCCCCTTTGTTCCATGATGATGGTGTGCAGTGGGAGACCATCATCATCCATGATGGAGAGCAGTTTGTGCAGTGTCCTCCTCTCTGCTACCGTAGTCACAGAGTCTAGCTCCACACCAACCACGAACCCCACACGTCTGACCAGCTTGTCCAGACGCATCTCGTCTCTCTTTTTCATGCTGCCTCCCAGCACACCACAGCATAGAAATATCTAAATGCCTAGTTTTTTATCACAAACAATGAACTCAATGTTTGGTTCTGGTTAAGACGGCATGTTGGTGTAGTGGTTAGCACTGTCGCTTCATAAGACGATCCAGGTTGGATTCCTGGTCCGGGCCGTTCTGTGTAGAGTGTGCATGTTCTCGCCGTGCTTGAGTGGGTTTCTACGGTGGCAGAGAAGACCCAAAGCGCTGCAAACAGAAAACATTTTCATTAAAACAGCAACATGGGCACTACAATTAACAAACATGCTGCAAACGCGCTGCAAAACCTTCCACAACACAACAGAAGTGTTTCCAGAGGACACTTAAAGGACCTGGGACCATATACAGCAAATCAATGTAAACAGAACCACACGGAACCACGGTAGCATCTAATGAGATGTAAGTTGGGCTATATTTACTAACTATCCAGACTTACTTCTCATTAGACGCTATCGATGGCCTGATCAAGCCTCTTGAAGTGTTGAAGCTTTCCCTCCAGATGGTTCAGAAAAAGGTTCATTACTCGAAGCTTCATGTGCACACGAACCCCCCTGCTGGCCTTTTTCAACGTTGTTAGCATGGGAACAAGTATATTCATTTATTTTCTGTTGTTAATTCATTTGTTTATCCAATCTGTGTTTGATTGTGTGGGTCTGTTAATTAAAAAAAACTGCCAGTATGATTTCAGTCAGTAAATAAATCCAGTAGTATGTGAGATATTGGTGTTAAAACTGTTGCAGTGGTTTTAGGAGATGGGACAGTGATTGTGAGGTGATGATGACTTTAATTTTTATTAAGAAACAATAAATCACACCAATACTCGAACCACGTCCTGAGCTCCGAAGCATCGGTATCATTTACCCATTACTATTGGACACGGTCCATGTGGTTCTGTTTACATTGAAACGCCGTATGTGGTCCCACGTCCTTTAAGTGTCCTCTGGAAACACTTCCGTTGTGTTGTGGGCGGTTTTGCAGCGTGTTCGTGAATCTGCAGCGTGTTGAGTTTTCTCGGCCACTGTAGGTTTCCTCCGGCTACCCCGGTTTCCTCCCACAGTCCAAACATATGCATGCATGGTTGATCAGTCACTCTAAATTGCCCATAGGTGTGAGTGTGTGCACGTGAGCATGTTGGCCATGTGATGGACTGGTGACCAGTGCATGGTGTAAGATCATAGATGATAGTTCTGTTTAACTTTTCATATATGGACTGACTGGATTGGGGAGTGAATTTTTGAGCTTTAAATTGTCATGTTTTGTACATCTTGTATATGGACAGAAACGTCTCACTGTTAGTTAAAGAATTCGTTTTTTTATTTTTGATGATAGTGTAAGATTTTGTGTATCACTGTGTAAATAATCTCCAAAATGACAACTTTACAGGACAGGACCACAACATACTTTACTTTTAATGCAAGTCAGTGGTAGCAGAATTATTTCCAAGCTATTCAGAAGCATTTCTACTGATACATTAACCAACACGTTTTCACACAATGTAAACGGCAGCTGCTGTGTTAAAGTAACATAGAAACATAAAAATCTACAAAAATAATAGAGGTTTTTGTTCAGCGTTCATGTGAATCCAATTAGAAAGAAAGACTGAGTCATTTTTCAGTCAGTTTCATGGGTCATGCAATAGCAGTCAATAGCAACATTGTTTTAGATCTCATCATACCTCTATCCTGTGGTTCACTGAGCCAAGAGTTCTAGTGTGCACACACACTCTTGGGGCTGGCAATTATTATTTTTTTTTTTTTTACAAGAGCAGTGTTTCTGGTAGGCCGAAGGCCCAAAGCCCCTAAAATAATAATTTATTATTATTATTATTAGTTATAGAGCATTTTTCATACCAGTGGCAGCTCAATCAACTCTAGTTTTTATCAGTAATACAAACTTATTAGGAAAGTCAAAGTTCAACTTTAAACATGGTACGTGCAAAGTTTTTTTTTCGCAGGTTTTTGAGATTATTACTTAATTACTAAATAGGACTGAATACCACACAGACCACACTAAAAGGCAAACAGACATTAAAGTTCATTAACATGTGATAATCCTAATAATCCATGATAATTGCTCCTGAGCCTGGTCCTGAAGGGAACAGCATCTTTGATTGGGTGCATCTGAAATCATCTACTAAGTCAGTAGGTACTTGATTGGAGCCAGTATGTACTGCTTTAGCGGTAGACTAGTAGCTATTTCAGTTTTTAGTATCCGCGCAATCTCTGACGCACCACGTCCACCATCTTACCAATGTCTTGTGATGCGAGATGTCAGATCACAGCTTTAAATGTCCTGCTGTTCATTAAAAGCTCTGAGGAGACAATTCAGGAGGAACTTGATCTTTGACCTCGCTCTAATTTGTGTAGTAGCAGTTCACCAGCAGTAGCTAGGTACATACACACACATACAGCCCGCGTACCGTTTTCTGATGTTTTTTTTGTTTTTAATTCATCCGTGTTCAATCTAGTTCAATCATGGAATAGCACAGATAGTACCATGTGCTGCGGTCACATACTTCAAAATGTTGACCAATTCAGGAGGTCATCCGGGTACTGTTCCTATACTGCTGCATGACTACTGAGTATTCAGAAATACTAGCCACACTTGGCTACTGATTTCGCCTAGTAGGCAAGCAGATGGTTTTGGATGCACCCATTGTGTCCCATACCTTCTATACCAGACAAACAGACATATTTCTGGATGATGCTGATTCACTGCCTCATATCTAATCTAAATTCCTCAAAAAAGTAAATACACAGAGTTTTTTTGTGAAACCTACTATTGTAAATAAATGTTGTTATTGTTATTATTATTATTATTATTATTATTATTATTATTATTATTATGCTTTTTATTATTATTATTATTATTATTATTATTATTATTATTCTTTTTAATCAAATATAAAACCTGTGTCAAAGTATGGCAATAGCAAGTTTTATAAAAGCTAGGTAAGAATTTTTCTGTACAGCCAAAGCTGAAATTTTGCTTGCTGCATCAAGCTAAGTTCTAGTACACAAATGATAAAGCTGATGGGCTTTAAAGTTCCCATTCATAATAAGATTTGAATGACGCTCACCAGTTAAAAACTTAAAATTAAAGAAACAGTTAAAAATGCTCTGCAGGTCACTTGTAGACACTAATCTTGGTTTAGTAATGCAATTTGGTGAGCCTTAAAACTTTGCAATTACAAATGCTTCCAAACAGGAAACTACATTGCCTGAAAACAGCACATTTTCTAACTAGTCCTTGGACTTTGATCTAGTTGTCTTGAAGTAGTTTGTAGTCTGTTTAGCTGGTAAATTGTCAAAATATCTTGTTTATTTGTTAGTTTTTTGTTAGCCAAAGTCTACACATACTACTTATTCATTGATATTGATATGGATTTAGACTCAGATGGGGTGTGACAAATTTGATAGACTTAAAATCTTTATGGATCCTTTTGCTATTTTCCTTTAGCACTTTTAGTTGTCCGCAACTCCAAGTTTATAGCTTACTATTCATGCTATCTTCCATGAAAACACTGGGGCGGCCATCTTTGTTTACTTTGTGTTAAAACTTCCGGTGTGGCCGTGAATACGTTGATACTAATTACAAGCAAAACAACAACAAACATAGAAAATGACCAGCATATGTTCAGTTAGAGGGAGTCAATAATTGGATGGAGAGTAAAACTTGGCTTGAACAACGGTGTTACGAACACAGCACTTAAAGATCAGAGTGTTGTGGAGCCGCCTTCCAAAGAAGAGTACCTGCGTCTATGAAGCTCTAAATTTAAAACCTAACCTCCGTATGTCTGTTCTTACCATTCTGTGGAGGAGAACCAGCACCAGAGCATCCTTATCCAGAGAAATGTCTCGCTTATAAAGCTCAGAGGAAGCAGACGTGTCGGGTGCTGGTGAGTCTATCAGTTAAGTAACTGTTTTCTGATCAGTGTCCACCGCGCTAGGCTATCTGGGCTGTAACTAACACCCACGCAGAGTGGCTCGGGCAGCTGGCTTGACTTGGGTTTAACCGGCTTTCAGAAATATGAACTCACCGTCTGTGTGTAGGAGAACACGCCCACCTTCCCACTGTGCAGGTACTGATACTCTTCAGTACTTTTATAGTTTTTCATTGTTGAACCGTCTACACCTTCCGAGAGTACAGAGTAATTAAACATGTCTCCATAAGTAACCTCAGACCACCTTCTCATTTCACCCACCCACTGTGTTGTTAACCTCGGATGAGACAGTTTTGTCCCATTCAAACTTCTTACTGCCTCTCTGCTCTCCTACCATGTAACTGTATTCATTTTGGTTAGCTGAGCGGAAGTTCTAACACAAAGGTAGAAGAAACACATGCTTGAAAGTTGGTGTGGCGAAATACGGTGAATACCAAGGTCAAAGGGGCCTTTTGTACAGAGCTCCAAGTTAGTTATTGGGAGCCCCTTATCAACAATACATTTCATACTCATTGCCTGCCTGCAAAAAAGTCCCTCATACTGGCTCCTCAGGCCTCACTGATCTATATATGACATCCATAATACAACTGGCTTTCTATGAAGTAACTGAATGTGCACACATGCTGAAGGAGTTAACTAAAGTGCATCTAGCGAGTGTGCTGTAGCTTCTCCTTTAGGCCATCACCTTTCCTCCTGTACACCTGACCAGTAGAGGCGGAGTGGGCGAGTCACATTAGTCATCTCAGTTCTTTGCCATATTGATCTGCCCCCGACTCTACCCAGCTCTGAGCTGCTCAGTGTCCGGTCTTATCATCAGCTCAACTTTGGAAAGTGATCAAAGTAACACCTTCAAGTTTCTTACACTGAGAGCTGTCTCAGAGCCTAGCTTCAGAAAAAACAGTGGACAGAAGTGCGTGAGAAACTTTAACAAAGATAAGAACATGATGTACATGACAAAAGCACCAACTGTAAAACATACCAGCAAGACTACACAACAAGCGAACTGAGCAAGGCATACGGTATGGTTCATCAACTTAGTCATTGGGATTAGAGGACTTCTTTCTCTTTGAGTATGCAGAAATCTACACACACACCCCTCTTTTGGCTTTTTCCTATCTACAGGGGGCGCCACAGCGAGTCAACTAGCATGCTAGATTTGGCCAAATGTTTTACGTCGGATGCCCTTCCTGACACAACCGTCGCCACGTACCCGGGCTTGGGATGACACATCTGTGCACACACTCATACCTACTGGCAATTTAGAGTGACTGATCAATCTAACATGCATGTGTTTGGACTGTGGGAGGAAACCAGAGAACCTGGAGGAAACCCACTCAAGCACGGAGAGAACATACACACTCCACACAGAACAACCCGGACCGGGAATCCATCCTGGATTGTCTTGCTGTGAGGGGACAGTGCTGACCATCATAACAACCACTACACCACTGTGCTGACCACTACACCACCATAACAACTACTACATCACCTTAACCACCACTACACCACCGTGCTAACCACTATACCACCGTGCTAACCACTATACCACCGTGCTAACCACTACACCACTGTACTAACCACTACACCACCGTACTAACCACTACACCACCGTACTAACCACTACACCACCGTACTAACCACTACACCACCGTACTAAACACTACACCACCGTACTAACCACTACACCACCGTACTAACCACTACACCACCGTACTAACCACTACACCACCTTACTAAACACTACACCACCATACTAACCACTACACCACCATACTAACCACTACACCACCATACTAACCACTACACCACCATACTAACCACTACACCACCGTACTAACCACTACACCACCTTACTAACCACTACACCACCGTACTAACCACTACACCACCGTACTAAACACTACACCACCATACTAACCACTACAGTGTTTGTGTTTGTGGGGTTCTTCAATGACCAATATTTACCGACAGTTGGACTCATGTCACACTAGAGTTTTACCAGTTCTACAATGAGGCACGAAACGATGCTTATACTTTGGAGAGGACCCATCATGCTAACTTTCAGTGGTCATAATTGTATTTTGGCGAATACTAGAATAGTTAAATCAATTTTCCCAAAACGCAATATTTTTTCAATATTTGTGCAAAGCTTGCCGGTCAGCGGGTAATAAAGACATGTTATGAAATGACATCACCCTGTAACAGAAAAGGACTGAAATTCTAATGAGGTAATTCAGGCACCTGAGAACTGCTTTCTGTGGGAGAGTTTCTTCTTCTTGGCCATACTTTGGGTTTTATAACTTTAGAACCAATTACATGCAGAAAAAAAACATAACACATGGCGGTAGCTACTGGCTACCTCACTAGAGTGGTGGGAAAGGTAAGCCAGCCTATTGGGAAGGGTAAGAAGGTCACAGGTTCAAATCCCAGAGGTGACCTGTCGCTGGATTCTAATCCCAGGACTGATGATGCCTTTCCACCGTGTAATATGACTCAGCTAGTCTTGTGTTTAATTTAATTTTAGTTAACAGTTTTATGATTTTGATATTCAGTTTATTTATTTATTTTTATTTCCTTTTACCATTCTTATTGATTTTTATTACTCTTGTTATTATCATTTTACTTTTATTATTTCTTTTACTGTTTTATGTTTTACTACAATTTTTCTGTTTACTTTTATTGACTTATTTTTATCTTTGTTCCTGATTTTAGTTTCTTATTTTTTATTCGTTTTCTTTTACAATTTATCTTAATTTTGTCTCTGTTCTTATTGTTTCTTTTACATTTTAAGTAATACTAAAAATTCATTTTAATTTATTTTCAATCCCTTTTTGTTTAATAATTGTAATGCCGGGCGACATTGTAGATGCGGGTCTCCCTCAATGTGTTCCCGAGTGAAAATAAAGGTTGATCAAATAATGATATCATAAAATTAAACTATATCAGAGTTCAGAAGACCAGATGATGGCTCTGGATGTTAACATGGTAAGCTAGTGAAGGCATATCATCGCTGTTTAAATAAAAACAAGTATCTTCAAAATAGCAACTTTACAGGAGACAACACAAACATTCTGTAATTTTAATGTAAATTAATGGAGCCAGAAGTGATTTTAGTATTTCTTTTGGTCATTTTATTGTGAAATGTTCACACAAATAATGTAAAAAAATTAAAACATGGACAAAAATAGAAATACATGTACATATCCAACGATTGTGTTGTAGAATGATGCTTCTCTCCAGCCATTCAATAGTCTGTAGTGTATTAACTCATTTGTAGGCTCTACAGGTGATACCAAAAAGGGTAGTGGTATGGTGTGCAACATTGGAATGTGTCCACCAATATTTATTAAGCACCAATAAAGTAGACATAATTTGCATTAATTCTTGTATCAACAAATCCTGGGACAGCCCGTTCATTGAAACTGAACCAAAAATGAATAAGCTATACCACATCTGCATATGACTAGTTAGCTAAAAAAAATATATACTGGCAGATTGCAGGGCTAAGACTCTCTCCAGGCAATATTGTCGCCTGACTACACTACAACAACCTGCAGGCAGCTGTCACAGGGCAGGAATCGGTGCCCACTTAGTAGAAATTCCCCCCACAGCTCCTCATCATTGTCGAATTGACACGAGTATAATGACCGCCCACACTTAATCTGGCACAGCAGCACCATATGATTGGTACAATAATGTAATGCCATCCAAACGATATTATAGGGCAGGCTCCTCTTTCAAGCCATAGAGAGAGAGATTACGGTAAAGACAGCACAAGAATGACCACTGTTAAGGTAAGATTTTCATCATCACTCAAGCAGACTGGAAGTGTCTGCTGGCATCAGTGGAGATGTCACTCCAGAGTTCTCTGCAGGAGTGGAAGGTCTTTTTTGTGTGCTCTCTTTAGAACAGGTCCAATCAAGCTTGTCAGAAGTGTGGTTATGGGGTGTGCATGCAAATTGGCACTCTGGGAACAGGATTTGCTGAAGTCCTTCGCATAATCCAACCCAAACATGTCAGAAATTGAGCTCACAAAGGGTCCCCGGAGAACTCTGGGGGGGAAAAATAGTACGACGGCATCTGTGGTTAACTGTAGGACAAGGAGAAAGAGGGCAGCGAGGAAAAAAAACAGCTTTAACTTGTCAGAATTCAGCAGGAGAGAAAGAGACAGCCTGTCTGGAACGATCTAATTGGATGGCTAGAGTGAAGGCGCAGGTGAAACGAGCAGGAGAGCGCTTCCTTTAAAAGAACGCTAAGTGTTGACGCTAATAAAAGTGAAGTGAAAAAGTGGCGCCGCAGCAGTCGGGCTTGAGTCTTCTTCACCTGGCTGAATTACTGGCCCTGTTCATGTTGGAGCTCTTTTCTTCAGCGCGTCACGCTGAGGCAGTCTGCTGTTCTCAGAAAGCACCTCAGATGCATGCACACGTGGGTGAAGCTCGATGTGCTCGTCCTTGGCGCATCAACACAAGGTCAGCTGTTCACCTGTGGCGCTAAATTCAGAGCAGTATTCCCCAGCCTGGCTCAGCCTCCACTCTGGAGTTAACTAGGCCACCGTTCTGCTCCTCCAGACTCAGTCTCAGTGTCTGCTGTCCTCAATGTAAAGCTTGTGACCAACATTAGAATTAGCTGGTTGGAGAAGTAGTCGGTTGTGTGCTGGCTTTTAGATAGATCTCTTGCAGTTACAGTTCAATTGAATTGTCTATACTCCCTATATCTGCTTACTAGTCTGAAGAATCAGTGCAAGTTCAGAGTCAAAAAATCACATTGTTGGCCAAGAACACCTCCGGTGGTGTCCAATGTTAACTAATCAATCATTTGCTGCTATTTCTGTCTCTGGTTTTCTTTGTTTTTGAATGTATGATTTGAAAACAATATCAAAAAAGAGAGATCATAAAGGAAAAGGCAGGAAACCCCGAATGAGTTTCAGTGTCTCTCTGAAAGTGTATCAGCTCATGTGGCACAGTCTATGCTTCAGTAGCTCACCACTGCCTCTATAGGTACAAAGTGGTATTATGAGACAGGCTGGGCCAGGACTAGCTGGCTTGCTAACCTAAAGTGTATATCTTTGCAATGCATAGATGTCTTAGGAGGCACAGCTTCTCAGACAGGAAGAGTTCAGGTAGTACAGAACAGTACAAACACTGATCAGTACATGCAGAGCTACTGCAGAGTTCACCAATGCTGTTAGAACTGAAAGACCCGTCCAGATATAAATGCTTATGGGTTTAGAATGTGATGTCATTAAAATTCCTGTAGGTGTAATGTGTACTAATACTTCCATACAGTGCAGTGAATCTCAGCCTCTGCCTTTCGAGGCCCACTGCCTCACATTTTAGTGTTTTTCTACTTCAACATCTTTAACTGGGTATTGGACTGGTAATGAGGTGATTAGTGATTAGAACTGCTTGAAATGATCTAATTTCATATGCAAGTTATTTTTGTTATAATACAAACTTTAAAAATGTTAATGTTATGTCAATGTTATGTTAATGTTAGTTTAATATACTACTAATCAACTGCAACAATTGTGTTAGATACTGAAATGATGTTACATCAGGTGTCTTGACTAGGACTCGAAGTTTAAGACTTGGGACTTGACTCAAGACTTCCATGTATTGACTTGGCACTTGACTCTGGACTTAAGACTTAGTGACTTGAGACAATTTAGTGACTTGGTTCACTTATGCACAGTAATGCATTTAGGATTATAACTTTGCATTGAGCTTAAACATAAATGACAGTTGGAACATTATTTAGAGACTATTACAGTACACATATGAAAAGCTTGAACATCCATAAGCAGATTGCACCTGGTGGCATAATAGAGGTTAGCATTGGTTTTAAAGATTTTATGCAACAAGTAGCAATCACAGTTAGGATGGAATTCTAAATCTCCTATTGTACGAAGCTACGAAAGCATAGTTCAATAATACGCAAGTGTCAAGTTCATGGAACCACAACTCACCATCCCTGGACAAAGGCATCCCTCAAGATTTCTCTTGTAGGAGACTAAACTCTGAAAACAAGCCTATGTGGGTCCCGTGTGGGGCAATTTGGACCACCCTTTTCCTGCCCATAGTGGGGCTCTCATGACAGGATTAGTGTGGGCTGCCAACAGAGGTGTTACAACATGGGGCTATGCATATGCCCTTGGTGTACAATGAGTTGCCACAAGTCAACCTTACGACATTGCTCCAGCAGCTCTAGGAAAGGCGGACTAACAAATGCACTTAGAGAAAACATCCCAAAGCTAAACACACCCCCCCACACACGAAAACAGCCAAACCAAGACACAGCTAACAAAGAACAAGAAGTGGACGAGCCCCCAATTTATGTTACGACCCCTAATTTATGTTACAACTTTCTTCCCTAACCCCCTAACTAACCCAAAACAAGAGAAAAACAGACAACCCAAAAGAAAAGGCACCCATTCCTACACCCTGGTCCCCAACTAGATGAGAATGACCATTATACTGGCTAGTTCATATACTTCATTATATGTGCATAGAGATAAGTAATATAAAACACAGTCACTAGATACAAACAGGTTTACGCTGCTACATTAAATAATTAATTTCATGTACACTAATCTTAAGCTATAAATGCAACTAAAAGTTCGCCTCAAGCCACTATGGAGGAGAGCCTCCCTGAAGAGAGCGGTCCTGGGGGTTATATAGTCCAGCATGCAGGGTCAGCCAACAGATGCTTAATCCACAGCCAATCATATCCAAAGTAGGCAGGGCCCCTAATCAGCAGAGGAAAGAGAACCCCCCCATAAAAGATTTTACACTCATCTGCCATTACATTATCTGTGCCCTTCTTATGCTTGGTGTAGAGCTCCACAATAGGCCAAATTCTTATTCCAAATGACCAGCAGTTGCAGGATGAGCAGGAAACCAGTAGAAACTGCAATAAGCGATTACCTGCCACTCAATCATCTCCATTTCTATACCCTGCCTAAAAGATGAACTTCTAAAATCTGCCTACAAGCCTTTTGACAAATCACAGCTGTTATGGAACAATGTACTCAGACAAACACAAAAATAGAACTTGGGCAATAATTCATCCCATTATATTTGGAGAACAAAGGTAAATCGAAGAATGGAGAACAATGACACGTCATTGTTCTCCTCAAGAAAACAATGGAGCAATGTCCCAGGAGATGTTAGAGAAGTGTTTTATCTCCAAGAAGCTGGAGAAGATGTTTCTCTGATGGATGTTTCAAGTCCATCAGATAGGCCTTTATAACCCAGGGGAACTGAAGATGTTTTGTCGATGGACCAAAATTAAAAGCTAATGACTAAAGCTGTGGAGTTTATGCTCGTATACTTCTTTGTTCGTACAAGTCGATGACATTTTGTGTCTAAATTTGATGCGAGTAGGCTCATTGGTAGAGCGTTAATTAACACAAGCAAGTGCCGGAATGCTTGTTTACCCTGAACATTACAGACAAAACCAACAGACACTCTGGCAGTGTTGTCAGACAGGACAATCAGTGCCACTTCCAGAGCACCGAGGGGCAGCAATCAGAAAGCCCCCTGTGCTCATGAACCAACATTGCCGATTATTACAACAGCAGAAAGTTAACATTGTGGGCCGACGATGGATCTGTGCAGTTACAGCACCTGATCACTTTGATGAATGTCTATGATAAAGCGTCAGCACCCCTGAGTAAATAAAGTAGGCATAAGAAGAGCCAAGTCATCAAATCATAAGCTGTCAAGAAACTTCTGTACACAGTATAATGCAAAACACTCACACGGCTTCATAAGATGGATGACTTGCAGGATCAGTGAATATGGGCCATGATAAAGCAGTAAATAGGAGTGATCGATCTTTGCAACTCTATTTTGACAGCATTTGCAAAGGTGGCTACTCCCTGCATTTAGCAAATTGGATCCTTAGTGTTAATAATAATAATATAATATAATTAAATTTGTTTGTTTTGCACATGCCAGTGTTCAGTACAGTCATTTAGCAAGTTGTAACAACTCCTGCAAAATATAATATCCCGAGTGTCAGGAGAAGAAAAAAAAAAATCCAAACATTAGATGCAGGGGTCTTAAACTCAGCCTACCTTGGCAGGTTGCACACCAGCCAGGTGGTTGTCTCCAAGAAGTTAAATGTTGGGGCTTTTATTCATTAGTTTCACATATTTTATACTTTTATACTTTTATACATTTAGGTGTGTCTTGGTCCATTTTTAACATCTGTCAATTTGGGCAGGTCTTCAGCCAACATGAACAAAATGATACTCAAAAGCATTCCTGGCTGTTATGATCACAAATTGTCTGATAACTGATGTTTAAAGGTTATAAACATCTTTTGACACACCTGGTTGTTGCATATTGTTGCTGTCCAATGAAAAAAAAAATATTTCCAAAATTGAAACTTTACAGGAGAGACCAAAAACATACTTTCAAAGTAAGTCAATGGAGACAGAATTTTTCCAAGCTTTTTTGGAGCACTTCTATTGGTCCATTCATCATGCAATTTTCACACGATGTACACGACCATTGGTGTGTTTAAATGATGTGGAAAACTCCAAATCGAAAAAATGGAGATATATTCCAAAAAGTTGGGATAAGAGTTATTGTTAAATAAACAAGTGATACACTTCCAAGAAAGTTCCAGGACAGGCCTTGAGGCTCACCACTTTGCCAAATAATGATTTTCAACTAAGGACTTCAGGTATTACACCTTCTACAGTGCATAAAATCAAAATAGAGACTCCAGAGAAATGTCTGTGCATAAAGGAAAAGGCAGAAAACCACACGTGAGTAGCTGTGACCCCGGACCCTCCAGAAGGCACTGCATTAAAAACCTGCTTCTGGGGGCTGGAGCCAATCCCATGGCATGGCACACCGTGGACACACTCACACTCCAACACACTCACACCCACGGGCAATTTAAGATGACCCATCAACCTAACATGCATGTCTTACCTAGAGGAAACCCACTCAAGCATGGGGAGAACCACCACACCACTGTACTGGTGATGATGATGAACATGAAGTTATCCAATATCCAATTGCTTTACTGCATTGATGGAAAGCAGACCATTTCTTTGGAGTCACTTCATAGTTTAAATAATTTCTTAATTTCAACATGCAGCCTCTTCTACCGTGTCGTAAATGAATCCATGAAGGCAGTTTTAACCAACTAGCATATTAGTTTAGCATAACAGATGTTGATGGCTAGGAGTTATAGCTAAACTGCAGTGTTCATGCTGTCAAGTTTTTATTTAAATAATTCACCATACAGTGATTTAAGTGTGCCTTTAACAGTGTTAGCATTCGGCTAAAATGTTTTTATATAGAGAAGCTATAGATATAGATATAGCTCATGCTGCATAAACACCCACAGTGACACTCTTACACCTTAAAATGTTTAAATTTACAGTGTTATGTTTACATTGTTAGTGTGCAATATTTTGTCAGAACTGTGCAATATATATATTCCCTTTAAGTGCAATACATCTGCAAAAAACACTTTTTTTGAAGTATATCTATCTATTTAGAGTATATCTCACTATTTATCACACACACACACACACACACACGCACTCTATATTCTCCACTGCACTGTCATGTTGTTATTTATTTGTCATGTTAGTTGTATGTCTCGTGTTTTTATATATCTGCACATTGGAGTTTGGAGAAACGCAATCTCGTTCAGCTGTGCACTCAGTTGTAAAGTCTGAATGACAATAAAGTTCACTTTGACACTTTAGATGAAACAAATTTACCTGTACATTTTTATCACAGGATGAGATGAAAAGGATGTAAGGATGTATTGTAAGCGTCCAATGATCTGACCCTTTATGTAAGCTTGTGTAATAAAGTAGTTGTAGATCATGTTTTCTGGTCCGTTCATTAAGAAATGGTTATGTATGTATGTATTACTGGCTAGATCAATAACATGTTGCAATGTATTGCATGTACTTATGGGCTGAGCAGGATTTCAGAGAGGGATGAAAAAGCACAAAGAGAAGTTTTGAATTTGCTGGACAATTTCATTACAGCTACACTACCATCAAATTGATCCATTGCCGGAATCAGGATGTTCCATTAGGGATACGTGTGTGTGTGTGTGTGTGTGTGTGTCTTGCTTTGACAAAGATGCTGGCTAGCTGCTTGTGTCCTTTGGGTCTGCCAGCAGAGGGCTGGACACTCCCTTAAATAAGATAAATTACTAAGCTGGTGCTGGCTGACCATAGTACCTTGTATGTCTTTAATCAAATTACTGCACGGATCTACAGGGACCACACTGCAGAACCCACTGAAGGTCCACCTGACCCTCTCAAACCTGTTGTTTTGTACCACAGGGAGCAGCCTGACCTGAGGAGGAGACATGAGGGGTTGGGGAAAGATTCCACATCCTGATCATAACACAGGCCACTGAATAAATACAGAACAAATCATTACTCTGCTCAATAATTAACCTTTAAAGTATGAATCCATCCAGAAACCTAGAAGAGACCATTGTGCTGCAGCTTCTTACCTATAAGAATAGTCAACTTTTCAAAACCATATACTTATTTTTGATTTGGTAAAGAGTGAGTTAGTAAATAATTAAATTTATATTTATTGATTTTATCTAGACTTTTATTTACACCCGTTCAGCCATCCATTTTATCAGCTCCGCCTGCCATATAGAAGCACTTGGTAGTTCTACACTTACAGACTGTAGTCCATCTGTTTCTCTCTATACTTTATTTTGTTATACTTTGAAACTTCCCAGATCTTAATCCCATTAAGAACCTGTGATCAATCCTCAAAAAGAGGGTGGACAAACAACAACCCAGAAATTGTGATCAGCTCCAAGCACTGATCAGGCAAGAACTGGTTGCCATCATTCAAAATTTTGCCCAGATGCTGATATTCAGCAGGCCAAGGTGTCTTAAAGTAGGGTCAACACTGTAAATATTAAGTCTTTGCTTAAACTGGATGTATTTGTCAATAAAAAATTAATTCATGTATGGGATTATTATAATTTTACTTCATTATACCATATACGCATCTGACAACAGGTTCTAAAAAACTGAGGCAGCAACTTTGTGAAAACCAAAACTTTTGGCAACCACTATAGTCAGCTGGACTTACATAGGGTGTGTTTGCTGGTTGAGTTAGATCTTTGTAAGGCCTTCTTAGGGCATGTCATTTTATGGCTGGAACCTATCAAGGAAATCTGCCCAAACCCAGGAGATAACGACCTGGCCAGATAAAACATGGAGGCAGGCCTATAAGACTGTACAGTTGCCCAGTCTAAGGTACATCTCCTCAGGGCATGTCTGTACCACGGTGTCCTCCAGAATAAAGTTTATACTTTGGTCTCCCTCTTCATTTTGACGGCAAGAAAAGAAGTTACATTAGTCCTTCTTCAAATGCCTAGAAGGCCCTGAGGGTTCCCCTTTGTTCCTGTGTAACAGCAGTAATATGAGTGTATGAGCAGTAATATTACAAAAATAAACATCTACTGTATAAAAACCATTTAATCTACTGAAAATGATCAACACAATTAATACCTAATCCAGCAATAAGTAATTATAAATTTAATTTACAGATATCAGATATTATCTATTTGTAATGTTTTTTTTTTAACCTGTACCACTTGATGAATGGATCAATATTGGAGCAATTTTGGAGATGCTAGTTTTTCATTGGACAGTGACAATAAATATATACAACAACCATATTCTAGATACTGTTGTATAATTAATGTGGGCTTAAAGAGCACACTCTCAGCTTTAATAGTCACATCCTAATTGGAGGAGGGGTTTAGGAATGACAGCTCTTTAATATGTAGCTGCCTTTTTTTTTTTTTTTTTTTTTTTTTTTCCTCAAAGGACCAAAAGTAATTGTACAACCATCTCAGTTATTTTGTGGGCTATTCCCTCATTAATCCATCATCAATTAAGCAGGTAAAAGGTCTGGATCTAATTCCAGGTGTAGCATTTACATTTGGAAGCTGTTTCTGTGAACCCATAGCATGCGGTCAAAGGGGCTCTCAATGGAAGTGAAACAGGCCATCATTAGGCTGAAACAAAGAAGAAATCCATCAGTAAGATAACAGTTTAACAGTTTGGTACATTCTGGGGGAAAAAAAGAGTGCAGTGGTGAGCTCGGGAACTCAAAGGCCTGGATTCCTCTGAAGACATCAGTGATGGATGATCACAGAATCCTTTCCATGCTAAAGAAAAAGTAAAGAACACTCTCCAGGACGTAGGTGTATCAGTATCTAAGTCTACCCTAAAGAGAAGACTTAATGAGAACAAATACATAGGGTTCACCACAAGGTGCATACCATGAATTACCTCTTAAAAATAGAAACCCCAGATTAGACTTAGCCAAAAAACATCTAAAAATGCCAGCCCAGTTCTGGAACAGCATTCTATGGATAGATTAAACTAAGATCAACCTGTATCAGAATAATGGGAAGCACCAAAGCATACCACATCTTCTGTAAAACATGGTGAAGGCAGTGTGATGGCATGGTCATGCATGGCTTCCAGTGGCACTGGGTCATTGGTATTTATTGATGTGACAGAAGACAGAAGCAGCCAGATGAATTTTGAAGTGTACAGGGATATGCTTCTGCTCCAATTGCAAATGCAAAACCAAATGCAGCAAGGTTGATTGGACGGCGCTTCACAGTACAGCTGGACAGTGACCCAAAACACACTGCGAAGCAACCCAGGAGTTTTTAAGGCAAAAAAGTGGAATATTCTGCAATGGCTGAGTCAATCACCAGATCTTAACCCTATTGAGCATGCATTTCACTGCTTAGGACAAAAGTTAAGGCAGAAAAACCCTTAAACAAGCAACGACTGAAGACAGCAGCAGTAAAGGCCTGGCAAAGCATCACAAACGAGGACACGCAGCATTTGGTGATGTCTATGGGTTCCATATATCAGGAGAATTCTCAACAAAGTATTACAAATGAACATTTTATTTACAGTAATGTTAATTTGTCCAATTACTTTTGAGCCCCTGAAATAAGGGGGCTCTGTAGAAAAGTGGTTGGAATTCCTAAACTTTTCGTAGGATATTTTTGTTCAACCCCTTGAGTTAAACCTGAAAGTCTACACTTCAATTTCATCTCAGTTGTCTCATTTTTAAATCCAATATGGTGGCATGCAGAGCCCAAATCATTAAGAGTGTGTCACTGTCCAAATATTTCTATACCTAACTGTATGTATGGGTGAGTTGTACAAAGTACTTACATTTATTAGCAGTAGTCTTAGTGTCTGAATGAGGGTCTCCTGTGTGTGTGGGGTGGTGGAGGAGTTATCCACTGCAATGTTAAAATCTTTAAATCAGTAGCTTCTGTGAACTACACATGAAACAAAAGCAATTACCTTTTGTTTTGTGAACATATTGCTGTTTTTTCTAACTGAGCTTTGCTATCTTTTAGTTATCCACCATCTCCCTTTTATTATTGAGACTCTGTGGCAGTAATAAATTATGCTGCTAGAAGAAAAAGATAAAAGCTTCCACTCTTTGTTAGCCAGGTTAGCCTTATAGCTTCAATAGAAACTTCAGTAGCAAACTTTTTTTTTCTCCTGGCTGATTACATTTAGTTGAAGGAAAAAAAACTCTTAAATGACTTTTATTTATTTATTTCTTTTGCCAAACTGCCTCTTAGAAAGAAGCACGATAAGGAATCATGAAGACATCAGGACAGCTCTAGTTAATTATGTTTTCCTCACTGAAACTTCTGATGCCTTCTATGCTAGATTCATTATCCTCCCTGCTCTTGCATAGCTCAGCCAGTGAAGGGAGCAGAGAGACCACTGGTCCACTTTCTAAATGAGAAGGGGGTGTTCGGGACAGAAAAGTAAACACCTGACAACCAGCAGGAAGCTATCCTGGGCAGAATTCACCTTGGCGGGTACTGGAGGGGGAGCATTGGATCCTGAGGACGTTGTTGTCGGGAAGCATGACAACCACTAAGCAGCCTCCTTCATTCTAGCCAAGTCATGTTACACATGGTTGTCTACTGACACAACAGGTACAGGCTAATTAGCCAGAAGCTCAGCCTTTTCCTTCTCCACCAATCAGCACAATATTGAAATCAGTAAAGTTCCCTCAGTCTGATGGACCCACTGCCCAAGGGACCCTCTCTTAGCACTTCTGAAGCCCTCCGTTTTCTTTCCAAAGGGTTCTTTTGTCATTACAAGGGTCGTTCAACACTTAAAAGAAGAGATACAAGCACCGTTTACTAGTATCGTCATAGGATTCAGATCTAGAATTCTTATCTAATTAAACCCATTGTGATTATTAAGATATTAATAAGCTTAATATATGCCGATAAACATGGATTACTAACAGAGGCTATGTGTTTCAAACCCTAGTTCTGACTTACTTTTTGATTTATTTGAGTGAAGTTGAAACATTTAGGTTTATTGTAAGTCAAACCCTAGAGCAGGGGTGTCCAAACCTTTTTCAAAGGGGGCCGGATTGGACAATATCAAAAAACATAAGGGCCGGTCTCTCTTTCCAAAAGTATTATCATAATTTATACATAAGACACAAATGCACAGAATAATGAATTATTTAACTAATGAATTTAATTTTGTTGAAACTGCAGCAGCAGAAAATCTACAGAGTAAACAGTGTTGGTACAGTGGTACTGGAAAACCTTTTACTGATGGTGAGCTTCTCTGCAGTGACACTGATGGGGTGGTGTTAGTGTGTGTTGTGCTGGTATGAGTGGATCAGACACAGCAGTGCTGCTGCTGGAGTGTTTAAACACCTCAGTATCACTCCTGAGTTATTAGCATAGCCACCTCATAACTTGCTCTAGGCAGGTTCTCCTGCGCCCCACGTGCCCTGAAGAACAGTTGCTGCTGTGAAACCAGGTTTCTCTGTCCTCTCGTCCCCTGATGTCTCTTCACACCGATACACAGGACACATGCATTTGCAGCGTCTCTCTAAGAAATCTATTGACGTCCATCTCTCTTGTCTCTTGTAATCTCCGGTTCTCACTGTTGACTATGCACTTTTGTGATGTAGCCATCACTGCATCACCCATCAGGTGCAAGGAAAAATGTAGGTACCGGCGGGCCACTAATAATGTATTCTTATGAATGATGCCAGGGCCAATGAAATCTGTCTGCGAGCCGCATTTGGCCTGAGGGCCTGGAGACCCCTGACCTGAAGATTTAGCCCATAGCCACCAACCACCTGCCACATAGTGAGCAGTTAGATCCCGGTTTTTGAAGTAAATGTGTGTTCAAGTTCAAAATCATTGTGGAACATTAAGAATCATCTCCACTGAGACACATTTCTCATCATTTAAGTATTTGTATGTTAGACTAATGCCATATTGGATTGGGTTAGTGTAATTTATTTATTTATTTATTTTTTCTCACACTTCGACTCGTTTACATGCACCATGTCAGTCACTTTCACCGGCTGAGCACTCATATATGAGTGAAGAATTTATAACTATTGGCACAAAGAGGATTTTGACCTCTGAATTCAACCCATCCGTGCAGTGAAATGGCCACATACACGCATTAGGGGCAGTGAGCACACTTGCCAGGAGTGGTGGGCAGTCCTATTCACAATACCTGTGTAACAGTTAGGGGTTAGATGCTTCGCTCAAGGGCACTTCAGTTGCATCCTGCCAGTTCAGTCCTGCCAGTTCATCAAAGTGGCGACCCTCCGGCTGCTGCTTCCCAAACCTCAAGCCCACGACTGCCCTAGGCAACATCACCTTGCATAAAACAAACTGTATGAACAATCCAACTTGTGAGTACAGCATGCTGACTCACTAGCCTTGAATCTTCACGCAACACGTATCAAAAATTTAAGGTCTTGAATCCAGACTTTCCTTTAGAGTTTGTATCATTACTATGAATTTAAACTATACAAAACAAAAGATAAATTCTTGACTTCTAGATTAAGCAACGTGACAGTTGAGAGAAATAATTATTAACATATGTACTTTATTTGTGGAGACTTGCCAAATTAAGGTGGCAACATACCAACCCCCTTAAGGGTGACATGCAAATACCGTCACCTTCATTCCCCTGCTTACCCTCCCTTTTCTTAACTCCTACTTAAAACTGGAGTTACTGAGTTAGACTGAGAGAGAGATGGACTGGACCTCAAGAGACTGATGACCTAAGATGTGCCCGTGTATGTGCTTCTGCGTGCACGTGATTAAGACTTTGTCCCGCCCGCTAACAGACCGGCTGTGATCGACTGAGCTGTACCCACTTTTCCTGTGTGTCAATAAACTCAAGTCTACGCTGAAGGTCTCCTGACTTCTGATTCCTGAAGGCTGAATTTCTAACACAGTCAAAAGACTGTGATGCTCTGAGGCTCGAGGCTTTTACTGGCTACTATGCGTCCTCATGCTTTTTTACTAAACAGCCAATCAGACTGCATTACATTAAAGCAATTACATTCCTTCTTGTATTACCCAAATGCAAAAGCCACAAATATTAATGAGGAATTAAATCTAAACAATATACGCTTTCAACTAAAAAATATAAAAATGGCTCCAACACAACTGTTATGTTAATGCTGTGTCAGGCAAAACACCATTGTGTTTTATGGGAAATGAGTTTCTCATGTATGCTAGCACTCCAAGTCACTAAAAACAGGTGCATATGTAACGTTACTGGTGTGTATCATGTTTGCAACTCAGAATATGTACAAATGACAGAAAAACAGATTTGATTCTGTGAATTCTCAAACTAATGGCGATGGAATGAAGTAAATCAAGTAGCCACTCCTATCCCTGTCAATTACATAGGATTTCTTATTCTGTGTGACTCAGACACATTACAGACGTCCTGTGTAAGGTAAACCACCTTCGCTCCACCTCCCCATGGAAAACTAATCCCATCCGAACAGGGCTGTTGTGTATACTGGGATGAAATTGAAACCTCATTCCATATACATGTGTATAATTTTGAGTTTGGTATGGCTCCCTCGGCCTGCCTCAGACTCCTCATAAGTTTCCCACTGAGCTTCCTCACCGCTCTTCACATCTGATTACTCATAGACTGCTTGAACAGAGAGCGCCAGTCAGATCTGAAATGACCAATTAAGACTTTCTTTAATGAACGATTAAGCTGAGCCATAAAGCTTAATCGTCCCAGACATTAACAGCGCACATTGATATTAAACCACTGGCTGAATGCCGGACTGTTCACACCCCCGGCCCAGCGGTAAACATCACCCGTGATTGCTTAATGGCGGTATTGTTGCTGAGGTCTTCAAGAGCTGGCACAGTAAATCAACCCCCCCCCTCCCCAAAGTAGCTGGAGATGGTTTGGAAAGGGCATTTAAAAGCATTTACTCTTCTCGTTTGTGATGATGACTTACCTGTAGTCAGCAAACTGTGTCTGCAGATGGTGAAAATAGATGCAGCGTTTCTTTAATGTTCTAGAGAGAGAGAGAGAGAGAGAGAGAGAGAGAGAGAGAGAGTGCTGAGGCTAAGAGTAGCATAGCGCTCTGAGGATAAGACCTCCACATTTATTTGGATCTTCAGAGATGAACCATAACCTAGCTGACTCAGGAAGTTATATTGTGGTGGAACCCTGGATAAAGGCTGTTTGGATTCTATCAAATCTCTTCCCCTCAGATGTGTCATGTCAGAGCACCTTTGGATCTCTCAGAGACTCGTGGAGACAAAGCTGATCTTCTTGCTGTGCTAAAAAAAAAAAACTAGTGTAGCTTTTAATGCTGACCGAGCTGCAGCTCCATTTTTAGCGACAGCACTTTGCTGAGAACTGCTAAGATGACAATTAAGCTTCAAGCCTCATGAAACATTAGAAAATATCGAAAAAATAATTATTATTTTTAAAAATTATTTAATAACAGTTATAATCTTTGCTGGATATTTAACAACACCCATGTTTAAATGGAAAAACAAAAATTAAAATATATATAAACACATCTCAAATAATATTACAGATGCTCATCAGACCTTAAACGATCTGGGTGTGGTCTTTATATTGCAATGAACATATCGTCATATTGTGTCCAATGGAAAAACCATTATCTCCAACATGGCATATTTAAAGGGCAGGACACAAAGGGTCCCTACTTCCAATGTAAGTCAATGGAACCAGAATTTTGGAGCAGCTGCTGTATTGAAGTAGGACAATCAAAATTAAAATGGAAATGTTTTCTTTGGACAGTGACGGTATGTGATTGACGGTCCTATATCACTGGCTGGTGGTGTATTAATGCCATAAATTTAAATGTGAAGGCCCTTCAAACTAAATATATACACATATTATACATAAATCACAAGTTATCTCCTTTGCTCAGGCACAAGCTTTTGATGTATGTAGCTATGGCACTGTATACAACCTTAAGACAAAGACGTCTCTAGATTTTTACTCTGAACTAGGGCTGTGTATTGGCAAGAAACTGGTAATACAATACGTATCGTGATACAGTGGTCACGATTTAATATATCGCGATATATTGCGCTTTTGCAAGCAAAGTGATATACTGCGTTTTTTTTACAATCCTACTATTAAAACACACCACTATATGAACAGGTTTGCCAAAGCTTACAATAGCATTGCGCCCTTGTGCTGCTTGTTAATGTTGGAGTAGAGCTGAAAATGGATTACAGTATTTTCAGTATATCTAGTGGTCAGAGGTTTAAACACAACACACAAAATTCACTGTTTGCCAGAAATCTGTGTATCAATACTCTATTTTTGAGAAACAATACGATATCACGAAACATAATATCCCAATATTCAATGTTTTCTTACACTCCTACTCTGAACTGAGGTTTCTGATTTATCAAGTCACAGATCTTTAGAACTATTGGGAAAGATTTGATATGTGCGATTGAGTTACCAGCCCATATAGACATACTGAACATATTGCATGCAGACAGAATCAGGGTTATGCAACAGTGCATGTACGAGGCTACTAGTGAAGTTTGTAGCTCGTTCTGAAGTTCCAGCTCCAGATTATGGTGGAAACTTGGTTACTCATGTTTTGACCACAGACTCATCTGAGGTAAGAAGTAGAGCAGGTTCAGCTCCAGCCTTCAAGATAAGGGGATTAGTAAAACAGTCCTCAGTGAAAGATGCAGTACGCTGGTCATGCTGTTGACCAGTGTTTCTAAACCCTGGAATTACTGCTTTTAACTCTGTGATTGGCCTTTAATGAGCTGATTAGTGGGCCTCTAGGACCAGAGTTGAGAAACAGTGTTGTAGATGGCGCCACTGTGTCCATGACTTAAAGAAGGCTTTAATCCACTTTATTACTGGATGAGCATCAAGAGAAGGCACACTTATGGAATGCTAGGTGAAAGTTCATGAAGGTTCAAAGATGCTTATTAACTTAGCTTATGTTCCTTAGACGCAGTGAGTCATGTTGTCCCTGTGGTTGGTTAGGCAATGCTTATGCAAGCGTTACCCAAGACTAGGACTGACCAGTGTAGATTGAGAAGAAGGAAATATGATGGAATGCAGCAGATACGGATTAAGTAGACTAGAGGACTTTCATAAGATGCACTTTGTGCACATATATTGCGGCCCAGAGGAACGAGGATTAGCTTAATTAGAAAGAAAACACAGATTTAGGTTCTGTGGGGCTTTTAATGTCGATAAGAAGGGACAGAAAGTGGCATATGGTAAAGCCCTTCTGAGAGCTGGGAATGTGTTTCAGATGTAGATATATTACTGGCTTCCCTATAGAGCAGTGTGAACAAACAAAGAGGCTTGTGTTTGCAGAAATCCTTCAACGTGTATGAGGTTCCGAGAGCAGCATGACAGACAAGATCGCTCATAGATAAACGCTGCTGTCAGTAAATTAAACACAGCCATGAAAAAAGATGCATATGTGGATTCCTTTCAGCTCATCAGCTTTGATTCACTCGCAGCTGAAGCTTTTATAGCAGCTGTCTGCCTATACTGCTCAGCATAGACTGCCACCTTTTTTTTTTTTTAACTGCCTAGTTCAATCTTTGAGGTCCAAACAGCCATTCAGTGTGGCTTTGTGTGAAGCTTATGGACTCAAACTTCCTTATAACGGTGGGTCCTGATATCTACAACACAAATATAGTCATTTAATGAACTATCCTGAAGCCCCAGGGAGCCTTCAAAGTTTTATAAACTTATGTAACGCCTATAATGTGATAGTGGTATATCTGCAAAGAAAGTTTTTTTTGGGGACTGTTTTGCCCTCCAGCCTGTGGCGTATATCTCAAAACCCAAAAATGAGTTTTAAAAAAGTGTGTTAGACCTAAATCTTTTCAAAGCTATCATAAACCAGGCATCAGGCAGTGTATTCATAACCATTTCATGAAATAACTTTCTGTAAGGGAGCTTGTAGTGGCATTCAGTTCTTAAGGTTCCTATCACCACCACTGTGAACCATTCTGACTGAAGCGTTTCATATCAAACCACTCAGAATGACTTTGTTTACATCTTAATGATCTAATTAATCATGAGAATTCTCATTTAGTGCTTTGAGATTTTGCATCCTCATATGAATACAGCTTATTTTACTACCCTGTGCCGTTTAGGATGTTGTAGAACAGGTGTTCTGAAATAAAGATAGATTGAGCTGCTTTCTGGGGAGATCAGTAGCCCAACATGTGCTATGGTGATGGCACCTATATTGGTGTAGACACTATACAAACCACAATACAATAATCAAGGGTTGGCTTCCCTCCAGGTACTCTGGTTTTCTTCCCACGTGTCCAAAGACATACAGTCAGGTTAATTGCAGTCACTCTAAATTGCCCGTAGGTGTGAGTGCGTGAGTGAGTGAGTGAGTGGCCATGCGATGGACTGGCGAACTGTCCATGGTGTACCCAGCCTTCGCCCGATGACGCTGGGAATGGCTCCAGCCCCCCGTGACCCCAACCAGCGGGATTAAGCGGCAGATAGTGGATGAATAAATCAAGAGTTGTAGTTGTGCTAGTAGTCCTCATGTAGCTAAACAGTGTTATGGTTGGGGCAAAAATACTCAAACCATAAGAAATATAAAACTGACTACTTTGATTTTTATTTAGTATAAACTGGGAATGCAGTGTATTCAATATTTCTACATACAATATGTCACGACCTGCACGTCCTCTCCTGTCTAAGTCCTTGTTAACGTCCTGTCATTCCTATGTGCTACTGTTTTGGTCATGTGCTCCTTTTGTCTCCGCCCCTCACCGGCTCAGAATTTGGTGCTTCTCCTGTTCCCAGCTGTTCAATGTTTGCTGTCTTGTTATATACGCCCTGTTTTCTGATTGTTGTTGTCCAACATTTTGCTCCCACTCCGTATCTTGTGTCCTTGTTTTGGTAGTTCCTGTAGTTTGCTTGTTTATTATATTTTCCCTGTATCCCTAGCTTAGTTTGGCTGTTTGTTCTTTTCTTTTCTCTCTGTTTGGTTTTGTTTGCTTCACTATGGACATTAAACCTCATCTGGGTGTGCATCCACCTCTCCTCAGTCGTTACACTATGCTGCACTAAATCCAGTTTAATGGTATGATTCAGGACCAACCTTGAAACTGGAAAGTCATTGGTTTGATTCCTTGAACGGTCAGGAAATGATTGAAGTGTCCTTGAGCAAGACCAAACTTTCAATGGCTTCCCAGGCACTGTTATTGGGCTGCCCACCTCTCCACGCAAGTGTTCTCCCTGCCCCTAGTGGGGTGTGTGGGTGTTTCACTGCACAGGTGGGTTAAATGCAAAACTGTCCTCATCAGATAAACAGCCCTGAAAGCCTTTAGAGAGGGAACCTCAAGCTCCACTCTTGCTTCAGTCCTGAGAACATCCACAGGTGTTTCTGTCCATCTTCCTCTGTGAGAAGACAACTGTAGTGCTATGGCTCTGAAAGGATGTGTTGCAGTTTGAGAATCTCCACAATGAGAAAAGGAGAACAAAGAAGCTGCTGGTGATTTTAGAACAATGGACTGACCACCCCAGAGTCCAGACCTCAATGTCACTGAATGTGTTTGGGGTTGTTTGGATAGTGAGAAGCAGAAACCATCTTCTAAGGCAAACCTTAGGAGATGTGACTGCAGATTTCTTAAACAGCCCATAATCAGCCTGGGATCTGGTAGAAATGTAAATGGAGGCTAAGCTATAAACTCAAGAAATACATCTGTGTGCTGTTTGAGCTGGAGTCTTGTTTGTCCAGAGGTGTGTCAGGCAGCTAAATGTGATGTATGGTTATTGGTGAATGCTGGATGTGAGTTGGTGGAGTGGAATAGTGGATTTTTTGTGTTGGGCAGCATTACATTTTATGTGTTTGAACTGGGGACAATAAAATCCTAGTTATCCCACTGTCTGGATAAGAACCTGAAGAGTTCTTATTAAGGTAGACAGCGATTGTCTGAGTCAATAGGAAAAAAGACTTGCATTGGAAGTTCCAGATCCAATACTGACTTGGAAAGCTCCCTAATGGTGGGGCCTCCTTTTAACGGAGTACAAAGAAAATGATTCTTGCCAGTTAATTCAGAAGTAATTACAGTAGTGAGTTACTTTGGTTAGATAGCTATATGTCTGGGGTGCTTTCATGCTTCTCTCAGGCTAAACAGAGATGGTTGATTACTCTTTAAGCTTGCAGGCTCCAGCAAAATGTTACATTTCCCACTGACGGATCAATGCAATACATCTGTTTATCCAATTGAGTAGTGACACAATTTGGATTATACATTTTTTTTCTATCCATGTCAGCAGCAGCAGCAGGAGATCAGCTGACAAATCTATAACCATGGCTCTAAATAATTTTTCTATTCATCAGTTTATTGACTCTTAATTTATTAATTAATTCAGCAATAATGGCAAGGTCACTCCAACTGTCACGCGCTGCTGCATGCCAGACGGCTGAGGAACAATTGATTTCCTCGAATCCAGACGTCTTTATTACGAGCCTGGTATGGAAGCAGGGGGCTCATTGTGTTCTTAACAAAGTCCTATGAAAGAGCCAGCAGGCCTGACAGGTTTTTATCAGTGGAGGATCCTGTTGCAGATTCTTTTTCAATAGGATCACAGAGGACGCTGTATTCGGTTACTGGGCTTCGGTCCTAACACTGCACGACGAGTCATATCAGGCAGAGGAGGTGAACAATATACAAGTGTCTGAATTATTGCAGTCATTCATCCTCCTTTGTTGAAGCTGCCCTTCAAGTCCGGTCATATCTCCTCGCTATCCAGTACATCAGAGCGTTCTGGTAAACTCAACAATGCCTTGAATTGCTGTATTAAAACACTCAGCAAGATAAATATATCTCAATCTGCTTTACTGCTGGGCTTGTGAAGTGCAGGCCGTACGTTAACAGTGGCTGTTTTGTCACTCTGTGTAGCTCCATTCCCATATACTGCACTACTAAGTGTTAATATTTGTTATTGTATTCAACTCAAATGTATGCTGTGTAGATTGAAGTTGCCATCTACACGGTCTCTGCCCAATGAAAACCATGCATCTCAAAATAGCAATGGAACCAGATTTTTTTCTTTTAAAGAAACAAAACGATTTTTTTATACCAGCTCAGCACCTCAGGGAAGGAGATGCTTAAGTGTTGTCCTTTTCTGGCGTTTGTGTTTTTGTTTGTCAGCATTGTCCAGTGGACAGGAATCTTGTTGTTAGCCCATGAATGTAACACAAGTGTTTATGGCTACGATGTTGCCTTTGGATTTAAAATATTAATAGTATGAATAGCAATGAACACATAACCAAAATCACTGGTTTTTAAATGTCCAATTGTAAATGTCTAGCCAGACTTGATAGATAACTTGTACTCACCAAATCAATTTTGTGCATCACACAAACCTTTAAAAATATTGTATTCTTGAAATAAGAAGTGTTAGAAGTTTATTAGCTAGGATTAAAATTAATTAATATTATTATTATATAGAGTAATTAGTGCTTTTACATACATCAGTGTGTTTTTTTCCAAGCTATTTTGGAGCATTGCTATTGGTCACACCATTTTCACACCATGTAAACAGCAACTGTTGTGTACAAATAATAAAAACATCTATCGACCCCTGTGGTGCGGCCTAAGCTTTTGTCCTTAATGGCATTTTTTTCCTTACATTACTTTTATTTTATACTTTAAGTAGTTATAAAAGCAGTACTTTTACACTTTCGCCGGAGTAAAAAGCTTAAGTTGATACTTCAACTTCTACAGAAGTATTTTTAAACCCTTGTATCTATACTTCTACCTGAGTAATACAGGTGAATACTTTTGACACCTTTGGGAATGACAATAAAAGCCTCTTGACTTGACTTCTCAAATATGATTGATTCATCTGCAGCTGCTGGATCTGAAAAGTCTTAATGTTTATTCTTTTTTACGCTGTGTTCACATGTTCACCTTGAGAAACATGTTTATCCATAACTCATTGCGGTATGTGGCCAAAGCAGCATGAAGCCATGCAAACGTTGGGATGGTGACAGCGTTACTGATTATCAGAGGGGAGGCTTATCAGTGTTATCAGTGCAGTTGATGGCAAAAGTTGGGAACACTTCACTGAGCATTCTATTCACTGCTGCAGTCTGTGGAGTGTTGCTACTTCTGGTTGTGGCTCTATTGAAAGTGAAGGAACACCATCACAAGTAATATTATGGCAAAAAATAAAAACTTGAATGATTTTTAACCAAACAGGTGTTTAAAAGGTTTCTGAGAATTATCCTTCTGGAACATATGGGTGAAGCTAGTAATGTAATGAAATGCAAACCAGTAATTGGCCAATACAAACACATAACCTAGTTATCCATAATCATTGTCTGTGAATCCAGAGTAATAAATAAATCAGAGTATGGTACTCCTCCATTGTTGCTTCTGTTTCATTTGCAGTTGGATCATGTACAAGATCTTGTGACAATACAAGCTACAGAGAAGTCTGCTTACTTTAACAGTTCTTATAAGCAGGAAAACAGATGGTACCCTCTCCTGAGCTGGTGTTATCATTTTTATTCCTTTTATGCTCTTCCACTCTTTTGCATGATTGATTTGTATTCATATTTTACTTACAACAAACTGTTAGCCAGACTAATTATTTTAAAACACTTGGAGCTAAAGTAGTGTTTTTGGACTGTGGCATATTTGGAGTAATACCAAGTAAAAAGACCAAAATCACTTTGATTGGCGTGCAGCCATGTGCTTTTACTTTTCCTTTCCAACTCCACCCTTGCTCTACCCACTCTCTACCACATTCACACGCCAGCAGTTGACCAAGGAAGGATTAAGTGCTACCGCACACTGGACGTGATGTGTTGTACAGTGTCCAAAAAAGAGAAAGTACTGTTTTTAATGAAGGTACATATTGAGACACAGACAGACACATTGGCATTGTCTGTTTATCTAAAAGACTGTCTGCCTTGCTCTGTGTGAATTCCAAAGTCAATGTCTGTTATGTCATCTGACAATACAAGTCTAGCAGTTTTCTGTTTGTATGTTTCAGGTAACCAGCCAGTCAGTGAGGAGGTAATAAACTAATACCCAGCATGACGAGTGATACTGATAGCTTTATTTAACTTGCTTTATATGAGTTGATTGTATCTGCTCTACGTGCTGCCATTCTATAGTGCCACTCTACTATATGCTGCATGGCCTTAGGACTCCCATATATTCCCATTTGTTTACAAAGTCTCTTTGTTTCGTACCAAAGTTCTGAGCTATTTTTTTTTTCATTGTTTACTTGCTTTTGTCTCCTGGTTTTTCTGTATGGATATATGTCTCTGATCCCTTGCCTCTTGTTTGGTCTGTCCTTAATACTGCCATTCTTCATGTACTACCTGCTTTAATCCGTACGTTACACAGACACATGTTCTTAACCAGGGACAGAATGTCCTGTAATCAGTTTTGTTAGAGTATTGTGCCCAGTGAAATAATAGCACAATAGTTATAGTCCATCATAGACTAACTCTGTCCTTAACAAGAACATCTGGAGACCACCATCAAAGTGGTTATGGGGGGACTTATTTTTTATACCAGCTCAGCACCTCAGGGAAGGAGATGCTTAAGTGTTGTCCTTTTCTGGCATTTGTGTTTTTGTTTGTTAGCATTGTCCAGTGGACAGGAATCATGTTGTTAGCCCATGAATGTAACACAAGTGCTTACGGCTTCTGTGTTGCCTTTGGATTTAAAGCATTAATAGTATAAAAAGCGATGACCGCACAACCAAAACCACTGTTTTAAATGTATATTTGTAAATGTCTAGCCAGACTTGGTACATAACTTTTACTCACCATTGGCTTTGGCCAAATAATCTCCCTTGAGTTAATATCTTCAAATAAATTTTGTGGATCACATGAACCTTTTAAAAATTAGAAGCGCTAGAAGTTAATTAGCTAGCTTGTTTAGCTTGGAATAAAAATAAAATAAAGGTTGAGCAAGTTGTCCCCAGAAGTACAGTACTGTGAAAGCTTTAGGCACTTGGGGACATTATTCTATTTAAAATCTACTTTACCATGTAGGCTGCTGTTATTTGCTTAGCAACCTTTTTTATATATTCAAACAGTATTAATACAGCTTTTACATATGTCAGTGTGTTTATTTAACCCTTTCCAAGCTTCTCCTTGTGGAAACAACCCAGTATTATTTACAGTTCTCATCTAAAACCTGCTCAGTACTTCATTAAGCTAAATCAAGATTGCTGCTGAAGGAACTGAACACAATGTCTGGGGCGTCCAGGAGAAATCTGGAACTACACTTTGTTCTTCAAACTGGAGCTCAAGATATGATCTACTTCTTTCAGAATAAGATATTCATGTTACTTTGTATTGTAAGTATGATTATTGACGTCTATTCTAATCATATCTGGAGTTCTTACTGGTGAAAATACACTTATTGATGAGATAATGGCTTTTAAACAGTCAGATTAGGTGCCTCAGACTTTTGCACAGTAGTTTACGTTCTTCTTACCACGTTTGGTCCCATGAGACTGAACACACTGTTGAAAGTAAACAGGAGGAAAAATCAGATTTCTCTCAGAGTGAGGGGAAAAGGAATAGAGATTATAACACATTAAGTGGTAAACAAAAAGAGGAAAACAACACACGAGGAGGTGTTAATGTTCCTAATATAAAGGATGGTATGAGTAATTGCAGGGAGGTTTCTTTTGCTTTTCACTGTGGCCCCTGTTGAAGACGAGCCAAAACAAGTTTATCAAAGACAGTTTTCCATGTTGTGCAAAACAAAGATCAAAACAATGCAGAAGTGTCAATCACTGCAGACTTACACCACTCTCTCAGCACCTTCTAAGCCTTCTCACTCGTCTCGTATCAGACACAGAGCAATAGTGCTGGAAAGCCAAGCCATATTAAATTTTATAGTCAATCATCCAGTGGGATCGTTCAAAAGAGGCCAGCGGCAACAATGCTGGGCTCCTAAAAAGACGAGCCAAACAACATAGGCACCCAGACAGGGCCTTCAGATCTCCTGGACCCCCTCTTCATCTGAGACACCCCGACCAAGCAAGCAACCTCTACAGATCTCCCAGCACCTAAAGCACATGTGATTGACGTGGGGTAATTCCATACCGAGGCACTAGGCAGAAATATCTCGCCGGCTGATGTAACTGAGAGGCAAGATCCCCCCTCCACCTCCCGTTGGTAAATGGGTAAATAGTTTGGAGCTGCGCATAAATATTGAGCAGGGCCCTCGAGGAGCTGGGAGAATCGGACAGGCCGCTTTCCCGGGACGCGGAGAAAAGCTTGCTCTGAGGCCAAATGCTGCATCTATGTTTGAGGAAGACAAACGTAAACCACCCAAGTGGCATCAGCTAAATCTATTGCCCATGAGACTGTGCGCTCGCTGTCATCATCATATCAGGTTTTAAAGACTCCCAGATTTTCTGCAGCAAAACTGTTTATTGCAGTGTAAGCTCAATGTTAAGGCTCTAGATTGGAAGAAAAGCTTATTTTGAATGCTTTAGGGCTGAGATGCCACAAACCCAAACACTTTAATATGAGACTGCACAATTCGGCGTACAGCAGTCTTGCTGCAACCATTCACATGAACGTGTCCATGTTGCTGAAGCCCGTCTGCCGCAGAGAGGAGTAGGTGTGATTAAATGTTGTACTGTTCATGGCTGTCAGAAAGTAAGTGGATCATTTGGAGCCAAATATCTAGACAGCTCGAAGGAGCAGCTGATTTTTATTTATTTTTTATTTTTTTCACCCCCTTGGATTTCTGTCTGAACAGTTTTGGCCTCATGTTCCTGCTTATGTTCTCAGCTTTTTAAGCTGAGGGGTAGCCAACCAGAACAAAGATCACTGGTATATAGAACCATGCAAATGTCAGAGGCCACCTATCATTTGTTGAACTTGATCATATATTATATTTACAGTCAAAATGGCCATAAATTAAAAGTTATGCCTTTAAGCATCACTGAAAAAATCAGAAACATGTATTTTACAGATAATAAAACAGAAGCATCAACATCTAAATATATTATAATCAGTGTTTGAAGTAGTAATGAAGAACCACCAGTACTCTTCTTATTCACATGCTGGTGTGTATGATATTCTACATTTTCCACAGTGCATAAGAGATGGTAGGAGATATCGCTGTAATATCTGTATGATATTATATATGCATGTGTCTCTTTTTAAGTTAACTATATACAATTTTCTCTCTTTTTTTTTCTTTTTTCCAGGATCCTCTAATTCACCACTTGGGCCTCCTAAATGTCTCAAAACCCAAATTCTAAGGGGTTTCTGGACATTCACTTAACGTGGAGTTATACTGTTAAGGGATGACGGTTTATATTTAGCTCTTCTCAGTCATAGACACTTTGTCCTATATAGATACAAAGAGAGTCTGATATCCATAGTGCCTTAATTTGGCCACACTGTCAGTTGCACCTCTATGTATGGCTTTGCTCTGGTCCAACAGGAATCAGTGTTTTGTTGTTGACGCATATTTGGAGATGAAGACCACTGTATTTCACCATTTTTTTACACGAATGTCTTGCTTGGAGGAGTAGGAATAGCAATTCCCTCATCTGGTTCAAAATCAGAATCATTAGAATCAGAATTTAGTTCGAGATCGTCTTCGTCTTCAGACACATCCTCCTCTGTTTTATTGTTATGATCAATGATGACTTCCAGAGCCTCCTGGACTGTCATCGTTTTGCTGCGGCTTCTCTTTTTGTAAAGGTCTGCCTGACAGAGTGTAATGTTGGTAGGGCTCATGCAGAGAATCTTTATATGTTTTGCCCCTCCCCTGTTAAGTGTCCACTGAATATGGGTGTTCCACGAGTCCCATCAAAAGTCATAACATCTGCAACTGTCAATTGCACCTCCATGTATGGCTTTGCAGTGGTCCAACGGGAATCAGTGTTTTGTTGTATAGAAGTGTTTGATCTTGAAAATGGTATCAATTGGTTATTTTATGTTTCCCTAGAATTTCCTTTTCTCTGGAAGTAGTTGGCGGTTCTTGGCCACGCTAGATGCCAAAAGGTTTCCATATATATATATATATATATATATATATATATATATATATATATATATATATATATATATATATATATATATAAAAGAGCAGACTGTTGTTTAACTGCTTTATCCACAATCAGAGACCTTATGAAATTCTTAACTAGCTAGAGATGCACCACTGGTCTGCCTCAGGGCGGCACAGTAGAAAATTGGTTCACCCAGTTGGTCCTTTGTTGTCTAGCAATTGTAATTATGCCCTGAAATCTGAGAACTGGCCCAATTTCCCCAAGAGTTCTGTTAGTCATTTCTCAACCTGAAGGCAGTAGATATTTATAAGATCCCAATTAATGCGAGTAAGATGTAACAAAAATAAAAGAGGGTAATTTCCAAATTAAAATTTGTTCAACCAAACATTTTAGCACCAATGAATCTAGTACCAGCACTGCTGGGACCAGTGAGTTGCCAGCTAATGTTGTAGTAGCCAGCCAACATGGGACCAACTCAATACCAGTGTTCTGCACACTGATCACTGTGTTTGGAGCAGGCCTCACCTTAAATATTGTGAGAGTGGAATACTATTTAAAAAAGAAAGCAGTCTCTCTAAACTCCAGCAGAGATTAAACACGATATGCATAGTATTCGTTGAAGGGCAGGAAACTTTGGAATGCATGAATGCAAGCCGGCGTGGGCCGATCCTAAACCCTGTGAATTAATGCGTTTCACAGGGTTTCACTCAAAGAGAGCTTAATTTTGGATGGGCTGTGATGAAAGAGCATAGAACAGAGGAAGACAGCTTGGTTTGCGGGTGGGGTGGAGGGGGGGGGCAGGGGCACGACTGTGATGAACAAAATCAAATGAGTAATTCTGCAAGAGAAATGAGCTCCACAGAGCTGAGATTCACAGACAGATTTCAAGATGAAATTGTATTAACCTTTTTTTCATATGCAAACTTCAACAAGATGCTTGAGTTCTGATTTAAGGACGGGGAACACTTGTTGGTATATTGATGATGGCCATAAGTGATACTATTTTTGTTTTCAGTTTGCGTGCATTGCATCCAGTATCCAATTGTCAATTGTATGTCAATTATAACTTAATTGACTCAGACAGTAGAGAGGCATGAGTGAATGTCAATGTCATCGGTGTGCTGGCACACTGTTTAATGGTTAGTATCTTTAGATGATTTAATGTGCTGAAACCTTCACATCAAGCCCACTGCACTCATTTAACACTGGTATATGGGAAATTGGTTATTCTAGTATTAAAAGCATTTTCCGTTTTTCTTTAAGCCAGTATGACCCAGACAGCGGGTAACAGCCTATTAAATTTTAGCCTACTAAAATTATAGAACAGACTACAAGAGCAATAATGAACAAGAGAGTTTACACGTGTAATCCAATAGTTGCTGAAAATATATATAAATATTCAGGTACAATGTGTACAATACTGAGACAAAAGTGTCATTTGTTTTAACTTTGTTCCACATCTTCAGAAAATCTCTCTCTTTGCAATACACCAGGGGCTCTCACCTCTTTTTGCCCCAAAGCCCACCTGCTTATAGCTACAACCCATAGTGGCCTACAAGTACCTTTTTAAAATGAGGTTTTCCAACACTGAAAACCTGAGAATCAGAGACAGTACAAGATCAGAACCATTTCACTTCGGTCACACAAAACAAAATTTGAAAATAAATAATTAAATAAATGTGTAGGAGATAGACATGGACTGTGATCTGGAGCTGCAGTCTGACATATTTTCACCGAGAATGCTCCACTGGGTTTCGCACCAGTGTAACTGTTTCTTTTTTTATTATATATTTATTGACTTTTATAGAGATTATACAAAAATACAACAGAAATACAAACTGAATAAATAAATAAACTGTTAGAAATGAAAATAATAATAATAATAATAATAATAATAATAATAATAAGAAGAAGAAGAAGAAGAAGAAGAAGAAGAAGAAATATATCTCAAAAAAAGAAAAAATGTTTGCCGTCTATTGTGGATTTCGAAGGTGAGTTTCTCTAGTAGTAAAAGATCTGAAATCTGTGTCAGCCACATTTTGAGTGAGGAAACATCTGGAGATATCCACAACAGCAGAATACATATTTTAGCTAAGTATGATAAAGTCTCTAACAAATAAACCATTATTTTTAGATCCAAATCTGGACTGCAGTTCAAAAAATGCACACGTGGTGACATATTTTTATCAATTTGATGCATTTCTAAACATCTTATGAAGACTTATTGAGTAAAAAAAATGTAAAGTTCTGAACTGTTTGGTCTTGATGTCTTTTTAGTTTTGAGGGAGTTTGGGATTTGTTTGCAACAGCTGACTCGAGTGACCGGGCTTTGTTACAAACAGCAATGATAATATACCTGATATGTGCTTAGTAATAATAATATACCTGATATCTGCTTAATAATAATAAACCTGATATCTGCTTAATAATAATAATAATAATAATAATAATAATAATAATAATAATAATAATAATAATAATAATAATAATAATAATATACCTGATATCTGCTTAATAATAATAATATACCTGATATCTGCTTGATGATAATAATATTATACCTGATATCTGCTTAGTAATAATAATAATAATAATAATATACCTGATATCTGCTTAATAATAATAAACCTGATATCTGCTTAATAATAATAATAATAATAATATACCTGATATCTGCTTGATAATAATAATATACCTGATATCTGCTTAATAATAATATACCTGATATCTGCTTGATAATAATAATATACCTGATATCTGCATAATAATAATAATAATAATAATAATAATAATAATAATAATAATATACCTGATATCTGCTTAATAATAATAATATACCTGATATCTGCTTAATAATAATAATAATAATAATAATAATAATAATAATAATAATAATAATAATAATAATAATAATAAACCAGATATCTGCTTAATAATAATAATAATAATAATAATAATAATAATAATAATAATAATAATAATAATATACCAGATATCTGTTTAATAATAATAATAATAATAATATACCAGATATCTGCTTAATAATAATAATAATAATAATAATAATAATAATAATAATAATAATAATAATAATAATATACCAGATATCTGCTTAATAATAATAATATACCTGATATCTGCTTCCTTGTCGGTTTATCATTTTTGGGTTTAACTGCTCGGTTTGCTGAGGCTCGGCCAAAAGTACGCTCAGAGATCCAGGAGCCTGAAGGCAGATTGTGCTGACAGTGTGGCTCTGACGTACTGCTAGAAGAAGAACAGAGTTCTGATGGTTCTCCCTGGTATGATCATAGAATGTGTTTTTTGCATTATAACCAATATAAATATTAATTAAGTACTTTTTATGACTTAAATTGATGTTACCAACCCATTACAAATTACTGCTTCCCCCTGAATACAGGCCTATGGACCACTAGAGCCTACAGGCTGAGAAACTCTGCAATACATGATACTTACTGTGCAAATTAAGTATTATATTATATTTTGGCCATATTTTAACACATATAAAGCATTAGCAATAATTGTGTATTGGTTTGTGTATTGGTATGCACGTACCTCTGCAGAAACTTGGCCGAAGTTATCCATTATGTGCTGCAAAATTAAGCATACTGGTGTAAATAGGAAAAGTCTGAACCTTCACAGCTACAGAGTTACTCCACTTCCAAATTGCTTTTCATTTACTTTGTGACCCTGGCACTTTATAGAACCTGTTGGGTACCGGTAGCTTTTGTGTAACTTGAGTACCTTTGTAGATGATCTAAGCAATGATTAGATTTTTTGGTGGGAAATGGTGCAGGTATATTATGTTTTCTATATATATATTTTTTTCTTTTGTTTTTGGGGTAGCTCCTGTTCAGACGGGGACTTTTAAATTTAAATTATATTAAGGGGGTGGCCATTTTTGAAAAGGTCTGGGGTTAATGGTGGTTTGGGAAACAAAGGCCAACTAGCTGGAAAAGAAGTACATCACTGTTCTTGGATTTTGCTGTTGGACAGATCCTTTTTGTGCTACATAAGTCCCGTTTTGGTGATTTTTGGTGGTTTTTCCTTGATTGAAGTATCTTGAAGTTTTTTGGTGTTCTTGTGATGTTTCGTCTTGCTTGCAACATTTTTTTGGTGTGGAACATTATTGATCATGGATGTGTAGACTGCTCTTTGGGGGAATAAGAAAATCTGAAAGACTATATGTTAAGGACTGTAACTTAAAGCTGGGTACCTTTAGACGACCACAAATAACCCCACACGAAGTAAAGCTTACATTGATTACAGGAGCTTTTGTTTTGGGTTTTCACTTAATTTAGTTGTTGTGTCAGTGTGGGTTTGTTTTCTATAAAAAATCCCAATAGAACAACTCAGCTGGCTGTTCAGTTTGATTTATTTTCATGTATTGTGGTTTTTACATTTATCACATCAATTTGCAGTGTCTGAACTTATAGTCGCTACTTATAGCATTTAGTGATTCAGTTTGTTACAACTTCAGTTTTCTTTCAGTCTCCCTCCATTTTCCCATTGACTTCCATCTTGCTGAAAATGACTTCAACATATCTAGCCGCTGAGGTAGACTGTGGGCAGTCAAATTAGATGCCACTGATGTCTGATAAGATCTAAACTCCTGTCCTTGGTTTGCTGTTGTTGAACTAAATCTCAACAATAAGACTGATGAAGATATTCAGCAGGGCATCAGCGGTGGTGCCACAAGCTGATTGACGGCAACAACATACGGCTGTCGTTTCAATGGAACAGCAAAATATCTCCTCGCTAAAGTGAAAATTGGCTTTGTGATGTGGAGCAGCCGTCTCGCAGGTGCCGCAGCCCCGTACAGCAGGCTTTGTTCAGCTCCATCCAACATCACTGCGCAGCTGAAATGAGTTTGACTCCTTCATCATTGTCTGCTCTCGGCTGGGTGTGACCCTACCGCTGAGAGCTGCCGGGAACGTGGCCGAAACGTGATAACAATGCAGCACGTCCAGCGCAGAGCCTAATCAGCTGTCATGTGAACTGAAAGATTGTACAAGCTGAAGAAAACACATTACTCTATTGATGTGTGGGTTCAAACATACAGTAATTAGGTCCTCATAGCTCAGCCATGTCACATCAATTCACATTAAACGGGGAAATAAGCTGGAAATGGGGCCAAATGTGATTGGGAATGGGGCAAGGTTGAATTTTCTCTCATTACAATGTGCTCAGGGGTCATTGCGCTCGATTGACAAGGGCAGTGGGGGTGACGCGAAGATCTAAAACACCCTCGAGGGGTTTGAAACAGTTGGAAATGATATCTGTGCTTTGGTAAATCACTGAGATGTTATCACAGGTAAACACGTTTCAGGTTTAGCTATTAACCCTAGTGACAATTCTTTTTTCCACTCCAAGCTTTTCGGAGACTTTCTAAGCTCTTTGAGAAGCCTTGTTTTTTTCGTATCGTTGACTAATCAGCTTATCCTGCTGACCGCTTAATACTGTAAGAGGTAAAGGAAATGCCTCAAGCGGCCATTCTTCGCTCTGAAGTCGCTTTCCAGTCCATTCCATTCAAACTGCAACACCACGGAGACCAGGAGTGGATGGGTGGGTTATAGGTGAAGGCCATGATTAATTTCGAGTACAAAGCATTAGCAGAAGTGTTGGAGGCAGATTGAAACGTTATGCCATAATGAGTATAGTTGAAGGTATATTTGTGATGAATGTGGCAGTGAACCGTAATATTTCCAGCCTTAGACTGAGCTTGTAGAGTGTTTAAAAAATGGTGCAGCCTGTATATTTATTCTCTTTCAAGTTAAAGGAACTGAAAATTCAGTAAGGATTTCACAGCAGTGTTTCCCACCCTACTTGGATCACTTGTATATTGTGTATATTTTAAATGTTATATATTTTGTGTTTTTTGGAGAGCAAAATGACGATGTGGGATCTGCCAACTTAGTGATCAAACCATAATTTAAGGGTGTTAATAGTGTTGACCGAGTATAAAGTTCACTTTAGTTAACATCACAAGTAGCCCAACAATGCGTCGCTGTCCAAAGCAAATCTCTAAAACTAGCTTAACATAAACTTTGAAATTGAAAGTGAAATAAAAAAATATATTAAAAGTAAAGCATGTTTTTGCTCTTTTCTGTAAAGAGATTTTATTCCAAGTGATTTTGGAGCATTTCTCTCATCAGAACACTTTTGTCTTCTGGAGGGGACATGAGTCTCCAAATAATGTTTAAAAAACTAAATAAGCTACCCTGCTAAAACCTGTCAAGCCATATATAGGACATCCTGGCCTTTTCAATAATGTCACAACAGAAGTTCTACCTTTAAAAAATGGCTGCCGTCTTAAATAATAAGCATGTGTTATGTTTCTAAAGCCTATAATTGATGTTTTAGGTATAAAACTGTTGTAGCTAGTTCTCAAAGCAGTTTTTATTTATATGCACAAATGTTTAACTACCTAACAGCATACTTTTTTTTTTGATGTCCTTCACATTGGACATTGGGACTTACTAAATCTGGTTTTATATGAAATTAATGGCGTCATAGGTGACAGGAATTTGACTGAGGCAAAGGTAAATTTTGCAACATGTAAGCTCTGTAAACAGGTAAATTCATTACTAATATATTTTGTATTTATTACCAATTTAATGTATTCCTAATTTATTAATAAATGTTAAATAATTGTACATTTAAAAATAGAACATTAAAATTAAGTAGACTGTAAGAGAAGTTGGGTACCACCTGTGGAAAGTATGAAACTTTGGCTCAATGATTAACACAGGTTTAGGTAGTGTGGCTGAAAACTAAAAAAAAAATTCTTAGATCAAAGTAACTGTAACCTTTGGAATGGGTTATTTGTTCCTGTTTATGTTAATATACAGTGTATTAGAAATATTTTATATAGAGTACAGCAAAAAGTGGAAATGGTTTCAAAAAAAGTAAACATTGTTCACGTTTAGTGCTCATTTACATAATTTTCTCTGATAGAGTTGAGGTTCTAATGTTGTAGAAGGGTTTTTGGTCTGATGCAGAACAGGAAAGAAAAAATATGACATCAGCAATGTCCTGTAGTCCACTATAAAAGACATTCCATAAAGAAATATATTATATATATATATATATATATATATATATATATATATATATATATATATATAATATATATTTCTTTATGGAATGTCTTTTTTAAAATAATATAAATAAATAATAAATATATATATATATATATTATTTGAGGTTTTATTCTGATATATTCAATAAATTAGGCGATTTCAACTCATTTCCAATAAGCCAACAGTAACTACATACATATCATCACTGTCCAGTGAAAAACATGTATCTCCATAATTTTGGAGATACCTTTTTTTCATTGGACAGCGATGATATGTTAATTATTGCTTCATTTGGGTAGAAGACCATAAAGGCTACATTTCTTTCTATCTATCTATCTATCTATCTATCTATCTATCTATCTATCTATCTATATATATATATATATATATATATATATATATATATATTATTTTAAAAATGTTTTTGAAAAAATAATAACAATGTTTTTTGTGACATAGGATATAAAAAGATATAAAAAGGATATAAAAAGAAGCCGTTGTGTTTAAATAAAATAGAGAAATGTACAAAAATGGAGGTGCGTGTTGTTTTTGGTCAGTGATAAACATATATGTTCGCTGCTGTGCCGGTTTAGTCTTTAACAAAGAATCATGTCCCAGAACTCGCTGCAACATCATAGCAGCTCTGGTTAGATCCCGCATGCCAAGAGTTTTGAGGGACAAAAATGTGCTGCCAGATGTGTTGGCAGCATTAATGTTTAATGTAGACGAGAGTTGGACTCAGCAGTGTCCTAACATCTGTTTTACCCGTCTGTTTCCATTGTTTGATGTAATGACAGGCAGCACAGTCCACTGTGACTGGCGTAATGATGTGACACTCGTTTGCACCGCAAACTGGAGCTTTTACTTAAGTTTTCTTTTTCTCCTACAAATCCCAGATACTGCAGACCTGATCTCCACCAGCCCTATTATTACCTTTGTCTGTTAAAGTTCATAAAAAAAAAATTCAATAGATAAAATATTACAGCGATGGTTGCGAATAATGTGGAGACAGAGCTGCACATGTGGTGCAGCTCTAAAGCGTTTGGGGTAATGGAGCGGCAAAGCTGTTAAACAACACAGCATGCACTTCCGAACTTCCAGTTCATCACGCTTTACTATGGCTTTGATTTACATCCCAGATAGCAAACGTATATTGGCCCCACTGGCTTGATAAGGTGAGCACCCTTCTGGTTCATTAGGCCAACCAGATTATTGTCCTTCATATAAGAACTGGGCCTGATATTAAATGATCTCAACTGAAGACAAAACCTGTGGGTGTGGCTGACCATGTGCACATACAGTGGGGTGTGGTAAGTGGTGGGTCACCACAGTCTAGAACAGGGGTATTTAATTAGAGTTCAGTAAGGTCCAATTGGTGGAAATGTCTTCAGGTCAAGGTCCGGACCATCATCATTTCTAACTTGTGTTCTGATTCAGTGGTGTATCCTGTTTACTGAAGTAGCCTAGTATCAGCATCTTATACCATCAGCTACTGAAACACCAACACATCACACATACCGTTCAGTATATTTCAGTATATTTACTGTTTAAATACTGAACTGAATTATATATTTATAAAATTCTATTTCACACCTTGCCCATATGACATCAGTTAATAACGGCTACTGATCTCTTGGATCCCCGGAATCTTTCAATCAAAATTCTTTGGGGCCCTAAAAACAAAATTGTGGACATGCTGTCATTGTTTAGCTGCTTCAGCCATGATTGGCAAGCTCATGGCAAGGTCTTGACTAACCTGAGCTGTAGCACTAGTCTGCCTCAGGGTGCCGCTGTAGCGAAATGGTTCACCCAGTTGGCTCTTCATAGACTAGCAACTGTAACTATACCCAGGATACCCATGAGAAATTCTGCTGTAACATATTTATTAATCTAGAAACCTCCCCAAATTTCCCCAGAGCTCAGTGAAAGGAGTGAATTACTTATTTCTAAAGCGGAAGGCTGAAGAGTAGATGAGTAAGGTCTGTAAGTGATGTAAGGAATCAGACTCGAGAGGAGACATGCCATCCATGTGCAAGGCTTTTAATGCGATAGAACAGTTCAAAAGTCAACAAAAACAGTTCAAGGACTCACTGAAGCGAGAATGTCCAAGGGCTGGTGGCAGGAGAGCTAGCGGTAGCCACCGGCTAATCTAGGGGGCAGGCTAAATGGAGCTAATGGATTGCCGGCGTAGCCGGAGAGACTCACTCGCTCCTCCTGCGTTGGTCAGATGGTCCTGGGGAACCAGAGCAGCACTTGCGTTCCACGGTGAGGGACGGCCCAGATTCAGCCCTGTATGGACAGGTTAGAGCTGCGCAGTCTTTAGACATAAAAGAGTCTTAAAGAGGACCGTCTGGAGCTGTGGAGACGAACCCGTACTGAGCTTGCAGTTCGTGGATTCTGTGGTGGCACTGACCTCACTCTTTGGGCTCCGCCGTAGTGGGGCTCAGCCGCTCGGAGGTGGGTGATGTTGCTGGTGTTGGAGTCTGCGGGTTCTCTTGGGTTCCAGGGAGGTAGACGGGACCCCGCTGTGGAAATGCCAATACTTGAAGAACCTGGGAAAAGACCTTGAGAGCACACCAGGCTGGAGACCACAGACAGGTAGGATCTGATCCTCAAAGTTTTAGTCTACTGAAGACAGTGTTACTGAAAACAATGCCACAGGCTGAGACTAGCGTGTGAGTGATAGGTAGCCATGGAGACGTAGGTGTGTGTGAGGCATGATTAGGTTGCCATGATGATTTAGGGGTGTGTGTGGAGTGTGTCCTAGGCTACCTAGTAAACGGGTGACTGCAACCTTACAATTCGAGTCGCGGAGCTTACAAGGGACAACACATTACCAAAATAGAAACAAGAAGAATTTTAAAAGAAGAACTGTTAAACCATATGTTTTGTTAACAGTGAAGCATCAGCAGTGCTATGGATCCAACCGTGGATCGCACTGTAAACCTAGATTAAGATGAGTCTACCCAAAATATTCGAGGTAACTCATTGCCTCAAATTAATAAAGTTTAAACTTAATTTTTTAGGTTCACCAAAATTATATATGGTGTTAAATACACACACTTTTCAGCTTAACTGGAGCTTAGTAAGTAACTATAGTAGTATTTTTTAAATGTTAACAACACTAATATAACTGTAATGATCGCAAACTGAAATGTAAAAGAAAGCTGTTTCATAAAGACTCTTCAGAACTATATACTCCAACACCAGCATTAGAGCAGATGTTAGAATTCACAGTTAAGTCAACACAACACATTCATGGTTATATGTGAGTTAAAAATAAATAAATAAAAAAAAATCTGAAGAAACAATAACAACTAAAACTAAACTAACTTGCAAGGAATTCTGAGTCACCCCATGTTCTTGTATGTCTCATTAAATTTGCTCTACTTACTAAAATAACCAGATGGCAGAAACAACTTCATTTAAGCTCTACAGCTGATGTTTACACTGCATTAGAATTTCATGATGAATGGACCAATAGAAATGCCCCAAAATAGCTTGGAAAAAATTCTGGTTCCATTGACTTGCATTGAAAGTAAAGCCCAAATACAAAGAGATATTTCTCACACTGACTACAGTTGTAGTGTTTCAACAGCTTGAAGCATTCGAGGAAACGCATTGGATCATCAGGGGGCAAAAAACAGACATGAAATGACGGACAGAGCGCTAGCTGTCTGATGAGCAGCTGTCCATATAAAAAAAAATTGCAGTTTGTTACAGAACATGTGGAACCAGCAGAAGAGGTAAACGGAGAGCTCTCAATAATCCACTGCTGTTGTCGTAACTTGCACAGAGGGCAGGCCTGTTACCCCGAGATAGGCCAAAATATATTGCGGAACAACATCAGCATTAAAGCTGTGAATTTACAGCACAGCTCTGATGGAGGCAGCCAAACTGACTGTCGTTCTGGGACGGGGGATGGATTCTCGCTGCCTTGTGAATTAATCAAGACGTACGGCCACTTTTTTTTTTTTTTACAAAAAAATTTTGGAATCAGATGCACCTTTTATGAGTATCTGAAGCTCATATACACTTAAACTATGATTATGACTAATAAAGACTTGAATAATACAAAAGATGACAAATAATTTGGGATACAACTATTATACCTTCCATAAAATAGGAGAGAGCAAAACCTTGATGTACAAGCTGCTGAGATGAGAACCTTGAAAAAAAAGCACAGAGCACACACAAAACCATATAATAGTTGAGCTCAGGACACAACTCTGGATGGAAAATAGTAAAATTATATTCATTACAAAACAAAATCTTATCTAGTTAACTATGTAAACTGTTTAGTGGCCACCCTTGTACCTAATACAGTACTGAGGAAGAGTTTTAGACACTTGGGGACATTATTATATTATATAAACAATTTTTTTTTAGATTGGAAGCTTTTATTTACTCAGCAAACCACTGTTTATAAAATATTCAAACAGTGGTAATACAGTAAGTCGTGCTTTTACATATGTTAATGTGTTTATTTAACCCTTTCCTTCCAGAAACAACCCAGTAAACTTTACAGTTACCTGATTTAACTACTCTGTACTTCATTAAGCTAAATCAAGATTGTATGAATGTATTCAAGTTCCTTCAATCTGGGACGTTCAGGAGAAATCTGGAACTACACTTTGTTCTTCAAACTGGAGCTCAAGATATGATCTACTTCTTCCAAAATAAGATATTTATGCTACTTTATATTGTATTTATGAGTATTTCATCTGTTCTAATGATATTTGGTGTTATTATTGGTGGAAATACACAAATTGTTAAGATAAGGCTTTTAAACAATCACCTTAAGTGCATAAGACTTTTGCACAGTACTGTGTATCTAGACAATGGTCACCTAATGCCATGTTGAAACTACACAAGTTTAGCCTTAATATTTCCATTGCATTGAGCTATTTGGGAAAAGCCCCAGTTCAGAGGCAAATCAGCTTTTGCTTGTGGCTCGCAAATAGACTCTTTGTTAACTTTATGTAAGTTGTTTAAAGATGCCATTCGCCAATGGTTTGCAGAAACCCAAAGGAAATCAAGCAGGCTAAATGTCTAAACCTGTTGGACTCCAAATCCTGTGTGCTGTGGTTGTAACTGGCCTGCTTGTTTCTTGTTCTAACACATAACAATGACTGATTTGCCTGTAGCAGTACATGACTTATGAAACTCTGAATGCATCTCATGATTTTAAGATAACAATACATGTGGGGGGGCCACAAATGTGCCTGAAGTTTACTAGATGCCACTAAAACCTTTGGCTGGAACCGGACCAGGTCTGGGTTTGGATAAAACCCTTTTGGCACCGAACACTCAGGGTAGATTTGGTCTACTATGTAGGACAGTAGATACAAAACAGCCTCATTGCCGCTGTAAGCTATGTTGGAGGAGTTGTGATATTTTGGCTTGTTTTTCTTCCTCCAAAGACCTTGGAAACCTGGTTAGGGAACTTGGCATCATGGTCTCCATGAGGTAGCAGGAGCTTTTTAAATGAAAATCTTGCTGCCTCTGCCGCAAAGCTAAAAGTGGGTCATGGCTGGATCTTCCAGCAGAACAATAATCCAAAGCATGCATCCAAATGCACACACAGTGATCCACAGAAGAAAGCTTTTGACGTGACATTCCAGTTCTTTGACTTAAACCCCACTGGAAACCTTTGGGGTCAGCTGAAGAGAAGACTCTAAGCGAAAGGACCCAGGCCCCTGGAGGATCTGGAAAGATTATGTATTAAAGAGGGATTACTGTGTGCATGTGCTGACGGAACAAAACCTTCAGAGGAGAGGGACTGAAACACTCAAGTTCATAACTTTCAATGGAAGTTAAGGCACTAGAAGGCTTTATAAGTAATTGTGAAGCTTTTCTAGTGGTCTAACTCTAATACAACAAAGTACCAAAATCAAAGTTATGGTCTGACAGCACTGATATTTTTTTGCCAGTGGCATCTGATCTTTACAATATGATAACATTTAATAAAGAATAGACCAGTAAATAAGTTGACTATAGAGCTGACTACATACAAAGATATCTAATAAAAATATTTGAGACTGATTGACCAGTCCAACTGTGCTCAAATATATCAGTAGATGAATGACCAGTAATGGTAATTACGTACATGTTAGTCAGTTTCTATTTAAGATATACTTCTAAGGAGATTAAATAAAAATGATCAATTTTGGAAGCTACTTTTTGGGTTTCCTCAAGCAGTAGTTCCACTCTTGCATCCACAGGTGTTTCTGTCAGTCACTCCAACTGTGAGAAGATGCCTCAAACCTATGGGTTTGAAAGGATGTGTAGCTGTTCAAGAAGCTCCTTACTGGGATACAGAGACATCAAACAGAATGACAAATAAGATGCTGGTGTTCTCAGAACAATGGACTGATCTTCTCAGAGTCCAGACCTTACTGAATGGGTTTGGGATTTTGGATGGAGAGAAGCTGAAAATAGCACCACAATGCATTTTGGAGTTGTGGGAAAATATCTTTGCAGGTAACTTTGGTCTTTTGGGCGTTTTCCTGACAGTGAGAAATCAATCAATCAATCAATTAACCTAATTACAATTATTAAACAAAAAGGGATTAAAAAAAATTAAAATTAATTTTAATGAGTATGTAAAAAGAAATGTAAAAGAAACAATAAGAACAGAGACAAAATTAGGTAAAATAAATGGTAAAAGTGAATATAAAAATAGTAGTAAAATGTAAAATAGTAAACGATTATTATTAATAGTAGTAATAATAGTCATATTATTAAGAATAGTAATAAAAATAAAAAACAACAAAAGTATGGTAGAAGGAAATAAAAATAAATAAACTAAATATACATATAGTAGTAAAACATAAAAAATAGTAAAAAAAAATAATAAAAAAATAATAAAAGCAATAATAAAATAATAATATTAATAATAATAATAATACAATCAATAAAAGAATGGTAAAATAAAATAAAAATAAAAAATAAATAAACTGAATTAATAATTCACTGGCAGGTCATGCGAAGGTGGTTAGAATTTAAGAGTTTGAATTGACTGTGACACCAGCGAGCTGGGCTTTAGTGTTTCCTGCAGAAGAAATACGTTTGTTAACTTTTTTTTCTGACTTGATATGACTGAGGACATGAATCTAACAAAATGACTATTAATGATGATCCATGGCAGCTCATATATGGCTTTAAGTAGCATAAGCTGGAGCAGTCTACCAGCGTCTTCTACTTAGACTAATAGGCCTCACGCTATAGCCTAAAAGCTCATAAGTCGTCAGCAGTTGTGCTGCATCAGCGTTCGCCATCAGTAGTGAATCTGGCCAAATGCTTAAATATCACTGTGAATTATTCCTTCTATCCAGAGCGCCAACATGTCGAGGTCATTACTTACCGTGCAATGCAAGTGAGAGCATGTATTCACAATAATAAAAAAAGTCTTATTCCACAAACGACTGACTGGTGTCCTGAGGCGAGGATGATTTATGTTGACTCACCACGAACAAAAGAAATGAGCAGAAGCAGCAGTAAACAGCGGTGAGCGTCCTTCTGCCCACTGGCTGCTAATGAGCTCTAATTCGCTCACTTGTAGATCTTGTAGAGAAACACTGACTGGGAACCACGGTGCATGGTTGCTTATAGCCAAGAAATGAAAGGACAGAGGCCCAAACGCAACAGGACACCTTCACAGCTAGACCTCAGAGCACACCTCAATAATGCATCGTTATCTGTTCAGTAAACTCTTCATGATAACTCCCTTACAGTCGAATGCAGAACTGGATTGGCTTAGCAGACGCATTGAGTTTAAGTTATCATGTATTATAAGCTGCTGTTATCAGATTGTTGATGCTCAGAATGTGCCAGAAAACACAAAACATGGTTTTAGAGCTGTAATAGGATTAGCGTCATGATTATAGTAAATATGCTCATAGTACCAGAGGCGCTTGGAAGAGTGCTACCCACTCGGTGTTCTTCCATAGCAGAGCATGGCCACGCTTGTTGACGTTCCATCTGCCCATGATGTCGGATACTAAACACGCAGTTCCTCCGGGTCACCGCTGTCACGTCACACGTTCTACCCGCGATCTAACGTCAAGTCTCTAGCTTAGTTCAAAGAGCTACGGCTAATTCCCGAACATAGACTACAGTGTAAAATCCGCTGAGATCCTAGAAGCTCGCTAATCCATTTTTACACAAAGCAATGCATTTCTGTGTCTGATTAAAGCAACGGAGGAGAAAAGATGCTGACGACATGCAAGGTCAGAAGCTGCAATTATGGCAGCGGGGCAAGAAGCGTGCGTGCATTTATCACAGCGATAAAACATGCGAATCCTCCAGCGGGAGCCCAAACACAGCCATCGCTATCAGCCACATCTTCACGCAGCCTTCAGTTTTATCTCACGTAAGCAAAGTTATGTCAGAGGTAGGAGACAGGCCTTTCAGTGCAACTGCCAAGAGGCCTGCCGTGTTGACTGGCTTTCAAAGTGAGGATTATTCCATCGTTCTAGGATTCTCTAGGTTCTGGTAGGTTCTCCTACCAGGATTTGTTTTCTCTTGAGCCTTCACTTATTAAAATACGTTCAGTTTCTGCTACATGAGTGTTTCTGTGCACTTATGTAGCTGCGTTAATAACATTGAGCCTCTTCAACCTCTTGAAATACCCTGCTGAGAAAAACTGCTTCAACTTTATGCTGGTCTTAGGCTAGAGCAGGCTGGTTTATACTGGTTTGATACTGGCTTGTTGATGGCTTAACTGGTCATCCAGCATGCCACTATCCAAATCACTTTGTAGGTTTTATAAGGCAATATAGATACGTGTTCTTACACAAGTAGCCTTTAACCTGAAAGTAATCTTAGCCAGGTTAACTTGTAGCAGATGGCTAATTACTGGAAGTTAATATAGAAACACCAAGAAGAACAGACTGAAGCTAGCTCTACTGGCTGGCTACTTACTCACTCGACATGTTGGTGTTAATGATTCTATGGCAACAAAAAGTTTGGTTTAATGGTTCTTCTTCTGTAAATGGCACACTAAACATCTGTTTTTCCCCAAATAGACATCATAGTGTCAATTTCTTACCAGGATACCCTAGAATTTAGATCTTGAGATGTTTAGGAGGACCAGGAAGTTAATTAGGACCCCTGTGCTTCATGCCTTGGTTAGCTTTATCTACACAATTCTGAAACAGAGACTTTCTTCATTCATTAAAAGTGATAGTAGAGTGCCTGCTGTCCAGCTAGTGAACAACAGCTATTATCTTAACAAAAAAAAAAAAAAAAAAAAAAGTATGTGTGAATTTCAGTTGAACATACCATTCCAAGAAGTTTAGGCTATCTAGAGAACATTAGTGAGACACCTTTTAGAAAATACTAGCTATCTACCAAAGTGTGCAAACAGCCAAATAATCTCCAAAGCAGTGCCCATAGAATTAGCCACACATTCGCCTGTAAGGTCACCATCCAGCATCAGTACAAAGGCTGTGGAGCTTCAGTCTCTGAAGAGATGGAGCTCCATCCAATACCTTTGGCATGAATTGGAGTGATGCTGAACTAATCATCCAACATTTTTATATGGTTATTTTCCAATAAACTAAGAAACAAATTAAAGAAGCCAAACATCAAATAAAGTGTCTATCATCAGAAAAACACCATGCTGCAGTTAATCTCCATGGTGATATTAAACTTTGCAGGGTGCAGACCGCTGCAGGTGGGCAGCTGGTGTTTGCCAGTGGTTGTGTAAAATGAATTACTGTGTATGGATCGATATGTGATCCATCGAGGAGTTAAGTGCTCTGCTCTGGCAGGTGGCTCTGTCCCAGAATGCACTCATCAGGGCAGGAAAAAACTGACAAGGCATAAATACGACTCAAGTAAATCCACTGAGGGTTAGTCCTCCGCCTCCTATTATTATTATTATTATTATTATTATTATTACCAGAGCAGAACCAGATAAGGCCTCAGCTGCACAGATGAATATGACATTCGTTTATCGTCACCACCATAGGGTCTTGCTGGCCCCCTTAATTTCCCTGCTGACCAAATTCTCTGTCCAAACACTCTCAACACACTTACTCATAGTCTGTTTTACTGACTAGCTATCCTGAGTGTTATGTATTACAGATCATTCACATCAGATGTTCACTGGATTGAACTCAGATTGGCTTCTACAGTGACACTATGTGGGTTTATTATTTTTGGGTTAAATATTTTTGTCCTCTGCTTTGGGTCACCATGTAAAGCAGGCATAATGTTTATATGTGAAGTTTTAAGAAGAACCTTAATATCTGTATATTGCACTGTATGTATAAGGGTTTCTTTCAAAAGGTTTCTCAAACGTATGTCTTATTTACAACAATGGTTCCTATATGTGCCTTTGTTGATCCATCATAGGCACAACCTCAACGGTGGCCGAGAAGACTCAACGCTCTGCAGATTCACAAACATGCTGCAAAACCGTCCACAACACAACGGAAGTGTTTCTGGAGAACACTTAAAGGACGTGGGACCACATACGGTAACGCAATGTAAACAGAACCACGCAGAGCCGCGCTAGCGTCTAATAGTGATTGGCAAATGATACCGATGCTTCGGAGCTTGTGTCGAGAAATCCAAAAAGTCGTTTATGAAGTGCATATGGAGGCTTGCTTCGTTAAGGGCAAGTGATGTCACTGATGACGTCTCAAGCCTCGCTGGCTCAGGACGTGGTTCGAGTATTGGCATGATTTATTGTTTGTTAATAAAAAAAAAAGTCATCATCACCTCACAATCGCTGTCCCATCTCTTAAAACCACTGCAACAGTTTTAACACCAATATCTCACATACTACTGGATTTATTTACTGACTGAAATCATACTGGCAGGTTTTTTTAATTAACAGACCCACACAATCAAACACAGATTAGATAAACAAATGAATAAACCACAAAAAATGAAATGAAGGTGTTTATGTATATACTTGTTTCCGTGCTGACAAAGTTGCAGGAGGCCATCTCAAATAATTTAAATGACAATACACGTTTTGGCCAGCAGGGGGGGTTCGTGTGCACATGAAGCTTCGAATAATGAACCTTTTTTTGAACCATCTGGAGGGAAAGCTTCAACACTTCAAGAGGCTTCATCTAGAATCTAATGAGAAGTAAGTCTGGATAGTTAGTGAATATGACCAAACTTACTTCTCATTAGATGCTACCGCAGCTCTGCGTTGTTCTGTTTACATTGTGTCGCCATATGTGGTCCTACGTCCTTTAAGTGTCCTCTGGAAACACTTCTGTTGTTGTGGACAGTTTTGCAGTGCGTTTGTTAAATGTAGTGCCCATGTTGCCGTTTTGATGAAAGTGTTTTCTGGTTGCAGCGTGTTGGGTCTTCTCGGCCACCGTACACAACTCATTTGCATTTTTAAATTAGTTGCTCTTTGCAATTAATTATTATTGCTTTCTTTATATTATCCTGTGAGCACATTTGCCTAATTCTGTCACGTCCTGCCTCCCCTAGTTATTGAGTCTGTGAAACTCTCAGGTCAGTTGCACTAGTAGTTTTATACATTTACATTGCATGTAACTGAAAACATGTGTATGTGTTTAATTTTACAATAAATTGTTATATACAATTGTTAGTTAATGCGGTATTATCCCCCATTGTCCCCTATGAACTAACACAGTATACTGACACGTCCTGCCTCTCCTAGTTATTGAGTCTGTGAAACTCTCAGGTCAGTTGCTCTAGTAGTTTTATACATTTACATTGCATGTAACTGAAAACATGTGTATGTGTTTAATTTTACAATAAATTGTTATATACAATTGTTAGTTAATGCGGTATTATCCCCCATTGTCCCCTATGAACTAACACACTATACAAATACTCCCAGATTCTGCTCCTTTGCTTTCGTAGTTTTGTTTTAGCATCCTCGTCCACTGCAAGAAGAATCTCCTCTGGTTTAGCTGCAGAGCCTCTGCTTGCAGGCCGCATGTTTGGAGTTTGGCTAATGAAAATTTCATCAAAGGAGGTTTGGGGCAGCTTTGAACAGCAGCCAAGTCAGGGTGCCAGAGCGGTCAGATCAGAATCGCACAGCTTGCTACTTTTAGAGCCTTTCCCCGATGTCCATCCCCTCTGACCCATCCAGCTTAGTTATAGCTGCGTGGGCTCGGTGCTCTCATTGTAAGCGATGTCTGAAATATGACTAGTTTCTCTTAGCTCTAATACCCTCTCCAAGCTCCGGAGGCCTCTGTGTGACTCAGCAGAGCTGTAAGGCTGCTCAGAAATCTCGCCTCTAAGGCCAGAACCAAACATTTTCCAACAACCACGCACAAGTCCTGACACCGCTGCAGCTGGTGTAGAATACCTGATAGCAAGTCTCCGACAGCCTTTAGCAGATCCTTCGTGATTTAATGCGTGTTGACATGGCTTTCTGTTCTTTAACAGAGCGTTTATAACCCTCTCGAATTCAAACACACGCTCATAATTGAGATTTTGCCTTTAATCCTTAGCTGTTAGTTATTAGCAGTGTTAACTAAAGCACAGCATCATGTCCTATAATGATTTCTCATTCAGGCACGCTGGAAAGATCTCATCCTGGCTTGTTTAGTTCCATGCATTACAGCGTTTTCAGCCATTTCAACTCTGTTCTTAATTTAGGGCACACCTAATTTCACTATATGGCCAAAAGTATCAGGACACAGTCTTCTTGAATATTGAGTTTAGCCTAGCAGTCTCCATAGACAAACATTGGCAGTAGAATGGGTTGTACTGAGGAACTCACCTGTTTTACTTTAACCTGTTTACACTGTGATTAGTCTAAAATACTGGTTAACCAAAAAAAAAAACTTTGTTAATAGTTGTTAAATTCTCAAAACTCTCAGATTTCTAAATGTTTTACTGCTTGTTTTTGAGCATATTTATACTGTGTGGGTCCGTTTGACCCATAACATTATGAATGTCATTTATTAATTTATTATTAACATAAAGTTCTGCCCTGCTAGAGCTGCCCTAGTCGACTGTAAGTGATAGTGCTGTGAAATAAAATGGGACCAACAACTCATGGCACAGTACAACTGAGAACATGTTTTTTTTGACGTGTAAAAACTCCGAATTGCATCTGGAAGCAACATGAGCTTCATGAATTGGGTTTCCATGGCTGAGCAGCTATACACAAGCCTAATGCTGTGTTTGCATGCTTGAATCTTTTCATGCCTCATAGCAGTGCACAGCTGTCAGCATCATGAAGCCACACAAACACTGGCATGGTTCTCTGAAGATGATCAGAGGAGAGCTTTAGCAGAGCTGATTGTTTATTTAAGGTGGAGAAAAGCAGGAGGACGCTGTATACTGTTACTTTCGTGGTATGATACTATGTTTACCTAGGTGTCAACAACAAGACGTTTAGCATGCATGGCTCCAAAAATGAGTTAAGCAAAATCAGGTTTATTCCACCCATGCAGTGGACAGTAAAAGTAGCTCTTGGGTGCCCCCTCAGTCCTGCTGTCTGCAGAATGTTACTGCTTACAAATATTTGCTTTACTGCAAATATATATATATATATATATATATATATATATATATATATATATATATATATATATATATATATATATATGTCTTTATGCAGTGGCTTTATATTAAATCTGTGTACCAACTAACCTATTAGAGCTATATATTATATTATATTATATTATATTATATTATATTATATTATATTATATTATATTATATTATTAAAACCGTTAATTCCAGACTTTAAACAATAGATTCTTGTTATCTGTGCACCTGCGTACTAAGTGGCATAGCAAATGGCCAATATATATAAGACTTCTATGAATGTTTTCCATTATCCCTGAATCTTTCTGGTGCCATCAAACAGTTAATGATGAAAATCTTTCAGAAGCCTTCGTTTCGGCAAAACATCCTAGCTGAAAATGCCGTTGCACTGCCTTTGTATTCTGTCGTCATGCATCTTTAAAGCTGAAAAGAATCGGCAGAGCCACAAGAGGATAACACTGTCTGTTCTCGCCATCAAAGATGGATAAAATCTGTAAATGTCTAATTTCTCTGCTGCACCTTTGCTCAGCATAGCTGCTGTTTTCTCTTCTGCCAATGTGATTTATGCTTTGCAATCTCATCAGTGTTGTATTTCAGCTCGGGGAGAAGCGGGAAAAAAAAATCATAGATGAGGAAGGAAATAGGGGAACTGTCAATAAACCCCTTCATGCGAAATATGTGGCTTTGCTCTAGCATAGCGTCTGCATGCTAAATGGAAAACAACACGCCGCTGTTAGTACCTAGACGCTAGGGACCAGCATGGTCTGCCTTTTAATAGTAAGCCGGCGAAAAGCTCCTGTGCACCTCAGCGTTGAGAGGATTGCGTCTGGTCGTTAGTATGTATTACTGAGGAGGTCTGACGAAGTCTTTTTTAAGCGTACGACTGCACTAGCATTAATTCCCAGGTGATTGTAATGCCTGGACTGATTGCGGCATCAATCTGACTTCAACACGCTTCCTGAAAGAAGTTAGAGGACGTTCTGAATAGATTCGGCGGTGTGTAAGGGCTTAATGATTTTTTTGTCATAGTGTGAAGGACAGAAAAACATTTGGATGCTGTTGATAAGCATTAATGAGAACATGCTCTTGTATACGCTACGGACATTTGTATTGAATGGTTGTGGCTCAGGCCTACAATAGATGAGTTTAATTACTCCTTCCGGTCTTATTGAGAGACTAGAAGCCTCAGGGTAACACTTGATACTGCTCTCTAATTGCATTAAATATACTTATTATTAACATTTAACCATACAGCCCCACCAAAACGTGTATGTATGCACATGTATGTATGTATGCATGCATGCATGAATGCATGTATGTATATACACACACACACACACACACACACACACACACACACACACTCACACACACACACACACACATATAGATATATATAGATATCGATATAGATATAGTTATTTATATAGATATACATATATAGACATAGATATATAGATATATGTGTGTGTATATATGTGTATATATATATATATATATATATATATATATATATATATATATATATATATATATATATATATATATATATATATGTGTGTATATACAGGGTTGGACAAGGAAACTGAATCACCTGGTTTTAGACCACAATAATTTATTAGTATGTTTGCGGCCAATACAGCATCAATTGGTCTTCGGAAAGACATATACAAGTCCTGCACAGTGGTCAGAGGGATTTTAAGCCATTCTTCTTGCAGGACAGTGTCCATGTCACTACGTGATGCTGGTGGAGGAAAACGTTTCCTGACTCGCTCCTCCAAAACACCCCAAAGTGGCTCAATAATATTTAGATCTGGTGACTGTGCAGGCCATGGGAGATGTTCAACTTTACTTTCATGTTCATCAAATCAATCTTTGACCAGTCTTGCTGTGTGTATTGGTGCATTGTCATCCTGATACACAGCACCGCCTTCAGGATACAATGTTTGAACCATTAGATGCACATGGTCCTCAAGAATGGTTTGGTAGTCCCTGGCATTGACACGCCCATCTAGCAAAAGTATTGGGCCAAGGGAATGCCATGATATGGCAGCCCAAACCATCACTGATCCACCCCCATTCTTCACTTTGGACATGCAACAGTCTGGGTGGTACGCTTCTTTGGGGCTTCTCCACACCGTAACTCTCCCGGATGTGGGGAAAACAGTAAAGGTGGATCATCAGAGAACAATACATGTTCCACATTGTCCACAGCCCAAGATTTGCGCTCCTTGCACCAGTGAAACCGACGTTTGGCATCGGCACGAGTGACCAAAGGTTTGGCTATAGCAGCCCGGCTGTGTATATTGACCCTGTGGAGCTCCTGACGGACAGTTTTGGTGGAAACAGGAGAAGCTGAGGTGCACATTTAATTCTGTCGTGATTTGGGCAGCCGTGGTTTTATGTTTTTTGGATATGATCCGGGTCAGAACCCAACATCCCTTTCAGACAGCTTCCTCTTGCGTCCACAGTTAATCCTGTTGGATGTGGTTCGTCCTTCTTGGTGGTTTGCTGACGTTACCCTGGATACTGTGGCTCTTGATACATCACAAAGACTTGCTGTCTTGGTCACAGATGCGCCAGCAAGACATGCACCAACAATTTGTCCTCTTTTGAACTCTGGTATGTCCCATAATGTTGTGTTATTGCAGTATTTAGAGCTAAACTGTGCTCTTACCTGCTAACTGAACATCACACTCTGCTCTTACTGGTGCAATGTGCAGTTAATGAAGATTGACCACCAGACTGGTCCAATTTAGCCATGAAACCTCCCCCACACTAAAATGAGTGATGTAGAACAGAGATCATTTGAATTCATAAATGATCATTTGTATGGGTAAGTTTTTTTTCTCTGTGTTGTGAATCCTTATTTAAATAAAGCATTTTAACATGAGAGTGCAGCAGCAAAAATGATTCCACCTTTTACGTTGCTACCTCAGACCTTTTCCTGTTAGGTGTTAAGGCAATGCTTGTATATAGAAACATCAAAGAATCATTTTAATACATAATTAATTCTCTATTTGGCTAAATTGTTTCTGTGAATGAAAATGTGTTTATGTAAATTTACAGCAAAATACATGTGTTTTACTTTATTTAACTGAAAGAACAGTTACTGGCCTTTAGATTTTACAGTACTTATTAAACATTACTTATATATTGCAGCTGATGGTTCGTGTTTCCAACATAACTTATTGGAGCCTTTTTCCAGGTCATTCTGGGACATTTCTTCAGGTCCATTCATCATGACAAGGTATATGGTTATTAAAGAACTCTTGAAGAAACATTTTTTATAGGCATTTAAATATCCATTAACACAAACAGATTGTTTCGGACTCTAATGCTAGAAATGCTAGAAGATAACCATGTATTTTACCATTAATGACTAAAATTACTCACTAATGACCTCTCACGCTCTTGTTTGAGTGACCTCTTTTCAACTTGTTCTCTCACACCTGCTCTACCATCTCTATTCACTCAGTGGCCCACCCCATCCACCTGCTGCATCATGTCATTATGAATTCGTATATTGTTTTCCATTAATCTCCAAATGAACGTTTGATGCAGTAATGGAGATTAAATTATTGGTGACAATTAGGGTCAGTTCTCACCCATATTAGACAACAGCTATAGCATGGTTTTGCCCACAGCTTCATATTGTCACTGCATGAGTGGCATAAAAGGTGAAAGTATTAATAACTCCTTTTATTGAGTTCTCGATGAAGCTTAATGAATAAGGGGGTCTATGAGTGCACAGACCCTACACTCCTCTAGTTTATTGAAAATACTCTCTGAAATGAGGCCATAAGAGGTGACAACCCTCAGGGAAATTAAGCTCTGAGTTGTTTTTTATTCTATTACTTGCATCAATTTGCTTCATTAAGTACCATCAATTACACAGCCCTTAAAATCACAGGCTTATTATGTTTTAAGGTGCATTGATCAGTAACCATTTGGAAAACTTGCAAACTGACTTGTTTCTTTCCCTCTTCCATTAGTTTGGACATACTTACAGCCCACTTATTTGTAGGGAAATTAATGGAAATGTTGTGTAATTTTGTTGGTGTGATGCAAACAAAGTCATTCAGTGTGGTTTGATGAAGAGATTTACTGTAGAGAAACGTACTGACTCACATTTCTTTACAGTGGTGGTGGTTGAGACCTTAAGAGACCTTGAATAAGAGACCTTGAGAACCACTACCTTCACCTACCTGTGTACATGTAAACTGTTACACTACCTTCACCTACCTGTGTACAGGTAAACTGTAACACTACCTTCCCCTACCTGTGCACGTGTAAACTGTAAAACTACCTTCACCTACCTGTGTCCATGTAAACTGTAACACTACCTTCACCTACCTGTGTACAGGTAAACTGTAACACTACCTTCACCTACCTGTGTACAGGTAAACTGTAACACTACCATCACCTACCTGTGTCCATGTAAACTGTAACACTACCATCACCTACCTGTGTCCATGTAAACTGTAACACTACCTTCACCTACCTGTGTACAGGTAAACTGTAACACTACCTTCACCTACCTGTGTACAGGTAAACTGTAACACTACCTTCACCTACCTGTGTACATGTAAACTTTACACTACCTTCACCTACCTGTGTACAGGTAAACTGTAACAGTACCTTCACCTACCTGTGTACAGGTAAACTGTAACACTACCTTCACCTACCTGTGTACATGTAAACTTTACACTACCTTCACCTACCTGTGTACAGGTAAACTGTAACAGTACCTTCACCTACCTGTGTACAGGTAAACTGTAACACTACCTTCACCTACCTGTGTACATGTAAACTGTAACACTACCTTCACCTACCTGTGTACAGGTAAACTGTAACACCACCTTCACCTACCTGTGTACATGTAACTATAACACTACTTGACTACCTGACTTCCAGGAACAGACTCTGACTCAAACTGATACACCAGAACCAATACCACTGTAATAACAGCCACAGTGATGTGGGGGCGGGACTTGTAACAGGATGCCATGCTGGTGCTTTACCAGTCAGAATGGTGGGCTGCCTGACCTCATCAGTAGGCGGGGCTTAAAGACACAGGGCTTTTCAGCCCGTGTTTTGGAGGAATTTAAGCATATGCATCTGTTCTTGTGGACCCTAAAAATGTAATTATGTTCAGTTCCTACCAACGCTATGAATGGTTTCAATCCAAAATCAAACATTACACACCAAACCTCGATGAAAACGCTGAATATATGGAATGAAACTTGAGAATATAGAATAAAAATCTGAATATATGGAATGAATTTGGGAATATAGAATGAAAGTCTGAATATATGGAATGAAACTTGAGAATATAGAATGAAAGTCTGAATATATGGAATGTAACTTGAGAATATAGAATAAAAATCTGAATATATGGAATGAAACTTGGGAATATACAATGAAAGTCTGAATATATGGAATGAAACTTGAGAATATAGAATAAAAATCAGAATATATGGAATGAAACTTGAGAATATAGAATAAAAATCTGAATATATGGAATGAAACTTGGGAATATAGAATGAAAGTGAATATATGGAATAAAACTTAAGAATATAGAATGAAAGTCTGAATATATGGAATGAAACTTGAGAATATAGAATGAAAGTCTGAATATGGAATGAAACTTAAGAATATAGAATGAAAGTCTGAATATATGGAATGAAACTTAAGAATATAGAATGAAAGTCTGAATATATGGAATAAAACTTGATAATATAGAATGAAACTGAATATATGGAATGAAACTTGAGAATATAGAATGAAAGTCTGAATATATGGAATGAAACTTGAGAATATAGAATAAAAATCAGAATATATGGAATGAAACTTGAGAATATAGAATAAAAATCTGAATATATGGAATGAAACTTGGGAATATAGAATGAAAGTGAATATATGGAATAAAACTTAAGAATATAGAATGAAAGTCTGAATATATGGAATGAAACTTGAGAATATAGAATGAAAGTCTGAATATATGGAATGAAACTTAAGAATATAGAATGAAAGTCTGAATATATGGAATGAAACTTAAGAATATAGAATGAAAGTCTGAATATATGGAATAAAACTTGATAATATAGAATGAAACTGAATATATGGAATGAAACTTGAGAATATAGAATGAAAGTCTGAATATATGGAATGAAACTTGAGAATATAGAATAAAAGTTTGAATATATGGAATGAAACTTGAGAATATAGAATAAAAATCTGAATATATGGAATGAAACTTGGGAATATAGAATGAAAGTGAATATATGGAATAAAACTTAAGAATATAGAATGGAAGTCTGAATATATGGAATGAAACTTGAGAATATAGAATGAAAGTCTGAATATATGGAATGAAACTTGAGAATATAGAATGAAAGTCTGAATATATGGAATGAAACTTAAGAATATAGAATGAAAGTCTGAATATATGGAATGAAACTTAAGAATATAGAATGAAAGTCTGAATATATGGAATAAAACTTGATAATATAGAATGAAACTGAATATATGGAATGAAACTTGAGAATATAGAATGAAAGTCTGAATATATGGAATGAAACTTGAGAATATAGAATAAAAGTTTGAATATATGGAATGAAACTTGAGAATATAGAATAAAAATCTGAATATATGGAATGAAACTTGGGAATATAGAATGAAAGTGAATATATGGAATAAAACTTAAGAATATAGAATGGAAGTCTGAATATATGGAATGAAACTTGAGAATATAGAATGAAAGTCTGAATATATGGAATGAAACTTAAGAATATAGAATGAAAGTCTGAATATATGGAATGAAACTTCAGAATATAGAATGAAAGTCTGAATATATGGACTAAAACTTGAGAATATAGCATGAAAGCCCGATGAGGTAAATTATTTAAGCTGTATTTTTCAAATAACTGTGAAATTAGCCTTTATGGCCCTTAATTACTTAGCATAATCATCTGCAACATTGAAGTAAGTAGTGCTAACAAGTTTATTGATGTGAAGAATAAGAAAAAAATTGGCCCATCTTTAACCTATCTTTTCTGTGTAATTTGTCTGCAGGACTTATCTTTCAGGTAGTCAGTTAAAGAAAAGTGAAAATAACAGCTTGTGCAATCAGACAAGCATAAAATTCACAAGTGAAAGTCAAATTACTGACCAGTGAAATAGCAGTGGCATTGCCCTATGACACCCTGACCCCTACTGCAAAGCAATGATGGCAAATTCTGAAAAAGCAATATTATAATATATGATATTTCGTGACAATTCAATTTAATAAATAATTTTCATATGAGCGACCGTATTTCATAATTCCTAACAAAGACAGTCTCTCTGCAACGAACTCTTTTCATTTCAAAGGCAATTTCTTGAGTCAAGGTGTTCCACAGAGATAGAGCCCCTGTGTTTTAACGTACAAGATGTGCAAACAGGATCAGGGTGGGAATCGCGCTACAGAGTCATATAATTAAAATTGCTGTTTGAATAGCTGGAGGGCCTTTCATATAAAGCCTTCAGAACACAGCGTCTGAACCATGAAGATAAATCATTACAAAAGCAGTCTATTAAACAACAAGGAGGCTTGAATCATATACGAGAGTGTGCAATTTGCTGTACAAATATAACAGCTGTTTCAATTTTTTACATCACTAACTTTATAAAGCAACATAAAGCCTGCGCTTCCTGTTAAGTGCATGTTAGGCCTCCATGTGATAATGTGTGCTTTTCACACTTTTGAGGAAATGTGCTTTAATAAAGACTATCGCAGATCTGCTGCACATTTCAATTCACTTCAGTCCCGTTCTCATCCCAAGGCTTCGAATGTGTACTCGTTCAACTATAAAAGCTTAAGAGGCCTGAGCATCATGAAAATTGAAGGCTGTGTTGACAGGTTCAAGGGTAGTTATCATATATAGCCACAGATATGATGGAGTCGATACCTACAATAAACATTCTGTATGTGTGTATGTGTGTATATATGCGTGTGTACATGCATATGTATGTCACACATATGTGTGTGTGTGTGTGTGTATGTATTATGGCAAGCCGTTTAGTAAAAAATTATATACATAGAATGACTGAAAACTCTAAATATTTCCATTGAAACTTGAAAATATGGATTGAAACTTGAGAATATAGAATAAAACTCTGAATATATAAATTGAAACTTGAGAATATAGAATAAAACTCTGAATATATAGAATGAAACTTGAGAATATAGAATGAACATCTGAATATATGGAATGAAACTTGAGAATATAGAATGAAACTGAATATATAGAATGAAACTTGAGAATATAGAATAAAACTTTGAATATATAGAATGAAACTTGAGAATATAGAATAAAACACTGAATATATAGAATGAAACTTGAGAATATTGAATGAACATCTGAATATAGAATGAAAGTCTGAATATATGGAATGAAACTTGAGAATATAGAATGAACATCTGAATATATGGAATGAAACTTGAGAATATAGAATGAAACTCTGAATATACAGATTGAAACTTGAGAATACGAATTGAAATTTGAGAATTGGAAGTGAAACTTGAGAATATGGAATGAAACTTGAGAATATGGAATGAAACTTGAGAATATGAATTGAAAGTCTGAATGTATGGACTGGAGCTTGAAAATATAGATTGAACCTTGAGAATATGGATTAAACTTGAGAATATGGAATGAAACATGAAAATATGGACTGAAAGTCTGAATATAAGGTTGAAACTTGAGAACATTGAATGAAACTTGAGAATATCGAATGAAACCGTGTGTGTCCGTATATCCGTATATATGTGTGTGTGTGTGTGTGTGTGTGTGTGTGTATATATATATATGTAGATTTATAGATATAATCTGTGTGTACACACACAGACATATATACGCATACATACACGTGTGTATGTGTGTGCCTGTGTGTACGTATATGTCTAGATAGATAGATATATAACACACATGTGTCCTTGAGAGCAAAATATTTCATGTTTTTTAAGGGTTTTTTTTTTATTTCTAGCTTCTCCTACATTCAACTTCTCAAAGACTCTGTTGAAGCTTGTTGAAGAGGCAGACGCCACTGCGGACTCTAAGCCAAACCCGTCTCAGTGTAGATTAATTTAAACCTAGCACGGTTGTAGATTTGCTAATACATTTTTCAGAAGGCCAAAGAGCTGCCCTCAAACGTTCGATAATCTTTGACAGTGCAGGCTGGCTGAGATGAGGAATTAAACATGTATTAGTAGAGATGCCTTATCTGTACAGGAAAATATGGCACGTTGTTCCTGTAAATCATCAACTAGGACTCACAGTGGGAGAGCATGCAGGGGGTCAGAGTATATGGGGGGTTAATGCAGCATGCATGTGCTCCTATTGACTCTGTGAAGCTGTAATTATTTAAAACCCTGAACAGCTGGGCCATCGCACTACCTGAATAGCAATGCGCAGACTAATCGATGATCCCGGGATCAGGAGAGTTTATATACTTACATACAGACCCAGTGGAGAAGTCTGGGAATGCAAAATTGAATGCAGCTCTGGGTCAGATCTTACAAATCAAACTGCAATGGGGACTGCAATCCGCAACACCAGATATGGTGGAGGTCTTCTAGCATGTAACACCAGTGCTATGACTTAAAACTGTGTACAAGGGCAACATTTAGGCGATCAAATGTGCTGCACACCAGAGATGTTAAGTCGATTCACATGTCAACTCTCTGGGGTGTGAGGGGTGCAATCGAACGCCAAGGCTTTAGAAGGGAATTTTATCCAGTCTTGTAATTGGTTGCAGCTATTGCATTGCATGAAAGTAAACAGTTACTCCTTCCATCAAGTGTTACTGCTTCAAATGAAATGCCTTTTGTTATAGAAAAAACATTTAGCCTGAAGAATAGAACTAATTTCAATACAGTTATATACACAATACACAATTATACACTGTCCATTTGCATTTGCACATCCATCTGTGCAGTGAAACACCCATATATATATATATATATATATATATATATATATATATATATATATATATATATATATATATATATATATATATATATATATATATATATGTAAGTATTAACATTACTCAGGTAGAAGTATAGATACTAGGGTTTAAAAATACTTCTGTAGAAGTTGAAGTATCATTTCAAGCTTTTTACTCGAGTTAAAGTGTAAAAGTACTGCTTTTAAAACTACTTAAAGTATAAAAGTAATGCAATTAAGGACAAATGCTTAGGCCACACCACAGGGGTATGTAGTACACTAGCCCACCTCCCCAAAAAACCCATTCTTCTAAAAGCCATAATGACTATAATGTTATATTAAAATGTTAATGTTGATAAATTTGGGATGCGCTAGGCTTCCTGTTTTAGCCGCGTATACGTCAATTGAACATGAATATAGTTTAGTACAATGTAAATATATTAAAGAAGCATATCTGTTACTACTGAGCATTAACATGTGTTTCATGGAGCAGAAGATATGATGACTAGTTGTCTATAAATATTATAATAATGCAGTCAAACTTCAAAGGCATGTTATCAATAACCTTTACTGGAATGTAAATGTACATGAATGAAAACAAGCTGAAAATAGCAGACCTAGGATAATTTTTTTGAGTAGCAACTTCTTGTGGTGGGGTGGAGCAGCACATCACATCATGGCATGGCTTGGCTGTCTACTGTTTATAAAGGAGTAAGAGAAGCTGTAGCTGCTGTGCTGTTGGTTAGCCTGTGTGTTATTAAAGCTAAGGTGTTAGAGTAGTACTGTCTGTATGTGTATTAGTTAATTAATGTTAATTAATGTTACAAAATGATAAGATATGAAGAGATGGTACTATAACAGAACTGTGTGTGTGTGGTCAACAAGTCAGCTATAGATAATCAGTTCTCATATTCGAGTAAAGCCAACATGATCTTGATCAAGCCCTGAATTTCTCTCATTCTCATCTGGTCACCCTAGCCCGCAGAAGCTCAATATTCAATGAGAAAAATGTGTATATATAGTTTATCATTTATTATATTTTACTTTGAATAAAATGTCTTAATACATTTGTAAACTCAGCTTTGTGAACTAAGGGTTTTTAAAATTTGTTGGCGTCTTTCCAGTCACATTGTTGCCCTAACATTGATTTTAAGCATAAAAAAGAAGTTAAAGGTGATCCATATGGCATGTGAGAACAGCTATCGAATCGAGAATGAAAAAAGGTGGTTTGAGCGCGATATGATGATAAACACTCACGCAGAACTTCTTTCTGTGCTCACGAGTTTCACATTTACGCTCGTGGGAGGGATATTTACACATGTAAATTGTTAAAACTTGCAAGTTTATATTTTGCCTCTTGTGTTTTTAGGTCCCTAGTTTAGACATTGACAATTCACAATTCCCACACACCTGCCAGTTACCCCTGAAACTGTGTTTAGCACTGCCCTCCCTTTAAAACCAGTCCTGGTGAGAAAATGGACTGAGAAGGATGAAACCCAATTTTGTTACTTTCGTTTTGACTGCTCCCCAGCTCTCTGCTTGTAGCCTGTTTAAACTAAAATTAGCACTATGATTGATCAGAGTCTTCTTTTCCCAAAGGGTTGCTGCCCAATGCGGTTACACCCAGTTGCCAAGTGCGCGAACGCACAGACAGTTGAACTCAAAGCTATCAATGGCTTTTCTTGTATTTTGAAGTGACAAATCGTAGAAGCGTAGTTTGATGTTTAAATGCATATCTGCTACACAAAATGCGTAAAGGTTGGCAGGTCTGAAACAGGAGTAACGAGGCTATGTTTAAAATGTATGGAGTAGAAAGTACTGATAATGGAGTGTAAATGTAAGGAGTAGAAAGTACAGATAATGGAGTGTAAATGTAAGGAGTAGAAAGTACAGATAATGGAGTGTAAATGTAAGGAGTAGAAAGTACAGATAATGGAGTGTAAATGTAAGGAGTAGAAAGTACAGATAATGGAGTGTAAATGTAAGTAGTAGAAAGTACTGATAATGGAGTGTAAATGTAAGGAGTAGAAAGTACTGATAATGGAGTGTAAATGTAAGGAGTAGAAAGTACTGATAATGGAGTGTAAATGTAAGGAGTAGAAAGTACTGATAATGGAGTGTAAATGTAAGGAGTAGAAAGTACAGATAATGGAGTGTAAATGTAAGGAGTAGAAAGTACAGATAAAGGAATGTAAATGTAAGGAGTAGAAAGTACTGATAATGGAGTGTAAATGTAAGGAGTAGAAAGTACTGATAATGGAGTGTAAATGTAAGGAGTAGAAAGTACAGATAATGGAGAGAAAATGTACGGAGTAGAAGTAAAAAGTCAGCTGAAAAAAAAATACTAACTACTGTCCTAGCTGGCTACTTGTTACCCAAACTACATACCGTTCAAACTTGTTTGAGCTCAAAGAAAAAAGACCAATGTGTAGCGCTCAACATGGCATCTGTTTAAAAGTCTTAACCAGCAGGCCAATTCATTGTTCCTACTGAAGAGTAAGTTGCAAGCAGGGAAAGCAGCTCTTGTTTGGAGAGATGTGTGTACTGAGATGAAAAAAAGTGTTTTTCCGTGTTATTGGAGCCAAATATTGCAAACTATGTGATTTCAAATATGCAATTTCTTTTTTCCCTCAGGAACTTCAGCAGTCTCAAGTCCAAGTCGAGTGCAAGTCATTTAAGGGTGAGTGTGAGTCGCCTGGCTCAAGTCTCTATTTCAGTTCTCTACTGTGCTTCTTTTCTTTTTTTAGTATTATGGAACAACACACATCACACCACAGCTGAAAATCACTCATATAGCTTGTGCATTGTGTTGCGTATTTTTAAACCACACATTTAAGTGTAGAACTAGTTAGAACTAGTCAAAATCAAGGCTATTTTATAATTTGGCTGTACAATAGTTTTCTTTGAGCGTAAGCTTTTGTGTAATATTCTAAGCAAGGGTACATTTCAATTTCAAAATATAAAAAAACAAACAAAAAAAAAAGAGAGAAAGCGAAACTGTGGACACCTTGCATGGTCAGCACTTTGACAAATATGACCACTCTTTGTAGTTTTCATTTAGTATATGCAGTCATCGCATAGAGGGAGGACAAAACATACAAACAAACAGGGGTTAGCCAAGAAGAATAAAGGATATTTAAAAAAAATATGAAAAAAAGCAAACAAATAAACATAAGCATATATACAAACAAACTTACAAATAAGAGTTCTTCTTCACAAAAGGCTTTCAGGTGCTTAGTACTGTTCTGAAACTCTGTCAACAGATTTCCAATGATGTTTAGATCTGGGGACTGTGAGGGCCTAAACAGGAAACAGAACTTTAAGCTTGCTCCTCTTAAGGTTGTCCATTGTGTGTTTAGGATCATTATCCTGTTGCAGAACCTACTTGTACAGACTGCGTGATGTAGAATGCAGAACTTGCTTGTACTGAATTTAAATTTAATTCAATGTAATTTCTTTCTTCTACCAGTAAAATATTGTTTTTTGCTCAGTTGCAAATTCTGACACCTGAATTTTCTTTCATGAATCTCATATTTGTGCAGAATTTTCTGCACAGTAGAAGATCATTCCAGAGTCTGCTAAATCTTTCAGCTGGTCTTTTTGTAGTTAAACTAGGGTTTAAATTTTTTGCTTTTCCAGCAAAACTATGGGCAGTGTTCTCAAAGTTTTCTTGGTCATCCAGACCTGAAGATCTCAACCGTTCCTGTTAACTTCCATTTCTTAATTACGTAGCGAACTGAGGAAACTGAAAACTGTTTGCTATCTTCTGTTATCTTCTCTCACTTTTTTGTAAGTGGTTAAACTGGTGGATCAGCCTAGCTGCTTGACCAGCATAAGCACCAGCTTGCTCTATCTGGTCATGCTGGTCAAACAGCTTGGTCAAACTTCACATACTAACTTGCTCTCTCATCTCAGATCATTATTTCAGTGGCCAGCCAACCTCAGCACTAGGTTGTTACAATCGTGTTGTCCAGTTTTATTAGCAAAGTAGGTATTCAGGGTCTAAGCTCTGTGTAGTAATCTCGAATAATTAGCTAGAATGATGGTGGTTTCTTGGTGCTCATCTGTATCCACTTAGCGAGCACAAACATTACATTTATATTGCTCTATAGCGAGGAAAGTAAACACCAGCCAGTGATTAGTAATCTAATTACCTTCGGAGTAGAACTCCTCAGCAGGTTTCATCATTCTTTAATTTGGTTATAGTGCGGCCAACTAGATGGCTGCCTATGAAGGCAGTGGAGGAGCAGAGGAGCTCACTAACAATTGAGACATATCCAACAGCTCCATCTAATGCTGCTTTATGGTTCCATAAAAATAGTATTCACATCCTCATTTAGACCGTCTGTGCTGCACATCCGCTGGCAGGAAGAATGTCTCTCTGATGTAGCTCTGAAAGGTTATCTCACTCAGGTTTGTGTCCAGTCACTCATTACAGCACTGCTGCCTTCGCTCTGACAGGGACTAGTAATGAATTCAGCCGCGGCCTTTTGTTCCTTTACTTTCAGAGCCCCTAGATAAGACATTATTGTCAGGTCACACATTGAGGTAAAGAAGGTCTAGTTCCGTCCGTGCTGAATGGAGGAGAACTCACTCGCATATTCAAGCACATGCAGCCTGCAGTAAACAATGCAGGAGTTACCTCCTGTGGAGTATTAGTCTAGTATGACTGCACATAAAACACCAAAAGCAACAGATTATTCAGTACATCTTCATTTCTACATCTATTCTGTGCATTTTATGTATGTAGACGTATATGTATATAAATCCACATCTCTATTTTGTACATATCTATAGACAACTTCATATATTCCTTATATTTAATACATTTTGCTCTTGCATCTATCTGTGTAGACTGTCTAGAGCCCATGTCATTCATATATTCATGTCATTCATATATTCATGTCATTCATATATTTCATTTCATGCAATTCACAAACAATATTGTCTGTTTCACAATTAATGTAAGTGTATGAGATGATTTTTAAACAATAAAAATGTTTGTATTGAATTCTCAGTCCTTTGCCTAAATCTCCTGGTACGGCTGCCAATCCAAGTTAAGGATGTTATTGGGCTAATTGGTTGAAAAACATTCTACTAATAAGTGAGTATAAAAGGGAGAACAACATTCTAGGTTAGTTTTGTATCTGAAGCATCAGCAGTTGATGGCTTGCTGACCGACTCAAAATGGCCAGAAAGAAACAACTTTCTTTAGAGACCCGTCAGTCCATTGTTGTAGAGACCCGTCAGTCCAAGGAAGGAAGATACTCCATTGAAAACAAGAACATTTCACTGTGATCCCAAACTTTTGAGTGGTAGTGTGTGTATATATATATAATTATTTATTAACAGAAGCTTGTACAGTTGGCACTATGCATGATGGGTGTCTTCTTTTCCTGATGCGCTTATAACTCTGAAAAAAGGGTCGATCTGGACTCGCTTGACCTTCATCCATTCTTCCTAAGTCCAATCTCTATGCCTCTGACCAAATTAAAGCCTTTTTTCCTGATTAGCTTCACTAAGTGGTTTTCTTATTTACACACAGCTGGTTAATCCCAATTGTGTGGAATTGTAATCGTGTGGAAATGCTTGTACTTGTACTATTGAGCACAGCCGTCAGTTCTACTGTTTTTATTTTTTATTTATTTATTTATTTTACTGTCTATGTTGCAACATTTAGGTGATCACTGGTCATACTCGTTTAAGGTTTTTTTTTCCAACCAGTTTTTTTTTTCTTCTGAGTAGTTTGCTGCACAGTTCTGAACCTAATTCCAGTCATTTCAGCTTCTCCTTATTTTCTTTGCTTGATGCAGGACAATTTCACTCTTCTGAAACACAGTAACATACATTCTGTGATCACTGGATACCTATGGTTATATAAATATGGTTATATTTATGGCTATAAATATGGTTGTTTAGGATTTTTTTTTCTGGCTGGCAGCATATATGACTTTTAAAAGAAAAGGTTATCCAAAAGTAATGGAAAGTATTCAGGTTACATTACTTTGGTATAACTTTGGGTTCAATTATAATGACGTTACAATGACCTCGTTTAACAAACGTACCTGAGTACACCGTGCTGCTCAGGGTAGCTGTTGTTTTCTAACTAGCTAACTAATAAACCCTCTCAGTTGTGTTTATAGCAATGTTTGTAATACTCATATACTACTATAACAAAACAGCACAAACTGGCGTCCGTTCCATGCTGGTCTGGTTTGTTAGCTTACGTGGTCACCCACCATGGTCCTGCTGCTGACCAGAATCCAAAACATATCCAGGTTTTCTCTTTTAATTTGAATGATCCCCATATGCCAGTCTGCCCAAAAGTATCCAGACACTCCTTCCAAGCAATGCATTCAGCTACTGTAAGCCGCACCCACTGCTGAAACAGATGTTCAGTTGCACGTCCACAGTAATCGCTGACTAGTAGAACCAAGTCACAGTACCCAATACTAATCTTTTTCTGCCCTCAGCTTTGGGGTATGAAGCAGTAAAACGACATGGAATGATGCAGCTCCATCCGTGATCTAGACCTGATCTTCCAACATCAGTGCCTGGATCAAATCTGCGTGAACATTTAATGCATTTTGACCACAACCTGTGATTTTGACTAGGAGTACTAGAAGTAGTGCTGGACGATATGGCCAAAATGTGTATTGCGATATATTCCTTAATACTGGTTGATACGATATAATTACGATCTTGATATAAATAATTTGAAGGCCTTAGAGAAACTGCAAAGAATCCCTATGATGGAAGTCTTTATCTACTTTATCAATATAAATAACTTTAAATTACAACAGAGGCCGAGTTTCTTATTCTTTTGTAAACAGATTGAACAGATTAAAACATGCATCAGCCCAGATAAAAAACATAAAAAGTCTTCACATACATAAAAGGAACATGACATTCTTATGAAATAAGCAATCCTCTAGATCAATGGGGACCAGATTTGGCAATATCCAAATATTAAAGAGCCAGTCTCTCTTTCCAAAAGTATTCATATATATATAAAACCCTGAATTCAAAAAATAAAAAAACACAAATTATTAACTAATTAATTTTTACTGTAATTGCAGCAGTAAAAATGTTACAACACACTAAAAACTTTTTCTTCGTTTTTAAAGTAAATACAGAACTACAAGCTCATTCACCACTGCCATGTTTGATTTACTCCGAACTGCCCTCTACTGGAAGCAGAAACTGATGCAGACAAGTATACTCCCGCACATAGAGGGAGTATAAATGAGCCTTAAATCAGTCTTAAGTTTATCTAACTTTGCTTTACTGACACAGCGGTGAATCATACTATACATTTATGTACTGCTGCCACCATCAGGTGAAAGAAACAATTGCAACGTACCAACGAGCCATAAGGGTGATTCCGCGGGCCAATAAAAATCTGGCTGCACCCCTACCATAAATAATACATATCGAAATGCCACAATATCACTGTTATTGAAACATATCGCTGTAAATACCGATATCGAATTACTGTCCAGGTCTAACTAGTAGCCACCAAATACAACTACTCATCACACGCATGTTGCTTTCTCTCGTTCTAGAGAGAAACAGGGTTTCTTGGATGTATTACTGAAATTAGTGGACGACAGTGACAAGACAGTGAAAAGGCTTTAAACTTTGTTAATTGTCTTCATTAACTGAGCTGATCATTAAGGTTTTTATGGAAGAGCAGGACTAGGATTGGCTGCGATCCACAGAGACTCAGTAATGAATATAGCTTGGCAGTGTGGAGAGGATCAGAGAAAACATCAGAGTGCAGGTGTGAATTTGCCTCCTTCAGCTCCCCTTAAGAAATGGCTCAGTTCTATCGTTTCGTTTCTAATTTAACTTTCTTTTGACACTTATTTCACAGGATGCCGGGAGTAATGGCGCTCAGAAGAGATTCTGGAGTGCATTACCGGGCCGCCTTGTATTTTATTTGACCACTTAGGCTTTTCGGCACTTACCTTCGCTAACTATCTCAGCCCTGACGCTTCTGCTGTGGAGAGACAAGATATGAAATGCTCCAGCGGTTTTCATTTTCAAATCTTATTAACTGCAGGTTAGCCTTTTCACGTTATGGGCCCACTGTCCAGAGCACTCTGAAAGTTTGGATGAGGTAAGCAGTACAGAGTGCGCTGCATGCATGTGTGCATACGGTAATCGATTTAGTCTTAATGATTCCACTTCATATCAGTGCACAGGACCTATAAAGTAGCAAAGGCTTTATTATAATGTAATAAGACAATTAAATGCTCTTATTTGGTGACAACCATGAGAAATTTTAGGGTGTGTGTGTGTGTAAACAAGGTTTGTCATTAATCTGTGTATTTATTGTAAGTTTGCAAGGCTGAAAAGTACATAATAATAATAATAATAATAATAATAATAATAATAATAATAACAATAATAATAATAATAATAATAATAATGGTAATCTTTATTAAAAGAACATTTTTCATGCCAGTGGCAGCTCAAAGTGCTTTACAGACATCAGTAATAACAAACTGAGTCATAATAAGCCAATAACACTGATTACATTTTTAAGTACTAAGATGTTAATTTTAGTTAAAGACATTTAAAAATGTTTCCTAAAAGTTTGGATTGGGTAAGCGGTACAGAGTGCACTGCATGCATACATGCATACCAGTAATTGTTTTAGTCTTAACGATTACACTTCATATCTGTACACAAAAGCTATAAAGTAGCAAAGGCTTTATTATAATGTAAAAAGACAATTAAATGCTCTCGTTTGGTGACAACCATGAGAAATTTCAGGCTTACCGTGTGTGTGTGAACTAACTGAGTGTGGACAAGAAGCTTGTCATTAGTCCATGGATGTAATATAAGTTTGCAAGGCTGAAAAGTCCACAACAACACTAATAATAATAATAATAATAATAATAATAATAATAATAATGGTAATCTTTTTTTAAAGAACAATTTTCATACCTTTAACAGCTCAACGTGCTTTACAGACAGTTTTAATCAGTGAGTAAATGTAAGTTTTAATTAAACAGCAGACAAGTTTAAAGTTTGGATGGGGAAAGCGGTACAGAGTGCACTGCATGCATGTGTGCATACTGGTAATTGCTGTAGTCTTAATGATCCCACTTCATATCAGTGCACAAGACCTATAAAGTAGCAAAGGCTTTATTATAATGTAAGAAGACAATGAAATGCTCTCATTTAATGACACTGTGAGAGATTTTAGGCTAACCAGGTGTGTGTGAACTTAGTGAGTGTGGAGCTTGTTATTAGTCCATGGATGTAATACAAGTTTGCAAGACTGAAAAGTTCACAATAATAATGATAATAATAATAATAATAATAATAATAATAATAATAATAATAATAATAATAATGATTATGAGGGTAATATGTATTTAAAGAACACTTTTCATACCTTTGACATCTTAACATGCTTTACAGACAGTTTTAATCAGTAACAACAAACTGAGTAAATGTAAGTTTTAATTAAACATCAGAAAAGTTTAAAGTTTGGATGGGGAAAGCGGTACAGAGTGTGCTGCATGCATGCCTGCATAAGAGTAATCGCTTTAGTCTTAATGATTCCACTTCATATAAGTGCAGAAGGTCAGTATCGACCTGGAACATAAACAAAGAGACGTTCTGTGATGTAGCAGGTTCTAAATTATTTAGAGCTTTATAGACGAGTACACGATGTTTAAAGTCTGTTCTAAAAGATACAGGTAGTCAGTGCAGCCCCTTTAAAATAGGACTGATCTGAGATCTGTTCCTTGTTTTTGTTTAGATCCAAGCTGCTGCGTTTTGTAACAGTTGAAGGGGATGAATTGTTTTCTTAGAAACTCCAGTCTTAGATCAGGCCCGGTTACATACTTCAGGTTTGACGTGTCAGTGACTGAGTAATATACAGTCTACATGAGAAAATCTAAAGATACTTGAAGGAGAAATGTTGTTCAGCACATGCTCAGACAGTTTTTTACTCTGGTGATCTTCTGCTGCAATTACCCCCTACGGTGGCCAAGAAAAGCCAATGCGCTGCAAATTTACAAACACGCTGCCAACAGAAAACACATTTCCCTAAAAACGACAACATGGACACTACATTTAACAAATGCGCTGCAAAACCATCCACAACACAACGGAAGTGTTTCCGGAGGACACTTACGGAATATAAGGACGCAATGAGGATGCAATGAGGACGCAATGTAAACAGAGCCTTGTGGAGCCGCGGTAGGGTCTAATAAGAAGTAAGTTGGGCTATATTTGCAACTATCCAGACTTATTTCTCATTAGACGCTAGTGATGATCAGATCAAGCCTCTTGAAGTGTTGAAGCTTTCCCTCCAGATGGTTCAAAAAAAGGTTCATTACTCGAAGCTTCATGTGCACACGAACCCCCCTGCTGGCCAAAACTTTTATTGTCATTTCAACTATTTGTGATGGCCTCTTGCAACATTGTAAGCATGGAAACAAGTATATACATAAAATACCTTAATTTCATTTTCTGTGATTCATTCATTGGTTCATCTGATCTGTGTTTGATTGTGTGGGTCTGTTAATTAAAAAAACTGCCAGTATGATTTCAGTCAGTAAATAAATCCAATAGTATGTGAGATATTGATGTTTAAACTGTTGCAGTGGTTTTAAGAGATGGGACAGTGATTGTGGGGTGATGGTGACTTAAAATTTTATTAAGAAACAATAAATCACACCAATACTCGAACCACGTCCTGAGTCAGCGAGACTTCAGACGTCATCAGTGACGCCACTCACCCTTAACGAAGCAAGCCTCGATACGCTTCATAAACGAGTTTCTGGATTTCTCGACACAAGCTCCGAAGCATCGGTATCATTTGCCCATCACTATTAAAAGCTACTGCGGCCCCGTGTGGTTCTGTTTACATTGCGTCGCCGTATATGGTCCCACGTCCTTTAAGTGTCCTCTGGAAACACTTCCGTTGTGTTGTGCACGGTTTTGCAGCGCTTTGGTGAATCTTCAGCGTTGAGTCTTCTTGGCCACCGTAAAATTACAATTAAATGAAATTAATTAAATCGTATTGCTTGCATTCTCGTTTGTACTCCAAATTATAAAAGAGCAGGTGTTTGAAGAATTTAGAGTTGGGTTTAAGTGAGGGAGTACCCTTGTTTGAGGCAGACTTCTTCACTATCCAGCACCAACACCCACACATTTTCTCCACACGTGAATTCTTGTTGCTTGATGAAATCTGGTCCCTCAAGACTACCCACCCACCACAGCAGGGCTGCTCAACTCAGTCTGAACCTCAAGCAGCCTTTCATTTAAATCAGCCTTATATATATTTTTTTCCATCCAACCAAACACTTCACCCCCATCTCATCATTAGAGCCGACTGACAAGATGGATGAAATGAGATTGCCCAGCCCCAGCGTAAACGAGCAGCAGGGAGGTAGTAATTAGATTAAAGTGGCTTTTGCCAACAGTTTTAACTGGACACGAACTGCATGAAAACGCTGTGCTGATTAATTTAAAAACATCACTCATTATGTCCGAGTTCCTCATTTCCTCCCGAATCACGGTCGTAATAGTGACAAAAAACCTTGAAAGCTTTAATCCATTAAGGTTGAGCACTGTTTTATTTATTTTCCTCCCCCCAGTCAATGACCCCGTCTCTTATCAGAGGGTGCTCAAGGCCCAGTAAACGGCAGCTTCTTCTTCAGCTCACACTGATGTGCACAGTAACTCCAAAAAAAGATTTTTGCATCGTTAAAGTTTTCAGACTAGTTTTAGCCTCCGGCTAGGAGCCTCATTAGCCTGAGGTTAAGGAGGCAGTTAACCCTGAGACAGGCAACTTTTCCCACTTCCACATTAGAGTGCGAGGCCTTGGCTCTGCTTTCTATAACGATGGTGCAGAAGCGAGAAGCTGCAGAATCACTGTAGGAAAAGATAGTGAACAAAGAGACACTTAAAAACACTTCAGAGCACAAAATATTACTTCCAGCTTCAGTCGGCACTGCAGCTCTTTTAAAGCAGGATTGATAAGAGCTCTGTTTCTCGTTATTGCTAGGATCCGAGCTGTTGTGTTCTATACAGCTTGTAGAGGATGGATTGTTTTCGTAGGAACTCCAGTAAGAAGACCATTATGGTCAAGTCAAGTTTATTTGTATAGCGTTTTTTACAACTCTGTACAAGCAGCTTTACAGAGTTTTGAAAACAGACAGTTACAACATATATCCCCCCGTGAGCAAGCCAGAGGCAACAATGGCAAGAACACCTCCCTCACACTGGAGGAAGAAACCTTGGGAGGAACCAGACTCACAAGTCAGGATACATCCTGCTCTGGTCAAACAGTATTTACAGATTAATAAACTAAACACCAAAGAAAAGAGTCTCTATTTGAAATCTGGATGGAAAAGCTTTAGAAGCTGCACAGGTAGAGGCAGTCTCTGACTGAGGCAGTCTCTGACTGAGGCAGTCTATGACTGAGTCTTTATGTATAGTGGGCGTGAGCTGAAACAGTCCCATCCTATCTCAATGCTGGAGCATCTGGATGGCACAGTGATGTAACTGAGGGTGTAGCAGTAGACACACATGGACAGGTGAGCTGGCTGGTGATGGCTGGGGTGGAGGCCATGATGGTCAGTTCCAGTGTTCAACAGACGGGAGGACAGTCATTACCTCAGGATGAGTAAAGAGAGAAAGTTAGTTGGGCTCAGGAGTATGACTGTAGAGAATGTGAAAGTAAACAGATTTGAGATTTTAGAGTGTGGCTGGCGACTCCGGCAGATCTAACTATAACAGCCTAAACTAAAAGGAGAGAACCAGAAGGTAACATAGACATGAGAGCACCCTGAGACACTGGGATCCCCCCACTCCACCATCAACAAACCTGTGCCTGCAACAAACACATGAACAAGTTTCTCTGTATCACTCTGAGATGGAAAAGGACAAAGGTTAGCGAATATTTCTCAAATAAGTTTTATTACCAAGAATTAGTATTTAAATTTTTTCATGCTTCAGCTGTTAAAAAATTGTTATTCTGGCAGCTTCGTCCGTGTGTCTGCTGAGTGTAAATTATCAAAAGGAATGAACATGTATAATTGTGTGTACTCAGCATAACTGTGGAAGTTTGTTTCCTTATGACATCACCTAGGCTTAACATATACAAAGAGAAAAGCAAAGGCCCTCAAACTGACTCTTGTGGTACCCCACATTAAATATTACATTTTCTTGATGAATGAGTTCTGCTTTGCTTTTTAGAACGATGCCTTCTTGACTAAGAATATAAGTTATGTGAGTTATCCAGTATTTGCCTAGTAGCAGACAGAGACGCCCAGCAAATTGTGGGGGATTATTTCAGGTGTTACCTCAGGCTACGAGAAATATTTTTAAGAATGAATTAATTCCTTTTGGATAAATGTCACTTATTGATTAGATCAAAATGGATTTATGTATATATATTTTTCGTGGGTAGTGTTCCATTATTGTATAGTTAGAACTTCTAGAATTTAATGGCCAGGTAAGCCCCAGAGATTTAATGAAGGGGGTGTTGTTGGATGCTACAGGTTATTTACATGATATACATGAGATTTAGTTAGTACTTAACATTACGTAGTTTGGGAGTTAGTCTCTGGTCAGGGTGAAGCATATGGCTAATTGTGACCACCCCCATGGTTTTGTGCCTCTGATGTGTTTTTCCTGCTGTATGTTTAATAAAGAGCATGTCCTGCAGCAGAATCATGGCCTCCTCCCGTGTGTCTTAGTCTCTGCTGATGCTGCTGTATGCTAATTATAAAACCCAGCATCATCAGATTTTTATAACCCCAATGACAGATTTTCACCATGAAGTGTAATTGATACATTATTGCTAATTAATTGATGACTATCTCACTTTCACTAACCAGAGTGGCCATGCTTTAAGCTAAGGTGGTGCCCCTGCCCACCGCTTGGCTAAGCCTCCATACCAGTTTTTCCTACCCATGGGCTTTCAATAAACATGAGAGAGAGGAATGTTAGAAAGTCCAGTCATTGTTTAAAAGTGCACAACAGTGTTGTTCTGTGTTACGATTTACAAACTATATATATATATATATATATATATATATATATATATATATATATATATATATATATATAGATATGTATGTGTGTGTGTGTGTGTATATACACTGTATATCAAGGCCAAAGGGCTTCACTTTTAATGCAAGTCAGTGGGAACAGACATTGATACATTTATGAAATTTTCACATGGTGTATTTAAGGCAGCTGTTGTGTTCAATGTAATATATATAAAAACAAACACTTGTTTGTTTTTATTTTTGTTTTTATGCTGGTTATAGTAGGTGAGTTCCCTAGTTTACTAACTGTCAGGTTAGCTACTTGGCAGAGTGCTACTGCACGCCAACCATGACTTTTATCTGCTGCTACAGCATTTGTTGTGCAGCACTGTGCTGTTGCAAGTGTTTATGTGGCAAAACTATGAAACTATATTCACTTTTTTGTTTCTGTGGTCCATGACTAGTCAGTTCTTGTGTGCCTCCAGCTTTAGAAAAACACACTGCCTAAATTTTTTTTACTGAAGGCCTTAAATCCTTTACATGTGATGCATCATCGAAGGTCATTCTAGATCGTCTTTGACCCACTGTGTGACATTACTTATCTGTTTTTGCCTAATATATGTACCTGTGAAACACACTGTAGCTGTAGACTAATAGATTAGACTGATAGATCGGATCTGGAACTATTACACAGATATGGCAGCAGACCCTAACTGTTTAATTTGCCTTATCAGACATGGTTAGTGGTAATGTAGACTAATTCATGTTAATAAACTGAAAGAGACATCATTACGCACAGACGCTGATGTGCTAATCTGAGGCATGCAGCATGGGGCAAAGCATCCAGGATTTAATTTAATTCTTCATAGGACTACTGTTGAGAATATGCTTCCGTTTGGAAGAGTTTAATTTAAAAGGGAGCGCATCAGAAGGATCAGAGCGGGGCGCGCACTCATTGCAAATTGCGGGATTTCAGTTAATCAGGAGCCTACAGAAATGAATTAATCAGGCTATGCTTCCGTCACACTGTCCTATTCTGAAATTCAATAGGGGGATTCAACGGAGCCAGACTCACTGTGTCACTTGCAAAACCAATTTGTGAACTTAGTGCAAAGCTAATGTTGTCTTTCAGTGAAAGATGGAATTGTATGTAGAAGCCTTTGATGAAAAAGGTGGGTTGAGGTGGAATTTGAAACGGATATCCCCCTTTTCCACAAGTTAACACAGTTTTCCGGGGTCTTAACGAAATGCCTTTGACATGAATTGGTCAGGATACCACACGGATGAAACAACACAGCTCCCTTCTCCAATGCCACTGCCCACCCTGTCCCCCTCTGCTTGTGGTCATGTCCCTTCATCATCACACATTCTCTAATTATACTCTCATCTCATTCTCCTGCCAGATGAACTTCACATATAACTAACAGTATTAAAGCAGCAATGTGTAAGCCTCTAGTGGTAAAGATGCGTATTGCATCCTACTACCCCTCCACTCAGTGGCCATCAGGTTTTCTGTGGTTGCCCCAGTGCCTGCCCTAGTTTCGCTTATTTACTGCATGCTTTCTTTTCTTTGGTGGCAAGGATTCACCTTACTTTACTCTGTGTTTTGAGTTCTCAAACTTTTCACAACATGAAATGGATATCTAGCACTGTTAGTGTTCCAGCCATTTATCCTTCCCATCAAGCGGTTCTACCTAACATGCTTATATGAGTACAGCTCAGTAACTCAGAGCTTCAAACGTTTTATCATGTTTTTAATGTTAATTCAGTTAATATTCATATTCATCAGTACTTCTCTCTGGATACGCTGTTTTAGACTATAACACATCCAAATAATTGGTTTAATGCCATTATCTGATAAGGTCATTCACCAGCTTCTTGTTCGAATCTTACTGCTTCAACTCACTGCACTTCTGCACCATTTAAGGTGGAATGTTGAAATTGAAAAAAAAAAACATTGGTGGGTAAGAAGATATTTCAGCCTCATTGCTTTAGTAAAAATCCTACTTGAATAAGGTTTTTTGCACAGAGCTACCAATAAACACACTAGGCTTCGTCTTTTTGCTATGTCTTGTGGCCGGTGCTACAGGACCACCAAATTTAAGATGCCAGTCGTTTCTAAACATGAAAGCTGAAAGAATATCTCACATCTCAGGCAGTGATGTAGACCAGTTTATCAAAGAACATACACACACATCACATCAAGAAGAATAAAGAATGTTCTTGTAAAGGAATAGTAATAATAGGTAACCAGCTAACTAATTATTGCATTGTAATTAGCTAACTGTGTTGGCTGATCAATGATGCCAGCTACTAGTACAGACCACCAGATTTCAGAGTTAAAATCTGCAGCTGCAGCAATTTGTTAGGCTTTTAATAGTATGAGTAAACTGCTAGACTCAGAACTTCTTATGAAGCAGAAATACCTTACCGCTCAAAAGTTTAGGATCACTTTAGAATTTCATTTCATGCAATTTTCATGCAATTCACTAACAATATTGTCCATTTCACAATTAATTTAAGTGTATCAGATGATTTTCAAAGAATATAAATGTTTGTATTAAAGCCTTTTTTTTTTGCATATAGTCCTATTATCAGCAACTCTCAGTCCTCTGCCTAAATCTCCTGGTACGGCCGCCAATCCAAGTTAAGGATGTTATTGGGTTAATTGGTTGTTAGGACACTCTTGCTCAATTGTGATGCATAGCTGAAAAACATTTTACTAATAAGTGAGTATAAAAGGGAGAACAACATTCTAGGTTAGTTTAGTATCTGAAGCATCAGCAGTTGATGGCTTGCTGACCGACTCAAAATGACCAAAAAGAAACAATTTTCTTTAGAGACCCGTCAGTCCATTGTTGTGTTAAGGAAGAAGATACTCCATTAAAACAAGAACATTTCACTGTGATCCCAAACTTTTGAGTGGTAGTGTATTTAAAAAAAAATTAACTCAAATATTCTGTTCCACCTTAAATGGAACTGCACTTAAGTTCTGGCCCCTGCACCCTGTTTCAGTTGTCTGCTGCACTGTTTATGATAGAACAATTTGAATGAGAGGCAGACTTCAGATTTTAGTAATCAGAAAATGGAGAGAAAGTTAATCAAGCAGAGTGGATGTTCTTTTATTAACAGATTCTCAAATCTTGGGCTTTTGAATTGTATTCCAAAGGAGACCATTCGTATTGACTGGATCCATTTTGCTCCTTATACATGTTTGGTCGGAAGCTTATTAAATCCCAGGTATGACTGAGGAATACGGGGGAATACCTTAAAGCTAATGTTGTCTTTCAGTGAAAGATGGAATTGTATGTAGAAGCCTTTGATAAAAAAAGGTGGGTTGAGGTGGAATTTGAAACGGATATCCCCCTTTTCCACAAGTTAACACAGTTTTCCGGGGTCTTAATGACATGCCTTTGACGTGAATTGGTCAGGATACCACACGGATGAAACAACACAGCTCCCTTCTCCAATGCCACTGCCCACCCTGTCCCCCTCTGCTTGTGGTCATGTCCCTTCATCATCACACATTCTCTAATTATACTCTCATCTCATTCTCCTGCCAGATGAACTTCACATATAACTAACAGTATTAAAGCAGAAATGTGTAAGCCTCTAGTGGTAAAGATGCGTATTGCATCCTACTACCCCTCCACTCAGTGGCCATCAGGTTTTCTGTGGTTGCCCCAGTGCCTTCCATAGTTTATATACTGCATGCTTTCTTTTCTTTGGTGGCAAGGATTCACCTTTTGAATTGTATTCCAAAGGAGACCATTCGGATTGACTGGATCCATTTTGCTCCTAACACATGTTTGGTCGGAAGCTTATTAAATCCCAGGTATGACTGAGGAACACGGGGGAATACCTTAAAGCTAGACTGTGCAATTGGTTTTGCTTTAACTGTGAACGGACGCGAGAAACCAGAACTGAGGAAAAAGCCTATAAACAGCCACAATGTAACTCCTGCACCATTTAAGGTGGAGTGGAAACAGTCAAACAAGAAGCTGGCAAGTAAGAAGCTGATTTATTTTGCCTTGCATTGGACACACAGTGATTAGCACCCATATACAGGTTTCTGCTGTAGCTGCAACGAATCAAAACTATACTGTTTCCACTCAGCTACGACTGTTCTCATGGTTAGCTCTCAGTTTCCACATGATTCTATCGGCTCTGGCGCTTGCAAGAAATAAATGGCGACCTTTTGTATTTTGTATCTGAAGCCGTGGGTGAAGCTACTCAGTTGGGGGCCCCACATGGTGTAGGAACTGGGGCCAAATCTGAACCACTTGTTCAATTCCATGTTTTCTGATCTGCTCAGCCCACAAAAACCTGACTGGTTGGTCGTGTTTCCCAGTTTGTAAGTTGGTAGTCCAGATACCCAAATGCATGAGGACAAAACCTTTGAAAGTGAGTTCCTTAGAAGATGTTCCCTTATTTTAAGCATCATTTAACCCAAAACAACTATCCGGTGCTTTGGAGTTTGAATTTGAGGGATTGTTAATGAAAGCATGACCACTGAGGGAATGTTGGAGGAGCTTACTGAACCTGAGGAGGTTGGAGGAGCTTTTCTGACCTCAGGTTCCTTATACTTTATATATATATACTATACTTTATTTACATATATATATATACAAAATACAAAAATATATCATATTTTTTTTGTGTCCACTCTGTGACTGAGATACAAGGGACAAAATGCGAAGCCTCTCGGTGACCATAAAGGTGTAACTGATCATTTATAGTCTGGACAAGGTGGACAGTCACAAGGGAAATCTAAGTGAAACCCAGTGGCAAGAATTTGGTTATTAGATGTGTTGGAAAGCACGTGACCCTACTGGGTAAAGATGTTTGAGCTATGAATTGCTAATGCACTCGAAGTCTGCTGAAGTGAGCTGCCGATAGGAAAGCTCCTCTCGACACTTGTTGATAGAGTGCACATGCGGTTTAGAAGATGAAGAATCGTTACGAATGTTAGTAAGTGAACTCTCGTGGGGGCAGGAGCTGTTTGCAATGACACGAATGATTTATTGTTTTAAGCCCAACCTTCACACAAAGAGGCAACTGTGTCACGCTTTAATATGGCTGTGGAATTGAGGAGCCCAGCGCTGTTGCTGGAACAAAAGTGTGCTTAGAATCTAAAATAAACATGAGTGAAATCACTCTTTCCACAGGAGAGGCAGAAGAAATTTCCATCACAAATCGTCTTCCAAGAAAAAGGTCAGGTTGTTAAAATAAATAAATAAATAAATAAATACATTTGCTAACTCTGTTTTAGTGTAACACATTGAAAATGCAAATGCATTTAAATTTATGGGATACTGACCCTGTTAATATCAAACTAATTTGGGGTCAGTGTCAGCTTGAGTGTAAACTTGGCCGTTGCCAGGCAAATAAGAAGCATACTGTAATGAACCACTCTTGAGACCAACTTTTAGTGAAAAGAGCGAAGACATTTACAGACTCACACATACCGTGTAGAGCCGAGGCCACTAATAGACGGACTGCTGTTCGGGACTGGACCCAGACGTCGTCCAGTGCGGACCCAAACCCATAAACTATTGAGAACTACTTAAATTTGACTGTGTTTATTTTAAGTGGCAGAGGGTTTCTTGTCTTTATGGTGTACCGGCTTACAGACCAATCACCAAAGGCGTTCCTCAGCCAATCAGATCTGTGCGGCGCGCACACAGGCGAGAAGCAGCAGTCGGAGAATAAAGCGAGAAAAAGAAAAGTCGACAGCGAAAACTGACTTTTCAACCAGGAATGGAGACGTATATGTTTATTCTTCCTGCAGGCAGCTCTAAACCAACAGGTTCAGATGTGTTAACAAGAAGATGCACACTTTATTTACTTTTTCTATAAATAAACACTTTAATGCACATTTTTCAAATGCATTTTGTTTTTTTAATGTAGCCCTTTTTATTTGTAGTTCTATAAATAATTAATTCAGTTCAGCATTTAAACAGTAAATATACTGAAATATACTGAACTGTATGTGTGGTGTGTTGGTCTTTCACTGAGTCATAACACAAGTTACGGTCATAACACAAACACGGTCTGGACGGCCTGAGGACATTTCCTCTGACTGGACCTTACTGAATTCTAATTATATATCCCTGGTGTAGAGCATCCAGAGTGTGGCCAAAACAGGGTAATTACTAGGGGTGTAAGAAAATATCGAAATATTGAATATCGGGATATTATGTTTAGTGATACTGTATCGATTCTTAAAAACACAGTATTAATACACAGATTCCTGGCAGACCGTGAATCATTGTGTGTTGTGTTTAAACCACTAGATGGCAGTGTTGTAATCTATTTTCAGCTCCACTCCAACATTAACAAGCAGCACAAGGGCGCAATGCTATTGTAAGCATTGGCAAACCTGTTCATATAGTGGTGTGTTTTAATAGTAGGTTTTTAAAAAATCATGCTTGCGGTATCGCGATATATTGAATTGTGACCACTGTATCATGATACATATTGTATTGCCAGGTTCTTGCCAATACACAGCTCTAGTAATTACTGCTCTCTTGCATCCCCCCTACATACCAAATGTCACAATATTTTAAAATTTTCTGTAAATATTTCCAAGATTCTACATTTTGCTCCAATTCTTCTGTTATTTTCATTTGTAATGGAAAATCAACTTTTTAAAAAATTGCACAACAGAAGCAATTTAACAAGTGGTCTCAGACCCACATTCAGACCACACTGTATGCACCATTTTTGTGACAAAGAATTACTTTTGATGATGCAAATATTCATAGAACTGTTCATTTGCAAAAACATGTATTTTTCAATCACTGAGATGTAAACAAAGTCATTCAGAGACGTTTGATGTGAAATGCTCTACGGGCTTGTGTGTATTCGTCATGAATATTTATTGTTCTCTTCATTTGTTGTGTTTTATATTCTATGGTGCATTTCTTGTCGTATATCTGCCCAAAAACATTTTCTTTCAGTGTATGCAAGTGAGGAATGAAAATAACCGCTTCAGTTGCTGATGTGTTTTTTAACGACAGATCTGTGAAAGTGACTGAGTGAACAATGTCTCATTGGTGAACATGTCCTCACGTCTTATACATCTTATCCTTGAATCTTTTTTTTTCTCCTCCTTGCCCCAGTGGAAGTGTCTAGGAAGCCAGGAAAGGAGGCAAGGAAAGTAAATAAGGTTGAATGATGAGATAAGTCTCCTCTGAGTTTCTAAACATCGCATCCGAGGCCGATTTAGAGACGTTAAACTCTTCAGACGTCTGGTTCTCATCACCACCAATTGTGACTCACTTCTCTAGACTTTGGTGAAATCTGTGGACCTCCACTTTAACAGGCTGTAATTTACCCTCTGGTCAAGTAGATGAAACCGATGTTCTTATAGCCAGTACAGCTTTACTTGTTTGTAAACAGTGTTGTGTTAGTTTCTCAAACAATAATCCAGTACAGTTACCTTAATATGTAATGAGATTACTTACATAATTACTGATTACATATAAAAAAAAAAAGTCATAAATACATACATGCATAGTAATAAACAGTAGAACTACCAGTGAAATGGTTGGACAACTGCAGCGTGATTCACATGAATCTGTTAGATATTTATGATTAGATTAAAAATAAGATAATCCTTTATTAGTCCCACAGTGGGGAAATTTAGCAGCAAAGGGATAGCAAGGCAAACAGTATAAAAATAGCTAAATAAACAGTACAGTGTATACACAATTTAAATAATAATAATAAAAAAATCTGGTATAATAATGTAAGACACACACCCTTTTAAAGATGTCTGTTTTGTATGAGTAGGTGTATATGTACATGTATGTGTGTATGTGTTTTGTTTGTACTATTTTATTGCTGTTGTTCTCCCTGAGAGCTTCAAAAGTTTCATTACAACCACAATGACAAAGTATCTTATCTCTTAAACATACAATGTATACAGTAATATACATAAATATACAAGTAGAAAATAGACATGAATAAAAGTGCAACTAGTTCTGTGTAGTTGAGCAGGAGTCCCCGCCTCCCCAGTAGTGCCCTTTTGGAGCCTGTTTGTTTTGGTGTCATCCACTGTCTGGTACTACAGAAAATGTCACACAAACTCTGCATGATATTCAGTGGGGCGATCTGAGCATCCAAATCCACCTCAAATAGTCCAGCCAATTTTGAATCAGGCTGAGTTTAGGTCAGCTGAAACCATAGCCAGAATGTTTTGGTGACAGGATCATACGTTAGTTAGACAAGCAATTTTAAACTAACATCACCATTAGTGTGCATGTAAACTACCGGCACTATTAGTGTACATGTAAACTACCATCACCATTAGTATGCATGTAAACTACCGGCACTATTAGTGTACATGTAAACTACCATCACCATTAGTGTGCATGTAAACTACCAGCACTATCAGTGTACATGTAAACTACCATCACCATTAGTATGCATGTAAACTACCGGCGCTATTAGTGTACATGTAAACTACCATCACCATTAGTAAGCATGTAAACTACCGGCACTATTAGTGTACATGTAAACTAACATCACTATTAGTATGCATGTAAACTACCGGCACTATTAGTGTGCACGTAAACTACCATCACCATTAGTGTGCATGCAAACTACCAGCACTATTAGTGTACATGTAAACTACCATCACCATTAGTATGCATGTAAACTACCGGCACTATTAGTGTACATGTAAACTACCATCACCATTAGTATGCATGTAAACTATCGGCACTATTAGTGTACATGTAAACTAACATCACTATTAGTATGCATGTAAACTACCGGCACTATTAGTGTACATGTAAACTACCATCACCATTAGTATGCATGTAAACTACCGGCACTATTAGTGTACATGTAAACAACCGGCACTATTAGTGTACATGTAAACTACCATCACCATTAGTGTGCATGTAAACTACCGGCACTATTAGTGTGCACGTAAACTACCATCACCATTAGTGTGCATGTAAACTACCAGCACTATCAGTGTGCATGTAAACTACCATCACTATTAGTGTGCATGTAAACTACCAGCACTATCAGTGTGCATGTAAACTACAATCACTATTAGTGTGCATGTAAACTACCAGCACTATCAGTTTGCATGTAAACTACCAGCACTATCAGTTTGCATGTAAACTACCATCATCATTTCCATACATGTAAACTGCCGTCGCCATTAGTGTGGATGTAAACTGCCGTCGCCATTGGCGTGCATGTAAACTACCATCACCATTAGTGTGCATGTAACCCACCCGCCCTATCAGTGTGCATGTAAACTACCATCACCATTAGTGTGCATGTAAACTACCAGCACTATCAGTGTGCATGTAACCTGCTATCACCATTGGCGTGCATGTAAACTGCCATCACTATTAGTGTGCACGTAACCTGCTATCACCATTGGCGTGCATGTAAACTGCCATCACTATTAGTGTGCATGTCAACTGCCGTCGCCATTGGCATGCATGTAAACTACCGTCCCCATTGGTGTGCATGTAAACCAATATTGCCATTTGTACACATGTAAACCGCTATCAGCATTGGTGCGCATGTGAACTGCTATCGGCATTAGTGCTCATGTGAACCTCTATCGGCATTTGTACACATGTAAACCGCTATCAGCATTAGTGCTCATGTGAACCGCTATCGGCATTAGTGCGCATGTAAACCTCTATCGGCATTAGTGCGCATGTGAACCGCTATCGGCATTAGTGCGCATGTGAACCGCTATCGGCATTAGTGCTCATGTGAACCTCTATCGGCATTAGTGCGCATGTGAACCGCTATCGGCATTAGTGCGCATGTGAACCGCTATCGGCATTAGTGCGCATGTAAACCTCTATCGGCATTAGTGCGCATGTAAACCTCTATCGGCATTAGTGCGCATGTAAACCGCTATCGGCATTAGTGCGCATGTGAACCTCTATCAGCATTAGTGCGCATGTGAACCGCTATCAGCATTAGTGCGCATGTGAACCGCTATCGGCATTAGTGCGCATGTAAACCGCTATCGGCATTAGTGCGCATGTAAACCTCTATCGGCATTAGTGCACATGTAAACCTCTATCGGCATTAGTGCACATGTAAACCTCTATCGGCATTAGTGCGCATGTAAACCTCTATCGGCATTAGTGCGCATGTGAACCGCTATCGGCATTAGTGCCCATGTGAACCTCTATCGGCATTAGTGCGCATGTGAACCGCTATCGGCATTAGTGCGCATGTGAACCGCTATCGGCATTAGTGCGCATGTGAACCGCTATCGGCATTAGTGCGCATGTAAACCTCTATCGGCATTACTGCGCATGTGAACCGCTAACGGCATTAGTGCGCATGTAAACCTCTATCGGCATTAGTGCGCATGTAAACCTCTATCGGCATTAGTGCGCATGTAAACCGCTATCGGCATTAGTGCGCATGTAAACCTCTATCGGCATTAGTGCGCATGTAAACCTCTATCGGCATTAGTGCACATGTGAACCGCTATCGGCATTAGTGCGCATGTAAACCTCTATCGGCATTAGTGCCCATGTGAACCGCTATCGGCATTAGTGCGCATGTGAACCGCTATCGGCATTAGTGCGCATGTGAACCGCTATCGGCATTAGTGCGCATGTGAACCGCTATCGGCATTAGTGCGCATGTGAACCTCTATCGGCATTAGTGCGCATGTGAACCGCTATCGGCATTAGTGCGCATGTGAACCGCTAATGGCATTAGTGCGCATGTAAACCTCTATCGGCATTAGTGCGCATGTAAACCTCTATCGGCATTAGTGCGCATGTAAACCGCTATCGGCATTAGTGCGCATGTAAACCTCTATCGGCATTAGTGCGCATGTAAACCTCTATCGGCATTAGTGCGCATGTGAACTGCTATCGGCATTAGTGCGCATGTAAACCTCTATCAGCATTAGTGCGCATGTAAACCTCTATCGGCATTAGTGCGCATGTAAACCGCTATCGGCATTAGTGCGCATGTGAACCGCTATCAGCATTAGTGCGCATGTAAACCTCTATCGGCATTAGTGCGCATGTAAACCGCTATCGGCATTAGTGCGCATGTGAACCGCTATCAGCATTAGTGCGCATGTGAACCGCTATCGGCATTAGTGCACATGTAAACCTCTATCAGCATTAGTGCGCATGTGAACCGCTATCGGCATTAGTGCGCATGTGAACCGCTATCGGCATTAGTGCACATGTAAACCTCTATCAGCATTAGTGCGCATGTGAAGCGCTATCGGCATTAGTGCGCATGTGAACCGCTATCGGCATTAGTGCACATGTAAACCTCTATCGGCATTAGTGCGCATGTGAACCGCTATCGGCATTAGTGCGCATGTAAACCGCTATCGGCATTAGTGCGCATGTGAACCGCTATCGGCATTAGTGCGCATGTGAACCGCTATCGGCATTAGTGCGCATGTGAACCGCTATCGGCATTAGTGCGCATGTGAACCTCTATCGGCATTAGTGCGCATGTAAACCTCTATCGGCATTAGTGCGCATGTAAACCTCTATCGGCATTAGTGCGCATGTGAACCGCTATCAGCATTAGTGCGCATGTAAACCGCTATCGGCATTAGTGCGCATGTAAACCTCTATCGGCATTAGTGCGCATGTAAACCTCTATCGGCATTAGTGCGCATGTAAACCTCTATCGGCATTAGTGCGCATGTAAACCTCTATCGGCATTAGTGCACATGTGAACCGCTATCGGCATTAGTGCGCATGTAAACCTCTATCGGCATTAGTGCCCATGTGAACCGCTATCGGCATTAGTGCGCATGTGAACCGCTATCGGCATTAGTGCGCATGTGAACCGCTATCGGCATTAGTGCGCATGTGAACCGCTATCGGCATTAGTGCGCATGTGAACCTCTATCGGCATTAGTGCGCATGTGAACCGCTATCGGCATTAGTGCGCATGTGAACCGCTAATGGCATTAGTGCGCATGTAAACCTCTATCGGCATTAGTGCGCATGTAAACCTCTATCGGCATTAGTGCGCATGTAAACCGCTATCGGCATTAGTGCGCATGTAAACCTCTATCGGCATTAGTGCGCATGTAAACCGCTATCGGCATTAGTGCGCATGTAAACCTCTATCGGCATTAGTGCGCATGTAAACCGCTATCGGCATTAGTGCGCATGTAAACCTCTATCGGCATTAGTGCGCATGTAAACCTCTATCGGCATTAGTGCGCATGTGAACCGCTATCAGCATTAGTGCGCATGTAAACCTCTATCGGCATTAGTGCGCATGTAAACCGCTATCGGCATTAGTGCGCATGTGAACCGCTATCAGCATTAGTGCGCATGTGAACCGCTATCGGCATTAGTGCACATGTAAACCTCTATCAGCATTAGTGCGCATGTGAACCGCTATCGGCATTAGTGCGCATGTGAACCGCTATCGGCATTAGTGCACATGTAAACCTCTATCAGCATTAGTGCGCATGTGAAGCGCTATCGGCATTAGTGCGCATGTGAACCGCTATCGGCATTAGTGCACATGTAAACCTCTATCGGCATTAGTGCGCATGTGAACCGCTATCGGCATTAGTGCGCATGTAAACCGCTATCGGCATTAGTGCGCATGTGAACCGCTATCGGCATTAGTGCGCATGTGAACCGCTATCGGCATTAGTGCGCATGTGAACCGCTATCGGCATTAGTGCGCATGTGAACCGCTATCGGCATTAGTGCGCATGTAAACCTCTATCGGCATTAGTGCGCATGTAAACCTCTATCGGCATTAGTGCGCATGTGAACCGCTATCAGCATTAGTGCGCATGTAAACCGCTATCGGCATTAGTGCGCATGTAAACCTCTATCGGCATTAGTGCGCATGTAAACCTCTATCGGCATTAGTGCGCATGTAAACCTCTATCGCATTAGTGCGCATGTGAACCGCTATCGGCATTAGTGCGCATGTAAACCTCTATCGGCATTAGTGCGCATGTGAACTGCTATCAGCATTAGTGCGCATGTAAACCTCTATCGGCATTAGTGCTCATGTAAACCTCTATCAGCATTAGTGCGCATGTGAACCGCTATCAGCATTAGTGCGCATGTAAACCTCTATCGGCATTAGTGCTCATGTAAACCTCTATCGGCATTAGTGCTCATGTAAACCTCTATCAGCATTAGTGCGCATGTGAACCGCTATCGGCATAAGTGCACATGTAAACCTCTATCAGCATTAGTGTGCATGTGAACCGCTATCGGCATTAGTGCGCATGTGAACCGCTATCGGCATTAGTGCACATGTAAACCTCTATCAGCATTAGTGCGCATGTGAAGCGCTATCGGCATTAGTGCGCATGTGAACCGCTATCGGCATTAGTGCACATGTAAACCTCTATCGGCATTAGTGCGCATGTGAACCGCTATCGGCATTAGTGCGCATGTAAACCGCTATCGGCATTAGTGCGCATGTGAACCGCTATCGGCATTAGTGCGCATGTGAACCGCTATCGGCATTAGTGCGCATGTGAAGCGCTATCGGCATTAGTGCGCATGTGAACCGCTATCGGCATTAGTGCGCATGTAAACCTCTATCGGCATTAGTGCGCATGTAAACCTCTATCGGCATTAGTGCGCATGTGAACCGCTATCAGCATTAGTGCGCATGTAAACCGCTATCGGCATTAGTGCGCATGTAAACCTCTATCGGCATTAGTGCGCATGTAAACCTCTATCGGCATTAGTGCGCATGTAAACCTCTATCGGCATTAGTGCGCATGTGAACCGCTATCGGCATTAGTGCGCATGTAAACCTCTATCGGCATTAGTGCGCATGTGAACTGCTATCAGCATTAGTGCGCATGTAAACCTCTATCGGCATTAGTGCTCATGTAAACCTCTATCAGCATTAGTGCGCATGTGAACTGCTATCAGCATTAGTGCGCATGTAAACCTCTATCGGCATTAGTGCTCATGTAAACCTCTATCGGCATTAGTGCTCATGTAAACCTCTATTGGCATTAGTGCGCATGTAAACCGCTATCGGCATTAGTGCACATGTAAACCTCTATCGGCATTAGTGCTCATGTAAACCTCTATCGGCATTAGTGCTCATGTAAACCTCTATCGGCATTAGTGCTCATGTAAACCTCTATCGGCATTAGTGTGCATGTGAACCGCTATCAGCATTAGTGCACATGTAAACCTCTATCGGCATTAGTGCTCATGTAAACCTCTATCGGCATTAGTGCTCATGTAAACCTCTATCGGCATTAGTGCGCATGTGAACCGCTATCAGCATTAGTGCACATGTAAACCTCTATCGGCATTAGTGCGCATGTAAACCTCTATCGGCATTAGTGCGCATGTAAAAATAATGTGAAATGTGAAGAAAAGTGTAAAACTAATTCATTAACACTCTATGAACAATAATGTAATTTTGTGATTTCTTTTGGTAGTTGGTTTGTGTTGTCTTTGCATTGCTTGCTTTGTCAAGTTTGGACGTTTTAAAGACTGAAGTGCATCTTTAGCACAGTCATTTACTGACATCTTATTCATTGATTTTTGAGAATGTGCTGATTTTTATATGATAGTCATACTCACTGAGTACTGAGTGTGTTCTTACTTCAGTCCATGTGTTTACGTTAAAGTAGTAATTGGTAAGATGATAAAACCCAGTGATTTCATAGTCTAAAGATACATGTCACCATTTGCTGTCCGTATTGCTGTCCACCCCTATTTTAATAAAAAAAAAGGAAAAGTCCCTCCTGCACAATGTTGGCTTTAACAGCCCTTTGCTTTCCAGTGTAGAATAAAGGTTTAGCATCAAACACCATCCCTTTATTCACAAACAGTGTCTGCTATAGTGGAAAGCAACTCCAATGTTAACTCTTTTTTTTTCTTGTTTTGCTCTTATGGTTTAATTTGAGCAGCAGTGGTCGTAACAGTCTTTCGCCAAAAGATTTATCCATTGTTTACTCTCCCTTATATATGGGAGATGAATTTTATTAATTTTGTAATGTTTTAAGCTATTATTCTTACAAAACCCCTCTTTAAGTAAGGAAATTCATCTAATTAAATAGTACAATGTTTTGGTAATAAAATGTTAATTCATATATAGAATTTAAAACATTCACAGTCCGCAGCTTTCACATGAAAATTCTCTTTTATTATTGTTGCAAAATGCAGTCTAATCTATTCTGACTACTGAAGACTATATGAATAGCATTTACCCAGAATATCCTGTCTGCTTTCTTTTCCTGTGAACTAATTTATCTTACAATATCCCTCAAAAAGCTTTAGTATGGTTATCTGTATAATGTACACATGTGATTTATATTATATTTAGTCAATTATTATTCACCATTGCTTTATTGTTGTGTGTTCAGAATACAGTGCATTCCAAAATGCAGTGGAATTCCTATCTGTTGATATTCCTACATATAAAATATACATGTAAATAGAAGTACACAGGGGATGATAGGGGAAGAGGAGGTCTTGCACATATTCATGTGAGAATTATGTAGACAAAAATTCAATGCACTACTCGGTAACAAGTACCCAGTCAGATATTTACATATACTCAGCATACAGCGCCTTTGTGTGCTTAGCCTGCTTAATTAAACTCGCTCCTCAGAGCTAACTTTGTGTGAATTATTCTGATGGAGTTTGGCTGAGGTGGATAAAGGCACGGAGAGAGAGCTCCCCACTGCTCTGCTCAGGGACCTGTGTGGCTGGAGGCCCAGGTGAGGGCGAGCGAGCGAGTCATAAATCATTCAGAGAGAGAGTCAGGGAGGCTTAATGAAAGCATGAGGACATGAGGCCCAGACACGGTCCTTGGTTAGTCAACCATGTCGCCAAATCGCCCTTCATCATGCTGCGGATTTTCGCCTCTCTAATGAAAGCGGCCTCACCTAAGGATCTGTCCAGACACTGGAGGGGCCGCCAGATATGCAAGGCATTCGTATTATTTGGGGAAGATACCATCCTGCTATCTAGAGCTCACCCCTTGCAGCTGCTGTCACACTTGAGCCCTGTCAATTTGTAGAAGCTTGTGCAAAAGTTTAGGTGCTCCTAGTTCATTTTAGTGCACAATATCTGTTCTTCAGAGATAATATATATATATATATATATATATATATATATATATATATATATATATATATATATATATATATATAATGTAAAATGTGTATATATTATTATTATATATATTATTATCCAGTTCTTGCTCTTGTGTATATATATCTGAAGCTTCTACTTACCCACAAACTGTGAAATAAGACAACCCAGTCACTTTTTTGGGGGGCCTTGATCAGAAACCATAAGTTTCAACAAGCCGTTCAGATTTGGCCCCTCTTCTTACATCAGGCTAGACTTATTAAATTAACACCCACCCCCATGGTGTGCCATTTTTTTTTCTTCTTGCAAGTGTCGGCTTCTTATTCTCCAGCTGTAATTTGCCAGTTCCAGCTTTAATGGTGTGGCAGTTACATACTGACAACACAGACTACATGCCCAGCTGCTTCTTTGAATTTTTTTCAGTTCCACCTTAAATGGTGCAGCAGTTATGTTCTGGCACCTCAGGCAACTGCTGTTACTTGCTGCACCATTAAAGGTGGGGGGGGAAATTGTGTGGCACAACTGCAGACGAGGGAAATGCAAAGATTAAAAAAATAATAATAATAATCCTTTGTTTCTGTTCATGCACCATTTATGTCTTACACTGACGACTCTATGCAATAAAATAGATTTCTGTGCAATGCTTTAGCTGATGTAGTAAAATAGCATTGTACCATATTTTGCAGACCACTGATGACTATGACGAGTTGTTTGGGATTTGTCAATAAGCGACAGCATCTCACCTTTCCACATGCCTCAGCTACAGCTTCATATTTAAACATAGTCATGCTACTAAAGAATCAAAGGCTTGAAACAATGGTGAATGAAAATGATTGGTAGGTAGTATGCAAATAGAAAAAGAAGATTGGGATTGATTCGTTAGACTGAACCTCAAACATTCAGGAATAATGCAGACAGTATGAGGATTTTGATTGGCCATACCACAATGATAGCACTCACAGAAAAACAATTAAATCAAATTAAGTATTCTCCATTTGATTGGAGAGACCCATGATTCATGGCCTAGCCAATCAAATAGGGAATATTTATTAATTTGATTTTTATTCGTTTTCAGTTCTCTACCCAAGGCTACCCATGCTATGGATAAAATGATGTCCCAACATATGAATATTGATTTGGTGTCTTGTTAGGCTCCAATGATTAGCCAACACAGTTAGTTATCTTTTAAAAGACGGTGCTCTATGATGCTTACATTATATATGCAATTACTTCCACAGATTGGAGAACACTACAGGAAAACATGGCTTCTGTTTGTTGTACCAAAAATGGAATAATGTGTTAGTTGCACCGACACAACACTGAATGATAGAAGATATTCTCTAATATAATAGGAGATGACAGTCCTCTGCTGTTTGGCAGTGGGTAAAGCGTAACACCTGGCTGGGCCAAACAAATCAGAGGTTGTAAGCTAATAATACACACTTTGACATCAGCGAAGCATTTCCAAGTGTTAGACCAGTTCTCTTCAGGAACAGCTTTACAGCATCCACATTTATAGACTTAAATCATTTTAAGCTTGTTTGGAATAAATAATTACTAATCACTGCTGTTATAACAAATACTGAGCGGTTCACATGTTATGGGAATTTGCTGGAATACTGATGGTTAAATGCTACAGTCGTTTAAAACCTGCCCATAGAGCTTACATTAGCACTTACAGCTGCTGTTAGAGATGCTTCTCTGAGTATATGTATGTATGTATGTGTGTGTGTGTATGTATATGTCTCTCCCGTCTCTCATCATCTGCTGCTATTCTGGGGATCTGGGTCACTGGGGTAGCAGTCTAAGCAGGGAAGCCCAGACCTCCCTCTCCCCAGCCACCACCTCTAGCTCCTCCGGGCGGATGCTGAGGTGTTCCCAGGCCAGCCGAGATATATAATCCTGTATGTACATTATCTCACAAAAGCGAGTACACCCCTAAGTGAAAATGGCCAAATGGTGCCCAATTAGCCATTTTTCCTCCCTGGTGTCATGTGACTTGTTTGTGTTACTAGGTCTCAGGTGTGAAGCAGGTGTTAAATCTCTCTCACACTCTCTCATACTGGTCACTGGAAATTCAACATGGCACCTCATGGCAAAGAACTCTCTGAAGATTTGAAAAAAAAGAGTTATTGCTCTACATAAAGATGGCCTAGGCTATAATAAGATTGCCAAGATAAACTTATTTGGTTCAGATGTCAGTGTCAAGCGTGTGTGGTGGCAACCAGGTGAGGAGTGCAAAGAGAAGTGTGTCTTTCAGGCGTGGTTGTGGAAGTGTCATGGTTTGGGGCTGCATGAGTGCTGCAGGCTGTGGGGAGCTACAGTTCATTGAGGGAACCATGAATGCCAACATATACTGTGGTATACTGAAGCAGAGCATGATCCCCTCCCTTCAGAAACTGGGCCACAGGGCAGTATTTCAGTGTGATAATGACCCTAAACACACCGCCAAGACAACCACTGCCTTGCTAAAGAAACTGAAGGTAAGGGTGCTGGACTGGCCATGCATGTCTCCAAACCCAAGTGTTCTAGCACGTTGGCTCCGTGCCGTGAGTGATTCCTGACGCAACTACAGTCACTCACCTTATCATGTGTTTTTTTGTTTTTTTATATTAGACACATAGAGGCTCATGAATGACAGGACAGACAATTTGTTATATTACATACTGTGTCCACAAAACGGCCTCAGTTTACCTTCCCATCACTCCCTCTAGAGCCTCTTGTCCCCTTGCTTGCTCCCTCTGCCGATTTCTAAACCTAGGATGACATCTGTGTTCAGTGTTTATAGGCCACAGGTACAGTGCAATGAATTCCAGGAAAATATTCCATTAACGGTCCAGCATAGTGAAGACCGTTGCAGCATGGTGTAGTCCATTTCCAGTCAACAGCCAGACGCTAAGCTGGTTACCCTTCAGAGCTGTTCAAGTAGTGAAGGAGGTCAACAGAACTGCAGTGAGAGAGTTCAAGCCTGCTGGCTTGTCTTGCAAAAACTCAATTTCTGCAACATAGTTTCTGTTGAAAAGTAATTTTTCGTTCCTCCCAGCAGAACGGGAGGTGCGAAGAATACAGATCTCTGGGGAATTGGTTTTGACAGCTGCCCCAGTCAATATTTTGTGCTAATATGCTATAGTAGGAGGCTGCTTTCCTGAAGAGAGTGAGAGTATGCGTATGCTGACTACCAGAACGACTGCTTACTTTTCATTGCTTGTGTGATGGTGAAGTGAGAATCAGCGAGAAGCTTCACACTGTCCTGGGAGATTGCTAAACTGCAGGCCTGTCAGATGATGGATGTGCTGCGCAGCAAGAAAACTAAGGCAGGAAACTGTGAGGCTATCAGTCGCTCAGTAAAGAATTGGGCAGTCATGTGGAAAAATGTATTGGATTAAGTATTCCCGTCTGTAATTAGAAGGGCCTACAGGCACAGATAAATATAGCGCTCAATTCCGAGTGCTCCTCAGTGATGCTATGACTCTTGTGTTGCAAGGCATTGTTTATACATGCATGTACATGAAGCAAGGTTTTTATCTGGGATCTCCAGGGAACGCCTGCGTGTCTCCAGACCCCTTTTCTTCATCCTCTTGTCTGTTTTCCTCTGTTGGCCCTCCCGTTGGGGCATCCACGGAGCTTCCTCTGGAAGCGATTAGGCTGGTGAATTCAGCTGAAGCAGAAAAGCTCGTCTCGCTCAGCCAGAAGCTGCTGGTAAGCACATCTCAACACACACAGCAGCCAGCGGAAAGTCCTGAGCTGCTTAGAGAACACACACACACACCTTCTCAGGATAAGTGGGGGTCATAAATATGCCCCTTATATGTAAATGAGGTCATTTTATTACAGAAGAGCACTTTGTAGTTCTACACTTACAGACAGTAGTCCATCTGTTTCTCTGTATACTTAGTTACCCAGTTCTTCAATAGTCAGAACCCCTGCAGGACCACCTATGAAGCAGGTATTTTTTTGGGCGATGGATCATTTTTAGCACTGCAGTGATGTGTTAGTGTATGTTGTGCTGGTACGAGTGGACCAGACACAGCAGTGCTTCTGGAGTATATTTGTTGGTCCACCATGTAGATATAGATAGTCAGAGATGATAGCTCATCTGTTGCCACACAGTTTGTGTTCTCTAGTCCTTCATCATTGGTCACAGCAAGGGTATAGATTTGCTGTTAACATAGGTGGGGACGTATGTACCTGCGACACCCCCCCTCCTAACTTTTGCTATTCTATGTGCTTTTAAACTATTCTGAATAACTTAATTCATGCCGGTTTTTGTGCAGTTAATTCCCAAACCATGTTATTCATAGCTACAGACGATGGTAGCCTACTGTATGCTGTATGGTAGAGCCTAGCATTGCCATTAACGTTATCATGATTGACTCATTTCATTAGCGAACTCAATGTTAAGTGACACACGTTCCTTTGAAAAACAGCTTCTTATGTCCACTCTTTTTTTTTTTTTTTGCTGCCATCCTCACTCGCTTTTCACACCCATGTGTCTCCCACGCTGCACCTGAGTCTTTCACAGTGAGTCTCGCAAATGACTGGTAAGATTTCCTTACAGTTTTGGTGCTGCTAACAACCAATCGTAGCTACAGAATCTTACGTGACAGCAGGGAAAGACACAGCCAATCACACTGGCCATATGTGTTAGAGAACGTGATTTAACCCTTTCTGCACCTCTAGGTTAATGACACCTTGACAGATTGGGGGGGCTGTTTTGGAGGGGATCAAATTTTTGGTGGGGACAATTCAATAATCGCTGGATATTGGTGGGGACATGTCACTTCAGTCTATGCTAATTCTACACCCTTGGGTCACAGGATGCTGCCCACAGGGCACTGTTGGCCGGATAGTTTGGGTGGAAAACTGGAAAACTTCAGCAGCACTGCTGTCTAATCCACTCGCGCAAGCACAACACACATAAACACCACGTCAGTGTCACTGCAGTGCTGAGAATGTGTGTGTGTGTGTGTGTGTGTACTGACTTGTTATCTAATTCTTTGAAAATAAGATGTTTCTGCTATTTCGTGTTGTATTTATTGTGCTTATCGGTTCTAATGATATACAGCTATTAAACAGTTTAGGTGAGCTTAGGTCCTAGGTACACACACACACACGTACCAGGTCAGCTGGTGATGGTGAGTAGTTCTAAGAGTGAGGGTCTAAATCTAGCAGATGAAATCACAGCTCTCTCAGTGGAACATTAATGTGCACACATGTGTAGTGTAACCTGTTCCACACTCTGTTCTTTTATTGGGCTTCAGCAGGTCGTGCCTGTAGAGCAGCTTGCACTTCGTGTCCTGCACTATTGATGAAGGTTCTGGACAAAACTGACCAAACTCTGAGGGGCTCTCAAAGGCAGGAGTCAAACTCCAAAGGGTTCTCGGTGCTCTGCTCTCTGCGTGGTTTTGTTGGGTCATTAATGTAAGTACGGCTACAGCACGCCGGAGTCACGCTCCAACAGCCTGAGTGCTAAATGAGCTCACAGGGGCTTTCTCGCTCGCTCTCTTGCTTTCTCTCTCCCACTCTTGCTTGCTTTCTCGCCCACTCTCTCTATTTCTCTCTCTGTTTCTCTCTTGCTCAATCTCTCTCTCTCTCTCTCTCTCTCTCTGTTTCTCTCTCGCTTACGCTCCCTTAAAATCTCACTCACTGTCTGTGTCTCTCTCTCTGTCTTTCTTTTTCACTGTCTGACTCTCGTTCCTCTCTTTCTCTATGATTCTTTCACACATGCTCTCTCTCTCTCGGTCTCTTAGTCTCTGTCTCTCTTTCTCTGTCTCACTCTCAAGTTTTTTCACACTTAATTTCTTTCTCTGTCTCTCTCTTACTTGCTCACTCACTTTGTTTCTAGCTCTTATATTCCCCCCTCTCTATTAATTATTTTACAGCTCTGTTTCTTACTCAATCTCTCTTCTCTTCGTTCTCTTTCTTTCTCTCATCTGTCTCTCTCACAGTCTCTCTCTCTCCCACTCTCTCTGTATATATATTTATCTCTTTCTCTCTGCCTGCCTCTCGTTTTGTGTCTGTCTGTCTCTCTCTCTCTCTCTCTGACTCTATCATTCCTCTCTCTGTCTCTTTCATTCCTTCTTTCTCTCTCTCTCATATTCCTAGTCTCTGTCTCACTTTTTCTCTCTCTCTCGCTCACTCTCTCTGTCTGTCTCTATTTCTTTCTGTCTCTCTCGCTCACTCTCTCCCTTTCACGCTCTCTCCCTGTCTCTTTCACTGTCTCTCTCTGACTCTCTCATTCCTCTCTCTCTCTTTCATTCTTTCTTTCTCTCTCTCTCATATTCCTAGTCTCATTCTCTGTCTCACTTTTTCTCTGTCTGTCTCTCTCTCTTTCTCTCTCGCTCACTTTCTCTCTCTGTCTCTATTTCTTTCTGTCTGTCTTTCCCGCTCACTCTCGCCCTTTCTCGCTCTCTCCCTGTTTCTTTACCTGTCTCTTTCACTGTCTCTCTGACTTTCTCGTTCCTCACTCTGTCTCTTTCATTCTTTCTCTCTCTCATATTCCTAGTCACTGTTTCCCTCTTTCTTTCTGTCACACTTAATTTCATATCATCTTTCTCTAGCTTGTGCACTCTCACTTTCTATCTTTCCTATTCTTTCACTTTATCTCTTTCTTTATCTCATTTTCTTTTTAGCTGTCTTTATAATTCTTGCTCTCAGATTCTCTTTTTTATCTCTCTCTCTCTCAGTCTGCCTCTCTCTTTCTCACCCCTCTTACTCTTTTACTTGCTCACTCACTCACCTACTTTGTAACTTCTCTTGTTTGTTTCTCTCTAGTTCTCCCTCAAGCAGTCTCTCTCTCCCCCTCTCTCTCCCTGTATGTATAATTCTCTCTCTCTCTCTCCTTTGGCTCTCTCGTTCTCTCTGGTCGATGCCATTCTTCTCAAATTGCTGGACAAAGATAAAACAGCCTTGTCCACATGAAGAGTGGCTACTTTGAAGTCGAGCTGGGAGCCTATTTCCCATCGTGCATCACCAGACTTCAGAACGCAGAGGCCGTTTAGCTGCTGAGGAGTGGCCATCTTTGTATGTTCATTAGCAGAACATGGCTTCTAACTCCCCGTTGGTTTATTATTTCCATCCTTTCAACTATTTCAATACATGGTGGAGAAATGCTGTTAACAATCAGCTTGTGTGCTGCTGTTCTTCCTCCTCTGATTGGTGGGGGTTACAAGAGTTCGTTCCTACCAAACACTGCAGTGAAATGTGACGGCACAGTAGTTCTCCAGCTACACGGGATGTGTTTAATTACAAAGGTGGGTTTTTGTCGTTCATCTAGAAGTTCTTTCCAGCGGCCACATTTCCCATGCACACCTGTTACTGGAGGATGAAATCGTTTCCAGGCCTGGTGGGGGATTGATTTTTGTTTTGCGTCCGTGCTGTTTGATTTTCCCTGTTTACTAAAACATGAGGCTCCATTAAGGTTCCATCACCTGCATAGTTAATAGCGTTGCATGTGTGTGGGTTATTGTACTAAAACAGTCTACCTTATTACACTTAGGGGTTTTTATCAGTATTTCTTTGTAGTTCTTAATCCAAATGGTCAGTAATAGACTGTTTTCACCAAAACCCAGATATTACAAGAGAAAGATATGTACACACACATCACATCATATGTTAGAAATGGTTCTAGACATATAACATGTTGTTGTTGTTGGTCGACCTCGGTACCAAGGAGCTCCACAATGTCTGTCATGTGGTTTTCTTTACTGTCCTTTGGATTAACCAGCAACAAACACTCAACTTAGCTGCCTTTAGTCATTAATGCTACGGCTGTTTACCTACCACAATATTAGTTTTTAAATCTATCACCAGTGTTAACCCACAGACCAACAGTCCACAGTACAATACTCACTCCTACTGACCACACCATCTGGTCAGCTTTTCATTCACCAGTTTTCCTGTTCCACCTTAAACAGTGCGGCAGCTGCTGCTGCATTTAAGGTGGAACGGTAAAAACTGCTAGGGCGCCTAAGTTAGAGATGTTCTCCTGACATGGGGTCACTAATTAGGTATTGGGTATGGCAGATTCATATTTCCAGCTGTAAACAGAGCTGTTTTGGTATTGATAAAATCCTAATGACACCCACCCCTAAAGCTAGCTAATATGACTTTCATCCAATCTCAGATTTGTCCTGGGGGTCAGTTTCCTTAAATAGATAAGCATGATAGTAGTTATTTGCTGTAGTGGATTTTCAGTAAGTGCACTGTATGCTGTGCACCCATCATCAAGTCTATAAACTATGTTATTGCGTTTAAGTCATATGCACAGTTCTCTGTTTTACACATATCTGTTTACTATAAGTGAGAGCACAAACTAATATAGCCTACCTCTTCCATGTTGGCTTAAGTTTGTTTCCAAGGAATCAAGCAGCCCATTTTCTAGCTCAATAATTATAACCCACTAACTAGAGAACAGTATATACACTTAGCTATGTAACTTTACACTTTTGGGTCGATGTTGTAGGTGTAGAGGTTGCAGAGTTGCAGAGTGTTTGTGTAAATATATCCAAATAGATCTTTAGAATTGAGCCAGGATTTATCTCTTTATGGAATGTTTACTTGAAGCCAAACCACCAGAGACACAACGTTTTTAAGCATTTGGTTAGATCCTGAAGTGGAGAGCTTTGGCCCCGTAGGGTAGAATTCCTGCTGATTTTCTTGCTCAAGCATACCTGATGCAAGCAGGTTCGGGTTTAGTTGGTATGCTGTGCTGGACTCTGGCTTCACGCCTGCCATAATCAGATCAAAACTGAGTATAAATCAGATCATAACTCAGTATAAATATACATTTAACACAGATAAAGCCCTGTTTCTTGAATGCTTGCTCAGATTGTTACTGTAATTACTCTGTTGTATTGTGTACTGTTTTTGTTCTCATTTACTCCAGTGCAAAAAGGAAAATCTATTGAATCTATTATCTATTATGGTTTTGTGGTGGCAGCACATAAGACCGAGTAAAGGCAGCTGTTTAAAGGCGAATGCTTCTTATTGAACAATAGCACAGGATAAACAGCAGGGAAGGTCACTTTTGCTATACAACTTAATATGTTTAACACACAACACCAGCCCCCCCAGTGAACACCACAGAACAACACATATCTTGAATCAACAACTAACTACTTCAGGGTTATTCTTACTGGGAGGGTGGCACTTCCTGAGCATCTCAGTGCATCTCCAATTTGCATGACCATGTCTACTGTGCTCGTGCAGCCACATGGCCAGATGCCAAAATATTATTTTCCTTATCATTACTGTCCAATGAAAACAAGTATTCCCAAAATTGCAACTTCCCAAAAATGGAGAGGACAAAAACATTATTTTCAGTGAAAGTAAATAAATAAATCTGTTGGTCCAGTTATCATGGTGTTTTCTCACAAAAATGAAAATGACAGCTCATGTGTTCAAATAATGTAGAAAAAATAAAATAATAAATAAAACTATTGAGAAAAATAGGGATGCATGTTTTTCTTTGGACCATGATGTTGTTTTTTTACTGATAAGCCTTGTGAAATTAACCTTCAGTATTAGAAATGGGGGGTCTTTCCAGGTTGTTTCCTAACTTTTGTCTCTGCTGTAGTTGTCTATCAATTGTTAAAGGAGAATTCCACCAATTTTTTAGGATGATGTCAGGACCCCATAGATGCAGACAATGCACACAGTACTTACTTGGTTCCTGTGGAAATGGCAGCGCACAAACCATCCAGACTCTTTAGGTCTTGGTAGAAACCAAGGGTTGACCTGGGACAGAGGACAGTGAGTCGAGGTAATGGTAAGAACATCTAGTATTGTCTTAGTGTACATAGATATTTTAACATCTTCAAATGCAGACATGCCTGTGTAAATATTAGAAAATGTGTATATTGCATATAGCAGAGGTCACTAATAGGCGGACTGCGGTCCGTATCCGGACCCATAAAATGGTCCAATGCCGACCCAAACCAATAAACTACTGAGAAGGATTTAATTTTGACTGTGTTTATTTTAAGCAGTGGAGCTTTTCTTGTCTTTACGGTATACGTGTGAACTCAGTGACCAATTGCGTGTGCTGTAAGTTCACTGAAAGCTCCTCAGCCAATCAGATCTGTGCACATTGGGGCGTGCGGCGCGCACACGGGTGAGTACGAACCAAAGCTGAATACTAAAGCGAGTCAGAAAGAATAACGAGCTCTAAAAACAGAAAAGTGAACAGAGAAAACTGGGTGTTTAACAGGAACGGTTCTGGAATGGTTATGGACCTGCTCGTCTAGTTTTGGAGAATACCGCTCTGTAAAACCAACATGTTAATCAGTGAAGCTGAGTTAACAAGAAGACACACGTTTTATTTACTTTCTCTATAAATAAACACTTTAAGATGCTCTTTTTTAAAAAGCATTCTGTTTTTTTTATGTATTTCTTGTACAAAATATTTATTTGGAGTTTTATAAGTAATTCATTCAGTTCAGCATTTACACAGTAAATATACCGAAATATACTGAATGGTATGTGTGATGTGTTGGTGTTTCAGTAGCTGATGGTATAAGATGCTGAAACTAGGCTACTTCAGTAAACAGGATACACCACTGAATGAGAATCAGTTAGAAATGATGATGGTCCGGACCTTGGCCTGAGGATATCTCCTCTAACAGGACCGTACCGAATTCTAATTAAATACCCCTGGTATATAGTGACACAGATACTTTTGTGGTGCATCTGCTGGTAGTACTGATTACTGATTGATCTAGTCCAAGGAGGACTTTAAAAGATAAAACGTCAGGTGAGCACAGTGTTAGGAAGCACACTGGTAGAGTCGGTGTCTGAGAGAGTGCAGAAGAGCTTTATGACAGCATTTGTTTATATAGTACTACTGAGAATCTGAACGTTTACTGTGGACAGTAGTGGAACTAGCTCCTGCCAGTGTGAAAGTGGTTAAGGCATACTTACATGCCTTTAGAGCCTTGATTTACACCACATCACCACCTCTCTCAGGTGACCTCCTGACCACTCACCCCCATGTGATCACAGAAAGGTTTGATGAATAGTAACCGTGGTCATTAATAGTAAATCCTGACTAAAATGTTTTTGCCCCTCATGTATGTACCTCAGATTTTAAATACTACATTAAAATCTCACCCAGAAACTGATCTACAACTATCATCTCAGGCATCCAACAAACTACTCATAATCATTTTCACTTCAGTAAAGGAGCCTTTAGAGGCAATAGACGTCTGGTTACCTTCACCAGCACTGTGAGTGACTCTGTAGGTTCCTTTATAATGTAGAACTTCATCAAATCACTAAGAATGACTTTGTTTACATCTTACCACTTAAATTGTATAGTCTAATTGGTGGATGTGTCCTCTTTGTAGTCATACCTTTGGGAAATGCGTGCTAGATTTGCTTCTCTGTTTCTATTGACACCAATGTTTTATTCAAAATGAATAAAACTGCAGATCTGAGATCAGGTGGGTTCGTGTGGTGACTGGGGCTGATTCTAAGACACTGTTCACTGTCCCCACTGTGCTATTCTCAGAGTGCATGTGCGCATTAGGAATGAATGCCATCGTCAGTTCGTATTACTGGCCCCGTTCCCAGGCTAAATGAAAGAAGTTAATCAAATTTGAGCTGTAAATCCCTGCTCTGTCCTGTGCCGGAGCCATTATTGGCTTGGAGCTTTTATTACATACAGCGAAGCTCAAGCAGCCTGATGAATGTTTCATAAAGTCCATTTTCCATCCTCACCTTTGACCAAAGTGTTTTCCAGTTTGAAGACTGTGTGATTCAGGAGACTTTCTATTGGACTGTTTATCAGCAAATAACGACAGCGGAAGTTAGGCTGGCCTTTATATGACGTTTCGGAAAAGGTTGATGAATTCCGCCAAGCGGAACTTCACTCAGCACGCATTTGCCCAGGTCTCTTAATGAGCTGCGATAATCTAATAGCGTCCAGATCAATTATCTCAACAAAGACGTGAATTTGGCTCAGCTCTCCGAAGCATTTCTGGACAGCTTAGTAAATCACAGTGAATGAAGATTCCTCATGACAGCTTAATCACTCCCTGGTCCCTCCAGTTACAGCTTTTTTTCCCAGTTTAGTCAGAAACAGGAGAGATGAAAACGATCACCCTTCTCCTGCACCTTCTGAAAAGGTCAGTCAGGGCTTGAGTATGGATAGTTCCCAACTTTGAATTTGAATTGTGTAGGGAACTGTCGCAATTAAGAAGCATGCACCATAATTTGGTCTCAATAATATTAATGGTTTGTGGAAAAAATAGCATTAGCAATCAAAGCTCATGGGATTTCCTTGAATCCTCCTACATAACAAAGATGTATTCATCCCATAAACACAGCATAGCAGATGTCCTGTGTTGTCCTAAGTTATCATGAGAGATGATGCCCTGTAATATAGTATGTCGTGATGGCTAACTAGCAAAAGCAAAAGTTAGTAAGTTACACAAGCTGTCAAGACACCAAACCTTATTATGTATGTCATGACGCTTACCAAGCAATTTAAAATTTCAATATTTTAGAGTTTGGTTGAAGCAAACTGTGACTCTTAAGGCCAATGCACACCTAGCATGCTGCACAACATCATGTAGCATCAAGAACTGTCAGGCTGCATAGAATGAAGCATCAAACGCTTCCTCAGCCGCTAAAGCAATCCCATGATGCAACGCAGGCTAATCTACGAGCAGTGAAGTGGTTTTAAAATGTGAGTTATTTTGATTCTCTCTGGAGTTTTAATGTGTTTCTTGTCATATAATCACCTAAAACAGTTTTTTATTTATAACTTTTTAACAAATCCTCGACCATTTAGCAGTTTTATACTCGAGTCATTAGCATTTATGCTAGCGGATTTTTAAGGCTCGGGCTATTGCTTTGGATGCCGGCAGGTAGCTTAGCAACCAGCTAAAACACTGGTCGCGTGCTGTAGTGGGCGGAACAAGCCGTGACGCAGTCTCTCTCTAACTAGATCTCAGTAATCTGTTTTATGAGGAGAGATGAGGAGAGAACGATGCTACGTAAACAGCTGCTACCTAGACAGCCTACTTAGACAGCTCGCTAGGTTTGGAGACACACCCAATGTTTTCAAAAGGTGGTGCTATTTACATTGTCTGAACAAGGTTGTCACAATGTTGATACAACCTTGCTATTAAGTAACCTTGCCATGTGGTATTGCGACTACCTGTTGGCAACTTAGAAAAATTCCATGGAGTTCCATGCAGGTAAGCAATGATGCTGAAAATCTAAGAGTTCAGGGCTGAAAAAGAGCAGATTGTCCATCTCAATTCAAGCACAGAATCAAAAATTTGCAGTTATGTTAAAAAAAGAAAACGAGGGGAAAAATGCAAAGATATGCACCAAGTAGGCGTGTGATGAGGAGCTGCAGTCCATTGTGTTTTCACTGAAAATGTTGCACTGGCTTTCCCGCAGGACTAACTGTTCAGTCTTGACATGTTCATTTTGATGGGTCAAATGGGTTTGATGGGTTGTGATTCATTTGAACTCTCTGGGCTTTTGGATTGATGTTGTCACCATCAACAATAATAGACATTACTTGATATCTGCTTCTTTGTGTATCAGTTTGAGTTGGTCACTGAGCCAAAATCAAACTGATATTTTCACTATTATTTAATGGCTCATCTGTTGTTTTGAACAGCAGCTTGTGCTGCAAGAACAATGTGAGAGCTAATGAGAGTCTGCAAAGAGTCAGACATTAAAACAGACAGATTATGTGGACAGCACAGCGCAGATGTGCTGCTAGATGAAGAGAGCGAGCGCTAATGAAGAATTTCCTCATCTGATCATACAATGCACTTCCACCAGCAGTCAATGTAATCCTGGTTTGGTTGGAAGCGAACCGAGACCTTCGGTTTTGGACCGTATGAGTGGAGTATTGATTGAGCAAACTACAGAAAAAGTTTGATAAGTCCACACCTAACAAAGTACATGTGAAAGAAACATCATCAATGGCAAACTAGCTGTATGCATCGCCCCCCCCCCCAACGTTTCTATGAATTAAACTCATTATACTGACCCACTACGAACTATTGCCTGCCTTGAATGCAGGCCCATGATCCACTGGTGGTCCGGGGCCTACAGGTTGAGATCCCTGCTCTTGAACACAAAGTTTCTAAAAAACGTTTTATGTTTTTGAAGCTTGTTATTGTATCCGAGACAACACAAATAGCTGTAGCATGGTCTACCTTCTTACAGCGTTGCTACAATGTTGTCAAAAGGTGATGCTATTTAAGTTGTATGAACAAGGTTGTCTCAACGTTGTCACAACCTTGCTTTCAAGTAACCTTGCCATGTGGTGTTACGACGACTTGTTGGCTGCTTAGCACATTTCCATGGAGTTTCACGCAGATATAATGAAATGTAATGAAACTTGTGTGGGATTCTAGGAGGTTGCGACAATGTACTGACAATTTTGCCTCTGCATTATCACAATGTTGTCAGATAACATTCTGATTAATTAAATTTCAGCTCTGAGACAACATTGTCAACACCAAAGCAAACTGTGTTTGCAGGGATATTTTACAACCTCTTTTCCAAAAACATCATTATAAACTACCGCCCAAAAGTTTAGGATCACTTTAGTGAATTGCAATTTTCATGCAGTTCACTAAAAATATTGTCTGTTTCACTATTAATTTAAGTATGTATATCAGATGATTTTTAAAGAATAGAAATGTTTGTATTAAAGCCTATTTATGTATATAGGCTTATTTTTCATAGTCCTATTATCAGTAATTCTCAGTCCTCTGTCTAAATCTCCTGGTACGGCCGCCAATCCAAGTTAAGGATGTTATTGGACTAATTGGTTGTCAGGGCACTCTTGCTCAATCGTGATGCACAGCTAAAAAAAACAACATTCTACTAATAAGTGAGCATAAAAGGGAGAACAACATTCTAGGTTAGTTTAGTATCTGAAGCATCAGCAGTTGATGGCTTGCTGATCGACTCAAAATGACCAGAAAGAAACAACTTTCTTTAGAGACCCGTCAGTCCATTGTTGTGTTAAAGAAGGAAGATACTCCATTGAAAACAAGAACATTTCACTGTGATCCCCAACTTTTGAGCGGTAGTGTATGCAAATCGCTTAAACCCTATTTTCAATTGAACATTGTACACAAAATCTTGTTTCTTGAAAAATGTATGCCTACAAACTACTGCTTGTCTTGAAAACAGGCCCATGGTTCACTGGTGGTCCAAAGCCCACAGGTAGAGAAACCCTGCTCTTGAACATAGCATTCCACATGAAACCACTCAGAATAACTTTGTTTACATTTGAACTATTTAACCATATAGCAAATGTGTTGGTGGGTGCATCCTTTTTGTAGCAATGCCTGTGGGACACTATAGTTGGTAGATTAGCTTCTTCTCTGGTTCTGGCTGTGTCACTGCAGTGCCTTTTTGAACTCGGGTGGGTTGGTATGGTGGTTGGACCTGATTCTAAGACACCGTTCACTGTGCCCACCGTGTTACGGAGCTGTTATAACATTTTTGAAGGTGAAAAAAAACAAATGTCCACCATTTTGAGTAATGTTAGAACTTGTTTGTTTGTTTGTGTGAACCGAATCGAAAGTGCAAGCAGTCTGTTGTCAAAAGGGACACATCTCCACCGATTTTACATTCACATCCCGTTTCAGAACTGCTCCACATCCTCTTAATAGCTCCGAAGACGTGAGCAGATATCTCACCAATCTTAGAAGCTGCCGTCACTCAGGCTCCCGCCTGTCAGCGGCTACAAGCTGAGAGATGTTTTATCTGCAGAGCACACACACACATAAAGTGGAGACATCCTATTAGAGCTGAACAAATGTCCCCATTGTTTGAGTTTAATTAGGCTGCACAAAGAGCCCGAGCGAGCACGAGCAGAGAGGAGGGAGTCGGAGACTGTAGCTTGACGTCGGACTCAACAATGTAAATCTCTATAATTAAATTCTTTCCGTTAAGAAAATACACTTACTTAGTGTCAAGTTTAATATGGCCAAATGGTATTGGTGCTCTTCATACTGTCATTACCTGCATTATGAATTAATCAGGTGGATTTTTTAAAAAGATACTTCGCAGACAGAGGTCAATTGTTTTCAGAAGGTTTGAAGCCAATTTCTGTGATTTTTTTTTTAACTGCTATTTATTAAAAACTAAGAACTAGAAACACAATTATCATATTTAACAAATTTTTTACTCAATACAGAAGCCATCAAACTACTAATGGGGGCTGCAGGGCCCCTCAACATACATGACAGCTTATTATACATCCTCAGCTGGGTTATAAATGAATAAAAATGAATTTTGACATTTCATTCTTTGCACAATATAATATACAATCACTGTCCAATGAAAACAAAGTATCTCAAAAAAGGGACTTTACAGGGGACGGCAAAAACAGTCCTAAGTTTAATGTAAATGAATGTAAAGAGGTTTAATCCATGCAATTTTGGAGCATTTCCATTGGTTTATTGAGCACAAAACTTTCACAGGACATGTAGAACAGCTGTCGTGTTCAAATAATACAGAAAAATGAAAAACAACATAAATGGAGATGCACGGTTATCTCTGGACAGAGAGAATTTACAAGGGATGCTATAGAACTATTAGTCAATACTTTATTCAATATCTGAAGATGATATTTATTAAATGTTATGTAATGTACCATCATTGTCTGTTTGCATTTTGTTGCAAATACTATTTTTTATTAATTATGTATTTAAAAGGATTCTAGACACATAAGATGAGACAACGCAATCTTCAGCCTTTTACACAAGTAAACTAGCAGGTAATGTTGAAAATGATATAGCTGATGGGCTTCTATTAGATATTTGTTCTTTTTAACTGAGCAAAGAAAAAGCAGGATATATTCTCCAAAAACTCCAAAAAAAGATCTTTTCCATGTGGTGGGAAGATTTGGGAATGAGCCTCCAAACTGGAGGGAAAGTCTGAGAGGAAGTACAGGTTTCAGCTCGAAGTAGTGCTTCAGTACTGAGTTGTGGAACCTCTTAGTAGCTCCAACGTCTCTCAGCACAGAACCTGACGTTTGTTTGACTTGGTTTTAAAAATTTTGGTCTAAAATAACATGCTAAAGCTCTAAAGTCAGAGATGTGGCCAATCACAGAGCTGTACAGATACAGTTAACAGTAAAACAGAATTTAAATAAATACTAAAAGGTAACTAGTCACTGAACACAACTGGCTGAAATGTAAATGAGTGAAAAGTAGATTCCTTCACTCACTAATGTACTTTAGTAGAAGTAAAAGTATTACCGTTAGAAAATACTCTGAAGAGTACAAAACCAGCAGTATTTTACTGAAGTGCATGTACTTAAGTAAAACTATTACTATTAAAAAAATTCTTAACAAAGTACAATTCTGTAGTATTTTACTGAAGTATATGTACTTGAGTAGATGTAAAAGTATTACTATTCGAACATTCTCAGCAGAGTACAATTCTGTAGTATTTTACTGAAGTACATGTACTTGAGTAAAAGTATTAATATTAAAAAATACTCAGCAGAGTACAAATCCAGCAATATTTTACTGAAGTACATGTGCTTGAGTAAAAGTATTTCTATTAGAAAATACTCTGCAGGGTTCAAATCCAGCAGTAATTTACCGTAGTACATGTACTTGAGTAAAAGTATTACTATTTGAAAATACTTAACAGAGTACAATTCTGTAGCATTTTGCTGAAGTGCAATTAAGTAAAAGTATTACTATTATAAAGTACTTGACAGAGTACAATTCTGTAGTTGTACTTGTCTGTAGTATTTTACTGAAGTACTTACATGAGTAACCAGTTACTAACCACCTCTGGTCACAATATATAGAATTCTTTTCAAATGGCTGGTAAGAACATGCTGCAGTGTATATCACATTGGAATTGATCCATGAACTGCTGATTGATTGATTCAATCAGACTTAATCACATTTCTAAGTCCAGTAAGTACATAACAGACCCTCAGCAGAAGGTTTTCTTCTTTAGTTCAGTCACTCATTTTGTTGGCCTTTCTTCAGTCTGCTGTTCATTCTCTAATGTTTCAGCAATTACCATCCAGAAAATCACACATCAGCAATAATTCCACGATAATGATATTACTGTCTTGCTTGGGATCAACTATATTATATTATATTATGATTTCCTGCATTTCCCTTTTAGTTCACAATACACAACCTACTGATGGCTTAGTGACCCCTGTTGCCCTCTTCCTCACTGTTTCCCCTGATGATTTTCTAATTATCTTTATTTTCTAATATTTGTTTCTTTCTGTTTAGGCCTATTAGATGGCTAATGTGGTGCAGATTACTCACCCAAAGAATTAGATAAGCTTGTTTATTAGCTTAAACAAATGAAAATGCCAATGCAACATTGTGCAGATATACATCGCAACCAAAATGTGTTTAACAGCTCATCAACTGTTGCTTTTAATTTGCACACATCATTTCCTACATTCCCATTTAAGAGTCAGAAGTAAAGCTGAACAGTATCAATTTAGATATTATCAACATGCTCGACAAGATTGGAAAATCATTTTTTCCCCCCATTTGCTTTGAGAAATGTGTCACATAGAAATGTTACAGTGATGCAGTTTATAACATGTTGAGAATGACGTCCTATATCAGCTGGTCAGCTTGCCTGCTTGGTGCAGGGATCAAAGGATCCACATACTAAAGTAAATGTGTCCCAAAGCCTGAAAGTCAATGCAGAACATTAAGAATTGTCTCTTTCTAAACTTTTTCTGCAGTTTAAGTCAACTTTTTTGCCATTTTAATGAGCTCTGTCACAGTTGACTATTAGTCACTTTAATTGATATGTATATTTTTTATTTATTTGTTTTTTTGTTTGTATATATATATATATATATATATATATATATATATATATATATATATATATATATATATATATATATATATATAGTTTTGATTTTTACAAAAAGGTATATTATGTTAGGATCTATTAATAAAATAACTATAATTAAGGAACTTTTAGTCGGCTACCACCAGAAATTGGCAGCATGGACATTTCCACCAACGCATGCCTGCATTCCTGAGGCCAGCTGACTGTCCATAGGTGCTGTTATTTCTGTAGCACAATAATGCAGTCCATGCGTTCACATGATTGGTTGCTTTGCAGCTGTTTAAAATGAGTTTATTACTTTCTTATTAATTATTTAGCTGTTATGTTCATTATGAGCACTGTGGCCACACAGCGAGCTGATCCGGGTTCGATTCCCCGTCTGGGCCGTTCTTTGTGACATGTGTATACTCTCCCCATGCTTGAGTGGGTTTCCTCCGGGTACTTTGGTTTCCTCCCGCAGTCCAAACACATGCATGTTAGATTGATCGCTCACTCTAAATTACCTATAGGTGTGAGTGTGCACGTGACTTGTGTGCGTGAGTGTGCGATGAGATTGACTGGAGACCTGTTCATGGTGTTCCCCACCTTCGCCTGATGACACTGGGATTGGCTCCAGCCCCCTTGTGACCCCGGCTGGAGGGATAAAGTGGAAGATGATGGATAGATGGATGGATGGATGGATGGATGTTAATTATGCATACACATTATTGCATGATTAGCATTTTATATAGACTGTTTAATAATTTGTGGATTTTTTTTTTCTACATGTATGTGGTCCAGCTCCCGCGCACACTTAACTGGGTTCCATGCATGACATTGACATTTAGTTCCGCGCTGCAAGATATTGTGGTGGGACGTGTGAGTCATGCGGGAATGCAGACCTCTAGTATTGGGTCACTCAAAGTGAAAGGTTTTTGCTCCAGCATGACACTGACCTTGAACCATTTCAGTAAAATAATCCATATCAGCCTGAAAGGCACAGTAAGACAAACAGCTTGTTCGATTTGAAGGGAATGAAAAGATATGAAAATGTATTATGGCTGCTTTTGCAACATAAACCTGCAGAAATGATTTTAGATGTGGGCCCTTAAATTACTATGCTGCTTCAAACAATGGCAGTATTGTGCATTTTTAAAGTTAAAGCTTATTAAGCGAGGTAGCATTTTTAATAATGATTATTTAAGCCTGGGTCCCGGGAATCCAATTAAAGGTTGTAATGTAATTCGTTTAAAATGCTTTCTAAAAAGCTACATTGCAGTTGCGATGTTAATGTGTAACCGCTGTGTAATTTCATTTCCCTCCTCTGGCTCGGCTGATCACGACAGAGGAAGTTAAAGCCCTGTAGGGGGTAACTGTGGGCGCCTGCAGTGCAATATAAATTGGTGTCTTTAACTGCTTACCGGTTCGCTCCTAGCGTGGGAGGTGAATCTTGGGCCTGCAGTAGGAAAATTAATTATACAGACTTGTGGCCAGAGAGAGAGTTACAGCACGGATACTGGAAAGGCCTTGCTTGAAGACTGACGTCATTGGAGCCTCAGGAACGGTGACTGTCCCAAGTCAACTGGATCATCTGAGGGACAAAGGAGGCACACACTAGCTTTAACTTGTAAAATAAAAAAAAACCTTATATTTCTGCCATTCAGGGCCAGATTTAGTACCTATCTCAGACCTTGTTGCCATTAATATATACATGTTGCAATTTACTAACTACAAAGGGCTTAATAAAAACGGAACTGGTTAAAGTATATTTCCTAACACTGTTGGTATATTTTAAATAATGAGTCGACTGTTTTCTCTCTATTATGAAACACTATGATGTTGGGATCGTTGCTTTATTAGCTACTCGTTACTCTTTACTTGATTGTGTTTTGGCTTCTGTTGTAGAAACATTAGTCATTGTTTGATGCACTGTTTAGAGCTATGAAGACTCATTCACAAGTTTCCTATTGACCAGGAAGCCCTTTAAAATACATATGTAAAATAAAATATATATCATTTTTTTTTACCTGTTCCATCAAAACCAAGACATTACTGAGTTACAATGAAACTACATTAATGACAACCAGAATCAAAAAGTGATGGTAATGAAGTCTGTGTACTGGCTATCTTTTAATTAAGTTGGACAATTAATTAAGTAATGATTAATTTCCTGGAGTGCATGGCCTGTCATGTTCCAGAGCGCAGTTAGGGCTTTATAAAGAAATCAGAATGGGGCAGAATAGGACTGGGGTGTGAATTATTTGCCTATTCGTCCTTTTGCTTGTTCAGAATTGTAGTTTGTGACCCAAATTGTAGTACAAATTACTGAATCTTCTGCCTACCTATTCAATTAAAGGAACATAGTACATAGACAATCAGAAATAACCACTTTTTTACATTAGCCTCAAAAGATGAAGTGGAGTCAAATTACACATCAGTTAATGGAAAGCTGTGATGTAGATATCATTTTCTGGACTGTTATCTCAAGATCACAACTTAATTGTGTCAAGGTTAAGAAAATGTTATTTTCTTAAGATCACATTTCATAACTTTATTATCTGGAGACCATAAGAAAAAATATGTTGGATCTTGAGGGAAAAAAAAAACTTGTCATATCTCCAGGTAACAAGAAATTGAATTTTTGCCACTTATGTAATAGCCGTAATGAAGAATGCCGCCTGTAATGGACAGGCGGTCTGTCCAGGGTGTCTTCTGCCCAGTGAGCACTGGGGTAGGCTCCAGCACCCCCTGCAGTCACATAGTGTAAGCGGTTTATAAGATGAATAAATGTATGAGCGAATAAATGTATGCATGACTGAGTGAGTAAATGAATCAATGTATGTATGAGTGAATCATTCATTGATACATTCACTCATACGTTTACTCATACATTCCCTCATTCAATGAATGCATGAATGAATTAATGTATGGCCAAATGTATGACTGAATGTATGAGGTGAATCATTCATTCAAATATTCATTCATTCAATGAGTTAATGAATGAATGTATGGCTGATTATATGAGTAAATGAATAAGAATTTAGATGATATGGCTGGTCATATGTATGAGTATTTTACATATGCATAATATTTTTAACAGCACTAACAGCACTAAAGAATTTGAGTTCAGAACCTTAATGATCTCTTTTATAAAGAATTGAGTATTGTTAACGGAAAAACAGTATTGTGACATCTGTAAAAAGCTTAAACAACAATCCAGACAACAAAAGTGTTATTGGTAATCCAGGAGGCATCAACAATTTACTAACACGCCAGCAAAATGCGGACAGTCTTAAGAAGATTACCCAAAAAGTCATTAATCTTCAAGATCACAGTCAGATATTCACTGAGCGGGGCCTTATCGAGGGCAGCACCGTATCAACAGGAAATTATTGTCGACCGTTCCACCGTGTGCTCGTCTGGGAGCGCACGCCACATGACTGATCCGAGACTACCCACAGTCTCTTATTTTAGTGGTTCGGATTCAAACAGACGTCTAATCCCACGTAAAAGCATTGGAGTCATAGCTGAGAACTCCTGAATGGAGATTACAGGATAAAGCCTTCACGTTCCTGCGCCTGCGAAAGCCTCCAGATGTTCGCACACTATGAAATAACGTCAGGACTTACCTAACCTCACGGAAATAAGAACCACACCAACTGATTTGTTCGATTCGTTATGTAAGTGAATGGCTGAGCGCACAGATGAAGCTTATCTAGGAACATAAACACGCTGTAGGGTTATTTGACCTTCCACTGATTCTGTTTAGCTCCAAATGTTTTGGTTTCCTTAAGACTGACAGATGAGGCTTATAATATGTCTTACTAAAGCAGCACGGATTAATATGATTCTCCGAAACGATGGTGCCAAAATTCCAGCCCTCCCAGCTGCTCCGGTCTGCCTCCGATGGGTAGCTGTTGCCAAATGTCAAATAAATTCCGTAATTATTTCCGTTGATGAGAGTCCGGCCGAGGTTGGAAATCCTCTTAAGGATTCGACGAAAGGACCACACAGACTGGAAACCCATTTCCCCTACATTTTCACAAACCATTGCACGGCTAATCTGAGGGAAAACAATAACGTCTCTCCAAGATTTATTATTTTGTTTATCGTCCCAGCATCCGGTGCAATTCAGGGAATATAAAGAATGCAATTTTTATGGCAAAGGAGGCCATTCTTTCCGTCCTCCAGCCACGAGAAGATGGTCATTACAGACCAGGCAGAATTATTTGAGCAGATGGCTGAAAATATTGGACCTAAATTGCGCGTTAAGTGCACTGTCAATATTCTGCACTTCACTCGGAGAATCCTAAGTTCCTTGTACCTCGGCACTCCTCGTTGTGTCGTCCGCTAGCCAGCCGAAGTCAACTGACCTGTGGCTCCTCTAGAGATGTGCCTGCAGCACTTAGAAGAAAAGCTTTTCACACATCTCTCTTTGTGCTCCCCCCACACTCTCCCCACTCCCCCCCATTGGCTCAGTCTACGTGAAGTCATTTGCAGCACAGCGTGGGCTTCAAAAATAAACCAGGTCTTCTAAAATGCAATTCTCTGAAAGCAAATCGGCTTATCTGCACCCGGTCCGTGGACTTTGGCTGCACATTCGCGTTCAAAGATAATAAAAGCAAGAAGTAACAAGTTGAAACGAGGCACCGAAGCCAGCCCTCCAGATGGTCATTTAAACCGGCCGAAGCACCTTCGGGCCTCCAGTTTGGATGCTTTATTACACCCACCTAACTGGAGGACAAGAGGTCGGAGCAGGTGACAACACAGCTGTATTGATTCTCGTTCAGGACAGAGGGGTAGGGGGGCTGCTGTTAGCATTCTCCACTGCTGCATTATTCCCGCCGCTGGGAGCCTGGCTCCATTCAGCCTGATCTACAGTCTCCCTCCTCCTCTTCCACTGTCTGGCTGCAGGGTTAAAGGATTTTCAGAATTTCTGTGTGAATTCAGTATTTAAGATGTAAACAAAGGCATTCAAAGTGGTTCAATGTGAAATGCTCCATTCTAGAGACGTACTAAGTCATTTGATGACAGTGGACCTGAAAGGACCCGAATGTCTGAGAAGTTTAATGCCTATAAAGCAGGGGTCACTATTAGGCTGGCCGCGGTCCAGAACCAGACGCTGTTCAATGCGGACCCAAACTGATAAACTATGGAGAAGGATTTAATGTTGATAGTGTTTATTTTAAGCAGTGGAGCTTTTCTTGTCTTTACGGTGTATGCTCCCCAGTCAATCAGATGGAGCCAACCACAGCGTCATCGGGCGAAGGCGGAGTACACCATGGACACGTTGCCAGTCCATCGCATGGCCAACACACACTTACACCTATGGGCAATTTAGAATAACCAATCAACCTAACATGCATGTGTTTTGACTGGGGGAGGAAACCGGAGTACCTGGAGGAAACCCACTCAAGCACAGGGAGAACATACACACTCCACATAGAACAGCCCGGATTTCTCATATGAGTGTGAGAATAGTCCTAACACAATTTCAGCCCAGATTTAAAGTCCTGGCTGGACAACCAAGAGCTCACTTCTTTCACTGAACAAGAGAAAGTGTGGAGGAATACAAGAGACAGATAAACTGTTAAGATGTGAAACTTAGTTAACAAACTACTAAACATTTTATTTCCCTTTTTATTATAAATAAACACTTTGATGTGTTTTTTTAAAGCATTTTAAATGTAGCCCTTGTTTTTACTTAAAGTGATTAAAAAAAGCATTTATTAGGTTCAGCATTTCAGTTCAGCATTTAAACAATAAATATACTGAACGGTATGTGTGATGTGTTGGTGTTTTTAGTTGCTGATGGTATAAGATGCTGATAAGAGGCTACTTCAGTAAACAGGATACACCACTGAATCATAACACAAGTTAGAAATGCTGACGGTCCGGACCTTGCACTGAGGAAATCTCCTCTAGGTGGACCTTACTGAACTCTAATTGAACTCCCTGCTCTAAAGGCTGCCTCAAAGAAAATAATTACATGAGACATTGTTTTACAATAGTTTTAGTAGAAGTAGTTGACCTAACATGCTTTTTAAATCTATTTAGTATAAGATGATACATGCAGTGTGTTGCAAATGTCATAGACCCAAGTTTCCAACACCGCCCCTGTAAAGGAATCTATTTATCCAGCTTTCTCTGCAGTGAACCATTTCGCATCAAGCCACTCTGAATGCCTTTGTTTACCACTCCATGCAAGAGAGGGTAATCAGGAGACTTAGGAGAATTCCTGGTGGGCCAACCACAAGAACACTCAAACTATAAATGGTACTGTGTATTTATGGCATATGTATCTTCCCCCAAACATTAGGTGTTTCTCTTTATCCTTTCACTGTAAGAAAAATGATGTTGTCACAAAAATGGACTGACTACCCTAAAGTCCAGACCTCAACATCACTGAATCTTTTTGGGATTACTTGGTTAAGGAGAACAATGGACTAACCACCCCAAAGTCCAGACATGAACTTCACTGAATGTGTTTGGGATGACTTGGTTAAGAAGAACAATCTACTGACCACCCCAGAGTCCAGACCGCCACATCACTGAATGTGTTTGGGATTACTTGGTTAAGGAGAACAATCTACTGATCACCCCAGAGTCCAGACCTCAACATCACTGAATGTGTTTGGGATTACTTTGATAAGAAGAACAATCTACTGACCACCCCAGAGTCCAGACCGCCACATCACTGAATGTGTTTGGGATTACTTGGTTAAGGAGAACAATCTACTGATCATCCCAGACTTCAAACCACAACATCACTGAATGTGTTTGGGATTACTTTGATAAGGAGAACAATGGATTGACCAAACCAGAGTCTAGACCTCAACATCACTGAATGTGTTTGGGATTACTTGGTTAAGAATAACAATGCACTGATCACCCTAAAGTCCAGACCTCAACATCACTGAATCTTTTTGGAATTACTTGGTTAAGGAGAACAATGGACTGACCACCCCAGAGTCCAGACCTGAACATCACTGAATGTATTTGGGATTACTTGGTTAAGGAAAACAATGGACTCACCACCCCAGAGTCCAGACTGCAACATCACTGTATGTGTTTGGGATTACTTGGTTAAGGAGATGCAGAAAATACAACAAAATGTTTTGGAGGGCTGGGAAAATGTCCCAGTAGACGTCTTTGGGGGAAAAACTGAAAAGCTCTTATGTAAAAGCTGTATGTAAATGTTTTAATGTGCAGTTTAATATTTTCTTTTTTAAAACATGTCTACTGAGGTTTCTTCTGTGAAAATCCCACGCAGGGAAAAATATCTGTACACTCTAAAACTCAATAGATGACTTGCATTTCAGATAATCCTGCAGCTAGTTGAAGTGTTAAAGCTGTTTTAAGGCAGGGCACCCCTTCACACATTCACAGCCGCAGCAGGAAGATGGACACGCTACTAAAGCGTCATTGGCTCATCTGTCGTCGTGGGCGTCTGCGCATGCATTATGCAGATGCAGTTTTCCATAAATATCTAATCATCATCAACCTCACCTGCAGCCCGCACTTAGCTATTTCCATCATCACAATTTGTGTGTTAGGCCAAAACCACATGCCAGGCTTGATCTGTTTAAGGCTCTGCTGAGCCAGTTGACATTTCACAAGGAGCAATAAAAGAGAGATATCCGGAAATAGAGAGAGAGGCCATGCAGTTCTTTCTGGAACACAATAGAAGTGCTTTGTCCTCTGAATCTCAAACAAGTTACAGGACGTATCTCAGGCTTACGAGAGATTTTAGGTCCTGTGATAAACTAGACTGGCATCAACAGCTGGGTAAGCTTTTCACTCATTCTTGGTCTGATCACATAAAAAAAAAATCCTTTCTGTACTTTCTAAATGTGCTGTTCACTCTCCACCTATTCAGACTAAGGCAGTTTAGCCCTGTCCACTCACACTAAAGTTATAAGGGGTGTTAGGACTGCTTATTAAACAAGGCACAATACAAATAGGCAATCAGAGCTCAATTACATCAACCCACCATCACACAGCGCTTCTCTAGCCACGGCTGACAGTTTCTTGACCCTATGAACCCTATGGCCTATAAACTCATGCAAGAACTATGATTGGTCAGTATCAAATGTGTGGTGTGGCCCTAACCAAAACATGAACTTCAGTTGTGGGCATTGTACTTTTTCTATTCATTTAAAGGATAACACTGCAATTCTTCCTTTTTCTATTGGCAACTTTTCCTTCAAATCTTTTCAGGAGCAAGAGATCTTCAAGTACTGGTACTACTGCATCCATGGCCCTCTCGTCCACAGTAGAGCTAAATGGTTCTCAGGACCCCACTGTGCCGTTTCGCACTGGTGCAGACTTGTGGGACTCATGAGGAACTGCTTGTGGTTTCTTTTTCCATCTATTATGCCAATAAATAAGATTTAAGAAATAAATAAGGAAACTGCTAACCAGCTCATTGCTACACCCACCACAAAAAACACGTCTGATAATGTCTGTCACTTCCAACTCCAAACCAAATCCTCTAAACACGTGTTATTTTGAAATCCGTTACTAAAACTGTGCGGTGGGTTTAACTAGTAGCGGGCTAACTGTATAAGCATTAGCATATCTCAGCAGGACAAATCACCATGCAACAATTATATTATATTCCTGTCACTTCAACACCAGATTTCAGTGATCTCAGATATGAGTCTTTGTCCTCTAAACGAATGGTTCATGCATCAGTTCAGCAGAAATCATGCTGTACTTCAGTGGTAGCGAAGCCTAGCAGGCTATGGCTCAAAACGCTACAGAACACGTTTGATTTCAGCTTTTTCAGCCAATTTTGACCTTCTTATAACTTTCTCAATCTTTTTAAAAGCAAAGCAGACATAGAACCGCTACTGAGGTAAGTGGGGTGTTAGCTAGTAGAGAGGAGCCCCCTAGCTTTAGCTTAGCTAGGAGGCTGCAAACACCACAGAAAATGCTTAATTTCTGGTGAATGTGTTTCTCACATCAGTCGCTTGACTGTTTTCTTCCTCAAAGTTAATCTGTTATTATTACTTGTCAGTAAGGCTTCTGTTAGTCAGAACTGAGTCTGTCCTTTGGTGAGCAAAGCTGGCAGCATACTAGTCAAGCTAATGCTAACCAGCTGCCCTGTCCTGGTTTAGCAGCTCTGTGTAACTTTTAGAAACTGGTGTTAAATTGAAGTTTTTTGACATTTGCTGAGCAGTGGATTGAAACTTGTTGAAAATATTATTTATTTGGCATCAGTGTGAGTGAAAAAGCCTTATTTACTTGTTTTCTGGTTTAAAAAATAAAGCAGTAGGATGTGGTGGAACAATGTTGACATAATCATAGGATCAATCAGCAAATAGTTACGTCAGTACAGCTAACCATTAGATTAGGCATTAGATGCTGAACCACGTCCATGTGGAATGCCATTGGGACAGTTACCCTCAGTGCCCAGAACCATTCGGCCCTACAGTGGAGAAGAGGCCTCCATAACCTGCATCCTAAACAATGTGTCTCCTGAGCTTCATAGAAAATGTGGACCATGATTTTTTTCTCCCACTGTTTCCTCATCAGCCAGTGTTGCACGCTGTTTTGTAGAGGAACAGAATCTGTCGAAGAGTGTCGAAGCCCATAAGCTCCTCATTCCATTCCTGAGCATGTACAATCTGCTCCCAGCAGGCAGGCGGCTCAGCTCCCCATTAAAGAAGACTGTTTACTGTAGGGTGCTTAGCACACTCTATGAAACTCTGAAGCTCACTCTACGTTGCGTCATGCATTATGTATGCTGTATACGATGTGTGCATCACTTCTGGTGCGTGTTCTGTTTTCTGTCAGTCATGCCCAAAAATCTGAGCTATAGATGTGATACTATGGCAAGCAAGCTGGATCATGAAAGGTTTTGTACATCACCGCTTTCCATCATGTTATTCTGGTCATGTCATTCCACTGTGATGTCTTGTTTCATAAGGCAGAATACACCCATACACCCGTACTGAATGTCTTCAAAATCCTTTGCAGACATTTTATCTTATGATGCTGCTTGAAGTGAAATATCGTAAGCTGCTTGCAGTTGGGTCAAGATATGATTTACCAGGTCAAGTGATTTAGGAATGATGGACTGATGTTTTCCTGACACACAAATGTTTTAATGTTTCAATAATGTTTATTTGATCACTCCCCATTTACATACACAGTAAAGAAAGATAAAATTCAATAGCTTAAAAATAAATTGGAACTTTTTCCCTGACTCACTCAGCAAAGGAGGTAGGGGGTGTAAGAGAATTCAAGTCATTGGTGGTCATTTTCTTATTTCTAAATATTTTTTGAAGTATTAAATATTAAATGCTTTTATTGATAAAAATACACCTTATTGAGTCAATTCAATCCCAATTTTATGCATTCAAAGCTTAATTTAAGCTTGTTGTATTAGAACTAACTTATTATTTTTTCAAACCATTTATTTAGACTGAAGGCCTTATACCTTTATTACCATTAACACAATTAGTGGAAACATGTAACTTGTTTTTCATGTAAATAAGTGCTGACACATTAGAAATCCTATAGGGGTAACAAAAATTAGCATGATCCTAAATAAATTGTTATGATGTTCATGGACTAAAACTGATGTTCTAGCTGTAATAGTAATTCTAGTCTAGTAATTACAGATATACTTCATGTCTTGTTCACTTTAGTGTACATAATGCATATTCACAGCAATGTAGAAGAAGCATTAGCATCTGAAATACAGAACACATAAATGCAGCTGACATACGGCACTGTCCTGGGAAATACAGGACTTCAGCTCAGCCTAACTGGTCTCATTATGTCCTTAACAGCATTGACAGGTAGATTCATTCAGGAGGAGAGCCAGTCTGATTGGTTTGCAAAGGCAGGTAGGTCCCACTCTGCCACATGTCTGAAGCGGTTTGATTCTCTAGGAGAAGACGTCTAGAATTTAAAGCATCTTTCCTTCTTTGCATGTGGGGTCCGGCGACCTTGACATGTCAGTTTGTTCAATGGTGTCGCCTGAAGAGCAGATCTGAGCCTTCGCTGGTGTCAATGAAATTTTATACACAGTCTGAATTATATTAATAATTCATTGCTGAACCTTCCAACCCTCGTGCTCCAGAGGCATTACACAGATGTTCAGCTGGACTTCCAAACCAAAGTGTTGCCACTGCTTATGTATACCCACTGTGTGATTTTGGTGTGTGTGTGGGGGGGTGGGGGGTGTTTTGGGGGCTGTTTGGGAGTGTTATCAGATGTTTAATTTCTCTGGGAAAAAATAAGTAATTTTCAACAATATGGCTGTTCGAAAGTTTGCACACCCCTCTACTATGTCACCATGAACATGAAGGTAGAAGAAGAGGAAAGATGAAAATGAATACAAATGATAAAGAATGAAAAGAAGAAAAAAGGATTAGAAGAAGAAAAAAAACAATAAGGAAGGATGATAGACGGAACAATGATGAGAGAAAGAAAAAAGGATGAGAAGAAGGATGAGAAAAAGAGGAAAAAAGAGAGGAGAGGTAGAGGTAGAATACCAAAAAAAGAAAGATAAAAAATACAAATGAGAAAAAAGGATGAAAACGGAATTAAAAGAAGAAAGAATTATGAAAATGGAGAAAATTAAAGAGGAATAATAAGAAAAAGAAAAAAGGAAGAAGGATGAGAAGAAGAAGGAACAAGGATGAGAAGAAAAATGAGAAACAAGAATGAGAAGAATAAAAAAAACAATAAAGAAGGATAAAAAGGAAAAATGGAACAAAAAGGAACAAGGATGAGAAAAAGAAAAAAGGATGAGAAGAAGGATGAGAAAAAGAGGAAAGAGGAGAGAGAGAAGCAGAATCATGGAAAAAAGAAAGATAAAAATGCAAAGAAGAAAAAAGGATGAGAAAGGAAGAAAAAGAAAAAGAAAGAAGGAACAAGGATGAGAAGAAAAAAGAAGGAACAAGGATGAGAAAAAGAATAAAGAAGAGAGGAGAAAGAGACGCAGAAGATAAAAAAGAATAAAGATATAGAATGAAAAGAATGAAAAGAAGAACGATGAAAATGGAGAAAAAATAAAGAGGACTTATAAGAAAAAGAAAGAAGGAACAAGGAAAAGAAGAAAAAGAAGAAAGAATAAGGATGAGAAGATAAAGAAAGGAGGATGAAGTTGGAGTATGAGAAAAGGCACAGAATGAAAAGATGTAGTAAGAAAAGAAGAAAGAAAGAAAAAGAAAGATGAAAAAGACAAAAAAGGAAGGAAAATTAGAAAGGAAGGAAAAGAAAGAAAGAAAAAGAAAAGAAAAAGAAAACAATAAATGATTAATAAATTATAATCAATGTTGACATGTTAACGTTATGATGATGATGATTTATGTAGACAGATTTTGCCTCGTATCTGTTCTCAGCCAGTTTCATCACTTCACTAGAAGAGTCTGCAGGTATCTTCATAGTCGAGTGTGCACAGTGTGCTGCAGAAGCTTTCAGTAAGTGGCTAAAACTTGCAAATACAGAGGAGAAATGACTTTGGCTATAATCATATTTGAAGTGATCGAATATGCCAACATTTGTATTTACCAGCGCGGGAGCCCGGAGGAGCCTTTCTACAGTCGTTCAGCAAGTGTTTGAATATTCAGAGCAGAAGTTGTGCTGCGTGTTTGCAGGGCTGAATACGGACCGCTCTCCCGTTTTCCACTGTGCTGTAAATTCCTTTTATAGTATAAAAGAACAATCCATTCCTTTTGAAATGTCTAATTTGTCAAATCGTTACAAGAAAGTAGAAGTGGAGGTGTTAAATGGTGCGTGTTTACACAGAAGGTAATTAGAGGGATTCACCAGCTCCAAACACCTGCTGGGATGCGAGTCCTGAGAAGGACCTTGTTGCAGAAAGCAGAAGTGTCTGCGAGTGTCCGTGCAAACACAGCAGAGATTGTTATAATGAGACCGCTAAAAACAAAACACTTGAAGGGGAAGCCGAGAGGAGGCCTTAGAGACCGTTACTGCTCTCTACAGCTTTGTTGAAATGGAGGGCTATCGTCTGGAGGACGCTCTGAGCGCTGATGTAATATAAATAAAAGGAATAAAAATGCTGGTCGACCTGATGAAGTGAATCATATTTAATTGTTATTTAGGAAACATCTGATCAGTGAAAGCACAGCACTCTGTTGGCAAATAGCCTCGTAAATCAGGAGCGACATAAAAGCACTATTTCTTTTATTACGTCTGTTGTTTGTTATCTTTGATGATACATAAAATGGGGGAACTGGCATGATGAAAATGGAATCAGATTGTAAATATTGTGAACAGGGTTGGGATGCAGATGTGAGTCTGAGGGAACTGCATATACACACAATCGCACTTTTCTCCACCAAAGCAGACCCAGAACAGGGAGCATGGCTGGGATTAAGTTCCTCTGATCTCTCAAATGATTAATTGTGGATTTTTATTGATGCTTTGATCTGCTCATTTTAGAAAGGTCATGATGGAACTGATGGGCACCTGATAAATCTATTACACATACAAAAAAATTGTACCTATAATAGATTTATCTATTAAAAATACCTTAAAATCACTCAGACATCCATCTCACATATTCAAATATCGGAATATAACTTTTACCATTCACTTTTACCATTCACTTGATTCACCCAAGCAGAAAATGATGATATTACATCATCATCTTCTGCTTTAGCCCACTAGTCGGGGTCACGGGGGGTGTGGCTGCAACCAATCCCAGTCCATTGCATGGCCAACACCTACCAGCAATTTGGAGGGACCGATCAACCTAACATGCATGTCTTTGGACTGTGGCAGGAAACACACTTAAGCACAGGGAGAACATGCAAACTCCACACAAAACAGCCTGGACTGGGAATCTAACCCAGATTGCTTGCCATGAGGCGACCACCTTGCCGCATGTTATTAAAGGTGCCATAAAATAGAAAACTGTGTTTACATTGGTGTAGTTGAATAAGGAGAGTTCAGAACACACATATCATGAACCTCTAACACTGTAAATCCTGTATTTACAGAAGAGGAACGATAAAACAAACCAATTCCAAAATCCTAAACTGTCCTGTAACAGTCTCGACTCTTTAATAGTTATGCCCACAGCAGTTGATGAAAATGATGGAATCTTTTCTGGCTGTGACGGGAAAGCTAGCACTTTTCAATCCCTATCCAAAGAACCGAACTGCTACTGTTCATGGTCGATCATCTTTAAACGTGGCTGGACTTCCTACTCACCAGCTTCTTAACCAAATGTTACATTCCACCTTAAAAGCTACAGCTTGTACAGGCACCAAGATGCAAGCCATTTAAGGGGAAGCAAAAAAATCTGCAAAACAATCTCAACTATTGTGTCTTTAACATCCCAACGACTTTTAGTTGAGTGGCTTCTCAAACCTTGAACAACAATAAGCAGCTTCACTCAGCATTTCACACTGAAGAGACAAGCAGTTCCACCTTTATTAGCACCACAATCTCCAACAGTAACCTGTAAGTAGCAGCCATGCTGTGTGATTTTAGCACTGCAGATCATCTTAACCTGAAGGTTTTCTAATGATTACCTAATGATTATTAACTTTTAACTTGCAGGGCTAATTAAATGTCATTTCTCTTTACCCTACATGACTTCTACTGTTATCCAAAGGCCACAGCAACAATGAAGCACACATGTGAACTAAACTTTTATAAAGAATTGTAACTTCTATGATAGGACCTTTTAATAATCCCACATACTGTAACATTGGCTCATCAGGATAAATGTTGGCTGGTCATCAATGTTTGTTTCCCACTGGATAAAAAAAAAACCCCACAAACACAACTGCATACACACTGATTCGTGACCAGCCACCGACAAAATATCTGACAAGCTTCCGAAAACTGTGGCCAATATACACCAGACAGTCTCAGTGTTTGTCTACAGAGTTGCACAGACTAAGGGCCAGTTAACTGGGACCAAGTGTGGAGGCAAGAGCGCCAAGGAAAAACTCACTACTCACCACTAACCAATTATCCAGCACCTCCTGGTGGAAACAGTGGGGGCTAGAATCGAAGGACCCAGTGAAATGAGGTCAGACCTGACAAGAAATGAACTAGAAAAAAAAAAAAAACAGTGGCCCTGCCAATACTGACCAATGTTCTGATCCAGACTTTCCGCCAAGATGATTGCTTGTGTATGGTGACCTAATGTTAGCCTGACTCTCACCTTCAAACCTTCCATACCAGCTGAGCTGAGGGGTCGAAGAGGTGCTGAAAATGGCCTGCACTATCTAAGGAAGGTCCACTTACTGGTACCACCAATATTGGAGAGGTCAGTCCACAGATGTCTACAGAGATGGGTGACCACGGGAACTTGTGACCACGGGTGATAGGAAAGGTGTTGGGCTGTGCTTCTCCCTGGTGCTAAGCAAAAGCATTGGGGAACTTGAAAAAAAAAACATACCTGAAATTTTGGGGTCTGCACTGGTAAGACCCCAATTGTGCTAGCGAACAGGCTGTCCTCTAGTACAGCTAGAAGGCCCTCCTTACCTTTGATCTGACTGGTCAGCAAGGATAATATTCCCATGATTTAGGGTAGTGAAGCCCTTTCAGTTGACACCTTGATCTTATAAAATGCATCCAATGTGAACCACACCATTCAGCTATGCTCTCTAGTGAGATGTGGAAGCTGTAGTTCAATCAGGTCAGGTTCAATCAGCTGGGCTTTCTAGCGCTAGATGTTATATAAATCTACTCCCTCAGGTGCACCCATGAGTGTGATAGGCAGTAAAGGACTTTATGCAGAAACATGATGGTAAATGACTCTAAACAAGACCAGTGATTAGAGCGATTTGAAAGTAGCCCCGACTATACAGTCAAGAGAGATTAATGGGAAACATGAGGTGTTAGCATTCTGCTGAGGCAGAACACTGCTGTGTAGCTTGGGGCGTGATGTGACAACCATGACACCTTCCATGTTTCCATTTCTCTACATTAGATTTTCTCTTTGGAATGTTTAAATGCTTTTTATGTGGAAAAAAAAGGAAGAGAGTTAAACGGCACACCCTGCGTAAAGAAGTCAATTACCTTCAAGCAAGGAAGACAAGCTCCTACAATGTAGAAAACAATCTCTTAATGTCATGTTACAGCACCATGGAACCCGTGAGCCTCAGGCCTAATGGAAAGAGATCTAATTTAGTCATTAGGAGGATAAAGGCTTTGGCCTCCGAGCTCCTTGAAACTAGATCAGATATCATGTTTAAGTTATTGCATACTGTCCCTTATTGTTACTTGCTGCTGTGTAATGAATTATTTTTAGTATGTGCATAGTGGTGTATACCCTCAACTAATATCATTTTAAAGTAATGCCTTTTGAAGTACTTTGCTGCATTTGAGTTTCAAGTTCAGTTTCAAAATCATTTGGGGAAAATTCTGGTTCCATTGAGCTACATTAAAAGTTTATAAGTTTATAGTTTGTTGATAATTTGTTGTCCTCTCCTGTAAAGTTCCAATTTTGGAGATAATTGTTTTTCATTGGACAGCTACAATATGTATATTCCCCTATTTTCCCAATATATATATATATATATATATATAATATATATATAATATATATATATATATATATATATATATATATATATATATATATATATATATATTCCCCTATTTATTTATTTATTTATATATTTATCTATATACTTTGTAAGCCCCCTTTCAACCTGTCCTTCAATGATCAGGACCCCCTAAAAGACCAGCACAGATATTATTTGGGTCATTCATTGGGACAGTACTGCTGGTTTTAAACACTGTGTGTGTGTGGGTGGGTGTGTGTGTATATGTATGTATGTTTGTGTATATATGTATGTATGTATGTATGTATGTACTGTATGTATGTGTATATATGTATATATGTATGTATGTATGTATGTATGTACTGTAAGTATGTGTATGTATGTATGTATGTATGTATGTATGTATGTGTGTGTGTATATATATTTATGTATGTATATATACACCACTGCTCAAAAGTTTGGGATCACAGTGAAACATTCTTGTTTTCAATGGAGTATCTTCTTCCTTAACACAACAATGGACTGACGGGTCTCTAAAGAAAGTTGTTTCTTTCTGGTCATTTTGAGTCGGTCAGCAAGCCATCAACTGCTGATGCTTCAGATACTAAACTAACCTAGAATGTTGTTCACCCTTTTATACTCACTTATTAGTAGAATGTTTTTCAGCTGTGCATGACAATTGAGCAAGAGTGTCCTAACAACCAGTTAGCCCAATAACATCCTTAACTTTAGGCAGAGGACTGAGAATTGCTGATAATAGGACTGTATGCAAAATAAGCCTCTATACAAAAATAGACTTTAATACAAACATTTTTATTTTTTAAAAATCATCTGATACACTTAAATCAATGAAATAGACAAATATTGTTTGTGAATTGCATAAAAATTGCATGAAATGAAAATGAAAAAAGTGATCCTAAACTTTTGAGCGGTAGTGTATATATATGTGTATATATATATATATATATATATATATATATATATATATATATATATATATATATATATATATATATATATATATACACACAAAGTTCAATTACTAAGACTTTTGCATCCTGTGCAGATTTTGACTTTTATAAGTTTGGCCCTGCAGCTATGTTAATGTTTGTCAGTGTCGTTAGTGCTGCAGGATATTTATCTTTTAAGACTGTAGTGCTAGAACAAAACAATCCAGCAGTACATGTATCGAGTTTGATAGAGTCAATACAAGCCAACGTTACTTTGACTGACTCAGACCTCAATCTTCCACATGGAAGCCCTAACTGGTGTGCATATTGTTCGTGGTAAGATTCTTTGTAATATTATATTGACTGTAAATATACATGGCTGCCTGAGGACGCTATGCAGCTGATATATGAAAGCACTAGTTATACATTACTCACAAAGCCTCTGGCTGCCTTTAGTTGGGCTTTCTGTGTAATGAGGAAATGGCTCGCCTGCATCAGTGAACGGAAGGAGCTGTTGCAATACAAAAATCTGAGAGTTCATTTCAGAGGCTTTTATGAAAAGCCTTACTGTATCTGACAGGACACTCAGTTTTCACTCTCAGGCGAATAAAGCATCCAAATCTTTAATAACCAGTAGTGTCATTGCTTGAGTGAAGCATAATTTACCATTAAAAATGTGCTTTACACTTGTTTTGTAATCTGATTAGATGTGATTGTCAGTTTACATTGTATTCTATGTACAGTGACCAGGTATCTTAAAATATCATTAAGATCTCATCATTTTGGTTTTGAGCGATTCACTTGTTAAGGTATAAACAAAGACATGTTTTATGTGAAATGGTTCATTTGTAATAAAATTTGTAGATATAGATATCCTCACAGTGATGGTAATGGAACCAGGAGTTATGTCTATATGTAATATAATGTCAGTAAACAACATCCAACGAGTACACCCCTTTCCTTCTGCACTTATTGTCCATTAGTCTCTGCAGTCTTTGTTAGCCCCTATTTACCCTGTTCTTATATGGTCAGGACCCCCACAGGACCACTATAGAGCAGGTAAAATTTGGGTGGTGTATGATTCTCAACACTGCAGTGGCACTGACGTGGTGGTGTTGTGAGTGGAGCAGACACATGAGTGATGTTAAAGGTTAAAACGCTGTGTCCACTCACTGTCCACTCTAATAGACACTCCTAGCTTGGTGTTCCATGTTGTAGTAATAAAGTCAGTAATGATAGTTCATCTGTTGCTGCACAGTTTGTGTTGGTGATCTTCTAGTCCAGGGGTATTTAAGGTCCAGTAAGGAGAAGTTTCCTACGGCTAAGGTCTGGGCCATCATAATTCTTAATTTTTTTTTTATGCTTCTGTTCCGTATACTGAAGTAGCCTTTTATTATCTCATCAGCATTTTATGTCATTAGCAACTAAAAGACAAGACAAATTATACATACTGTTCAGTATATTTCAGTATATTTACTGTTTAAATGCTGAGCTGAATGAATTATTTAGAAAACGTCAAATAAATGTTTTTTACTCACTTCAATAAAAACAAGATTAACAAAATTAAATGCTTTTAATAGAAAGTGTTTATTTATAGAAAAAGTATATGAAATTTTTTAGAGCTTGCTGTCTGAACGAGCCTTTCTCCGACCCTTTTATTCTCATACCCACTTTATTCTCTGACTCGCTTTATTCTCCGACCCCTTTTATTCTCGTACCCACTTTATTCTCTGACTCGCTTTATTCTCTGACTCGCTTTATTCTATGACCCCTTTTATTATCGTACTCGCTTTATTCTCCGACTCGCTTTATTCTCTGACTCGCTTTATTTTCCGACCCTTTTATTCTCGTACCCACTTTATTCTCTGACTCGCTTTATTCTCTGACTCGCTTTATTCTCTGACCCCTTTTATTCTCGTACCCACTTTATTCTCTGACTCGCTTTATTCTCCGACCCCTTTTATTATCGTACCCACTTTATTCTCTGACTCGCTTTATTCTCCGACTCGCTTTATTCTCCGACCCCTTTTATTCTCGTACCCACTTTATTCTCTGACTCGCTTTATTCTCTGACCCCTTTTATTATCGTACCCACTTTATTCTCTGACTCGCTTTATTCTCTGACCCTTTTATTCTTGTACCCACTTTATTCTCTGACTCGCTTTATTCTCCGACTCGCTTTATTCTCCGACCCTTTTATTCTTGTACCCACTTTATTCTCTGACTCGCTTAATTCTCTGACTCGCTTTATTCTCTGACCCCTTTTATTATCGTACCCACTTTATTCTCTGACTCGCTTTATTCTCCGACCCTTTTATTCTTGTACCCACTTTATTCTCTGACTCGCTTTATTCTCTGACTCGCTTTATTCTCTGACCCCTTTTATTATCGTACCCACTTTATTCTCTGACTCGCTTTATTCTCCGACCCTTTTATTCTTGTACCCACTTTATTCTCTGACTCGCTTTATTCTCTGACTCGCTTTATTCTCTGACCCCTTTTATTCTCGTACCCACTTTATTCTCCGACTCGCTTTATTCTCCGACTCGCTTTATTCTCCGACCCTTTTATTATCGTACCCACTTTATTCTCTGACTCGCTTTATTCTCCGACTCGCTTTATTCTCCGACCCTTTTATTCTCGTACCCACTTTATTCTCTGACTCGCTTTATTCTCTGACTCGCTTTATTCTCTGACCCCTTTTATTCTCGTACCCGCTTTATTCTCTGACTCGCTTTATTCTCTGACTCGCTTTATTCTCCGACTCGCTTTATTCTCCGACTCGCTTTATTCTCTGACTCGCTTTATTCTCCGACTCGCTTTATTCTCCGACTTGCTTTATTCTCTGACTCGCTTTATTCTCTGACTCGCTTTATTCTCCGACTCGCTTTATTCTCTGACTCGCTTTATTCTCTGACTCGCTTTATCCTCTGACTCGCTTTATCCTCTGACTCGCTTTATTCTCCGACTCGCTTTATCCTCTGACTCGCTTTATTCTCTGACTCGCTTTATCCTCTGACTCGCTTTATCCTCTGACTCGCTTTATTCTGTGACTCGCTTTATCCTCGGACTCGCTTTATTCTCTGACTCCCTTTATTCTCCGACTCGCTTTATTCTCTGACCCGCTTTATCCTCTGACTCACTTTATTCTCCGACTCGCTTTATTCTCTGACTCGCTTTATCCTCTGACTCACTTTATTCTCCGACTCGCTGTATTCTCTGACTGCTGCTTCTCACTTTGTACCTCGCCTGTGCGCGTGCCACTCTCCCGAATCTGAACAGATCTGATTGGCTGAGGAGCGCCTTTGGTGACCTTACAACGTACATGATTGATCTGTTAGTTTACAGCGGCCCAAAACCTGTATACTGTTAAGGCAAATAAACTTAAATTAAATCCTTAATAGTTTATTGCTTTGGGTTCTCATTGGCAATGTCCGGGTCCAGACCTGGACTCCAGTCCACCTATTAGTGCCCCTGTTCTAGTCCATCATCAGTGGTCACAAGAGGCTGCCCATATACGTTGTTGGCTGGCTGTTTTTTGGTGGTGGACTATTCTCAGTCCAGCAGGGACATTTAAGGAGTCTGTTAAATGGTGCCAAATCTTATTTATTCCTTTGGGGAATATTTTGCATTACAACCTGTTCTCAATGGAATATAAGACATTGTCCCAAATATTGCTTGACATATTCATAACAGTTACATGTAAACAGCTTTGTTATTGGGCTGTTATGCTTTGTTTTTCAGTCGCCGACTTGTAGATCGACGGCAAAACCTCTGCTCTGAGGCAAATCGACGACTACTCGGCACTCGTTCAGTCGTGTAGTGTGAACTGCTGAAAGACGCTAACCGAGTGGTTGCCAACTAATCGCAGACACCCGGGAACATCTACCGTGTTTAATATCTAGGTCAGTCGGCGACTGTGAGTCAACAGCAGCGTCTAGCTACAGCCAATGGGATCACGTAGAGACAGAACCGCGACAAAGTTCATGCAATCTCTCTGCGGCTGCGGGCGACACATATGTTTTCATTGATAAAATATTAAATATTTACCTCCAGCTCTCTCTGCAGAACAGACAGCCCCTGCTGGCCCCTTGCATTTATCCATTTTCGTACCTTTTTCTTCTTTCTTGCAGATCAGCGCAGTGACAACCCGTATCGCTGGTTTGTTGACGTCAGTTTTGGATATAGCGTCTACGTGGTATCGCTAGCTCTCACATGCGTTTAGTTCTCGTGTGTTCTCATGACAGCAGGCAGATGCGTTGGCGATTCCCCAGAGTGAAAATCGTGTAATTCGTGACCTCGTGTTGCCGACCAGCCATGTAGCGTGAATGGCACAAAGACCTGACCACTCAAACAGTGGTGTAGTGTGAACCAGGCATTAGATACACAAAACTCCACAGACGTCTGGTTCCTATCACCACCACTGGGCTCTAGAGTTCCTCTAGAATGGAGCATTTTGCACCAAACCCATGTGAATTCATTTGTTATATCTCAATGATTTCATTATGCACAGATTTTTTTGTCAAATCTGAGAAATTCCCCTATAATGCAGTCCTTCCTAGTAGATTAGTAGCAATCTAATGCAGGGCACCACTGTTGTATGACTTGTCCAAAGATGTCACACCGAACCAGGTGCCTAGAAGCAATTTGTGACATTTGGTCTGGCTTCCCCTCTACAGCAGGTGTGCGCTTTTGTGCGTCCGTATCATAAAAGGTGAAAGCTCGAAATTGTCTCCACAATGTTTACTGCACATCAGAGAGAAGTAGAGGACTGCACACTTACCCGTCAGCACTCATATTCACTTCAAAGAGCAGGCAGCCATGTGTTATCAACAGTTGAAATGTAGCGATGCCGGCAAATGAGAAGCCTCTTGACCTCATTTTTTAATAGCCATATACTTGTGCGCCTAAGAACGTTCTTAGTTTGCATATCAGAGTCTGCCGATGGCTGCAGTTATGAGAATAACTCGCAGGCCAAATGATGAGAATTGTGGGCCTAATGTGTATAGATTGCTGATAAAGATGAAGGAGCAGAATCTGGCTTTGCACACTAATGAACACTCCCTTCAGTACCTTCAGCCCAAGGTCCGCCGTCGGGCCTTGCTATCGTGTGCAGTGAAAGACAAAAGGTCGAGCGCTTTATGAAGGTCAGATACAGAGTTCTGTCAGTTCCAGAGTTTTAAATTAAATGCAACTTGAATGTGAGCTCGCCTGTAAGCAGAACATCATATCCATTAATAGATGCAGGTTAACAATAACGAGCAAGAAAACATCCAGCAGATGGCTGTTAACACTTTGCTGCACAAAGTATATGTGGATTTAATGTTTTTCCTATTAATTGAAGTTTATCCTGAGGCTGGGGACTAAACATCCTGTGCTTTGACTGGACAGTAAATAAATGGAGGGAGGCTGACTTTATCAAAGTACTGTATGTATGTGTTTTTAGAATTCAGATGAGAATTATTCAATTGATAAACTGGCGTCAAAATAATCTTCAGGATGTCATAGCAGTGTGTTCAGATTGCAGTGCCATTGTTGCATGGGGTTGCCATATGGCAACAGTTCTATTGTATACATATAAGGCCTGTAGTATCTAAACTGGCAAGGTTATTATGGTTGGGCATTTGCTTTCTGGCAGATCTTCACCATGAACTCGTCCCACAGTTTTTGGTTGCTAGAGGATTGTTGTGTATTGCACTAGTATACCCAGGGCTGGACTGGTAATCTGGCGTTACCGGACTGGTGGACCGACAGTCCTCAGGGGCCGATGTTGTTGGATTTCTTTTAAGAGACCGGCCCACAATTCAATTTAGACAGTGGACTGAACCAATCAGGATATAGGACGAAAGCGGCCCCACCATTTCTCTGCGTGGTCCCCTGTAACTCGCGCTAGGTTCAGTGTTGAGCATGTGTGTTAAAGGAGAGGCAACATGGAGAAACCGAAGCGGCAGAAAGCGGGTGCAGAGAAGTTACGTGTGAAGAGATTGAAGAGTCTCACTGTAGATGCTGCAAAATGTGCTAAGATCACAGACATGTTCTCTGCTGTAGCAGGTGGTAAGGTTAGGATAACACAGAGAATTTGAGGTTATGGAGGTAACGTTAGCTCTATTACTTGAGAATGAGGAGTAACGGAGATTGATTATCAGTACTTATTGATATTTGCATACTCCCCAAATTCTGGCAGCCACGTACAACACCTTCTTCTGATAAAATAGCAAACAGTCAAGGCTGAGAAGTGTTGGAGAAGCAGCACGTGTCCATTTTAGGCTACATCGTAGCGTTTTAGATATTTAGGCTAAAGGTGTGTTGAAAGGCTGCATAGGTGTGTTGAAAAGCTGCCGATGGCTGCAGTTATGAGAATAACTCGCAGGCCAAATGATGAGAATTGTGGGCCTAATGTGTATAGATTGCTGATAAAGATGAAGGAGCAGAATCTGGCTTTGCACACTAATGAACACTCCCTTCAGTACCTTCAGCCCAGGGTCCGCCGTCGGGCCTTGCTATCGTGTGCAGTGAAAGACAAAAGGTCGAGCGCTTTATGAAGGTCAGATACAGAGTTCTGTCAGTTCCAGAGTTTTAAATTAAATGCAACTTGAATGTGAGCTCGCCTGTAAGCAGAACATCATATCCATTAATAGATGCAGGTTAACAATAACGAGCAAGAAAACATCCAGCAGATGGCTGTTAACACTTTGCTGCACAAAGTATATGTGGATTTAATGTTTTTCCTATTAATTGAAGTTTATCCTGAGGCTGGGGACTAAACATCCTGTGCTTTGACTGGACAGTAAATAAATGGAGGGAGGCTGACTTTATCAAAGTACTGTATGTATGTGTTTTTAGAATTCAGATGAGAATTATTCAATTGATAAACTAGCGTTAAAATAATCTTCAGGATGTCATAGCAGTGTGTTCAGATTGCAGTGCCATTGTTGCATGGGGTTGCCATATGGCAACAGTTCTATTGTATCCATATAAGGCCTGTAGTATCTAAACTGGCAAGGTTATTATGGTTGGGCATTTGCTTTCTGGCAGATCTTCACCATGAACTCGTCCCACAGTTTTTGGTTGCTAGAGGATTGTTGTGTATTGCACTAGTATACCCAGGGCTGGACTGGTAATCTGGCGTTACCGGACATTTGCCTGGTGGACCGACAGTCCTCAGGGACAGTCCTCATGTTCTTTTAAGAGACCGGCCCACAATTCAATATAGACAGTGGACTGAAGCAATCAGGATATAGGACGAAAGCGGCCCCACCATTTCTCTGCGTGGTCCCCTGTAACTCGCGCTAGGTTCAGTGTTGAGCATGTGTGTTAAAGGAGAGGCAACATGGAGAAACCGAAGCGGCAGAAAGCGGGTGCAGAGAAGTTACGTGTGAAGAGATTGAAGAGTGTCACTATAGATGCTGCAAAATGTGCTAAGATCACAGACATGTTCTCTGCTGTAGCAGGTGGTAAGGTTAGGATAACACAGAGAATTTGAGGTTATGGAGGTAACGTTAGCTCTATTACTTGAGAATGAGGAGTAACGGAGATTGATTATCAGTACTTATTAATATTTGCATACTCCCCAAATTCTGGCAGCAACGTACGACACCTTCTTCTGATAAAATAGCAAACAGTCAAGGCTGAGAAGTGTTGGAGGAGCAGCAAGTGTCCATTTTAGGCTACATCGTAGCGTTTTAGATATTTAAGGCTAAAGGTGTGTTGAAAGGCTGCATAGTAGTTTGAATTTGTAGTCTCTATGCTGCAGTTCAACATGTTTTAAAAACACTCAAACAAGTAAAATAACAGATCTTAAAACTGCTTTATCTCATAAAAACCTTGCTATTTAAGCTTTACTAAAGAAAGTGTATAAAAGTATTATTAGTAAAAGCTATGCCCACAGTAAGACAGTGTTAAATGGTTAAATGCTGATGTGTTGCATGAGTTCACAAAGCAGCTCTGTCTGTTTTTAGCCTGATCCAAATGCATATTATAGCTTTTTAAAGGAGGGAGCACCTTTTAACCTGAAGTATTAGAATTGAGCTGCAATATCAAGGAAATTCAGTAAATACATATGAGTAGACAACAGTTCTAAAACTACAGTATGTGTAAATTTACTTATTTGCTTTCCACAATGGTTATTTGATAGGCTTCTGAAGTAATGATTCACTGTACATTTCTAATAAGGCAAAAAGTTATGTTTTTTTTTATATGAAGCTGTTATTATTGATAATTATTATATGATAATAGTAAAATACAGTCCTTTGTGAAACACATACATAAATTATTAGTCGGCTGTGCTCCGCTGATTATGACGGGCCGGTCTAAGCCCAAAATGCCAGGGCCGATTTTTTGTCCCTGTCCAGCCCTGAGTATACCTGGGGTTTGCTAGGGTGTTGCTAAGTGATTTGCTATAATATCCCAGGTTGTTGATATGGTGTTTCTAGGAGGCTGCTATGGTATCTCTAGGGGTTGCTAAGATATTTTTTAGGTTCTTGTTGTTATAGTATCCCTAGTGGTTGCAAAGTTGTTGCTACATGGTTGCTATGGTGTCCTAGGTGGTTGTTAGGTAGTTGCACTGGTATTATAGGTGCCATTGTTAAGCAGTTGATGTGGTCTCCCTGATGGATGCTATGCAGTTGCAATGCGGACAAACACTGGGCAAAAAATGTGGACCCCTGATGTGTGGCCCTGTTAGTTACATTAGCCTCAGAGCTCCAGTACAAAACCAAAACGCAAATATCTTAGACCTTGTCTGATTAACTACTTTTGTGGTAAATGGAAACGTATGGGTGTAAGAAAATATCAACCATATTGAATGTCGCAATATTTTAATTTGTGATTTCGTATCGATTTCTAAATTATTCCCAATACATTTGGATATCAACTCCAGACTGTCTGGTCTGATTGAGTGATTCAGTCTTGTGAACAGCTTTTTGTTTGGATGCATGACTTCCAGATTTGGAATTTTTACCCATAGACAATGAATAGGATGGAAAAGTGCACATCAATCTACTGCACTTCTGCTCAACCGACAGACACGGTTTCGAATACACTGGCTTAGGGCAGACCCCCGACCATGACTGCAGTGTTGGTTCGACCCAGACTCATATGTCGTTTATTTTTTTCCATCCTTCTTTTTTCCCCATAGAGTCCTATTCATTTTTGGTCACACACAAACCTCATGGTTTTATTTAACCTACAGACTCAAAACTGCTTGTACTCTTCTAAGGCTGATCCCCAAACACTAATCCACAGACATACTGACCTGCACTCGTCTATATATGTCGTTTATTCATCCCTCGTTCTTCACATAGGATCCCATTCGTTTTCGGCCAAACCCAGACATTTGTGTTGTTCAATCTACAGTACTTACTCCCGAGCACCTCACCAACCTCTAATCCACAGACATAACGACCCGTACTTTTCTAGTTTATATTACACTTTTCTGCAGTCATTCAATGTGCTGCAAGTAGAGTAGGAAGAAAAAAGGTTGTAATCAGAAAGAAACACCACCATTCTGCACGTCAGGCCTTCAAAACATAGAAAAATATTATAATCCGGCAATAAATGAAGGAAATGAAGAAATGAAGGAAAATCATTGTTGCTGTAAGGGTTAAAGTCTGTTCCTATAATGTATTTGTGATGGAACTGAAGATGGAACTATGTAATGTTGATAAGATCTGCATATATTTGAAAGGTTATGAATTAGCCAGGTGTGGTTTTAATATTGGTTTGAAGTAAAACTAGAGGACGCTGAAGGCCTGAACACCAGCTGTATGTGTTAGTAGTGCAGCAGGCTGCATATTGTTGAATGAACTCAGCAGGTCAACTACTTCTCCAAACGCCCTCAAGTGCTGGATTTAAGTGTGTGATTCTATAGAGTCCTTGTGTGGTCAATTAAAGGTGTGAGGGTGGTCTTCACACATTAGCGGAAGAACATGCCAAGTGTTGATTTGTGCAGTTTGTGAAGATGAAACTGTGAAATGTTCTTTACCAAAGGAGGAAATAAAAGATGAAATATGTGAATAGAACTGAGCTGTTATCTAATATACTCTCTTCTATAAAAAGAGCAAAAACGCAAACGACAGGCTTCATAACGGCTACTGCTGTTTTAGGCTCTGCAACATCCTGCTGAAAACAGTTATTAGTCATAGTTAGCTATCATGCTAAGTCTGTTTGAGAGGACTGAGCATTTTAGTGTGGTTTGAGTAAGACCTTCAATAGAATCTGGTTTTCCACTGACTGCATAGCCATGCCGCTACGAGGCTAATGTTATTCCTTGCGGTTGCCAGGGTGGTGCTAATCAGCTGCTATGACAATTCAGGGGGTTGCTACAATATTGCAATATTGGAGATTGCTATGTTATCTCAGATGTTTGCTAGGTGGTAGCCATGGTATCTCAGATTGTTGCTCGTTGTTTGGTGTGGTGTCTCTATTGGTTGCTAGGTGGATGTTATGGTATGCCAAGCAGTTGCTAGAGTGTTGCTTGGTAGTTGCTATAGTATTTCTAATGGTTACTAAAGTATTGTTAGGTGATTGTTGTGCATCCCTAGTGGTTGCTAAGGCATTGCACTAGTATACCTGGGGTTTGCTAGGGTGTTGCTAAGTGATTTGCTATAATATCCCAGGTTGTTGATATGGTGTTACTAGGAGGCTGCTGTGGTATCTCTAGTGGTTGCTAAGGTATTTTTTAGGTTCTTGTTGTTATAGTATCCCTAGTCGTTGCAAAGTTGTTGCTACATGGTTGCTATGGTATCCTAGGTGGTTGTTAGGTAATTGCACTGGTATTATAGGCGCTGTTGTTAAGCAGTTGCTGTGGTCTCCCAGATGAATGCTATGCAGTTGCAATGCAGACAAACACTGGGCAAAAAATGTGGCCCCCAAGTCATGTGAATCTGAGACCCCTGTTATGTGACCTTGTTAGGAGCTCCAGTACAAAACCAAAATGGAAATATCTCAGATATTACCTGATTAACTATGTTTGTGGTGAATGGAAAGTTATGGATGTAAGAAAATATCAACAATATCGAATATCCCAATATTAAAATTTGTAATTCTGTATTGATTTCTAAATTATTTCCAATACATTTGGATATTTAGTTTAACAATTCTTCTTTTGGAAATGCTCTTGTCTAGTTTGATAATGTGGTCTCCTCTTTTGTCATTGGTTTGAGGAATTTTCACTAGTCTGCTAGGAAACTGTTCAAGTTTACAGGTTTAAATAATTAAAAAAAAAAATCTAAATGCAGCATAGTTTGATGTCTCTGACGTGGGGATATGCTAGGCTATGGAAGATCAATTGGGTGAACTGATTTGCTACAGCGCCGCTGTGGTTTGGTTAATACATTTACATTTACATTTACGGCATTTAGCAGACGCTCTTATCCAGAGCGACTTACAGAAGTGCTTAGTGTTCAGTTAGAGTATGAATCTCTATCTAGTACAAACAGGTTTAAGTCCAAACTACTCTTAAACTCAAACACTGCCATAAACACAGGGCCAGTGCTGATACCTAGAAAAAAGACAATGCAATACCTAGCAAGACTGGAACACCTACAGAGAAGAGAATAAATACAAGACTACATACAGTACAAGTGCAGTACTTAGCCAGAGCTCCTAGAAGATCAAGTGCAATTACAGTTTATACCAGTACTTTAGTATATAGTGTTTATAAGTGCTTTACAAAGAGATAGGTCTTCAGTCTGCGTTTGAAGACCGCTAGAGAGTTCGCTGTTGGGACAGCCAGTGGAAGTTCGTTGCTTTGGCATCCCAGGTGGATCCTATGCAGTTGCAATGCGGACAAAAATGCTGACAAAAAAATTGCTGCCCCCAGGTTATGTGAAGACTTCTGGTGTGTGACTCCAAGTGAGTTTGGAGCTTTTCTATTGGGCTAATCAGCATGAAACTTTTACAGGATATAAGGAGCAGCTATTTTGTTCAAATGGTATAAAAATGTAGGTACATGTTTTTCTTTGTGCATACCAGTTGGCTTGCTACTCCAGCATTGGGTGGCTGCGGACTCACTTGCCATAGCAGTGTTGAAGCTTTAGTGGTAACAAGATATCTGGTTTAACGGTCCTTCTTTTGGAAATGCTCTCGTGTAGTTTGGTAATGCAGCCTGTCTTATTGTTTTGTCATAGGTTTGAGGAATGAGTTTTCAACACAAGTACTCAACACAAGTTTTCAAAAATAATACAGATAAAAATAATATATATGATATAATAAAAAAGCAGCATAATTGGATGTTTCGCAGAGGAAGCCCAGACATGGAATATGCTAGGCTATGGAAGACCAACTAGGTGACACAATTTGTTACAGAGCCACCCTGAGGTAGACCAACGCTGCAGCTAAAACCTAAAACCGGCAGACGCTCTCCAATTCTGGGTGAAACAGCTAAACAATTAACCTCTCCTGAAATTGTATTTGAGCATCTATTCCATCTATTTCGAGAACGCTCCAAGAATTTTGATTCTGAGACACTCTGGGGTCCAAGAAGTTAATTAGGTTGCTCCGGACCTCCTCTGAACCCCTGTGTTTCGCACCTTGCTGGTACGCACTGTTTGCACATAGAGTCAGTAAAGTGAGGCTAGAGGTTGAGGCACAGTGATGGTCAGCTTATGGGTTAGTTTGCACCACACTAATACAGGGTCTTGCACTCTCTTCCATCTCTTTTCCACCTCAGCGCTCCACAGCACAAGGTCTTGTTTACGAGTGGAAGAAAATATGAGCAGTCAGGCTGAATTATTTAGAGTGTGTACATCATTTTCTTCTCCGTGGTAAGTAAGTGTGCGCTAAGAGAGTTGCCAAACCCAACCAAGGGCAAAACAAAAAGAGAGGAAAAAAACAACATGAAAATTAGAAGCACAAAAAAAGAGGCAAGAAATATTTTGGCAGACCAATTTGATCTCCTCTGCACATCCTGCGAATCAAATCATACACTCCTCTTCAAAAATAAATCACCTGAGCTTCAAGAAAAGCTCCAATTTTGGCACTTTCTGAGCCCGACAGCAGCCGCAAGACAGAAAAAAACATGCAGGTTGATAGAATTCTGACTGACAGCAGCTGAGTTTGATAAATTTAGAGTTAATTTCTGTCTTCAGACTGGAGTTAAGGAAGAAGCCCCGTGGGGTGTGTTTGTGTATTGATGTGTATGTTTTGTTAAGTGAGCAGGGAACATTAGATTGGCTTGGTTAGATAAACAAAGGATCGAAATGGGTTTAATATGAAGCCAGATGCCTCCAGCAGACAGTAACCTCCCATCCATCGAGACTTCATGCAGACCAGCATCTAACTGGAGTTTCAGCCATGAGGGAGATTAAACCCTTTGGACTGTACAGAGATTTTTGGGGTTTAATATTATGTAAATGAGATTATATTTATGTAGTTAATAATAAAGGTGTGTAATGAATTGATTGTTTGCAAATGACATAATATCACTGTGCAGTTATTGTAGCTAATGCAAATGGCAGGCGGGAGGTGACTTTCTATACAGAGAACTCTATGACAAGCTCTCGAAATGCAAATGATTAATATTGTTTACAGTCGCTTAAAATCAGTTTAACCGAGAAACGACAAGCAGCTTTTACTGAGGACCCTAAGTTGTTGTTTATGAGGGGAAGAAATGCAAGAAATTGACTGGAAAATTCTGGTGAGCCTGTAGTCAGGTTGAGGCTGAACAGTCACAGCACTCACAGACCAACTGTTAACAATACTATACTCACCGACAGTACAAGGGTGAAGTCAGCTTATTCACTAGTTTTCCTGGCTTCACATTAAATGCTGCAGTAGGTGCCAGGATACTGGCTAACTGAGCACTGTTTAATATGGAAACAGGAAAACTGGTGAATAAAAAGCTGATCTGATGCTGTGGTCAGTAGGAGAGTGAATATTGTTTTGTATACAGTTGGTTTGTGGTGATAGATTTAAAACCTAACCTAAAAATCAGCTGTAATGTTAATGACAAAAGGCGGTGGAGTTGAATATCTGTTGCTGGTTAATCCACAGGACAGTAAAAGAAAACTAAACGACGGACATTGTGGAGCTCCTTGGTACAGAAGTCGACCAGCCTTTAACGAAGAAGCTGCAACTGATTAATTTTTAATAATATTTTTTAAATAATAATAATAATAAGAAGAAGAAGAAGAAGGTACTATCAGAGAATAACAGTGTTCTGTGTAATGTTGCATTATTTGAGTCACAGTCTGGTTTTAATCTTAGTGTCTCAGGGTAAGGTGGTCTCGATCTTGTCTCACTCTCAGGGTAATGTGGTCTTGGTCTTGTCTCAGTCTCGGGTTAACATGGTCTTGTCTCAGTCTTGGGATAAGGTGGTCTCGGTCTTGTCTTAGTTTCGGGGTAAGGTAGTCCCGATGTTGTCTCAGTTTTAGGGTAAGGTGGTCTTGGTTTTGTCTTAGTCTTGGGATAAAGTGGCCTCGATCTTGTCTCAGTTTCGGGGTAAGGTGGTTTCAATCTTGTCTCAGTCTTAGGATGAAGTGGCCTTGATCTTGTCTCAGTGTCGGGGCAAGGTGGTCTTGGACTTGTCTCCGTCTTGAGATAAAGTGGTCTCAGCCTTGTCTCAGTCTTGGGATAAAGTGGTCTCAGCCTTGTCTCAGTCTTGGGATAAAGTGGTCTCAGCCTTGTCTCAGTCTTGGAATAAAGTGGTCTCGGCCTTGCCTCAGCCCCAGGGGAAGGTGGTCTTGGTCTTGCCTCACTCTCAAGATAAGGTGGTTGTAGTCTTGTCTCAGTCTCGGGGTAACATGGTCTTGTCTCAGTCTTAGGATAAGGTGGCCTCGATCTTGTCTCAGTCTTGACATAAAGTGGTCGCTGTCTTGTCTCAGTCTTGACATAAAGTGGTATCTGTCTTGTCTCAGTCTGGAGATAAAGTGGTCTCGGTCTTGTCTCAGTCTTGACATAAAGTGGTCTCTGTCTTGTCTCAGTTTTGGGATAAAGTGCCTCAGGCTTGGGGGAAGGTGGTCTCAGCCTTGCCTCAGGGTAAAACTGTGTAAGAAATAGCGTGTGAGAAAAATAATGATCTGTCATATAACCACTGTCTGTTATTTCACTAACTAACCTTTAAGTCAAAAGTCTTTTAATCCTGTTAATTAGTTTCATGTTTCAAACACAAGCAGGGCATTTAGCAAGCCAAGTTTTACACCTCCTTTCTTTGAGGGAACCTTTAAGTGAAAAGGTCAGCGTACCCTGTGAGGAGAATGAGTGGGGGGCTGTGTTTGTGTTGTTGAGGAAAGGAAGAGGAACCCTCCAGAATCCAGCTGTGCTTTCTTGTTTCTGCCCTGCTGCTGATCAATGGGATTAGATTCTGCTCTACGCGTCTGGATCATTGCTCATGCCAGCCTGAATGTGTGTTGCTGCTACACAAAGCCTGAAGGGGCTTTCACAACAACAGCAGTACCCGCTACCAGTGCATACAACTACTGCATTATCAGGACTAGACCTGTTTTAAATCTTTCAAATCCACAGATTTGTAAACAGCATGGACGCATATGGTCAGTGAATATATATACGCGGACCACAGAGCACTGTGGTTTAGGTCAGACATGGTCTATAAGAAAAACAAAAGTTCAAATGAAGATACCATGACTTTTAAGTATATAATAGCGGTCTAAGAAAAAAACCCTGCACCTCCAAACTAGTATCTGTACAGGAGGAGACGAAGCCCTTCTTCATTTTTAATGCAAGTTAAATTGAAAGTGAAGGCCAAGTAAACTTTAATGTTTCAGCCCGAGTTGAATAAATACCAGAATGTTTCCATTTGCCTTCAGCTGAGTTTCATGATCTGTAGCTGGATATAAGCATGTATATTTTAGTGGGCTTCTGTCTCCTACAGCAGTCAAACATAGTTTATTTAATTTAGCTTAGAGAGCCGAGAGGCAACACTTTTAAAAAATTACAAGTTAATGCTGTATATTAATGTCATGCTGTGTCAAGTTCTGCTAAGGGACATGAGATGAGGAAACACGCCAATGCATAAACTTTTCAAAGGGCCTCCCGTAACTATATAACCATGTGAACATTTAAACATTTGGTAGAGAGTCTGGCACATGCGTTGTCAGGTTTTTCATTCATGTATTCACTGTATTTCACCACACCCACTTTCAAGCACGTGTTTCTTCCGCCTTTGTCTTAGAACTTCCGGTCAGCTAACCAAAATGAATACAGTTACATGGGAGGAGACCAGAGAGACAATAAGAAGCTCGAATGGTACAACACTGTCTCATTCGAGGTTAATAACACAGTGGGTGGATGATATAAAAAGGTGGTCTGAGGTTACCTACAGCAGCGTTTTTAATTATTTTGTTTTCTCGGAAGGTGTAGACGGTTCAGTAATGAAAAACTACTGAAGCGTATCAGTACCTGCACAGTGGGAAGGTGGGCCGTGTACTCCTACACACAGACGGTGAGTTTATATTTCTGAAAGCCGGTTAAACCCAAGTCAAGCCAGCTGCCCGAGCCACTCTGCGTGGGTGTTAGTCCAGATAGCCTAGCGCGGTGGACACTGATCAGAAAACAGTTTCTTAACTCACAAACACCTGACGTGTCTGCTTCCTCTGAGCTTCATAAGCGAGACATTTCTCTGGATAAGGAAGCTCTGGTGCTGGTTCTCCTCCACAGAATGGTAAGAACAGACATACGGAGGTTTGGGTGGATGTTTTAAATTTAGAGCTTCAGTCAGAGACGCAGGTCCTCTTCTTTGGAAGGCGGCTTTACAACACTCTGATCTTTATGTGCTGTGTTCGTAAATCTGTTGTTCAAGCCAAGTTTTCCTCTCCATCCAATCACTGACTCCCTCTAACTGAACATGTTATGCTGGTCATTTTATATGTTTATTGTCGTTTTGCTTGTAAGCACCAGAACCCGAACAGACTAGCGCAAACAGCAGCTCCGGTGACGTTAACAAAACTAATCCTCAGGATTCACAGACAGGCGACCGTACCAAACTGAAGCAGCAGTCCAAAGAAAAGTTTCAGGCTAACTGATTAAGAATATATCTTTGGCTCGAACTTAATAACGGTGAAATGAGCTGCTCAAAAGAGTAGCACAAGAAGGCATTGATGAGCTTAAAGAGGTGGCCAATAACACAGGAGGACAAAAGAAAACCAAATTATTTTAATGTATATAATGTAGCGAATGCCGAGTGAGCAGATTGTGATGCCATGTGGACACAGTTTCAGCACACAAAACAGGCTTAAAACTAAGTTCTTAAATATACTGCGTTATAACAAGCCTCACAAATCTCATGCTCAGAGCTTAGCCCTCCCAGAGAGCAGCTGGAATGTTTATTTTTTTATTTAGATGGAGTACAGGAGAAATAGAAGATTATGAAAGACCAAGGAGATGACCGATCAGGGTAAAGAAGAACCAAGAGATAAGTTACAGCGATGGATATAGTTCAGCGAATATCTTAAGTTGAAGCAAAGCAACAAAACTCTCAAAAGCACTCTCAAAACTCTTAAAAGTGTAGAAATCCCTCTTATATTTATATATTTTTTATAACACTACCATCCAAATGTTTTAGTACACTACCAGTCAAACGCCATGCTTTATCTACACAGCTTTATGTTTGAATTGCTTCATACACAGAGTATGGCTCTATATAGAACCCTTTTAATTATCATAGTTTTTTTTTTGATACTACAGGTTCCTTTATTGCTACAAGCTTGATATCACAATAATAGAAGAACTCTTTTTAGTGTGATAGAAAACCATGTACTACACATTCTCCAACAATCTGTAGAACCAATTCTCCATGCAAAGACACACTAAAGCATGCATACTCAAGGTTCTAAAGAAAACCACTCCCTTTACTAAAGAACCCTGAAAGAACGGTCTTTTATTAGAATGTATGTGAGCCTAAAGTCTGTCTAAACCACTCATCAGTCCAACTTTGCACCCCTCCTTATTCTAGCCTTTCATAAACTCGTACAGAATGTTCATCCTTCAACTCAATGTCTGCTAAGTACACTATGTGTCAGTACTGATTTAGCCAAGTTTTTAAGGAGGCTGCCAGTCTAATGACCTCAATTCAGTAATTCAGTGCACAGTAGTGTTAGGTTACATGTAGCAATGTTCATATGTCATTATATAAGGGCTCTGACTACGGACTTAAATTAGCTATGCTAACTTACCTGGTATGGGGGTGCATTATGTAATCATGGCTTGTTGAGTTCCATTGTATTTGTTCACAATATTAAAGAAGCAATGTGCAACTTCTATCAGTATCACTCCTCCTCCCCGCCTCCCTTTCCAAGAACCTACAATGGCTGTTAGGTTTTCTGCTGATGCTTGTCCTGAGTTTTTTTATACGTGTTTATTAGTTTGACGACAAGGATTCAACATACTTTCTATGTAATTCTATGTAAAATGGTGATCCAGCAATGATCTAGCAATGTATTCTAAAATAATGCATATTGTTAGTACAGTGTAGTAAGTGTTTGTGTTTTTAATGTCCATTCAATTTAGATCAATAATCCCTACTTTACCCATATAACCAGATTTAGACTATTAAAACATCCTTTATTCTTTAAATGTATTTGTATAATATTTGTAATTAAGAACAGTCTTGTTCAAACTTTCCCATTCCGCCTAAAATAGTCCGTTAAATTCCAGTGGCCAAGGTGATATAATAATAATAATCACTGTATAATTTAAGATGGGGTGAGAAAGTTTAAACAAATATCTGTGGGCAATTTTTTTTTGTGATTCATATATATTATTTTTTTGTGAACCAAGTTAACACATATTAAATCACAAGAACAATGCTAATACTGTCCAAAGATATGCCCATTAAGTTCCTCAAAGGCTGTAATACAGAATTAGTAGTTATTGAATATTAACAATAATATCAATAGCTATAATGGTCAGTGGAGTGCTACATACAAGAAATAGACACTTACACAACAACAGTGATACAATAATCTCATACTGCTGGTAGTATTTTTGATAACATAACATTTGAGCTATCAATACTACCTGGAGTTTTACATATGGAGCTACTGCTGTCTTTGTTGTCCAGTCAGTGCTTTAATGCCATCAAATTCCATCTGCTACTTCTGTATGCAAGCCACTCCCTTCAGCCACTGTATGGTTAGACTGTTCTGGGCTAATGTAAAAACATTGTGACTCTATATGGATGTCTCAAACATGACCCGCTTCCATGTAGGTATGAAGGGCTCATAGTAAGATAAGAAAACACAACAATTTGTAATAAGTTCTGTACTAATGAATACACAGTTTTGTATTTCGTATTACATTTTTGCTAATAGATCACACTAAATCTCATCTACTGCTTTAAATTAAGTTAACATATTTTAATATATTAGGTTTTGGGGAGGTTCTGCAGGCGTGACAAGCATATTGCAGACACCAAATTGGCACGAATGAACTGCAGTAAGAAGGCCCCTGACTACTTTAAGACAAACAGATCAGCAACACCATATTGTAAAGGCTGGCCAGCTGCCTTTATGCCACACCAATTATGATAAAAGGAAATTATCATGCAGTGGCTTGTGTTCCCTTCTGTTCTCTCCTGGCGGAACGTTGTCCTGTCCAAGTGTACACCAACCTGCAGAGAACTGAGTTGATGCCAATGCATAATAAACGCTGAGACAAAGCCTGCAGTGTTTTGCGAGTCTGTATTGGCATTGACAGAAATTGCATTATATCAAGGGCAGGGCATACAGGAGTCATACCTCATTACCTCAGCTGGCTGTCAGCCACATTGTGCTCATGTGTGAATATACTGACTATCATATTATGGAGGCCCCACAATAAATATTACAGCGTTCAGGGTCATGAAAGCCACACACAATGCATATTCTGTGTGTTTTTATCGTTTCCCTTCCACCACTGATGCTCCAATAAATCTTTCATCATTTAGCAATAGTTAATAATTCAGATTTAGAGGGTCTGTTTTAATCTTTCAGTTACTGTCTACTCAAAGCAAACTTGATGAAGCTTGTATACTCAATATTTCTGCGTCTCTTTGAATCACCAAAAGTAACATATCAATTATTCAAGTTGAGCTCTAATATTTTGCAGTCAGCTGCTGCTGCTGCTATGGGGAAACACATTTGGGCACACGTCTCGCTTATTTACATAAAATATACGTATACACATGTAATTTCTATGAAGCATGTCTTACTTCATGCACTAGCAGAGTATGGAGGTTCTCCAGAGCTGCTGAATTGGATTTGGGTATATGCACTATAGGGCCAAAAGTATATGGACATCTGAACATCATACTATCAAGCTGTACTCATATTAGGAAATTTGTACCAGGCCTGAGCATGTTCAGCCCCCAAAATCCAGTTCTCTTGACTGGTGTGATCGCTTGATGGTGTGCCCATGTGTGGTTTGGCGGACCATGCCAGGGCCCACCTCTGCAGTAACTGTTGCACTATTTATAGGTGGAACTTGGACAAGAAGCTGGTCTTGTGACCTCTTTTCTTGCTGTCTGAATGAAGAGCGAGAGCAGTTCTGAGTATAAGCTTTATTCTTGAGGATGTCGCGGTGCAGACGTTCTTTTAGGAGCCCTTGAAACGTGGTCTATGGTGGTCTTGCCAAGTGCACCGTCTTATAGGCCTGCCTCCAAGTTCCATCTGGCCCATATATATATATATAATATAATATATATATATATATATATATATATATATATATATATATAATATAATATATATATATAATGTGTGTGTGTGTGTCCATGGTGTGTACCCCACCTGGCTCCAGCCCCCTGTCACCCAGACAAGTGGGATAAAGCAGAAGATAAGATAATGGCTTTGTTTACATTTTAATGTCATAATTCTGAATAAAATAATGTAGATTTTACAATTTTACACTAGCTGTGAATTCGATGCTAAAGACATGGTGATGGTTCCATAAGAATAATTACCAAACCATCTGTAAAATCTGCTTATACTCAGATATGGCCACGCATAAATCTGTGAATAAGAGTGATTTTTATTCAAGTGGTTCCTTTATAGCTTTTTCCTTCCAACACAGACATCAGTGCATATAGAACAGTATTAAAGGACTAGAGCCCATTTAGTTACGCTTTATCTCACAGGTCTGAGGTGTGTGTGTGTAGGCATGTGTGTAGGTCTGTGCTCAGCATGCCGTCCACTCAGCAGATGCACCTGCAGCAGAGCCCCACCTGCCGCGCTGTCAGCTCCCGGCTCCGCTCCGGCTGATTTATCATCGCCAATTAAACCCCATCATTCCCCATTTACACTTCACATGCCATTATCAACTGCTGGGGAGACGCTTCTTTTCACAGAGCTGTATATGACATTCGGAGATTCAACTTTCGCTGAACCATTTAACTGTCTTTATATAAAGCGCGTATGCAAGATGGGCTTTAGGAGGAGTCCTGCGGCGCGCCCGACCACTTTACATTTTCACACACTTACTGTAATATATGGCTTCATATACAATGAGACCTTCCTCGAAAAGGCTATGTAAAGCATGCTAAGAAATGACATACCCAGAAGCAGCTGCTCATTCAGGCTGTTCCCAGGCTGGGGTGATGAAGAGGAAGTGTTTGAGCGTCTGCACAGTGGCCTGTGAGATAACCACAACACCAGCCCGCATAAATGAGCAATGTGAAATTGTCGAGGCTATTCAAAATGAGCTAAATGAGGCAGAACCCATTCCACGGCGCTCGAATGATGTACGCGCTCCAAAAACTGTAAACACACCAACATTCAAGTGCTTTTCATCCGTTTCGCATTATCTGTAAACGTGTTTATCATAACTCCATAAACGTCAGTTACAGGTTTACACACGTTCTTCTACTTGATTTAGTTTTATAACTCGTAATAAAAACGACATGTAGCAGTACTTTAGGTAAATATGGAAGACTACGACTCAGTAAATGACAGCAGTTGAGTATTTATAACATCCTTAAACTAAACTAGAGTTAATAAAATTACAGTACTGGGCAAACTTTTTAGGCACATTATAATTAAATAGCTATTTTTTCCAGACAGGAAGATTTTATTTGCTCAGCAAAACACTTTATTTTAGATATTCAAACAGTATTAATACAGTAAGTCATGCTTTTACATACGCCAGTGTGTTTATTTAATCCTTTCCAAGCTTCTCCTTGTGGAAACAACCCAGTATTATTTACAGTTCTCATCTAATACCTGCTTTGACTGCTCAGTACTTCATTAAGCTAAATCAAGATTGCTATAGTGCAAACTGCTCAAGATATTAAGTATGGCTCTCAAAATAAGATATTTATGCTACTTTGTATTATATTCATGATTATTTCCATCTGTTCTACTGATATCTGGTGTTTTTCCTGGTGAACATACACTTATTGCTAAGATAAAGGCTTTTAAACAATCGTCTTAGATGCCTAAGACTGTTGCACAGTAGGGTATTGAGTCAGACTGAGTCACTGGCTTTTATATCAAAAACTTTTAGGTTCAACTCGCTCCCACGAATAAAGCATCTCAATACAGTCTCAATTTAGTGGCTATAACTTTAGGTTTAGCAGTGCCACCATGTTAATGCTTGGGAAACCAACAACAACAAAAACCCCACAGAAATTCTGATCTCACAATGGTGGTATGACCATGAATATGATGTATTTCCAATCTAGGATGGCATCTGAAAGTGGCTTAGGTCGGATTTGGAAAGATCAGATTTGTTTGTTCACATGGCTTACTGGTTCTGTTTTGTATTAGGGCAAAACATCAGATTTGTGCTAATTCACCCTAATGTGAATATAGCCTAAGCTTAACAACATGCTAGTCTGGTATACAATAGTGTCATCCATGAAAATGAGTGAACATTAATAGACTAGTTCTATAGTCAAGGAACTGAAACACACAGTATTAATATTAGTGCTGTCCAAAGAGAAACATCTCTTTGTCCCTCCTGCCCGTCCACGTGCCCCTGTTTACATCCTGTCTAGTCCTCATGGTCTTTGTTTACCTTTTTGTCCATGTCTCCGCCCTCCACCTGTCGCGTTATGTTCACCAGCTGTTTCCGTTTCCCTCTCATTATCATGTGTATTTAGTCTTCCTGTTTTCGTGTTTCGCTTTGTGTTCTGCTTGTTATTCCTCACCATGGACTTTATTAAACCCCGTAAACCTCATCTGCATGTGCATCCGCCTCTCCTGTCTTCTCCAGCGTTACACTCTTGACATCGTTTGAGCACCGCTGATGTCCTTTACACTGTGAGAAAATCTGTGGATGACCCGAATGTTCCAAAGACACGTTTTTCTCTGGTCAGCACAGATATGTCTATTTTTGTCTACATTTTCTGAAGACAACAGCTGCTCTTTATATCCTGTGAATGTTTTGGAACCTCTTTACATTCAAAAACATTAAGGTTTTTGTCCTCTCTTGTAAAGTTACTATGTTGGAAATAGTTGTTGTTGTTTTTCTTTGGACAGCGACAGTATGCAGGATGTGGTTAATAGTTTATGCTTCCATTTGATACTCAGTCCCGTGTCATACAATTTACTAGTATTTCAATACAATAGTCCAGGACCTACACGTTAGCTTAGAAGTTTACTCTCCAGTTTATTCATTTATTGAAATCTTATTGGAGGTTCCCAAAATGCTACTGCTAAAATTAGAGATGGACTGATCGAGGGCAGGGCTTTATTCCACGGCAGGCCTACATGTAGTTATTAGCACAAGCAAATCATGAAACATGGTCTAAACTGATTTATTACCATTTTTAACAAGCTCATGTGAAACAGCATCATATTGTTTAACAAAATTAGCTGTAAATAAACAAAGTAAATTAAGCAAATATCCCAATGCTGAAATCATTAAACTTAGACAAAAAACAAACAAAAAAAGCTAATTAAATACATGCAGTCAAAACTGCAGTAATTAAATGCAGACAAATTGCAATCATTAAATGTTGAATTGTTGTACTGTTTGTACCAGTCAGATCTGGTCTGCACAGGTTTCTGGCTTATTTGTTTTGTGCTAGCTGTGCGTGCTAGCTCTGCTGTTTGCTGCCATACTCAGCCGTATGATGTACTCTCGAGTGCTGTATCAAATTAGTAGTGTTAAATGTCTTTGTCTTGGTTCCCCTGCGAAACACATTGAATTTACAAATTTTACAGAATGCCCTGGATGAGTCTGCATCACATACGGTAACAAACTGCCAGACAGACGATGTTTTCTATCAGCACATGCAATGAACGCCACAAACTGTTCTCACTTTAGTCAGTCTGTCGAAAATGAAAGTGTATGTAATTCCACCTAGTGGTCCGGAGAGGGTACCTGGATGAAATGCTAGCTGGAAATACAGAAATTAGGCTCATTTGTCTAACGTCATCGATCGTCTCTCAGGATCGGCTAAATTGGAGAAATAAGATATTTTGATTAAAAATCATCCAATACCAGTACATGGCCCATTGATCCTTCCATCTCTTGTTAAAATGCTAATGTTGTCATGGCATGCTTTGTCTGTTTATACTCTGTGCGGCCTCTCTTTGCAGAGATACAGTCTCCTCTCCTTTTATTGCTTAACAAGACCGTGCAACACTTGGCAGGTGAACTGAGGCCATTCCTCCCCTCTACAACCTTCAGATTCTGAGGTCCACACTTGTGGACTCTCCTCTTTATCTCATCCCACAGTTTGCTTTTTCTGTGGAGTGCAGGTCAGGGGACTGGGATGGCCATAGCAAACCTTTGATTTTGTGGTCAGTGAACAATTTATTTTTTTGTTGGGTTTTTTTGTTGGTGTTGTTTTTGAGGTGCGCTGTGGATCACTGACCTGCTGAAAGATCTAGTCACTGGCCATTTCAGGCCTCTAGGGATAGTCAGGTTTTGATTTCAGATCTGCTTGTACTTGGTGGAATCTGTGAAACTGTGTATCCAGAACAAGAAAAACAGGCCCACTACATCACAGATGCACAAGTGTACCTCCCAGTGGGGCTGATGTACATTTGGACATCATCTATGTTTGTATATGCCAAACCCACCTCTGATGTTTGTTGCCAAAAAGCATGAAAGCAAGGCTCAGAAACAAAAACAGGCACATTATTCATATTATTTGCAAATAGCATTCATGTGTATATATCATTTACATGAAACATGCCTGTGTGAGCCAGCAACAGGAAAGCCTTCAGAGCCATGGACTATCCTTTATGAAGAATCTATTTTTTTATGCGTAAGCACGAACTGAGCTCTTCTAGAGCGGTCATAACTGCATGCCTGATTCTGAAGCATCGCTCATCTGAGGTGAAGTGTTCTTGTTAAACATAGCATTTTGGAGGCAATTTATTAAAGAACTTAAGGTAGGTTGTTACAGATATCTGGAGCCATGCTGACTACAGTGCATCCCACAGCTGTTGGAGGGCACGTATGGGAAGATCCATAGAGCCAATGCCATCATTGAGGTGGTCCCACAGAGGCTAAATTGGGTTCAAGTCTGGGGAATTGGGGCTCCAGGGTAGTATTTGGATGTCTTGGTCAGCTCTTCCAACCAATGTGGGACATTTCTAGCTGTGTGACGTGTCGCATTGTCTTGCTGGAAGATCCCATCCACCCCAGTGACGATGGGATGGTCATACTTATAATCTATTTTGGTTTAAAATATTCCAAAATAACTAAAATTATCAACCGAATGTGAGCTGTTTTGTCAGTATGTTAAAGATATGTCATCTATATATCATGTTGAAAGTAAAAGACCATTTTTCTCAGCCACTCACTGAAACAAAAAAAAAAAAATTAGTATTGGTGCTGCTTTCGACCATTGGAGACACTCTACCCCACCACCCCATCAATGCCCCCCTTCCCACTACCAAAGCCCCCTCGCCCCACCAACCCCCATTGGCTAAAATGCCCAAAAAACGAGGAGAAGCGCTTTCTAGCGCTTTCCCCTTCAGGCAATAAATTATCATGTGCCTCTAAATTGGATAACATGTCTTAAGTAGTGCCCTTCTAATGGAGTAATCGTGATGCAGTGCCCTAACAGGTGCCCTTGATGCTCCCTAAGGATACCTCTCTAATGAAAAAGTGCCTTCCATATCTCTTCTACATGACTGTGTCCCGAAGGGGCTCCTTTCAGTACAGATAGTGGGAAGCAGTGCTGTGTAAGTTACTTGTACCAGTGAGAAAACATGATTATGTGCCCAATTAGGTGATTCACTAATACATAAGTGCCCCTCTAGTGGATTAAAAGTAATAAAATGTAATAGTGGATAAAATTTGGCCACTTTCAAATGGGATGCACCTCCAGATGAACTCAACTGGACTTTCATCGCATGACTATTACCTTCAAAATCGGAACTTGTGCGACCTCATACATGATGCCTTATAGCTGCTTGCGCTGGTGGGACCCCATGTTGTCCAATAGCCCTTTAAACAGCCTGAGTCCACAACTGGTAAACAACAAACTTAAGAATTTCTTCTAGACTGGTATAGGGTGAAGAGGGAGGAGGAGGGTTTGTACGTTTCCTTGTTTCTTGCAATAGGATTGGACACCACCACAACAAATTAATGGAGCATACATTTGACAGGTTGTCATCTTATACACAAAGGTGTTAAGTAACAAAATACAAATACTTTGTTACCTTACTTATGTAGTAATTTTGGATATTTATACTTTTCTGGAGTAATTTTGAAGCTGACTTTTTACTTCTACTCTTTACATTTACACTCCATTATCTGTACTTTCTACTCCTTACATTTACACTACATTATCTGTACTTTCTACTCCTTACATTTACACTCCATTATCTGTACTTTCTACTCCTTACATTTACACTCCAATATCTGTACTTTCTACTACTTACATTTACACTCCATTATCAGTACTTTCTACTCCTTACATTTACACTCCATTATCAGTACTTTCTACTCCTTACATTTACACTCCATTATCAGTACTTTCTACTCCTTACATTTACACTCCATTATCAGTACTTTCTACTCCTTACATTTACACTCCATTATCTGTACTTTCTACTCCTTACATTTACACTCCATTATCAGTACGTTCTACTCCTTACATTTATACTCCATTATCTGTACTTTCTACTCCTTACATTTACACTCCATTATCAGTACGTTCTACTCCTTACATTTACACTCCATTATCAGTACTTTCTACTCCTTACATTTACACTCCATTATCAGTACTTTCTACTCCTTACATTTACACTCCATTATCTGTACTATCTACTCCTTACATTTACACTCCATTATCTGTACTTTCTACTCCTTACATTTACACTCCATTGTCAGTACTTTCTACTCCTTACATTTACACTCCATTATCTGTACTTTCTACTCCTTACATTTACACTCCATTATCTGTACTTTCTACTCCTTACATTTACACTCCATTATCTGTACTTTCTACTCCTTACATTTACACTCCAATATCTGTACTTTCTACTTCTTACATTTACACTCCATTATCAGTACTTTCTACTCCTTACATTTACACTCCATTATCAGTACTTTCTACTCCTTACATTTACACATCATATCTTCATGTTAATGCTCAGTAGTACACAGATATGCTTCTTTAATATATTTACATTGTACTAAAATACATTCATGTTCAATGCGACTAAAATAGGAAGCCTAGCGCATCCCAAATTTATCAACATTAATATTTTAATATAACATTATAATCATTATGACTTTTAGAAGAATTATTTTTTGGGGAGGTGGGCTAGTGCACTATAGACCCCTGTGGTGCGGCCTCAGCTTTTGTCCTTAATTGTTTTTGTTTTTTTTACCTTACATTACTTTTACTTTTATACTTTAAGTAGTTTTGAAAGCAGTACTTTTACACTTTTACTGGAGTAAAAAGCTTCAGTTGATACTTCAACTTCTACAGATGTATTTTTTAAACCCTAGTGCCTATACTTCTACCTGAGTAATGAATATGAATACTTTTGACACATTTGCTTATACATTTCTACTTTAAGCTCGTGGTTGGTAAAGAAGCAACACTGGACCAGCATTGCTAGATAATCAACGTTTCAACAATGTGTTCACTATCAGGACAGTAAAAGTAGTACCATGCTGTCTCTGGCTTTAAAGATTGATTTTTGTCCATACTTTTAAGAGTAAAGGTGCCAAAAACACTGTTTTCTAAATGATTCAAAACAGAGGTGCCGAAATAAAGATTCCCCATAGAGCCGTTTGACTGAGTCTCGGAATTAAGAATGCACATTTAGCCAGGTGGTAATGCTGTTGGTGGTGGAATTGCTTGATGAACAGCGTGAAGACAAGTCCACTATCCGGTATATTCTTTCATTATGGTGAGGTAGGATAGCGCAGGCTCAGCAGGGTTTACTCAATAAACATTTACCAAGAAACCCTGCAGCGTCTTAGTCAGCACAATCACTGCAGGCCCCTCTGAGAGTCTGACTTTAACTGACCCATCGTTCTCCACTGGAGGCAAATTTGCACTTCATTTTTATTGGCACCTAAAACGATGACACAATCCACTGTTTCTCTTTTATAGATTGCGCTGTCTCGCTGTATAATGATCTGTAATTATGGGAGAAAAAAACACTAACGTTTTCTCATCTGCCTTGCCTTATGAGCTATGCTTTATGTCAAGGAAATCAATTAGAACACTCTTCTCTCTCCCTGTATTTTGCCTTTATTACTCGTGGGGGTGGGGCTTTCATACTTTTGTCAACACACAGTTCATCATGTAACATATAGCAGTAATTAATCTCTACACATATAATCATTAGCAATGAAGCTTGTAAAGATTTCTCCTTGTGCCTTACGCACATATAAACCAAGCTTCCTAAATGCTTGCTTGGATGCAAATGAAACAGAAAGCAGTGATTTAGAAACTGCCTTTTACATGTATTCAACTTAAAACAGGGCCAAGTAGAGATATTTAATATTCTACCTTATCAACGTTATTGTTTTTTTGTAAATAACGGGTCATATTAAGAAGCTCGGTGACCTAAATGTAACACTGTCATAGGATGCCACCTGCAATTTCTGCTCTGCTAGAGCTGCCATAGGCAACTGTAAATGCTGTCATTGTAAAGTGGAAGCATCTAGAACAGGGGTATTTAATTAGAGTCAGTAAGGTCCACCTAGAGGAACTTTCCTCAGGTCAAGGTCCGGACCGTCATCATTTCTAACTTGTGTTCTGATTCAGTGGTGTATCCTGTTTACTGAAGTAGTCTAGTATCAGCATCTTATACCATCAGTTACTGAAACACCAACACATCACACATACCGTTCAGTATATTTCAGTATATTTCAGTATATTTACTGTTTAAATGCTGAACTTAATAAATGTTTTTTAATCACCTTGAGTAAAAAGAAGGGCTACATTTAAAGTGATTATTTAATGATTTATTTATAATAAAAAAGAGAAATAAAATGTTTAGTCTTGTTAACTGAGTTTCACATCTTAACAGTTTATCTTTCTCTTGTATTCCTCCACACGTTCTCTTGTTCAGTGAGAGAAGTGAGCTCTTGGTTGTCCAGCCAGGACTTCTGGAAATCTGGGCTGAAATTGTGTTAGGACCATTTTCACACACACATGAGATATCCGGGCTGTTCTGTGTGGAGTGTGTATGTTCTCCCAGTGGGTTTCCTCTGGGTTCTCTGGTTTCCCCCCACAGTCCAAACACATACATGTCAGGTTGATTGGTTACTCTAAACTGCCCATAGGTGTGTATTGGCAATGCGATGGACTGGCGACCTGTCCATGGTGTACCCCGCCTTCGCCTGATGATGGTGGGATTGGCTCCAGCCCCCCGTGACACCTACTAGCGGGATAAAGCGGAAGATGAGGGATGGATGGATGTGAGATATGTGGCTGCTTTTAATTATAATACGCATGTGATTGGTCTGTGAGTTTACTGCGTCGCAAAGCCTGTATACTGTAAAGTCAAGAAAAGTTCCACCACTTAAAATAAACACTGTCTGAATTAAATAATTCTCAATAGTTCAATTCTCAAAATCGGTTTATCAGTTTAGGTCCGCATTGGACAACATCTCGGTCCGGACCCGGACTGCGGTCCGCCTATTAATGACCTCTATTCTAGAAGGAACAACATGTGGCTGTGGCATAGTAGGACGCACAAGCTCACAGAACTGCTGAATGCTGAAGTACATAAAGATGATCTGTTCAGACTCATGAGCTCTCTGCACATCACCACTGGGCCATTGTGTTACGCTGGTATGAGTGGATCAGACACAGCAGTGCTGCTGGAGTGTTTGCGATAAGGTCAGAGGTTTTCCCCATCACTAAGCCTGTTGCTGGACATTTTTTTGTGTATGGATTATAACATTATATATAATGAGAAGTAGACTTTCCGTGTATATTGGTTCTAAAATAATGGTAACAGAGCAGCTCCACCACTTGTACTGGGCAGAAGGACACATACCCAGACAGGGGTGGTAAGTGGTGTGTAGTCTGGGTAAGAGGTCGTGAGGATTTGGGGTGGGGGGCTGTAGGAGAGAAGTCCTAGGCAGAGAAAAGTATTTGAATATGTATACTTACTGGTAAATGTGATAGTCATAGTCTTTTAAACTAGTAAATGTATGTGCACAGCAATTGTATAGATGTTGTATTAATACTGGGCTTCTTTTTGTACATGGATGAATCATTGATCTCACCTTGGCTGGGCATATTAGGGTGCGTAAAATGGCTGGAGAACAGAATTTTTGACTGTCTGCTAATGAGTCCGTCTTTAACTCTGGGAGACAGTGCTGAAACTAGTTCTGTACTACTTTTGTAGGACTGCTGACTAACGCTCGGTATCATTAGAATGCTTTTAACTTTTGATGTTCTTTGTTTTTTTTTGCCTTTGTTTTTCACTTGCACCAAGAAAACTGCGCACTCCTTTCTAAATGCTTACCATGCATAAATCTGTTAGTTCCCCTGGATTACACCATCCTTCCAAATGGGAACTTTCACAGTGTTACACCCTTGGTGGCTTCGTGGGAAGATATATAAAGTAGTAAGTATTTATGCATAGTGTATTATTCAGGCAGTGTATATATACCATGCTGTGTCTAAAGGCGTAAGCTGTTCATCAGTACTCACCATTCCTTTATAATTGCTATCCAAAGCATATGAAAGTAACCTTCAAATAAAGTGTTAACTTGTTCCTGTAAGTTTTCTTCTTCAGCATACTTCTTCACAAGCTACCCTGTCATTGGCTGATCAGTAAAACATGCTGAAAGTGAAGATTCCCCAAGTTACTTTAATGTTGGGAGTCTGTCGTATCAATTAACCTATGCTTACCTCTGCTTACTTGGCTGCCACCATCTGTCAGATTAAAGTGGCAATTCCGTGTTCACACCAAATAAAGTTAAATTGAGTTTGGAGTTGTTAGATTGGAGGCTGATATGGAGAGCTGTGTAACATGCCTTCTTTGTTTAATGCTTTCTTTTTCAAAATAATCTGATTACAAAGATGTCCTTGAAACTCACAGCACACAGAAAGACATTCTCAGTGTTTTTTTGTATTATGTTACCAGCATATTTAATCAAAACACTGAATTTAATGAGATGAGTTCAGACATTTATGCTTAAAAAATATCCAAACGGAAAAAAAACACTGTATGGTCAAAAGTATATGGACAACCCTTCTGATTCAGCTAATAGAAGCACAATTATCAATCATACAGCCATGCAATCTCCATAGACAAACACTGTAGAATGAATCACACTAAGTAGCTCAGTCATAGGATGCCACTGTTGTCACAATTCAGTTTGTCATAATTTCTGCCCTGCTAAAGCTGCCCTGCTCAACTGTAAGTGCTGTTATTGTAAAGTGGAAGCATCTAGAAGTAACACAATGTGGATATGGCATAGTAAGACACACAAACCCACATAACTATTGAGTGCTGAAGCATGTAAAGATGATCTGTTGTCAACTTCAGAACAAAAGATTCTTGAGCTCTCTGCACATCACCATTGGATGATTGTGTTATGCTGGTATGAGTGGATCAGACACAGCAGTGCTACTGGAGTTTTTAAATAAACACTGTGTCCACTCACTGCCCACTCTTTTAGACACGTCTACCTTGCTTGTCCATTTTGTAGATCTGAAGTCAATTCAATTCAACTTTGTCATTATATGTACAGGGTTACACAGTATAACGAAACATCTCCAGTGTTTAAACATTAAATTAGACACAATACAATAATGAATAAAGGGCAAAGACAATAACAATAAATTGACAATACAATACAAATATGTGCAATACAAAATAGAAGAAGTAGACAATACAGTAGACTATAGACAATAAAGACATAACAATAGAATCAAGTGGTGTAAGTGTATTGATACTTGGTACATAAAGGTACTTAGTATGTAATCTGAAGCTGTTCACTCTTTCCACTATGGTCCCTTGTCTATGAGGTCTATGCCCTCTGCCCCTTTCTGAAATCAAGGACCATCTCTTCACAGTAAGGGCGAGATTATTGTATGTGTACCATTCTGTGAGGAGTTCCATCTCCTCTCTGTACGCCTCCTCATTGTTGTTGGTAATGAGGCACACTATTGTAGTATCATCAGTAAACTTGATGATGGTGTTGGAGTTGTGCTTGCCGATGCAGTCATGGGTGTGCAGTCATGGGTGTACAGCATTGGTGATAGAACATAGCCTTTTAGGAAGCCTGTGCTGAGGTTGGGAGAAGTGTGCCTGCCCATCCTAACAGACTGGGACCGGCCAGTGAGGAAGTCAAAAATCCAGATGTGGGCTGAATGGCTGATTTCGAGGGTCTTGAACTTGGAGTCGATGAACAGCGTTCTTGCAGGTGTGCTTGCAGGTGTTCTTGCAGGTGTTCTTGCAGGTGTTCTTGCTTTCCAGGTAGTTCCGTGCAGTGTGCATTGCCAGTGCTATCGCATTTTCAGTGGAACGGTTTGCACAGTAGGCAAACTGGTTAGGATCCAAGGTTATTAGGAGGTATTCCTTAACATGAGTCAGGATCAGCCTTTCAAAGCTCTTCTTTATGATGGGTGTAAGTGCAATTGGGCGATAGCCATTGAGGCAGGTGATGTTGGGTTTCTTTGGTATATGTATGATCGTTTTGGTGGTAACAGGTGGGAACAGTAGACTGTACCAGGGAGAGGTTGAAGACATCTGTCTGGCACACATTCTTAAGACCCTTCCTGAGATGCCATCGGGTTTGGTGGCTTTGCATGCGTTCACTGTTGACAGGGCTTTCCTCACCTCATATGTAGAATGAGTTAAGTTCAGTTGGGAGGAAGGCTCCTGTGGCAGGTGAGCTGATGACTTTGCTCTTGTAGTCCATCAATGTCTGGATTTCCTGCAATATATGCCGGGGGTCTGATTTGCTGAGCTTGGATTTGCATGCTGTATGCATTCCTCACAGCCCTGATTCCAGCTTTCAGATTGTGCCTGGCTGCTCTCAAATCCTCTCTGTTACCAGATCTGTAGACAGCGGCACATGCTTTGAGTAGACTGTGGACCTCGCTGTTCATTCATGGTTTTTGGTATGGAAGGGAATGAATGTTCTTAGTCCAGACCATGTCATCATCAGAGAGGACAGCTTATCTTCTGCTGCACAGTTCGTCAACAGGATGCTGTTGGCTAGAAGGTTTTGTTTGGTGGACACACCACGTCAGTGTCACTGCAGGGCTAAGAATAATCTACCACCAAATAGTACCTGCTCTGTGGGGGTCCTGACCACTGAATAACAGCCTAACAAACTGTGCAAGGAAACAGCTGGACTATAATCTGTAATTATAGAACCACAAAGTGCTCCTATATGGTAAGTGGGGCTGATACAATGGGCAGTGAATGCAGACACAAGGAGGTGTAGCTGATGGCTGGTGGATTCTTTAGTCATAAGGAAGTCATAATACTGTGGGAAATTAAGAAAATGATCTCATGAATTTGCTCTGTGTACAAGAACCGGACTATTTTGCACCATGCCCGGGATGAACTGATACATGAAACTCTAGCCAGACTTTCTTTGCCAATAGCAGTATCGTCAGCAATCCCTATACAGGAATTGTCTTTAGACTTGTTTAAAACTTTAAAACACCAGTTCCAGTGCAAACGTGTTCATGCTGGCCAGATGACACAAATCAGCATGTATAATCAGCCCTATCTGTCAGCTAAGCAGAATTAACAAATCAAGCAACAGAAATATTCTGTTGTTTTTTTTTTTTATATCACCCTGAACAGTTGAGTGTATGCTAGTGCAATATTGATATTCTCATGTTGTAGTATCTTGGCCAAATGAGGCAGTGTCCAATACATAACACTGAAGTTTAGTGATCCCAGTTTAGAACTGACTATAGGAAAGAAAGGCTTTGTGTATTTACTTTATCTGTCCTACTTTCCCATGGGAAGGGGGCATGAGATGACCGTGACTCAAAGCTCATCTTGGAACTGCTAATCCCTCAGGTTCTCTACATTGCCTACATGGCCTATTGCGCTCCTGGGAACTGGTCTCTGCTACTCTAACCTTGTAAGAACCTGGGCTGATTCTATTTTTGTTTTCCACAACTGTTCATTTTTGGACTCACTAGTTTCTATACATTCTGTAAAATCCTTGGAGTTGAATTTCCAAATTCTGCAGGTGTTAATTCAACACTGGGGTTTTGCACAGATCAGTGGAAAAAAGCATTTATTTTATCTTTCTACTGTGAAAAGACTTTTATTTTGTTTGATATGATGATATGATGACTCTTGGCATACTTTGTATGTTGACTATTGCCTCCTGATGTTGGTCCCCCCAGCTTGTCAGACCAAATTTGCACCCCTGATGTTGACGTGCAAGCACAGTGTATGATATCTAGAAACACATGTGAAAATGGTCAGTATTGCCTTGAATAGTGAATACTGAATAGTTCAATATGTGTCTGAATATAAGTGGTTTGGTTTCTCTTACCACTAAGTACAGTTCAACAGTGAAGACTTGTCTGGTATCTGAAGTGATAGCCAAATTGCAGCTTTGAAGCAGCTGCAACTACAGTTTTATGTATAAGCAATTACATTGAACATATGTGGAAAAAAATTTATAGTACATACCTTTGGCTGGACTAAACAATGGCCAAACCATTTCTTTACTAATGATTGGGTTAAGGCTCCTGCCTGAAAGTAAGGCTCCATACTTTTGCATTTTATGGCTTTTTTAAAGGGAACTCCACCAAATGTTTGTCAATGGTTAAGATGCAAACTTTTAACTTTAAATTTAGGTGAAATGCTTCACTCCAGAGACACTTACTGTTCAGAGTGTCCATACCTAAAAAGTCTTTCATGGAAATGCATTATGTGAAACAATTATATAGTTTTGTGGTTAAGTTTTGGAATAAATGTATTTATTTCAACCCATTTATGGTGGAGGTATATTTATGGTGGAGAGAAAACATATTTTTCAGATTTATAACTCTTTTATTATAATCAAAGCTCTTCGTTTAGGTTGACTGGGGGTTTTGGATAGTGAGTAAAATGGCTATATCTGTTTTGTGGAAAATACCACCCTTCCTATTGGCACCACTGTGATAAATAAATAAAAATACAAAGTTAAAAAAAAACATTTCACATCAAACCACTCTGGATGACTGTTTATATCTCCTTAATTAGTACTGGATTATTCAGAAATTTAAAAAATGTAAAATTCCCTCCTTTAAGGGGTCTATAACTGAATAATAGACCAAAGACTCAAGGGGTTCAACTGCAATGGGCCAATAGTTACCACACACTGCAGTTTTCAATAGCTACTGTTCTAATGATGCACATTTCTCAAACGAATGACTCGTACGTCTTTCGGCACTCAATACTGAGCACTGACCTCCTATTGAACTGCGTTTAACTGCAGTTTCAAAGCTCAGCCTCATTAGCCTAAAACACGGTCACTTCTTTCACAAGTGTGCTTGACAACACTTTTTTAATCTGATCTTTCAGTTAATACAAATGTGTGCTGGGAACGAATATTAATTATTCACTTAACGCTCCAAAGAGCAGAACTGAAAAAAGTTTCTAAGGTTAGCTGTGCTCTCGCTCTATTTACTGTGGAAAGGAATAAGAGCTGCAGCAGGTTGAGAACAACCAAGTGGAAGTCACTCCTAAGGCCAAAATAAGTAGTTCTCTTCATTAGACATTCGATCATCAACTTAAAGAAGGAGAACGTCAGGGGATAAAACTAATTAAAAGCTACAGAGGAAATAAAACTCCTAACAACCACCTGGAAGACCTGGTAGACCTGGAAAACTGTCCCCATCAGAAAAAAAACAGCCCTTAAAGCTTTCCTCTTTAAGAGAGAGGAGAACATCAAGCTCCAGTTTTGCTTTAGATCTGAAAACATCCACAGGTGTTTCTGTCTATCCTTCTACTGTGAGAAGACACCTCAGTGCGATGGGTCTGAAAGGATGCATAGATGTTTAAGAAGCTCCTCCCTGAGAAAAGGAGATAGAAACACTCAATGATGTTTGGTAAACGCCATTGAGCGTTCATCCTTCTGGAGTCCAGACATCAGCATGACTACGTGTTTAGGATGGTGAGCAGCAGAAATTATTAAACCAACTTCTAAGAGCTGTGGAGAACTACACAGTGTTCCTATATGACAGGTGGAGCTGATATAATGAACAATAAGTGCAGATACAAGAAGGTGTAACTAAAGTCTTGTGGATGTTTCAGTCTGTCTGAAAGCAACAAATAGAAAAAAAAAACTGACCTGGGTTTGCTTGGTGTTCGAGAACCCGGACCAACCTGCATGTGTTGTACTCCTGAAAAGGGGAAATAAATAATGAGAAGACTCAAACATGATGTTTTCTTAGCGCTGTATTGTGAGTTTACATGAAACAATAGACAAATAAAACAGTTTCAGAATGTTCTCAGTGTTGAAAATCACTATTACTAGACAGTAATAAACACAAATCACTATTTCATGAAAAAGGACAAATATATATATGAAGAAGTGTGATATATATATATATATATATATATATCACACTTCTTCAGCCAGCAGCAAAAATAGTGTTTTTAGCATGATATTCATCATAAAATTATCATCTACATACCAGTCAGGTCTTGAACACTTTAGATTTCCACTTTTATTCTATAAAGTATAGGTAACACAGTATTATACCTGAAATGGGGAGATAAATTATGAGAACACTCAAAACATGGGGTGCGTCTGTAATCGCCTACTGGTCAGTAGGTACTAGATTAGAGTCAGTACGTACTGCTTGAGCAGCAGACTAGTAGAGCAGTTTCAGTAGGCGAATTTTAGTAGCCACACAATCTTACCAACGACCTGTGACGCAAGACGTCAGACCACCACCGTAAAAGTCCTGCTAATTATTTAAAAGCTCCGTTAATTGATAGATTTAGAGACTGTTTGAGACACTGATCTGTGTTTTTGTTTGAATATGTATCAGACAGTGTGGAGCTGTAGCTCAGAGAAGATGAAACGTGAGGAATGTAATCATTGTTTACCTCAGCAGTAGCGCTAACTTCTGTAGCGGCAGTTCACTAGCCGTAGCTACGTACACACAGCCGACGTTCCGCTTTCGCCGTTTTTTTCCTCCTCTTTGAATTCACGGCTCCAGGTGAATCATGGGATAGCACAGAGTGCTGTGTTCATCTACATAAAAATGGCTGCCGATTCAGTAGGTCATCCAGGTACCGTTTGCCTACTACTCGATGCCTACTGAGTATTTGACCATACTAGCCGCGCTCGCCTACTGATTTCGCCTACTGAGTAGTAGGCAAGTAGGTGATTTTGGACGCACCCACAATGTTTTCTTACCGGTATATTGTGAGTTGTTAGGAAAACTCGCAAGAGCTCCCCCTCAGTTACATTTGAGCGTTGCAATCTGTGGCACAGCTGTTCCAATAAAATGAATTATCCCCATAAGGAATTTGTTATGCTTTTGCTTTACAGCGAAGAGGCTGATTTTTATACTGAGAAGTCTGTTTTAAAAAGCTGAAAAACTAGCTCTAGCTTATTACCCACAATGAACTGCATGTTTATAATTTTATAAAGAGTTTACTGAACACTTGTATACCATTTTTATACTGAATCTACAAAATTTTTATATACACATGGAGCCCTGACTGCAAGCCTATCCACCTTTGACCTGAACTGAGACTCTAGCCTAAACTGAAAGCAGGTCTAATCCTAACCCAGAATGGAAGCTGTAGAAGGTTGTAGTGATGTTACATCAGTATACTGACAAAGCTAAACACCGACAGGACACCTAGAATAACTCAGGCGATCGTTTGTTGATGTTTAATGAAGAAATCATTTCATACAGCTCTACTTTTCTGCCGTGCTCTCTCTAGCTAATATTTGCTCTCTGTTGCTATTATGTGTCATCATAATCATGTTTACTAATTATATTTTTGGAAGCTAATTATGGAAGTTCTTGCCCAAAGTATCAGCAATGCTTTCCACGGCTGTGGCATTAAAACTGTGGTGTCATGTTTTATCTGCCAGACGCAGCCGGAATTTCCTCCAGTTCATGCCGTTCCCTAAAGTATCAACATGCTTCTAGACAAACTGTGGAAAAAATATATATATATTTACGGCACAGACTCTGTTCAAAAAGCAATTAAATCACAATTAAATATGTTTTCAGTTTCACAGCACGGCTGGAAAAGCTTTTCATTTATGGTCACTGTCCAAAGAAAATCTCCAATGTAACCAGATATAACCTTTTAATGTAACCAGAATTTTTTCCAAGCTATTTTGGAGCATTTCTATTGGTCCATTCATCATAAAATTTGTCACACAATGTAAAAAATTGCTGTTGCAATGCAGAAAAATAAAAATCGTCCAAAATGGAGGTACCCGGACAGCAACAGTATACGTTATACAGCCAACCGTTCTCACTAAAGCAAATCATAATATTAATTTCATGTTACTTTTTCTTTGGTTCTTCTTCAGTCTCCTCCCATGTTTCCTTTCTAGTTACTCCTACTTTCTAACCCATGTGTGCATTGATTCCTTGTGTTTTAGTTTGTTTGGTCCGATCTTGCATTGTTTTTTCCTGTGCTTTGTTTGTTGTTTCTTTGTAGTGTTTTGTTTTGTGTTCCTATAAGTGCTGCGGAAGACTTGATGGAAATCTCAGTGATGCTAAAGATACCATGGAGAGTAAGACACAGAACACATAGTAGTTCAAGTGATTGCTGTTTTATTAGAATACACCAGCAGAGGAAAATGCTGCTCAGAGCTACTGCACGGCCGGGATATCAGACAGGTCATCAACTATCTCTGATGCCAGGCACCAACTCTGCACCTCTTTCCCACGCAACAGCCCCACAACCCAGCACAACATAGTCCTGTTAGCACATCTACACTATATTGCTAAAGTATTCACTCACCTATTCAATCATTGAGTTTAGGTATTCCAATCACTTCCATGGCCACAGTTGTATAAAACCAAGCACCTAGGCATTTGTGAAAGAATGGGTCGCTCTCAGGAGCTCAGAGAATCCCAGTGTGATAGAACTCCAGTTGAGAAATGTGCTTACTATTAAATATTCCATTCAACTGTCAGTGGTATTATAACAAAGCAGAAGCAATTGGGAATGACAGCAACTCACGTAGTGGTAGCCACGTCAAATAATAGAGTGGGGTCAGCAGATGTTGAGGAGCATACTGTGCAGAGGTCGCCAACTTTTTGCAAAGTCAGTCACCACAGACCTCCAAACTTTATGTGGTCTTGAGAACAGAGCATAGAGAGCTCCATGGAATGGGTTGCTATGGCCGAGCAGCTGGATTCAGGCCTTACGTCGCGTAGTGCCATGCAAAGCATTGGATGCAGTGGTGTAAAGAGTGTTCTCCAGGTGTTCTCTGGAGTGACGAATCACGCTTCTCCTTTTGCCAATCTGCTGGACAAATAAAAAGTTTTTTTGTTTTTTTTTATCATGTAAATGTTGGGACAGTTGTAAACTGTGGTATCCCACCACAGCCTAGTGCAAAGCCATGAATGTGTAGGCAGCGTGACCATTTCCAAAGCCTCTTGGGAAGCACTACAAATACAGTGTCCTACTTAATCTCATGACAGTGGTATATGGTTTTATTTAAAAATATCTAACTCTAGTTCCCTCCCACATGCAGAATGTCCACAAGGGGGTCTTTAAAAAGAGGTCAGCACGCAGGTTATCACATTAAAAAAGTAGGGTTTGGTCAGCAGAACTTCTAAGAAGGGTCATCCTTCCCATGATTTGTATTTCTTGATTTCAGAACAGTGTAAGGCAGTTTAAGCTTTTTATAGAAGTTACATCTTAGATCATATAAAATGGCAATCATGGTGTAAAAAAAAAAAAAGTTGATGACGAAAGTGTCCCACTTTAGCACTATTCACCTTATAAGTCCTTGAAAAAAACAGCATTAGTACATTAATGGAACAGATGTACTCTAGTAACCCGTATAGCAGCCAGCTGAACTACTTGGCGGTGCTGCATGTGTACTGCATGGTGTCATCACACACTAGCGTGCGTATTCCACTGAGACTATGCGGAGCTCGTAGCTTGAGGTTGGTGCCAGTGTGACACCGGTACAGAGGTGGTAGCTGCCATGTTCTTTCAAGAACAGACAGATCCGAAACATATTCATGTAAATGCCGCCCCAGTGTGCATTGCAGGGAGAGACTGTGTTTCTCCACACACGGAATGTTAAATGAGATACTAAAAGGAGGAGGATGAAATTTAACTGGCTGCCATGGTCTCGCCTCACTCCTTTACCCTCCTTATTCATACCAGGTCCTTAAAGCAGTCAGCAGTCAACGGGCAGGACACTGCTATTAAATATGAAATATTATCCAAATGAATCTGGATCTTACAACAAGCTTGCTTGTTTCAAAACAACACACAATGCTGATTATCTCACATGGAACTGGAAGATTCCAGATGCAATAGATGAAATGAAAGCTTTAGAATATAGGATCCTATGCTTATAAGAAAAACGGTGGACAGAAGTAGAAAAGCCAGCAACCTCCTTAACTCTACGTTCCTCTGTGGAGCACTGGGAACGGTTCTCTGGAGTGATGGAGCTCCATACGTATACACTACTGTGCAAAAGTCTGGGGCACCTACGCTGATTGTTTGTTTAAAAGCCATAATCTTATCAATAAGTGTATTTTCACCAGTAAGAACACCAGATATCATTAGAACAGATGTTAATAATCATACATACAATACAAAGTAACATATATATCCTATTGTGAAAGATGTAGATCATATCTTGAGCTCCAGTTTGAAGAACAAAGTGGACGCCCCAGACATTGTATGAATGTATTCAGTTCCTTCAGCAGTAATCTTGATTTGGCTTAATGAAGTACTGAGCAGTCAAAGCAGGTATTAGATGAGAACAATAAACTGTTCCACAAGGAGAAGCTTGAAAAGGGTTCAATAAACACACTGACGTATGTACAAGCTCTACAGACTGTATTAATACTGTTTTAATATTTAAAACATGCTAAGCAAATACAAGTTTTAAATATAATAATGTTCCTGAGTACCTCAAACTTTTGCACAGTACTGTATTTGTAAACATATACATATGTACTGTATGCAATATGAGTGAGACTCGAGTATCATTCACATAGTATAAAAATAATACAGGTTTTTATATAAAAGTGATACAATCAAATCCTCAGGGTGTTTGTGCAAAATGTATAATCTGTGTGTCTCTAATGTTCTAGTAGTCTAATCTCTAATGTTGTAGTGGTCATCTTGTGTAAGAGAGAGAGAGGAACGAGCACAAACTACTGGTCAGAGGCTTATGAAGTGAAGTGGCGGTCAAAGGGAGGGCTGCTGGGTGCCAGGTGTTCAGAGCCCTGATGGCCTGGACGTAGATACTGTTCCGTAATCTGGTGGTCCTTGATTTCACACTTCTATATCATCAGCCAGATGGGAGAAGTGTGAAGAGGTTGAGTTTTTTTCTGTATTGATCCTGTGGGCCCACCTGAGGACCCGGGTGTGCCAAATGTCCTTTAGTGGTGAAAGGGTCGTTCCTGAGATTATCTGAGCTATCCTGGTCATCTGCTGTAGACACCTGCAGTCCTGGGAAGAGGAGTTTCTGAACTAGACTGTAATGGAGCTGGTTGGTGTGAATGCTTTCAGGGATGCACCTGTAGAAGTGCCTTTAAATCCTGGTTGACAGTTTGGCAGTTTTCTTGAGTCTTCGCAGGAAATGCAGTCATTGCTGTGCTTTCTTGACCTGCTGTGTTGTGTTGTGCAACCAAGTGAGACCTTCATTGATGCTGACTCCAAGAAATGCTTCTGTACTACCATCTGATGAATGAGTAGGAGCAGCTCTGGCTCCTACTCTCCTCTGATAGTTCACCATCATATCCATTGTTTGACATAATGACACAATACCTTGAGGTATGTCACCTCCATCCCAGGGGCTGTCTCATCAACCCCAGTGATCAGTCCCATGACAGTGGTGTCATCAGCGAATTTCATTAGGGGGGCGTTAATGTGATGGGCAACATAGTCATGGGTAAACTAGGTGTACAGCATAAGACTACGCAGGCAGGCCTTGGGAGTCCCTATGCTTATGATCCGCGGGGTGGTTTCCACACAAACTTGGGTCGGCCAGTCAAAAAAAAAACAGCACCCAGTTGCAGGGTCTCAGTCCAGGTGTGTCAGCCATGTTGCGATAATCAAGCTGTAATTAATGAACATGATTGTCACGTAGCTGCCTTAGCTTTGCAGGTGTTCGAGAGCTAGTACCTAAACTCTCTAATGCCCCTCTAGCTGCATGCAATCAACGATTTAACAAGCTATCACCAGACATGTATTTGTGTTATTAAATAATATCTGGCACCTTGAGAATGTGAGATACCCAGCTCACTGATTGGTCCCTAATCTAGAAGGATTGAAGGAAATACTGCTTTTAGGATCCAGGGCATAAATACACTGTTTAGTCACTCCAGTCACAGCCTGTGTATAAATAAACACTGAAATAGTTTAATTTAGTCAACAGAGCCACAGTGGATATGTAGAGGGACAAATTAAATACTCTGTATTAGTACCATTGAGCACTGGATGAGCAGGTGTCCACAAACTTTTGGACATATTGTGTTTTTCTGTACAGGCATACTTTTACAGTTTGTACAATATGATACTCCAGCCAACCTCAACCCCCAAACCAACAGTTTATATAGAGCTTCAGTTTAATGTAATATTAATATAGGTCTCCGATGGCATACAGCTGTTGTTTGTTGGGCATGTTATATTCTGACCTTAAAGGACTTCAGTTTAAAAAAGAACTTTGCTTTAAAAAAAAGAAAAAAAAAAACAAAACAACTTTGCCTATTCATTTAAAGCACAAGCAAGAGCTTTATCAGCGAGGCAGTCCATTTCAGCACCATGGACAGTGCATTGCGTGCAGGCAGAGTAGAAAAATGTAGTCGAGCTCACTGCAAATGTTTTTAAAAGGGTGTGCTGGAGCATTGCCATCGGCTTTGTCTGATGCACTCTCCGGTTCACTTAAAATATCTTTTGCTTACCACTTAGTGTGCTATTTTGGCATCTGCTGTTTCTGGGGGCTCTCTAACATCACCATTTATCTCTTCATGCCCTAAAACACTTTTCCCTTTGGATTTCATGGCCGTCCAAATTTTTGTTTGTCTGTTTTCTTTTTTTTTTTTTATGTTGAAAGTATTGCAAAAGTCTGTACATGTTTTTTAAACCTCTTGTTTTATTCACTACAGAAATCCCACTTATTTAAATGTTTTTGCTAACTGGAAAAAGAAGAACACAGTCTGCCTTAGTACTATAGTGGCATACAATACTGGATTGTCCTAGTTCTGTAATAATAACACTTTTTCCTTCCATTCTGTGAAGTGAAGTATCAGGGAGGGTCTGCGAGCTGGCTGAGTGTTTCCTCTCGATGATGGTGAGAGTGGGCGGGAGTAGGAGGAGGTGAAGCATGACATTGTTGCTTAATATTATTTTCCCCCCGCCCACTGGTGCGCAGTAATGTGATTAACAATGGTGCACATCATTACATTAATTAAACATAAGAGAAAAGCAAGAGTTTGGGTTTAAATGATATAAATAATGGCTTGTATTTGTAATGACTAAACTCTGTAAAAACTGTTGTTTTATCTGTGCACAGATCAGCCATAGCTTTAAAACCACCTCCTTGTATTTACACGCATTCTACATTTTATCAGCTCCATTTACAGAACAGGTGCACTTTGTAGTCCTACACTTACAGACTGTAGTCCATCTGATTCTCTGTATACATTGTTTGCCCCATTTCAGCCTGCTTATCAATGATCAGGACCCCCACAGAGCAGGGGTTATTTGGGTGATGGGTCATTCTCAGTGCTGCAGGGACACTGACGTGGTGGTGGTGTGTTAGTGTGTGTTATGCTGGTACGAGTGGATCGGACACAGCAGTGCTGCTGGAGTTTTAAAACACTGTGTCCACTCACTGTCCACTCTGTTAGACATTCCTACTTTGTTAATCTTCCTTATAAATGTAAAGTCAGAGACAGTAGCTCATCTGCTGCTGCACAGGTTGTGTTCTCTAGTCCATCGTTAATGCTCACAGGCTGCTGCCCACAGGACACTGTTGGCAGTATGTAGCTGGTTGGTGGACTGTTCTCAGTCCAGCAGTGACACTGAGGGGTTTACAACTCCAGCAGCACTGCTGTATCTGGTCTACTCACACTAGTGCAACACACATCATGTCAGTGTCGCTGCAGTGCTGAGAATGATGCACCTCCCTAGTAGTACCTGCTCTGTGGGGATCCTGACCATTTAAGGAACAGGGTAGAAGGGGATAAACAATGTATGCAGCGAATCAGATGGACTACAGTCTGTAATTCTTGATCAACAAAGAGCTCCTAGAATTATAATTAAACTTAGAAACATTTGCCACTTGTGTTTGCACAATTTGGTCTCTGCATTTGACCTCTATATTCACATATACACACACTAGTGAACAGAAACACTAGGGAGCAGTGAGCACACCTGCTCGGAGCGGTGGGCAGCCCTATCCACAATAGTTGGGGTTAGGTACCTTACTCAAGGGCATTTCAGTCACGTTCTGTTGGTCCTATATGGTCAGTGGAACTGGTAAAACAAACAATGTGGTTTTAATGTTACGGCTGATCAGTGTGTATGTTCAATAAACATATATTTGGTAACAATTTCTATAAATACTGCATTAATTGTGCTTTATAAATAAATGTATGAGCTGTTATGATACACGCACTAGCCTATAATGACTAGCATACACTTGAACAGTTGTGTCGTAACTTAGTTTTTGCCTCAGAATGAAGAGACCAGTTCACAGTTTAAGCTTTTATTCTTGGAATGCGGTACTAACATTCTCTGAGCTCTCACACCCTGGTCTACCTTGGTCTCAATGATGTCTCCGCTGCATTGTCTTTTATAGGCCCACCTTCCTACTCCTTCGGTCCTTGTGCACCTGGCCATGTTGTAATTCTTTTGGGTGGACAGTGGTTCTTGAACAGAAGTTCCCAAGATAACGCTGCAGGGTATATGGCCCAATATGGCAGGGGTCCTAAAAAGCCCTGACCTTCCCGCAAGCTTTCTTGACCACCTGTCTCTCATATACTGCTATAGTGTGTAAAATCCAACAGTGGCTACATTTATAGCTATGCATAAAGCAAACATGTACAGCTTTATAACACCAGGTTTCAGAACACATTAATATACTTCACATTACAATCACACTATACTAACACACTATAATCTGCATTCATAAGAACATTGTTACATAGCACACTATAATAAGACTAAGCATCACAACAGACTGACATACAGGTAAACATTTGTTGGGTACAATCACCCCCAACCACTACGGAAGACACAGAACCAAAACTCATAGTCTTATATAGTCATATACTCTGTGTGTAATAGTAGCTACTTCAGAGCAGTTCGTCTGCCCAGTTTTATAAGTGTCACACTCCACCTCGTTTACCTGGTCCTCGCTTGTTTGTTTTGTCTATTTGTCTATTTACGTTCCTGGTTGATTCAAGATTCAAGAGTTTTATTGTCATATGCACAGCAGAAACAGTTAGTTACACTGTACAATGAAATTCTTACTTTGCTGTTCCTCCATTCACCAATAGATAAAGATAACAAAAAAAAGAAATAATAAAAAATATACAAAATATATAAAGTATAATAATATAAATGAAAGTAAATAAAAAATATATAATTAAAAATAAAAAATAAAAGTTACATGTGCTTTTATGTGCAAGTATGCAGTGCAATAGTTTGGTTCTGTTTGTTTTAATCATGTGCTCCTAGTGTCTCCACCCCCCACCTGGTTTGTATCTGTAACCCCTCCTGTGTCCAGGTGTTTCATGTTTCCTTTCTTGTTATATAGCCTCTGTTGTCCCCTTACCTGCATCAGACATTTTGCTGATAGTTTGCTCTTTAGTTTGCTCTCTAGTTTGCTTGTGTATTTTTGCCCGTGTATTTCGTTCTCATCTGCGTGTGTATCCGCCTCTCCAGTCTCCGCGAGTGTTACAATAAGTCATGATTTATGATATATAAAGCCATATAAATGCTTTAATAAGTCATTATGAATATGTGATTCATAGTAACTTTAGGGTCATCTGAGTGGAAAACCCTGTATGGAAGGCTCCCCTCAGGTTTCTGGCCTTGTGGTAAGAGCGGTGAGCCAGTGACCAAAGTCCTAGGACCGACTGGGTACCACAAGGCTTTTAGATGCCCCATAGAGCCAGGTAGCAAAACTCTATTACCAGCGCTGTGCTGCTCCCAGACTGGACATAATTAGGTAGAAAAATGACAAATTTCTAGTGCATGATCAATAACTATCGGCAGACTTCATTGATCGAGAGGGAGCTGAAATGTTGACGATGTCACAGCAGGCTATAGCTGGGAGGCCTAGAGGTCATGTTATTTGTGTTTATTTATTTTGTCCCTCTACATGTTCATTGGGATTCTGTTGACTAAATTAAACCATTACAGTGTTTGTCTATACACATGCTGTGACTGAAATGTGTATTTATGCCCTGTAACCTAAAAGCGGTATTTACAAGTAATTGTAGTCCTTCGTTCCTCCTAGATTAGGGACCAATCAGTGAGCTGGGTATCTCACATTCTGATGGAGCCAGACATGATCTTATAACATCAGTACATTTCTAGAGACAGCTTGTTAAATCTATGGTCGTAGACTTCAGCAAAATCTACTATACCTCTTCTAAAACCCACCCTAAATTCCTCTAGTCCTCTTTGTAATCCTCTCCGGTCGACAAAGTTATATGCATTAACCAAAGATGTCATACTTAAAGGAATACATAGTTTGTGATCGCTGCATGCTAAAGACTTTAAAGACTGTACTGTTATTTACAGCAGAAAGGTAGTGCCGTTCTGTCAGCAACTTAGCCTCTGATTGGTCGACTGACTCAACCCAATGCACCAGTGGATGACTAACAGCCATGATAACAATAACTCTTTTAAACAGAGATAAATGGAAAAATAAGCACTGGAGACATTCAGTGTTGGATGAATATGATATTGTCAACCTGAGAGGATTAATATCCAGAGTTAGTTTTTTACTGTTTTTACTGAAAATAATGTGCTCTCTGCACATATACTTGCTTATCTGGAGTTTTCTTGGAGGACTTTTCTGCATTACGACCATGGTCTACCAACTGGTGTGCGATAATGATGATTGTCACTGGACCCACATGAGTAAATCTTGTACCAGCAAGCTCGTCTTCTATCTTCCAGTGCTCCCATTTGTGACTCCACTGCTACGTTTCCTTTTGTGGCTTCCACTGACCAGTCCCTGGATCAGTCTCTCATTTTTTGGTGGCAATGGTTGATCTTAACCTCTATTCCTTCAAGCTTAAAGTAGAGCTCGGCTTGATCAGCCATCCTTCAAAAAAGACAAGCATCAAAACTCCCTTGTCATCTTCAAGTGGTAATTGAAAATTAAACTCTTCGTTAAATAAACACAGCACTTATTGAGATGTCCTGTATCGCACTTATGCTTATGTCTTATTGTATATATTTCTTTCTTTCTAGGTTTTAAAGGTTATTCTTGCTTCTGGTAATCCGTTACCAAAAAAAGAAGTTTATTCAATGTGTACTGTTAGTAAACGTCTATTAAACCAAAAATAAGTGAGTATGCTTTCAGTTTCAATTATACTTGGTCAACACCAACAAGTATACAGAAATGTCCAAGTGTATTTGGTTGTTTATTGTACTTAATAAAATGAAAGAAGTTAAGCTTATATTTAAAATAAAAAAACTGTACCTATATGTTGTACCTAAGTGCAAAAATACTATATAAGTAGTAAATTATAAGTACTATGTTAAGTTAACTTACAAGTATACTTTCAGTTCAAAAACTTCTAATCTAGTAATTTACTGAGAGTACACTTAAATGTGTTCTTTCATAAACTAAAAAGTGGGATAGCAGTTTATAACTTGTAAACTAAGGCCAGTGTCTGTGTTGGTTTCCTCCAGCAGTCCAAAGACACACAGTCTGTTGAATTGGACATTGGTAAATGTGTGAGTATGTATGTCTGTGCGATAAGCTTTGTTCAAGAATAATAAATGAGTAAACTAAGTTAATGAACGAGTTAACTAAGTTTACTTCTAGTTTAGTTACAGTCAAAAGATTATGTACTCAAAGTTTACTGCTCTTGCACTAAAAGTATACTTAAATATAACTAAAAAGTGGGCCAGTTTAGTCCCAAGAAGTATTTAAATAGTACACGTACAGGTATACTACTAGTAAATTGATATTAGTATACTTACTACATAGAGTATACTTGGGCAATACAGTATACTTCAACTTCACTTAAGTTTGCTTAATAAAATGTAATAATAAAACTTTAAGTATACTTACTGAGAAGTCTATTTGTAATAGCTACAACATTTTCACTGAGTGGAGAACAAATAACTTTTATAAGCTACTCTGAATGAGAACACGTGCTAAAGGTAAATGTAACGGTTTGGTGCCCTTATAGGTTTTAACATGACAAGTATAAGTATGTTTTCTTGCCTTGTAAGAAAAGTCAGGCAGTTTGGAAATGTCCTTATTAGAGATCGACCGATATGGGTTTTTCTATAGCCGCTGCCGATATTTAGAGGTCAGGGTCAGCAGATATGGGCTGCCGATTCTTTTGCCTGATTTTTAGGCCTGATATCTAGAAGTTTTCTGCTTTATTTGCTGCTAAAATGTCACACTATTAATAACAAGAAGTGGATGCACAACATTTCTGAACTTTTTTGAACACTGACTTAAAAAGAAAAAACTAAATATTTTTATCCATGTGACCATATTACTGCTGAAAGAGTGTAACATACATCTCTTCATACCCAAAACTAACTAGTTATTAAGATGTGCACTGAAAAATACTTCCACACAGCGTGCTCACTGCAGTTACAGAGAGTGCCTTACTTGTCGGCGGTTCTTTAAGGAGGATAAGGCACTCGGGGCGCGATACAAGAGAGTAAAAGAAATACGGGCGTGACGTGAAACGCTGATATGCTGTAATGACTGTTCTCTTTACTCTTTCTTTAGTTCTGTTAGTCTCAAGTGCCTAAAGCTGAGTAATATCTGGGAAGCTCTGGCTGCTCCGGAGAGACTCTCTGTGTAACAGTAACGTGTTAATGTGTGTATTACACTACAGCAGTTAGCTTTAGCCCCGGAGCTAAGCAGTAAAACATTCGCTTTGTTTCACGTCTACAGCCGAAACTAGAAACACATTAAAAACCTCACTGTTCACTATAAATGAACAGTTCCAAAGGTTTCGGCCTGGGGTCCTTCACATCCAGCAGCAGCACATTCCACCGCACCAATACCATGGGGCTGCAAAACACTGATATCAGCCAATGTCGATATATTTAAAAAAAATTGCAAATATCGGTTGACCGATATATCGGTCAATCTCTTGTTTACTTTTATGTGCAGTCCACTGGTAAGTACACTTATGTTGTTAAAGTTATCATTTGTAATAGCTACAACACGTTCAGTCCGTGGACAACAAGGATAAGCTACTCTGAATAAGGCTATCTCCTAAAGGCAAATGTAAAGGTTTGGTGCCCCATAAGTTATAACGTGACAGTTTGAATAAGTGCTTGTGAATTGACTTCTGTTCATACTTCAGCTAGGAGGTCTTATGGGAACAAGAAACAAAGGCTGTAGAACTGCTGGGACTGTGTTATCAGGATGGGACTGAAGTTGGTTGAGTTTTTCAATCTGTCTCTGATCTTGGTTTATTAAAGATTGATGAGGAGCAGTGAAAAGTCAGCAGAGGAACAGAATAATCTATTTTATTGTACAGCAGCCTGCTGGATCTAGATATCAGAGTCGGAGTCATTAGAAGCAGACAGAGCTAACGACAGCAGCGCCACAGGGTGTTGTAAATCTCTGTCACCATATACATCTTTGACTTTCCTGCTATTTGCAAGTCAGAGTTCTTCTGGATTCATATACGTCTTGCACCACTGTACGCGTAAAGTTATGGCTTCTCCAAATATATGCAAAAAGTCACAGAGAGGGGTTAGACAACTTCCCTGCTGGTCCCGGGAACAAGAAGAGAGGATTAGAGAATCTGGGCCAGTGCTTCGAGTGCTCCTTTTTGATATGACTGTGTCTGTTCTATAGAAGCAAGCTGAGTGACAGCAGGTTGGATCTCTGAGGCCATTTTGACTGATGAGCTGAAATGAGGCTAATTGAATAGAGGCCGATATCAGCAGGCTGCTGATGTGGGCCAGAGCTTTGAGTTTGAGCTGAGCTTTGACTCGTGAAGGACAACGTTGGCTCCAAACTGATCTGGAGGCCAAAAAGAAATGAGAGCAAAGCTTCATCGGGCTGCATCACATGCCATAGATGACTTCACTGAGCTGATGTTCTGGTGCAGAATTTGGTTACGGGTCTAATTGAGATCCCCCATGTGGTTATTTTGGACCAACTTCTTCTGTAATTCAGGGGTTTGTTCTCAATGCCCTCAATCAGTACACTTTTTTATGTTTCAGTTCCCAACACACCTGAACTACAGGATCAGCAGTCGATAGATTTTGATTAGGCCTAAAATAGACTACATATATTGAATGGCTAGGAGTCTGCAAAGACTAAAAACCCTTGTTGTAGGTGACATCACTGAGTTGATGTATTGTTGTACCACTTGTTTCCAGTCTAGGTTCACTACAGCATTATATTGGTGTACCACTTGTTTCCAGTCTAGGTTCACTACAGCATTATATTGGTGTACCTCTCGGTTCCAGTTTAGGCCCACTTAAAATCCCCACTCTACTTCTTTTGGGCCGAGTGTTGGTGTGCCCAGTGTAGGTGATGTCACTGAGCATACGTATAGGTATACCACTCCGTTACAGTATGTGTCCACTTGAAGTCCCCAATGTACATCTCTTGGGCCAAGTTTGGGTGCTTCTAGTGTAGATGATGTCACTAAGCTTACGTAGCGATATACCACAGACCAGTCTTGGTCTATTTGGGGTCAACTGTGTAGCTCTCTTAGGCCGAGATTGAGCGTTCCTTGTGTAGATGTCACTGGTTCCAGTCTAAGCCTACTTGAGTTCCCCCTTGTATTTTCTTTGGGCCAAGTTCAGCTCTATTTCTGTAGATCAGGGCGTCATATTCGTCCTCAAGGGCCTTAACCTGCCCAATTTATGCATGTTCCAGTCGCCACACACAAACTATGTATTCAGCCCTTGACAGCTTTTGACGACCAAAATTAATATTTTGTTTGTGTTTTGAATGGCCTGGGCTCTGCAAGGACTGCTGTGAATGAATACTGAGCTAACATACTGGTGTACCGCTTGCTACCAGTCTAGATCCAATTGACGTCCCTTATGTACTACTACTTTTGGGCCAAGTTTGGGTACTCCTTATGTAAATGATATCACGGAGCTGATATACCGAGGCACCAACTGGTTCCAGTTTGGGACCACTTGAGATTCGCCATGTTTCATGCTGCCAAGTCCATCTTAAAACTTGAAGAGTGACCCACTTTGACAGATGGCAGGAACCTCTGGCCTGCAGCTTCAGCTGAAGGATGCTTGGCTCCAGCTGCCTAAAGCCCCACTCCAGCTCCTGTGGTGCGGTCAGGCTGTACTTCCCAGTCTGTTTTCTGTCCTCGTCAAGAGCTGCCCTTCCTCGTTCCTACCTCTTCCCCCTCATGATAAAGTCCCAGAGGCTATGAGGATTGGTATGCTACTGACCCGTGTTAATGCAACATTCATCTGCATCATAGAGCTCAAAGGTCTTCCTTTGTCAAGAACCGCCAGAGCTGGGTTTGATCACCTTGCACACAGGTGTTCTAGTCAGCTGCATGTCTTTATTTATTATGTAAGCCAGCTTTACAGACATACAGCATCAAATGTTAAACAAAAAGGAATGGAAATCATTTTTCGTATTTGGCAGGACAAATCCAAATACAAACATTTGATGAAAGGACACAGTGACAAGCGATAATTGCCTTGTCAACACAGGAATGAATAGCTTTAAAAACGGGGACCGAGACAGAGCCGAACGGCATAACAGCACGGTGAAACAGAAAGAGCTCTGCCATGCATTTTAAATGAGCATTTCTTCCTCTTCACAGACTCAGAAAGCAGTGGCACTGAGTTCAGAAGCACTTTCTGGTGCAAGTGATTAAACCTTCTGTGGTTTCGTGATTTCTTCACAGAGAAAAGAGGTACACGGATGGCCACAGTGCTTCAGTGGAGGCAGTTTCATCACTCTTCCCGAGTTTAGAGAGGATCTATCAAAGAAATCTAATAGCACTTCTGCCCTCTTGCTTTTTATATTTCATTCAGCCAGCACACTGCACTAACAGTATTAACGCTGTCCAGACAATCATACCCATATCTCATAATAACGTCTAAATGAAAAACACTTCATATCAGCGTAGCAACCACATTGAGCCTACCATTCAGGTGGCACACTGGAAATCATAAACCAAAGCTTTTCATATTACTGTTGTTGAAGAATGCATTAGAAATATGTTATTGTTTTACAAATATTGTAGAACATTGTGTTTAAATATGATTGTTGTGAAGTTGGGCGTAGTGGTTAGCACTGTTGCTTCACAGGAAGACGATCCGGGTTCAAAAACAAAAGATATAAAGCTGCACATTTTAACATTTCGGGCTCATAAGAGTAAATGTGAAACTCACAGAATGAGGAACCGCATGTGCAATTTTTATAAACACGCGCTCAAATTGTGTACTACTACTTTTGGTCCAAGTTTGGGTACTCCTTATGTAAATGATATCATGGAGCTGACATACCGAGGCACCAACTGGTTCCAGTCTGGGACCACTCGAGATTCACCATGTTTCATGCTGCCAAGTCCATCTAAAAACTTGAAGAGTGACCCACTTTGTCAGATGGCAGGAACCTCTGGCCTGCAGCTTCAGCTGAAGGATGCTTGGCTCCAGCTACCTGAAGAGTAAATGTGAAACTCACGAGCACAGAATGAGGAACCACATGTGCAATTTTCATAAATACATGTTTTTTTTCTTCCTTTGATGTTTTTTTTCTCTCTCTCTTACGATTTGATACTTTTCCTCACGCCCAAAGTGCAATACTGTCGGCTGCTCTCTGAGCTCGAGTTTTCAGAAGGGATGGTTTTGGCAGTTTGGGGGCGGCACATGGGCTGATCACTATTGGCTGAGGGCACTTGGTTTCCTGACTGACTGCTCACTTCAAAACACCTCTTAAACTACAGCAAACTTGGTGGACGCCGACAGAAGAGATAGCTAGATAACACTCTGGTTTATCTCACTTACAGTAATGGTCTAATAGTCTTATCACTTCTTATCAGCATGTATTCACTCGTTCCCGCTGCAAAAATAGCATTAAAGGAGGGAAAAAAGACAGCTTGAGCGCGTGTTTATGAAAATTGTGCATGCGGTTCCTCTTTCTGTGCTCGCAAGTCTTACATTTGTGCTTACGAGTGAAACATTTACGTGTGCGAAATGTTAAAACATGCAGCTTTATATCTTTCACCCTGCGTTTTTGCACACTCAAATTTTTACATTAATGTGGCGCCATAGGTTTCCGCCCACAGTCCAAACACATGCATGTTAGGTCGGTAGGTGTGTGTGTGAATGTGTGCGTGAGTTAATGTTGGCCATGCAATGGACTGGCGACCTGTCCATGGTGTACCCCCCCTTCGCCCGATGACGCTGGGATTGGCTATCCCGACTAGCGTGATAAAGCGTAAAATGATGGATGGATGTTGTGAAGTTACTGTACACTGTATTTGACAACAGTCGGCTCTTAGACATTAGGTTTAGTCTTAGTTTTTATCATCAAGTCTGATAAAGTTTTTTATCAGAGATCTACCAACTAGTGTTTAAATAATACATTTTATCATATACTTAACACCAGTTATTTTATTGATTAATTATGTATACACTGTGAATCAAAATACAACATATAGTACTTTAAGATGCTTAATTTATCAGTAAGTAATTAATTAATTTGCAAGCATGGAGCTGATAATGAGTAATATACAGGGATTATTTATTTACTGTAATTGCCTGATACGTTAGTGCCTATAATTTTATCACTGCTTTTTAAAATAAGGCGTTCTAGACCTTATTCAATCACCTTTTTCTTTTAAGCAGTACTTTACTAACAGTACTGCACATGCTCCTCCACAGCACATAAATCACATAGACATGCTTCAGTTATATTTCATCTTCTTAAAGATTGAAGATGCTCCAGTTTGCTGACACTACTAGAGTGCAGCATTACTTATACCTGTAGCACTTTACACAGGTATTTCCAGCAATGACAATAACAGACAGTGTGTAACCATGGTTTTACATGTAGTGTACTACTGCGCATGCGTGCTAGAGCTGCAGCCCTCTGTGCTGGTTGGTGAACTAGCTATGTTATGTCCTCTGGTCTGATGTGCCTATCCTAAGTTATCTGGACAGTAATGGTGAGAAGCGTGGGTGACTTTAAACATGTCTTCTACCCCACACGGAGTGTGTCCTGTGTGTTCCCCTGCTAGCTCCTCCACCACACGCTTTGCCAGTATTTAATGAGTTATGGAATAACTGTAGTTTATAGAGAGGAACATGCCTGCAATACCTGCAATTCTCCTTCCAATCTAATGCCCTGTATATACACACAAACCTAATAGTTCTCACAATCGCTACCACCAGCCCATTTCATATGACAGTACTCCCACAGGAGGTCAGGGCCAACCCAAGTTCTCGTCCCCTCTCTAATACTGGCACTATATTTGAAAGGCATAGTCCAAGATCATCAGCAAAATGTTTTTGGGGCTTCTTTGCTTTGCTTGTTTACTGTATTATAATAGCAACACAACATTCAAGGTCAATAAACCAATATCCATTTCATTATCATAACTGTGATGAAACTCACCTTCAGCTTGTTTCTGCAACCAAATCACTGTGGTAATGTTATTCACGATGGCACACTGCCTCTTGTTTTCTATTGAGTCGTACCATCATATTAGAGTCATTTTATACAGTGCTGCACAAAAGGCATCTCACGCCTCCATTTATTTTATTTCAAAATAGCTATTCTCAACAATTTATGTACAATACAAAAACATATAGAAAATTATTCTCAGGGACTAAATATCATATCAGCTTTTTTAGTATTTAGTGTGTTCACTTTTGCCTGTACCAAAGTTGCCAGTCATTATACGAGCCTCACTTTTAGGTCCATTGCCTTTTCTCAGTAATGGCTTGCTTGTGCGAATGCCTTTTTATTGAGGGGAAAATTAATAACTTGTATTTTATGGTTGTTCTGATGGGAAATTAGGTAAACTGTGTCTTCATTCTGTGCTCAGTAATGCATGTGCACCTGCAACAAAATTGGTTTTGCATTGATTAAAGCTGTGATACCAAACTTCTGAATGATGGTTCCAAACTAGGGTCGTATATAGACCAGCAGCAAATTTCAAAAAAGTTGTGGCATGTTTACCGCCATGTTATATCAGCTCTTATTTTAACAACACTATGTGAGCATTTGGGAACTGAGAAGACCAAAGCCTCCTCCCTTGTGTTCATCGGCGTAGGAACCGGGGAGGATATCAGAAATAAGTAGATTTGTCCCACCCAAAAATTAAACCACAGAAAAGCCAAAACTGTTTAAAAAAATTTGAATTAAAAACGTGTTTTGGCAGCTTTCGTAATTCACGCACTGTTTGTTTTTAGCAACTGGCTCTGGTTGTTAGGTGGTCTTGGTGGTTAAGGCTTATGTTAAGATGCCTGTTCAGAAATATCCTGCAGTCAGAAATAAGTAGATTTGTCCCACCCAAAAATTAAACCACAGAAAAGCCAAAACTGTTTAAAAAAATTTGAATTAAAAACGTGTTTTGGCAGCTTTCGTAATTCACGCACTGTTTGTTTTTAGCAACTGGCTCTGGTTGTTAGGTGGTCTTGGTGGTTAAGGCTTATGTTAAGATGCCTGTTCAGAAATATCCTGCAGTCAGCAGCTTCACCTCACCGCTCTCGCCTCATTGGAGTGTCGGGTAGTTCGCACCAGCTGTAAACGTGAGGTTAGTGGGGAGAGCAATGAATAGCAACGATGGCCATAAATGCAATAAAAAGTGTAATGTGTAATGTAAATATATGAATATATATATATGAATATATATATATATATATATATATATATATATATATATATATATATATATATATATATATATATATATATATATATATTTCCTTTTTCCCCCACAGCATCCCAACTGTTTTGTGAAAGGGGCTGTAGAGTACATTCAGCAGACTGTGCTGTTGTTCTGAACTGCTGAATTGCTAATATTCATTTTAGCAGAATAAATATGGAACAAACAACTCTACTCTGTGGAAACACAACTCTACTTTGTGGAAACACAACCCTACCCTGTGAAAACACAACTCTAATTTGTGGAAAAACCACTCTACTCTGTGGAAACACAACTCTACTCTGTGGAAACACAACTCTACCCTGTGGAAACACAACTCTAATTTGTGGAAACACAACTCTAATTTGTGAAAACACAACTCTACTTTGTAAAAACACAACTCTACTCTGTGGAAGCACAACTCTAATTTGTGGAAACAACTCTAATTTGTGGAAACACAACTCTACTCTGTGGAAGCACAACTCTAATTTGTGGAAACACAACTCTAATTTGTGGAAACAACTCTAATTTGTTAAAAAACACAACTATACTCTGTGAAAACACAACTCTACTCTGTGGAAACACAACACTGCTCTTTGGAAACACAGCTCTACTCTGTGGAAACACAACTCTAATTTGTGGAAACAAAACTACTCTGTGGAAGCACAACTCTAATTTGTGGAAACAAAACTACTCTGTGGAAGCACAACTCTACTCTGTGGAAACACAACTCTACTCTGTGGAAGCACAACTCTACTCTGTGGAAGCACAACTCTACTCTGTGGAAGCACAACTCTAATTTGTGGAAACAAAACTACTCTGTGGAAGCACAACTCTAATTTGTGGAAACAAAACTACTCTGTGGAAGCACAACTCTACTCTGTGGAAACACAACTCTACTCTGTGGAAGCACAACTCTACTCTGTGGAAGCACAACTCTAATTTGTGGAAACACAACTCTAATTTGTGAAAACACAACTCTACTTTGTAAAAACACAACTCTACTCTGTGGAAGCACAACTCTAATTTGTGGAAACACAACTCTAATTTGTGGAAACACAACTCTAATTTGTTAAAAAACACAACTATACTCTGAAAACACAACTCTACTCTGTGGAAACACAACACTGCTCTGTGGAAACACAGCTCTACTCTGGGGAAACACAACTCTACTCTGTGGAAGCACAACTCTAATTTGTGGAAACAAAACTACTCTGTGGAAGCACAACTCTACTCTGTGGAAACACAACTCTACTTTGTTAAAACACTGCTCTCTGGAAACACAACTGTACTCTGTGGAAACACAACTACTCTGTGGAAACACAACTAATTTGTGGGAACACAACTCTACTCTGTGGAAACACAACTCTACTCTGGGGAAACAAAACACTACCCTGTGGAAACACAACTCTACTCTGTGGAAACACAACTACTCTGTGGAAGCACAACTCTACTCTGTGGAAACACAACTAATTTGTGGGAACACAACTCTGCTCTGTGGAAACACAACTCTAATTTGTGGAAACACAACTCTAATTTGTGGAAACACAACTCTAATTAGTGGAAGCACATCTCTAATTTGTTTAAACACAACTCTACTCTGGGGAAACAAAACACTACCCTGTGGAAACACAACTCTACTCTGTGGAAACACAACTACTCTGTGGAAGCACAACTCTACTCTGTGGAAACACAACTAATTTGTGGGAACACAACTCTACTCTGTGGAAACACAACTCTACTCTGTGGAAACACAACTAATTTGTGGGAAGACAACTCTACTCTTTGGAAACACAACTCTAATTTGTGGAAACACAACTCTAATTAGTGGAAGCACAACTCTAATTTGTTTAAACACAACTCTACTCTGTGGAAACACAAGTCTACTCTGTGGAAACACAACTCTACTCTGTGGAGTCATTGTACTGCATCTTCAGTGAGACTTCATTTTAGTGTGAATTTCAGCATGAGCCTTTAGGTGTGTCTTGTGTTGTTGTTTTTTTTCTTTGTTTGTGTTTTGATTCTCCCTAATTGCCACCTGTGTTCATTACAGCAACAACAAAGCAGCAAGCGGCTTCTCTTCACACATTCTTTAAAGAAACAATCAGGCACTAACTGCTAAGAGACTCAACCCGCTAATCCAAAAATTCAATACAGCATAAAAAAGAAACTCATCATGAAACTCATCATTAAACCTTAAGATTAAAACAGTGAGCCCTCCATATTAGTATAATAACATCTCTCCTTTACAAGGACAGAATCAGCTGACCTCCCCCAATTAAATAAAAGCTTTTGAATAAGATACGATTACTTAAATCAATGATTGAATGATTGTACCATCCTGATTCTCCTAGAAGCTGTCCTCTGACAGTATAGGAGACCAGTTGATTATTGACATCGTAAGCTGTTAGGGAGTTTAATTGGACGTCGGGGGAATTCGAGTGCTAATTAATTGTGAGAACGCTAAGCTCAATAAAGCCTCAAAGCTAATAGAATAGCTACTGGGACAGCAAGTTTCACTCAGATGTAAAATACATCCAATTATCATGTTCAAGCCCTACATTGATTGTATGTTTCAAGAACACAGGGCGTTTGAACAGTATTGAAGGACGAGCTATTGGATTGGCTGTTTAAGATTAAGTGGTGGAAAAAATCTAAAGGGGCACTGAGGCCTAAAACTTTTAGGCCGGTGACATAGCGGTCCTAAGTGTGTTCACACGCTAAGAGAATTCACAGATACTTCCAGAACACTTGTGACACCCAGCGCATGTAGTGGGGCATCCGGTCCATCAGCAATTACAAGAATACATCACCCTCCTGTGACAGTGATGCCTCCCTCCCAGATGTGCTAAATGACTTCTACACACTGTTCAAAGAGCAGAACGATGTGGCAGTGAGTAAGACCACCCCTTCGCCCAACGACCAGGTGCTGTGTCTGATTGCGGCTGACATGAGCAAACTCTGGACCCTTTGGAACCCATGGGAAGCTGCTGGACCAGACAGCATTACTGCTGTCACTGACGTCTTCAGCATCTCTCCAAGCAGCACTGCCATTTCAGTATGCTTCAAGGCGACCGCCGTTGTCCTTATGCCGAAGAAGTCTCCAGTTTCTTGCCTCAATGGTTTAATTTCACTGTGTACTTGTGTATATATAGCTTAAATGACAATGTGAGAATATAATTTTATATATTATTTGTCATTTTATACAGTATTATGTAGCACCGCTGTTATAACCATCAGCTTTACTGCTTTGACACACTATTTGGCTTCATCAACTCTGGTACCACAATACCCAGCATGCATCATACTTTTGGAAATGAGAATGGTGTCAACCAATCTTGACTGCAGGCCTAGCCACTGATCTATAGACTAATACATACAACCAAACGAGCATTAGTGTATTGCTTACCATCCATGCATCCATTATCCAGCTAGTCATCGGGCGAAGGTGGGGTACACCATGGACAGTTCACCAGTCTGTCGCATTACCAACACTCACTCACACCTGCGAGCAATTTAGAGTGACCGATCAACCTAATATGCATGTCTTTGGACTGTGGGAGGAAACCAGAATACTATGGGGAGGATTGTAAGAGGAAACCGGAGTACCCAGAGGAAACCCATTCAAACATGGGGAGAACATGCAAACTCCACACAGGAATTGAACCTGGATCAGTTTGCTGTGAGGCGACAGTGCTAACCACTACACCTCTGTGACGCCCCGTACTTTTTACCTCATTCATTAAATAGGATAGCTGTTTCCTTTATTAGAAGCAAAATTCAACTGAAGAATTCCAGAGAAAATGAGGCAAAGGGAGTTAAGGTATCTAGATAACCAGCTACCTCATAACTAAAACAATTCTACACAATAAGAAACAATTGGGATGTAAACAAAGTCATTTAGAGTGGTTTATTATGAAATACTCTAGTACAGAGAAACATGCTGAGTCAGATTTGTTCACAGTGTTGGTGATAGTAACCAGGTGTCTGAAGAGTTTAATGCCTCTTAAAGCTCCTTCACTAGGAGTTATTTCATAAAAAGGTTATGAATATGCTGCCTGATGTCTGAGCAAGAGTATAGATTTGCATATTGGTCAATATACAAACCTTTATTTTGGGTTTAAAGAATTGTCCCTACCTATATTTGAGTGAACTCATTCGCATTACATTTGGAGCGAATAATTCAGATTGTGCTTGGTTAGGCAATTTAGAGTGACCGATCAACCTAATATGCATGTCTTTGGACTGTGGGAGGAAACCAGAATACTATGGGGAGGATTGTAAGAGGAAACCGTAGTACCCAGAGGAAACCCATTCAAACATGGGGAGAACATGCAAACTCCACACAGGAATTGAACCTGGATCAGTTTGCTGTGAGGCGACAGTGCTAACTACTACACCTCTGTGACGCCCTGTACTTTTACCTCATTCATTAAATAGGATAGCTGTGTCCTTTATTAGAAGCAAAATTCAACTGAAGCATTCCAGAGAAAATGAGGCAAAGGGAGTTAAGGTATCTAGATAACCAGCTACCTTATAACTAAAACAATTCTACACAATAAGAAACAATTGGGATGTAAACAAAGTCATTTAGAGTGGTTTATTATGAAATACTCTAGTACAGAGAAACATGCTGAGTCAGATTTGTTCACAGTGTTGGTGATAGTAACCAGGTGTCTGAAGAGTTTAATGCCTCTTAAAGCTCCTTCACTAGGAGTTATTTCATAAAAAGGTTATGAATATGCTGCCTGATGTCTGAGCAAGAGTATAGATTTGCATATTGGTCAATATACAAACCTTTATTTTGGGTTTAAAGAATTGTCCCTACCTATATTTGAGTGAACTCATTCGCATTACATTTGGAGCGAATAATTCAGATTGTGCTTGGTTAGGCTTGCATCTGCTTCATTGAAAAGGGAGTGCTGTTTTTTTCTTACTGGCAAACTCAGAGAAGCGAGAGCCGGTCAGTGTGCTAGCGGTATGTTATCAGGGCTCTCGTTCCACATCCACCTCAAGCACCAGCAAAAATGTAGTCTTTGAGATGACTTACTCTCGTTTTATGCCACGACAACACATTTGATTCTATGTAGATATCGGGTGTGTCTCAAAACCTAGTGAGTGTGTAAGTAGGCTGTCTAGGTAGCAGCTATTTAAGTAGCAGCGTTCTCTCCTCATCTCTCCTCATAAAACAGATTACTGAGACTCTCTAGTTAGAGAGAGAGTGTCACGGCTTGTTCTCGCCCACTGCAGCAGGCAACTGGTGGTTTAGCTGGTTGCTAAGTTACCAGCCGGCATCCAAAACAATAGCCTGAGGCTTAAAAATCCGGTAGCATAAATGCTAATGGCTCCAGTATAAAACTGGTAAATGGTGAAGGACTGGTTACAGAGTTAATAATAAAATACTGTTTTGTGTGATTATATGACCAGAAACACATTAAAACTCCAGAGAGAATCAAAATAACTTACATTTTAAACCACTTCACTGCTTGTAGATTTGCCTGCGTTGCATCATGGGATAGCCTTAGCGGCTGAGGAAGTGTCCGATGCTTCCTTAAAATCAGGTCTAAATAAGGTTTCTCAGTAGACAGTGTGTTTAAGGTATGTAAGAATTGGGACAGTTTACATGTCGGGAGCGCATACTATGACGTAAAATGCTACCTATGTAGGAGCTCACTACGTCTTCAGACACACACATCATCCCACCAAAAAGAAAACCTCCTAGACCATAAGTCATAGGTAGTAAACTAACTAGCCAATAGCCAATTTGCCTCTAAGTGTCCACTGTCTGTCCACTGATTTTAGTTAACCATGTTAACTGGCATGTTAATCCTACCTTCTGTCATCAATAGGCTTGTCAGTCAAGTTGCTATCAGGGGTAAACCTCAAACTTCCTTCAGTTTTTTTCAGTTTTAAACTCTACAGACCAATTCTGTGCCCTTGTGTCTGAGAGGCTGTTTGTATTTTCATTAATTTCTGAAGTCCCCAGAGAAAATTTGAACTTTTAACGAGCACAGCCAGCAAAAAGTTGGTGATTCACTGTAATTTGAGTAATCCATTCTCTCCATTGTAATGAAGTGCTGAAGACACTTACCTCAGATATATGGCTGCAATAAGATATTCAGCTTCCTAAGGCCAAATACCACAAAGGAATGCTTGTGACCTTTGATGCCTCCGATGCTGATGCATTAAAAACTGGCACGTTTCTCAGATGGATATCACCATATGGTCTCAGGAATACATTGACAAACGGTTCTCAGGAAACACTGTTCATTGCTTCATCCACAAATGCAAGTGAAGCCGGTACTACGCTCAGCGGAGTCCATATATCAATGCCCAGAAACGTCGCCAACCTCTCATCTGCAATGGACTGATGCACAGTTGAAACACGTACTGTGGTCTGATGAGTCCGCCTTTCAGATTATTTATGGGAATAACAGATGCAGTGTGTTCTGTGGGCCAAATAGGAAAAGGGCCATGAATGTTGAAAGATATATATGTTCTTTTTGGAGCAACATATGCTGATGTTTTTATGCCTTCTTTCGGGGGCGTCCATGTTTATTTCAACACGTCAACCGCAAGAAACCTTCTGCATGTAATCAGAGAGTGCAGGTGCTGGACTGACCTGACTGTCTCCTATTGCATATGTGTGGCTCATTATGAAATGCAAAATACAACAACAAAGGCCCCGTACTGTTGTTCAGTTAATGAGTTATATGGACCATTCTACCGAATCGGCTCAAAGTCAGTTCAGCTTTTTTTAGCTTTTGCTTTGAGCAGAACTCAAAAATGCTACCCAGTACATGACTAGCAAGCGCAGCTTTGAACAGTTGTACACACATAATCATCACATGTTTCATTAAAACATTAAAAAAAGGTTACTTAACTACAGTAAACATGTGTTTTGCTAGTGACCATTCTTAATGTTTCACACTTTTTCACTTTGAACTCATTTACTTCAAAGCAATGAAATATAACTGCTTACCATGTGGCCATAAGAGCCAGGGATGCAGTCTCACAGCCTAAAATAAGTCCACTGATGGAAACTTTTTGACACTACCGCTCAAAAGGTTAGGATCACTTTAGAATTTCATTTTATGCAAATTTCATGCAATTCACAAACAATATTGTCCATTTCACAATTAATTTAGGTGTATAAGATGATTTTTAAAGAATAAAAATGTTTGTAGTAAAGTCTTATTTTACATATAGTCTATTATCAGTAATTCTCAGTCCTCTGTCTAAACCTCCTGGTACAGCCACCAATCCAAGTTAAGGATGTTATTGGACTAATTGGTTGTTAGGACACTCTTGCTCAATTGTGATGTACAGCTGAACATTCTACTAATAAGTGAGTATAAAAGGGAGAACAACATTCTAGGTTAGTTTAGTATCTGAAGCATCAGCAGTTGATGGCTTGCTGACCGACTCAAAATGACCAGAAAGAAACAACTTTCTTTAGAGACCCGTCAGTCCATTGTTGTGTTAAGGAAGAAGATACTCCATTGAAAACAAGAACATTTCACTGTTATCCCAAACTTTTGAGCGGTAGTGTGTGTGTGTGTGTGTGTGTGTGTGTGTGTGTGTATGTATATATATATATATATATATATATATATATATATATATATATATATATATATATATATATATATATGATATTCATCAGGTTACGTTCACGTATTGCTGTGTATTCGAAAAGACTAGCCTTTCTCACCTGCTGCTTTTATGTACTGTGTTGTATGGAAGGACGTATGTGATTTCAGATGCAGCCTGTGAATGTGTAATGTAATGTAAATGTAAAAAGACAAACATCCGTCAGTTTTTATGAAACAGTGTTTCTGAACGTAATGTCAGTCTTTTGGTTCCTTATTCAGTTCACTGTGTAGCAAATGGTATAGTAAGCAGCATTTGTGTTCTGGTAGTGAGCATGAAAAAAAGTGCCACAGTAGTTTGGAATGTATATTATTTTTTATTTACAAAGAAAATCGTAAGGAAAAAAAATGTTTTTGTGTTATTTTCACAATTGGAAATTTAAAAGTCAGGGTTTTGGAACACACACACCACCCAACAATGGATCCATGTGGTTTTTTCCATGCCCTGAACAAATAGTAAAAGTTGTTAAGAGGAGAGGTGATGTAACAGCTGGTAAACATGCTCCTGTCAAGTATCAACATCAAGTATCCTGCTTTTGTAGTCTTTTATATGACTATCCTGCTGCTTTGTTCAGTAAAAGATTGTTTACTTGTTAACTGCATCTTCTTTAACATCAACCCCGTCCCATTGACCTGCTGGATCCACTACTGCTCTGTTTCTCCTCTCATTTACAAAATAAGGTCTGGTTCTGCAAAATTTTACTGTCACTGCTGTTTTTACCCTATACTACAGTTTCACCGTCTTTGCTATTCTCAGATTGTTCCATGCAGTTTCCCTATCACAGCTTTTCTTAAGCTTTGCTGGGACTGGCCAGCTTTGCTCACCTTAATTCACTTTGAGTAGCCAGTGACCCAAGGCTTCTTATAGTTGGCATTTACAAAAGAAGTAATGACTGTTAGATTGTCCTTCGTGTCCAGTTATGGCCCGAATCTGAACTGTTGCAGGAGTACAGTGGGGCTAGAAAGTTGGTCAGTCTTTTAGAATGTGCTATATTGTTGCATAAATGTGACCTAAAACATAATCTGAGGTGCTGAAAGTAGTCAATCACAAACATGGTAAACAGATGACACATAGTGGTAACTTGAGGAAAACGTTCCAATATTAATATTAAATAATTGTCTGTAGACTGGAAAACACTGCACTTAAGTATACAAACCTAGTTCCATCTGTGAAACATGGTGGTAGTTCAATGGTTGGGCCTATTTTGCTGGATCTGGACCATGATAGGTGATGGGTGAATCGTTAGTTCTAAATTATACCCGTAAATTCTAGGAACTTTTCGAATTCTTAAGAGAATGTGGGTCATGCAGCAAAACAACAACTCTAAGACGTTGCACCAAAAAAGTTCATGTTTGGCAATGGCAGAGTCAATCAGCAGACCCCATAGTAATGTTATAGTAACAAAGCTAAAGCTGACGCTAAAGCTAACGCTGAGGCCAAAGCTAAGGCTAGCCCACCTGTGCACCACGCACCTATTCGCGTGTCAAACAGATATTCTCCTCTCGGTGAAACACCCACCGAGGAGTCTGTCAAAGGTACTCTGGTTATAGGAAGCTCTATTGTACGACACGTGAAATTAGCTACTCCTTTAGGGACACCAGCAGCTAGAGTTATCTGCTTACCAGGAGCCAGGGCGCCGGACATTAGCAGCAACCTTAGGGTGTTAGCAAAGAATAGATATTCGAGGATAGTGATTCACGTAGGTGGTAACGATATCCGTATGCGGCAGTCTGAGGTCACTAAGAGTAATATTAAAGAGGTGATCAAAATAGCCCATACGATGTCCGATGCCGTAATATGCTCTGGCCCTATTCCAAGACGGCAGGGTGCTGAAGCTTACAGCAGGCTTTGGGCGCTACACTGCTGGATGTCCAAGTGGTGTGCAGAAAAACATGTGGGCTTCATAGACAATTGGTCCAACTTTGAGGGGAAGTCTGGTCTCGTAGGGCGGGACGGTGTCCACCCCACGCGGGAGGGTGCCGCTCTGCTATCGTGCAGCATAGCCCATAGCCTCTTAGTTAGTCGGCAGAGCAGCGGAGGTAGTTGCTGACTGTCCAGAGCCGAGACCAGGCAGCAGACAAACAGGCTAAACCGACCGTCTGCTCGCTGCCTTGAGACGTCACCTAGGTACAACTATATTGAGACTGTTTCACTGCCCCGAATTAAACACAAACTTAGAAAATCTAAATCAGTTTGTTTAAATAACTTAGTTAATATAAGAATATTAGATCCAGTGTCTAGCTGCAGTGTTTCTGAATTAAGGTTTGGTTTATTTAATATAAGATCACTGAACTCTAAGGCTGTCATTGTAAATGATACAATAACCTACCATAAAATTGATGTGTTATGTCTCGTAGAAACATGGATTAAACCTGAGGAATATTTGGCATTAAATGAAGCCACCCCCATAGGCTATAAGTATGTACACAGCCCCAGACTGTCCGGTAAAGGAGGGGGTATATGTGTCATTCATAAAAATTCATTAGACATAAGTCAGAAACACAATCTCACTTTCAATTCTTTTGAAATTCTTCTCATAAACATCACCAATCCGACCACTAATAGAAGTGTACTCACCCTAGTCAGCATTTATAGACCACCAGGACCTTATTCTGAGTTCTTAAAAGAATTTAGTGACTTTGTTGCAGATCTAGCAGTGAGCGCTGAAAAACTAATAATCGCAGGAGATTTTAATATTCACTTTGAAAACTCAGCAGATCCATTAAAAAAGGCTTTTTCATCTATCTTAGACTCTATAGGTCTCACTCAGAATGTAATAGGGCCTACACATTCCTGTAATCACACACTAGATCTAGTTTTGACTTTATGTGTTGATATACATAATCTTACTGTTCTTCCACAGACTTCAGTAGTTTCAGATCACTACCTAATTTCATATGAATTGAGTCTTAGTAAAAATGTATGTACATCACCCCGTTATTGCATGAAACGTTCAATAATGCCAAATACATCTCAGAACTTTATTGAAACTCTTCCAGATTTATCAACCATAATTTTTCCATCATCAGACCCAACAGAGCTAGACAGAATAACTGACTGCGTAGAAAATACGCTCCGACTAACTTTAGACAACGTTGCACCTATAAAAATTAAAAAGATGCAACAAAAAAAGCTCGCTCCGTGGTACAACAATGAAGTACGCACCTTAAGACAGACAGTACGGAAATTAGAACGCAAATGGAGAGTGACCAAGCTAGAGGTATTTCACTCTGCTTGGAAGGACAGCCTTAGCAGTTACAGAAAGGCACTTATTAAAACACGCTCAGCATACCTGTCCACACTCATCGAACACCACAAAAACAATCCTAGAGTTTTATTTAGCACCATCGCAAAACTTACCAAAAATCAGGCAGGATCTGAACCTCAAATACCCGCCAACCACAGCAGCAATGATTTCATGGACTTTTTCAATAGCAAAATCGAGAATATTAGACAAAAAGTTCTACCAATACGAGTAACCTATCCTTCATCCGGTTTGGCTCAAACAGCACAAAATGTGATTTTAGAAGAAAGACTAGAAACATTTTCTCCACTACAGCAGACAGAACTAGAAAAACTTATCTCTTCCTCAACTTCTGCTACATGCACACTTGATATGATTCCAACAAGCCTATTGAAACAAGTATTACCAGCTATTATTAAACCTATCTTAACTATCATCAACTCTTCTCTTAGTCTGGGTCATGTACCTAAGTCTTTTAAACTAGCTGTGATAAAACCCTTGATAAAGAAGCCAAATCTTGACCCCAGAGAACTGTCTAGTTATAGACCTATTTCCAATTTACCTTTTATCTCTAAGATTTTAGAAAAGGCTGTAGCTCGACAACTCTGTTCTCATCTACATAAGAACAACATATATGAAAAATTCCAATCTGGTTTTAGGCCACATCACAGCACAGAGACAGCTTTAGTTAAGATAACAAATGATCTTCTTCTTGCCTCTGATCAGGGCCACGTATCTCTACTGGTGTTACTAGATCTAAGTGCAGCTTTTGACACTATAGATCACACTATTCTCTTGGACAGGTTAGAAAATATAGTTGGAATCACAGGAACAGCGTTATCCTGGTTCACATCTTACCTTAGTGATCGCTTTCAGTTTGTAAAGATAAATAATGTATCGTCTAACACTACAAAAGTGAAATATGGAGTTCCACAAGGTTCTGTTTTAGGTCCTCTGTTATTTACACTATATATGCTACCATTAGGCTCAGTTATAAATAGACATGGAATTAGTTTCCACTGTTATGCCGATGATACACAACTGTACATATCAGCCAAACCAGATGACAAATCCAGATTAAATAAGATAGAAGATTGTGTAAGAGATATTAGACTTTGGATGCTACAGAACTTCCTTCTTTTAAACCCAGATAAAACGGAAGTTCTCCTCCTCGGCCCAAAGGCTGCTCGGACTACATGTTCAGATTTAATGTTAAATCTTGCTGACTTCTCTGTAGTTCCTGGTTCAGTAGCCAAAAATCTTGGTGTAACAATTGACTCAGATCTGACATTTAATCAACACATCGGTAATATTACAAGAACAGCGTTTCTTCACCTACGAAACATTTCAAAGTTAAGAAATGTGTTTTCTGTGTCTGATGCTGAAAAGTTGATACATGCCTTTATAACCTCAAGGCTAGATTACTGTAATGCATTATTGTCAGGATGCTCCAGCAGGAACCTGAATAAACTCCAGTTAGTTCAGAACGCTGCAGCTAGAGTACTAACTAAAACCAGGAAATTTGATCACATCAGTCCAGTTTTATCAGCGCTACACTGGCTTCCTGTTAAATTCCGTATCGACTATAAAATTCTATTACTGACGTATAAAACCCTGCACGGTCTCACACCGGAGTACCTGCAAGATTTAATTTCCTATTATGAACCGCCACGTTCACTCAGATCACAGGATGCTGGTTTTCTAATAGTTCCTAAAATTCAGAAGACTACAATGGGGGGAAGAGCTTTTTCCTACAAAGCCCCAAAATTGTGGAATAATCTCCCAGTTAATGTTCGGGACTCTGACACAGTCTCAATATTTAAGTCTAGACTAAAAACATACTTGTTTAGTGTAGCTTTTTGTAATTAAGTTTCTCTTTTAGATAAAGGCAGGAGATCTGGGGGTTCTTGGACACAGAGGTTTATGGTAAACTGAGATGTTGGTGCTGTTGTTCCAACACTTCACGCGATCACACAGGTTTGTTGATGGTGGAGTGGGGGGACCCCAGTGTCTCAGGGTACTCTCATGTCCATGTTACCTTCTGGTTCTCTCCTTTTAGTTTAGGCTGTTATAGTTAGATCTGCCGGAGTCACCAACCACACTCTAAAATTCTGAAAATTCATATTCTCTACAGTCTTACTCCTGAGCCCAACTAACTCTTTCTCTTTACTCTTCCTGAGGAAATGACTGTCCTCCTGTCTGTTGAAGGCTGTTGAAGGACTGATCATCGGGCCATCACCCCACCATCACCAGCCAGCTCACCTGTCCATTTACTGCTACACCCTCAGTTACATCACTGTGCCATCCAGATGCACCAGCACTGAGATAGGATGGGACTGTTTCAGCTCACGCCCACTTTACATAAAGACTGTCATAGACTGCCTCAGCCAGAGACTGCCTCAGTCATACACTGCCTCTATCTGTGCAGCTTCTAAAGCTTTGCTATCCAGATTTCAAACAGAGACTCCTTTCTTTGGTATTTAGTTCAAACTGTAAATACTGTTTGACCAGAGGAGGATGGGTCTCCCCTTGTGAGTCTGGTTCCTCCCAAGGTTTCTTCCTCCAGTTGAGGGAGTTTTTCCTTGCCACTGTTGCCTCTGGCTTGCTCACTGGGGGATATATGTTATAACTGTTTTCAAAACTCTGTAAAGCTGCTTTGAGACAACATCGTTGTAAAAAGCGCTATATAAATAAAATTGACTTGACTTGACTTATAGAAAGACCCAAAAGCAAGAAAACCCATCAACATCCCAGAGTTAGAGCCGTTCTTATGGAGGAATGAGCTCCTCTAAGCCGACCATAGGACTGATCAACTGTTATTGGAAATATTGGAAGGCGCCCGAACTAGATACTGAAAGCAAACATTCACATATTCTTGCCACTCACAGATATGTAATATTGGATCATTTTAATTAATCAATCAATAAATAAATAACCAAATATTTAACTGAGTTCTTTTCATCTACTTGATTGCATTAAAAAATATATATTTTAGGTCATATTTATGCAAATATATGGAAAATTCTAAAGGGTTCACAAACGTTCCAGCACCATTACTGGTTGTACTAGTAGAGAGTATAATAAAGATATAAGATGTTGTTGTAATGTTGTGGAAATGTTTGAAAACCTCTTATGCATAATGGCCTGGCCTGTCAGTCAAAGCGACTCCCAATCGAAGCGTTAACGTCCTACTAAACATCTTTATGTAAAGTTCTGCCTCTTTGGCGTGTGTTTGGATTGAGCCAGCCCAAAACCTCATCAGTTTTGACAGATGCCCTTGAGTCTCCATTCCAGGTTTTTACAGCCGCAAAGTGGAACTAAAGTGAATTATTCGAATGCCGCTCCTGCTAAGGGAGAGAAGCAGCGCTCATGAAACGTTCTTTAGCGCTGAAACGACGACGTTATGAATATGCATTAATATTGGCCTTAGCTCACTAAAATCCCAGGACATTTGGCTAAAACACTGCTGCACAGATTTTAATTGAGCTCCATTCACGAGGGCAGTGTTTGCTGCCAGTTCAGTCCTTCAGCCCGCCACTGGGCAGATGATGCATTAATGAGGGCGGTTCTGAGTGACTGGCTTTCAGTCATGCATGAATATGCAAGTGTTGCTGCTGTAAGGTCAGTAATCAATGCATATCAAAGATCCCCTTGCTGGTTTGTCCGACTAATTGGGATGGGATAAGGGACATATGGCTCCCGGTAGCATTCCTGGCCATGGCTCAGTTTCACAAACCCGACGCCTCTTTCCTCCATACCAATTAGAAACGGGTAAGGTGAAATGAAAAATTGCTTTTTCTTTTTTTTTGTGTGTTTGGTAAAGCGAGCACCAAGCGTGAGAACTTCAAAGCGCCTTGAGAAAAGTATGATGCAACCCAAGGATAAGGCATAATAATATAACTTTATATATCTTCAGAGAGGCTGAAGCCCTTTATGTCTTCTGCAATGGTGGAAAAAACCCTCTGCTCTCTCTCTCTAGACCCACATTACTCAAGCCAGTGTCAGGGATAACATTTCATTAGCCCTCTCACGCCCCATTGACATCATATCATATTCACAGACTCCCTCTGCAGGGGAAGATGCTGCCTCTCCAGCAGATGTTCACCCCAGCATGTTTCTCTAACCAGCCTGTCGCAAAACTCAGCAGGTGAGCGTGTTTGAGTGTGTTAAAAAGCGTAGGGTGCAGCACACCTTCAAGTTCAAGAAGGCTGGCCTGAAACTGGATGTTATTTGTCAGGTTATACAATATTACTTAGCTTAGCATTGTGTTGTCATGCTTCTAGGTTCTCCTCCTGCCTCCGTCACAACCACAAACTACAATCCCCATAATGCTCTCCCTCATGGTATCAGTGTGCCTGGCCTCAACCAATCACAAGTCGGGTCTCATGTCAGGTATTAACCAACCACAAACTACCTTCCCACTTGGCATCTCTGGAATACTAATCGGTCCTAACCACAAACTACAGTCCCCAATATGCACCCACTCATGACATCAGTGTACCTGGTCTAAACCAATCACAAATCTGATCTCATGTCTGGTATCAACCAATCACAATCCACCTTCCCACTATAGTCATCTCTGGAATACTTATCATCCCAACCACAAACTACAGTCCCTATAATGCACCCCCTCATGACCTCAGTGTGCCTGGTCTAACCCAATCACAAGTCTGGTCTCGTGTTTGGTATCGACCAATCACAATCCATCTTTCCACTTGTCATCTCTGGAATACTAATCTGTCCCAACCACAAACTACAATCCCCAAAATGCACTCCCTAATGACGTCAGTGTGCCTGGTCTCAACCAATCACAAGTTTGGTCCCATGTCTGATGTCAACCAATCACAAACCACCTTCCCACTAGTCATCTTTGGAATACTAATCGGTCCTAACCACAAACTATAATCCCCATAATTCACTCCCTCATGACATCAGTGTGTCTGGTCTTATATCTGGTATCGACCAATCACAATCCATCTTTCCACTTGTCATCTCTGGAATACTAATCTGTCCCTACCACAAACTACAATCCCCAAAATGCACTCCCTAATGACGTCAGTGTGCCTGGTCTCAACCAATCACAAGTTTTGGTCCCATGTCTGATGTCAACCAATCACAAACCACCTTCCCACTAGTCATCTTTGGAATACTAATCGGTCCTAACCACAAACTATAATCCCCATAATTCACTCCCTCATGACATCAGTGTGTCTGGTCTAAACCAATCACAAGTCTAGTCTCATGTCTGGTATCAACTAATTACAAAAAACCTTCCCACTAGTCTTCTCTGGAATACCAGTTGGTGCCAACCACAAACTACAATCGCATAATGTACTCCCTCATGACATCAGTGTGCCTGGTCTCAACCAATCACAAGTCTGGTCTCATGTCTGGTATTAACCTATCACAAACCACTTTCCCACTAGTGATCTCGGGAATACTAATCGGTCACAACCACAAACTATAATCCCATAAAGCAGTCCCTCATGACATTAGTGTGCCTGGTCTAAACCAATCACAAGTCTGATCGCATGTCTGGTATCAACCAATCACAAACCACCTTCCCACTAGTGATCTTGGGAATACTCAGTCCCAACCACAAACTACAGTCCCATAATGCACTCCCTCATGATGCCAACATGTCTGATCTCAACCAGTCACAAGTCTGGTCTCATGTTTGGTATCAACCAATCACAAACCAGCTTTCCACTAGTAATTTCTGGAATACTGATCATCGCCTGTTTCTCATTCAGTTATCTTTATATATACAACCACTTTATTTGTTTCAGTCCTTTGAGAAGTATTGCCAACCTTTCCTGTTGGAGACTGAGCATCACTCTTGTTTACTGTCTTTGGTTTTCAAGTTGTTGTTCATTAAAATTCTCTCACTGCAGTTCCCAGCATTGGGAATCCCTGTGGCACCAACCAACCCTGTCTGCTAAGCTCACCACTGACTTATAGGCTAATAAACACAACCAGCCAAAACACTTGTTATAAAGTACCAGCAAAAGTTCTATGAATTGTATTCCAACAACATAATAGATGAACCCTTTTTGGGTTATACAGAACCATTAACATTTAATAACTGTATTTCTGCTGCCATAAAACCTATTTTAGTCGTTCTTGAGTTTTAATAAAGTTGATAAATTGTGAAAGAGCCTGTTGCCCTCGACATTGTATTATATTTCATGATGAATGGACCAGAGGAAGTGGCCCAAATTACTAAAATTACCAGACAAAATAAAATGTCTGGTTTTATTGACTTGCATTAAAAGTAAAGTTGGTTTTGTCCTCTCAAGTAATTATTTGGCATGAGATGCGAGTTTTTCAAAAGTATGTCAAAAGTTGTTGTTCTGAATGAACTATTTTACTAAAAAACAATTAAGTCATGTCATGATCTATTTAAACCCAAATTAATAAATATATAGCCTAATACAAAAGCAACATTTAAATGCTGAAATTCTGTTCCAGGTTTTTATGTCATTACCAAAACACAGTACAGGAAGTGAGGCTGCATCTTAGCCACATGTTGAACAGTTAAGTCCTACAGTTTTAAAGTAAATGGGCGTGTCTGAAAACCTAGTGAGTGCCTAAGTAGGCTGTCTAGGTAGGCAGCTGTTTAAGTAGCAGTGTTCTCTCCTCATCTCTCCTCATAAAACAGATTACTGAGACGCTCTATTTAGAGAGAGACTGAGTCACGGCTTGTTCCCGCCCAGTGCAGCACGTGACCCGTGGTTAAGCTAGTTGCTAAGCTACCAGTCGGCAACCTAAAACAATAGCCCAAGCCTTTAAAAATCTGCTAGCATAAACGCTAATGGCTCAAATATAAAAGTGCGAAATGATCAACGACTGGTTACAGAGTTGATAATAAAATACTGTTTTGTGTGATTATATGACCAGAAACACATTAAAACACCAGAGAGAATCAAAATAACTCACATTTTAAAACCACTTCACTGCTCAATGCTTCCTTAAAATCAGGTCAAAATAAGGTGTCTCAGTAGACAGCATGTTTAAGGTAAACAAGATTTGGAACAGCCTACATGTCGGGAGCGCATACTATGTAGACCCTCACTAGGTTTTGAAACACACTCAATGTCTCCCAAAGTCTGGAAATCCATGAGTAGCATTAATTATATCCTCTGAAATGTAATGAACTTTTTCTAGCTAGAGATCTGCTCGGTGTTAACTACAATTGTCATGACTGAAACATTTGGTAAAGTTTCACTAGTCTTATTGCTTTGGTAGTTCATTTGGTAGGGTTGAGGTCAGACCACTAGAGTTCCTCCACCCCAAACTCTAAAACTGTGTTTTTCTGAAGTTCAGTTTGTGTACGGGGTTACAGTCATACCGGAACAGGAAAAGGATCTTCATCAAACTATAACTACCACAAAACACAACTGAGTAAAATGTCTTAGTATGCTGTAGCATTAACCTCTACCAAGCTCTGCTGTCTGCATCATGCATTCTGAATGTGCTGTATTGGGTTCTATCCACCAAATCCAGATTCATCCATCAGACTGCCAGATAGTGGACCATGATTAAGCACTCCAAAGAGCATTTATAGAGAATCATGTTTAAAGTCACTGAACTCTTGGTTATGACTCATTCTACTGTCAGTATTTGTTTTTTTTAGATTACGAGGCTTGATTTTATCCATCTGTAAGCATTAGATGAAACCAATGTATTAGATATAACCGAAACTGCTGAACTCAATATTTAGGCCATATAACGTATTTGACCTCAAGATTGATTAATTGCACGTTTCAAGCAGCTTATACAAGACATTTGTACAAACCTCATAATTCTTATTTCTGCATCATAAGGCTTAATGGGGGAATAAAAAAACTTAAAGTGGGATTATAGATTTCTTTTCCTCAGCTTCATTGGTTTTGCAGAATTCTTGCAACGCTTTCATGTTTTCCATCATCAGTGTTGTCATACCTCATCAAATCTTTTATTTCTTTGCCTAAGACACAATTTACATGCATGCCTATCCTCTATACTCTCTTATTGTTTCATGTAAGCAGGCGGTCTTCAAGGCATTTCACTGCTAGTTGTGTATATAAGTTTGTATGTGACTTTTGACTTTTTGACTTTTACTTGGAGGAAGAAAAGAAATTGTATCTAGATATTCAGGGAGCTCCCTTAGCTTGCTGTCCTCTTCATCTGATGAGTCATTTCTGTCCTTCGAGGAATCTGTCCACCCCCTGGGGAAAGAGGCTGGCCATCTTGGCAACCCACACAGCCCCAGCAAAGTCACTGGGCTTCACCAGCAAGCCACCTAGCTTGCTCATTCCTGGCCAGACCCATAATGGAGAGGGCAGGCACAGCACTCGGTACCACTTTCCTTAACCTTTTGCTGCTTGGTGCCATTATCCCCCTTCTGACGCCAATGTTGTGTCAACCTAGAAAGACACACAGGAGAAGCAGTGCATGTAGGTGAATGCTCTTTTATCTTGAACATGCACTTCGACAGATAGCAAGAAATGCCCACAAGCAGACAAAGAGAGTAGACCCCTCTAACACACTATAAACCCACCTTCTTCAGTCCCAATTATTCCAACTACATCCGCTTGTTACTTTAACCTGTAACAGAGAGTTCAATGCAAAAGTGAGGACCAATGAGACGTCTACTGCATTAGTATAGCCTTACCATTTGTCAGCTAGGCTGACAAGACGAAGTTGGTTGATGAAAAGCTGCAGTGTGAGAGAGAAAAAAAAAATTAAAAATTGATTTTAATATCGAATCAACTTAGTAAATAGAGCAATAAAAATTAAGACTGCAGAGGATCTGAAGCCGAACTGATCGATTCAGTTACTGCTTTTCTTTGTTGAGATCTTATTTTCTTTTTTGAGGGTAAATTGATTGTTTGATTCTAAACTAATGTAAAAATTACATTATCATCTGGGTGATAAAAACAACTTGTCAAACAATTACATATTTAAAAAGGAACTTGAAAGCAAATCTAGAGTCTATCTCTAACTTAAAGAGTAACTTAAATTATACCAAATACTAAACATACTGGTAACCCAAGTGAAGATGAGCTTAGAGTTACATACTTTACATAGGAATAGGACATACTGATAACATAAGTAAACCAAAATATCTGGGGGTATTCACATTACAGAAGTGTAGGAGAACCCAAAGTTATGAAAAAAGGTTAACTATGTTAAGGGGATTGATCTCTAAGGCTTTAATATCAGTATGGGTTTAATAACAAGAATGTTTTGTATTTTTTTTCCTTCTGTTAACATCAAATTACAAGACATTAAGGTTTTTTACCCTGATCCTTGGGTTTAAAGTCAATCTAGTTATTACTCATAGAACATAGAGCACCAGTTAATTCACCCTTGTATATCTTGGCTGGCCAGACCCTTTCATTGGGTTGTGTCTTATTCGCCATCTGCCTATGACTTTGTTAATGCATAATTCAACTTCCCACCACTTGGTGGTGCTATATCACTTCTGACACCACTATAGCACAAGCATAGAAAAAGACATTAAAAGCAGTGTGTGGGCAAATTCTCTTTCTTTTTTAACAGGCACTATACACACCAAAGGCTGGTCACCCCAGCAACCAACCCGCACAACCTAAGTTCCTGGGTTTCCTCAGCCAGCCACCCTAGTCTCAGCTGGCCAAACCCATCAGGAAGGGCATAGCCATCAGGGAGAGTACCCCTTTCTTTGGGCTATGGCCCGAAACCACTGTGGCATCAGCACTACCAGCTCAGCACTAACACAGAGGGAGGTAGTGCAAGAGGAGACTTAGGAATGTAGACACCCCACACACATTGTAAAGCCACCCTCATTAGTCCGCATACTTTAATAACATCAGCAATATCAATTATGGTTTAACCTGGAAAATTTTTGGCTCCTTAGAGCTGCTTTGCATGCCCAAACCTCTTGGCAGCTCAGCCCATAGCTAAAGGCACAATATTCACAACAGATGTAGTAATGGTTAGGTTTCTCAGTTTGGCTGGACTGTGCTTTTAAAAATATACTAGCTCAACAACTTTGTTTTCCTTGCCACTGCTTGAACTTGGAGGACTTAAACATTAGAGCAGTTACCTCACTCTAATGCATAATTGCTTTATATGTAAAGTCTGACAATCTGTGCCACCACATGCTTCCATCAAACTCCATTTCTTTATGGAATTCATTATTTTCCTCACTTACCAACTGTTTGTAAATGAACAGCTCTGTGTAGCTGTCTGACAGCTGGCTTCTGTCTCCACCAAGCAAATCCACAAACCGTCAGAGCTGAATACCGACGCACTCATAAAGCGCCCGCCTGCCTCTCCATTTGATTTCCCATGAAAGAGCCAAAAGAGAGGAAGGAAATATATACAAGCTCTCCATTCTAGTGTAGACGCTGTCAGACGGGTTCATTGTGTTGCTGAGATTTGTTGGTACATGTCTGCATACATCATGATCAAAGTACACTGTTGAATATTGATTGGACGTCATTCTTGCCTCCATTTTCATAAATTCTACTGACAGAACAAACCAAATGGCCTATACATTTGCCTTCAGCATCTATTAGAACATCTATTCATAAGAGTGCCTGGACTTTTAATGGTTGCAAAACGGGAACATACTGCATTGTGCCAAAAGACCAACCTTTCATTGGTTTTATTTCCAATTGCTGAAAATGTCACCTTCAGTTAAACAGTACTTAAAGTATTAATATGTAATACTTTTGTTAAAGCTGTAAGAAGTAGCATTACTAAGTGTCGAAAAAAAAGAAAATATGGTGAGCGTGTGCTGCTGTGAGTCACTCTGTAAAGCATTAATTTTTAAATAATCATTTAAAAGTCAGAGGTATGGATTGATGTAAAGATGGATTTGGTGGGAGTTTTTGGACCATGTTCTATTAACATTTTATGCACGTCCCTTTGTTTGGTGCATGAACAGCTACGAACCTTGTGAGCTGAAGGTTGTGGGTTCAATACCCTAAACCATCAGGACAGAACAGAAGTACCCCTGAGTAAGGCACTGGGATGGATTTGGTTTTTCAGAACATGTTATAATCGCATTTCATGCACAACCCTTTGAGGGGTGTATGAACAGCTGCTAACCACATGGACTGGAGGTTAGGGAATCAGCAATGTGACCAAAAGGTTGGGAGTCTGATTCCCTGAACTGTCAGGACATGACAGAAGTAGCCAAGAGTAAGGCACCAGAATGGATTTGGTTTGAGAAAATTGTATATTAACATTTCATGCACGTCCAGCCATGTGACCAGAAGGTCGGGGGTTTGATTCCCTGAACCAACAGGACATGACAGAAGTACCCTTGAGGGAGGCACCGGGATGGATTTGGTTTGAGTTTTTCAGAACATGTTATATTTCATGCATGTCCCTTTGAGGGGTGCATGAACAGCTACTAACCTTGTGGGCTGGAGGTTGCGGGTTTGATTTCCTTAACCAACAGCGCATAACTGAAGCACCCTTGAGTAAGGCACCGAATGGCCATTTGCTCACTGGGCACTATGGATAGGGCTCACTGCCCCCTAGTGTGTTTTTACTAGTGTATATCTTTATATGGGTGTTTCACTGCACAGATGGATTACATTTTTAGACTTAAAAAGAAGGTCCAAAGCAATGCTACATCCTTTACCATATTTTGACCATGTTTTCAGTTTTCTGTGAATACTCTTTCAGCAAAGTCAGATTCATTCGCCTATGGGTGTCCTAAGCACAATTAGTGTTAGAAACCATTCTTAAAATCACATGTAGTGTTGCTTTAAAGCAAGGGGGCTCAATCCTAGTCCTGGAGATCTAACACCCTGCATAGTTTATCTCCAACCCATATTCCAGCACACCTGATCCAGATAATGAAGGCCTCCAGGGACACATAAATATTAGAGCCAGGTGTTTTAGATTGGAATTTCCCAGGGTCACCCCTGCTTTACAAGCTTCTTGCTAAGACTGTGTTGATGTGACTGGGAATGCACATTTGATATTAATGCATAATGGCTTTTAGTTAAGCTGCTAATAACTTTCATATGCAAAGAAATTACCACCCACTACTGTATACCTCATTAAAAGCTTGAGCAGTAAATTGTTGTTGAGTTTAAAGGAGTATAAATGTGTGTGATATACAGCGAGTGGTATAATTTGTGCCTCGTAAATCGGTCTATGGGCTTGAAATACTGTGCTGGAGGACAGAGTCTCTGGTCTAATGTCAGCAGGGGGTCTGGGAGGTTTTATGGATTCAGCTAACGTTACACTACTCCAGCCTTTGAGGGTCCCTGACCAACAGAGGTGCTGTAGCCCATTAACCAGCATACTGGAAGCAGCTTGCAAATTAGTTGTGTGTGGCAGTTATGTGTGTTTGGATCATGCTCACTAAGAGTTCACATGTATTCATCCAATTTGTTACAGCATATTTTAGGGGATTATAAAACAAATTGTTCTGGTTCTAAAATCTGATCATGGGTTATGAAATACTTCATATAGAATAGGGGTCAAACAGACTAGTCGCTTGTTGATGACACCTTGAGCGCAATCTTGACTAGTTAATGGGGGCCATATCTCCTGTTTCTGAAGACTAGCAGCACAATCCACTACTCATTGGAAAGGACGTCTTGCTCTACTTGGCTTTGATCTAACATTTCTCCATTGATCTACAGCGCTTCAGTGATTAGATACTGAATGGTATCTGGTTTCTGAAGATAACAGTAAAAACCATGTGTGGCTGGGTGGTAGATGTCATGTCTAATAATCCTGTTTTGAGTTTGAGGTTGGTTACCAAGTTACAATGCTCCATGTTTCTCTGGCTCTCCAGACTTCCTCCGCAGCAGAGCATATGGATTTGGCCTGGCCGTCCAATACAAATTAGCGAGATCCTGAATTTCAAGTTCCCTAATGGCTAGCAATGTGATCTAGGGATCGTGCACTCTAAGAGTTCACAGAGTTTTATTCGTCCAGTTTGTTACAGCACATTTTGGAGGTTTGCAAAACAAATAATTCTGGTTCTGAAATCTGATTGGAGGTTATGAAATACTTCATATAGAATAGGGGTCGAACAAACTAGTCAACCTTGGCACTGCTTGGCAATGACACCTTGAGCGCGATCTTGACTAGTTGTGGGGTCCATATATCTAGTTCCCTGAACACTAGCAATACTATCCAGCGTTCACTGGAAAGGGCACGTCTTGCTCTACTTGGCTGTGTTCTAGCATTTCCCATGTTCATCTACAGCACTTCAAAGATTAGATGTTGTTAACTCTGGTTTCTGAAGATTGCATGTCATGTGTGGTTGTGGAGAGGGCACTGTGTCCAAACTTCACAGGGTTATCGAAGTTGGTTACTTCTATTTTCGCTAAGTTTCAGTGCTCTACATTTCTCTGACTCTCCAGACCTCCTCCGCAGCCAAGCATATCAGTTTGGCAGGGCCATCCAATACAAATTAGTGAGATTCTGTATCTCAAGTTCCCTGAAGACTAGCAGGGAATAATCTAGAGATCATTGAAAAGGACACGTGGTCTTCTACTGACCAGAGAGGTTTGGCTTTGCCACAGGTTTTGAAAGTTGGATTTTTAAAGTCGCTTGTTGCAAAAAGTGTTCTGCTCTCCTGTGGTTTTATTTTTGATGCCATCAGAGATTAGTTGCAGTTGACTGAACTTTCATTACACTGTATAAACATTTTTAAAAAATAAAGCAGTGCAACCGCTAATAAAGCCATGCTTGACCACTTCACAACAACTACATTCTGAATCAATGTCCCAGGTTATTACATGCTGTGAGATTTGTGGACTCACCTCTTCATCTCCTCAGACTGTTTTTACAGGGTTTAAGACTAAGCCATTGGATGGTCATGGCAAAGCATTGATTCTGTAGTCAGGGATCTATTTTTGGGATGATTTGAGGCGTGCTATAGATCATTGTCGTACTGGAGGATCCAAGAGTTTAAGCTTCCTGGCTGAGGCAGTCAGGTTTTGATTTTATTTCTGCTGGTTCTTGATGGAGTGTGTGATACAGTGTATCCAAAGAAATTGGCCAGGGATTCTGGAAGAAAAAAACAGCTTCACAGCAACACATATCCACCCCCATAACTTTACAGTGGCAATGAGGTACTTTTCTACATGGCCATCTTTGTGTCTATGCCAACCCCACCTCTGGTGTTTTTGCCCAAAAAGCTCTATCAGGGTCTTATTTCACCAAACAACAAGGCCCTACTGAAAGTTTTAAAAGCATCTGGCAAATCTGTAGGTGCTTATATTTGTATATACATTACTCTCTTCTGGCAACCTTTCCAAACACCTTGTGGTTGATCATGTGAGTGGTGTTGCATGAAGTAATGCTTGACCGTTCAAGTGCTCCTAATAACTTGAATAACTAAATATGCATTAGAAAAAAACTTAAATATGAATGGGAAAATAAAAACCTTGAGCATTTACTAGGTGTGGCAACAATTGTGTGTGTGTGTGTGTGTGTGTGTGTATATATATATATATATATATATATATATATATATATATATATATATATATATATATATATATATATATATGAACAAAATAGCAGTATAGTACAACAATATAGCAGTCATAACGAGACTGTATGTTTGCCATATGCTGCATCATAAATAAATTATTTACCAAATTACCTACAGTAATTAGTCATGGTTCTCCACTGTGTTACAATAATGTTCCCACTGGTAGGAGGATTACAGCACTTTACCTAAGAATACTCCTTACCTGTGTCAAATCATACCATCAGTGCTTTGTGAGTCAACAGTCTGAAGGTGGTGATTTAACTGCAATGATGTTGGAATCCATATTTCACTGTAATGAAATAATGTCAATTTCAAATCAATTTCATTAAAACAATTTTAAAAACAATCACTAAAAACTGCAATCAGGTCCAATAACTGTAAGGTCATACAGCACGTGTGTTTGCATCAAGTAAATTGTGACATTCACAAAAACACTGTATACCAACGTGCTGAAAAAATGCAGGGAATGTTCATCAGTCATTCATGGCCAAAACACACCTCTATTACAAATGAAAGCATACAGTGATGACAATATGCATTATTAAGGATCCCAGGGGAGCTGCAGGACAGACCCTCTCAATTATTCACGCAACTCATTTCACATTTACATTTATTCATTTTGCAAACATTTGTGTCCAAATACAAGTTGCAGAGATTCTGCATAGAACCTGAAACTAAAAACAGCCTTTTCTCCTTCAAGCAAGAGTGCTAGCTAGAGATCGATAAACCAATTAGTGACGGCCATGGAGAGAGTAGCTGTGCCCTCCGGATGTTGCTCTCTTGGATGGAGACCGATGTTACCAAAGAGCCCCCTGTTATGTACGTACTGATCACTCTCTATTCATGATACGACTATAATCAAGGCCTTATTGTGATTCCTCCTCATCTACAACTGTGCGGACCAATCTGCCAGGCTTTTGTTTTCTGCACTAGTTGTTTGTTAGATGGTTTGTAAAGAAGGAGAATGGTTCTTTGACTTACAAAGCCAAATAATACTGAGACTGTGCACATTTTTCAGGGGGCTGGGAAGCACAAAACAATCATTAGCCCTTAGGGATGTATGAAAATATTAAAAGTATCGAATATTGTGCTAATATGTTTGGTGATAATGTAATAACACAGTATTGTTTTTTGATCAATAGTTTACAATCAAGGATTCGTATCAGACAGTGGTTCATTCTGTGTTGGGTTCAAATCCCTGTCTGCTAGTAAGCAGTGTTCTTCAGCCATTAGACTCCTCTACTCCAATATAAACTAGTAGGATAAGGGTGTACTGCTAACATTAACATTAGCAAACCTAAGCGCATAGTGGTGTGTTTTTGTACTATGACAGTGTTACTAAGATTAGATCAATTTAAATCTGATTACAAACAGCAACATATTGCTTTGCTTACAGTAACCCCTCTATCATATCTATCTTATTGCTGGTTTGTGGCTAATACACAGCCATCCATCTCCATCATCCATCTTTGTATATCTATGATTTTTTTGTATTGATTAAAATATTTTAATGGAAACATCAAGGAAAAGCAATTAAAATATGAAAGTTTCTGTGCTCACATTTAAAGACTAAGGTCATATGACCATACATTTCAGGGCTATAGCTATAAAACAGGATAGAATGCAACATGTTCCACTGGACTGATGAAGGAATTGAAGCATACATTTGACAGCAAACTATGACAGTTATGTTAGACCACTAGTTTTAAAACATCTTCAGGACCTCTCAGATAGTCCAATGTTTTTTCTCCAACTTGCAACACATCTGGGGACCTCTGAGAACCACTGTGTTAGAAGGTAAACAGACATAAGATACCTGCTGCATATCCTGAGCCATTATGTTTCACCAATATATGACCAAGAGTATGTGGGCATATTCCTAATTATTAAGTTAAGGTGTTTTTTATTAAGTTCAGGTGTTTTAGGCACATTCACTGCCAAATTAGGCACATAACCATGCAGCTGGCAATAAAATGGATCATACTGAAGAGCTCAGTTACCAAATGTGCTACTGTCATAGGACGCCACAGGTCAGTTCATGAAATTTCTGGCCTACTAGATCTGGCCTACGCAGCCATAAGAGCTGTTATTTTGAAATACAAGTGTCTAGGAGCAAAAGAAACACAGCCATGAAATGAAAGGCCGTGCAACTCACAGGGCAGCGCAACTGGGAACTAAAGCGTGTAGCATGTAAAAATTGCCTACCATCTGTTGCATCACACACTACAGTTCCAAACCTCTATGGGAAGCAACATTAGACCGAAACTATGCCTCAGGAGTTTCATGAAAGGGGTTTCCATAGTGGGACAGATGCACAAATGTCTAAGAGTATACCGCCACTGGACTCTGGAGTAGCAGAAACATGTTCTTTGGAGTGATGGATCATGCTTCACAATCTGGAAGTCTGATGGATTAATTTGGATTTGGTGGATCCCAGGAAAAATGCTACCTATTGGAATTCATCGTGCTAACAGGAAGGTTTGGTTGATCGGGGATAATTGGTCTGGAGGGTTTTTCAGGGTTTGGGTTCATAGTTCTAATGAAGGGCGATATTAATACTAACATTTTACACCATAATATGCTTCCAACTTTGTGGCAGCAGTTTGGGGAAGGCTCCTTCATGTTCCAGAATGCTTGTGCAAATCAAGCTCTACAATAACATAGCTTGATGAGTTTGGTGTGGAGGAGCTTTAGTGACCAAAAGCCTTAGCACAGCCTCCAGACCTCAGTTTCATACTTTTGGAATGAATTGGAATAAATACTGCGAATCAAGCCTTCTCATCCAACGTCACTGCCTGATCTTACAAATTGTTGCAGTCCAAAGAAAAACAAGTATCATGGTAACTTTACAGGAGAGAACACTTTCCTTTCTTTATGTTCAATGTAAGTCAATGGAAAGTTATTTTGGAGCATTTCTATTGGTCCATTCGTCATGAATGCTGTCATGTTTAAATGATACAATAAAATAAAAACTGACAAAAACAGAGATGCATGTTTTTCTTTGGACAGTGATATGTTTTTTTTACTAATAGGACTTCAGGAAGACCTTAACTCCATATGTGGTCACTCCAAAATGCACATGGTTTTAAAATGAGTAACTACTATAAGCTTTTTTGCTTGCTTTTCAAAATGTCTATAGGTCTGTTTGGGTCAATGAAATGAAATCATGAAACATTCATAATGTAAAGAGTGTTTTACAATAAATAATTTTATAATAAATAATGTAAACATTTACAAAGTTTTCTAATGTTATCAACAACATACTTGAATAACTTGCCTGTGCTCTGCAACAAATTCAGCTGATAGAGTGTAACCCCCCGTTACCTTTCTGTTGGGACGCAATGTACCCACCATTCAAGCAAAAACTGGGACAGCAACTCTGCCTTGCCTTACTTAAACTACATTTAGAGATGGACTGGTCTGGAAACCATTGCTTGTCTTCTGTAATTCTTAGTCTGTTTTGATTTTGTCTAGACAGAACGTTTTTGGTAATGGCCGCTCTGTGCTTTCGTTCCAGTAACCCCATTAGCTTTCAGTGTTATTTATTTTGCTAGCCACTACATGTTGAGGCCCACTTTTCCAACAGTGAAGCTTTCACTCACTCTGCAGTGTTTGTCCTCGGTGAGCCACCACACTCTGCTATAAATCACCTTGTGGTGTGCTGTTAGCAGTAGTGCTGTTTCTTGCGGTTCAGTGGTATTAACCTGTAGCACAGAGCCGTGACCTAATCCCAGAATGCACACAGGCTTCACTGGAATGTCTCTAAAAAGGCTCTCTGGTCTAAGACTAACTAAGTAATATCTTATTGATGTCTTCAGCTCACCTTATATAGGCAAAATTCATAGTGAATATAGTTAACACCTTCATCAGTGTTCTCTTGCTACAATAACCAGCATGCATTATGTAAATGTCATTCCAAGTTTGGGAATCCCTGAAGTGCTTACCAGTCCTAACACCTGCTAATAAACACAATCAGGTTAGCATTTGTGTCATTTTTACTTCAGTCGTCTTGAAGAATGTTAAAGAAAAATATCTTGATTAGCATACCAGCATCCAAAAGATATTCAGTTCAGTTGCTGCTGATGAGCAAAACCAAAAGTATTCACTCACGCATCCAAATCATTGAGTTTGAGTGTTCCAGTCACTTCCATGGCCACAGGTGTAAAAAAACAAAGTGCCCAGTCATGCAGACTGCTTCTACAAACATTAGAGAAAGAATGGGTCGCTCTCAGAAGATTAGTGAATTCCAGCGTGGTACCGTGATAGGACGCCACCTGTGCAAGTCCAGTCGTGAAATGTCCTCACTATTAAATATTCCACAGTCGACTGTCAGTGGTATTATAACAAAGTGGAAGTGATTGGGAACGACAGCAACTCAGTGGTAGAACACATATAATGACAGAGCGGGTCAGCGGATGCTGAGGAGCATAGCATGCAGAGGTCACAAACTTTGTGCAAAGTCAGTCGTTACAGACCTCCTAACTTAATGTGGCCTTTAGATTAGCTCAAGAACAGAGTGTAGAGAGCTCCATGGAACAGGTTTCCATGGCCAAGCAGCTGTATCCAAGCCTTACATCACCAAGCATAATGCAAAGAGTCGGATAAAGTGGTGTAAAGTGGTTTGGCAGGTGCCAGGAGAACGGTACTTATCTAACTGCATTGTGCTGAGTGTAAAGTTTGGTAGAGGTGGGATTGGGGCGTGGGGTTTTTTCAGGAGTTTGGTTCAGTCGCTTAGTTCCAGTGAAAGGAGCTCTTAATGCTTCAGCAGAACAAGAGATTTTGGACAATTTAATGCTCCCAAATTTGTGGGAATAGTTTGGGAACGGGCCCTTCCTTCCAGCATGACTGCTTTACAGTGTGGAAATCCTTCCCAGAAGAGTTGAGGCAGTTATAGCTGCAAAGTGTCAGCCGAAAGCATATTAAACCCTATGGATTAAGAATGGGATGCCACTCAAGTTCATGCGTGTGTAAAGGCAGACAAGCAAATACTTGTGGCAATATAGTGTATGTTGTGTTTTGGATGTTGGTATGATGTTCAGTAGCAATTCAAATTAGTATGTAATTATTGAGTTATTTTATTATCAGTAGACATCGCCTAGGGCTGCCTAGGCCTTGAAAGAAGACCTAATGATTTCTTTGAAGTATAACGGTTCTCTCGTTGGCTAGGACTTGACAGTGAAATCAACCAAAAGCATTTTGATTTCCAGTGGATGGGACTAATTTTGTGAAAAAAAGAAACATCATTTTCGACCTTCTAGATATGTCACTAGCTGTGAATCCATGTAAACTTAGCCAAACAGTAACATACTACTAAAAAACCAAAGGGATATTAGCAGTAGTATCATCATATTGTTTTTTCACTCAAGTTTGTTTAGAATTTACATTTAGATAGTATAGTATTTTAATAGTATAGGCAAACATCAATAAGTGTGTGGATTAAATTCTCCTCCAGTAGGACTGATTGTGATATGGCGCTACTGATAAGGCCAAGGATGTCCATCACGGGAACCGCAGCCGTCACCATCACCACACACAATCACAATGACAGGCATGACTGCACACACACAAACACACAAGTGAATTCCAGAGAAAGCGCTGCTGAGATTGTAACGGTGCAGCCCAGATGCACTGACAGGCCTAAGAAAGATTGCAAGTGATGATAAGGTTAATCTGTAGCAGATCGATTTAAGACTGTGAAGGAAAACGCTTCCAAAAGCTTCTCCACTTCATAAAGGCCAGACATAAAGACATTTTACACCCCTCAGGTCAATCAGGATGTCTTCATACACAAGCCACATCATTTAGATCATTGGGGACAGCTAGAGAGAGTGCAGTGCCACAGAGCAGCATGCACCGTCTTCAGCTTAAGAGAATAAGAAGTTTTCTGTTTTCTCACATTTTGTATGTCCCAGTAGAAATCTACATTACTGTGGTAATTATAGTCAGTACCTCTGAGATACCACAGTGCTACAAACGTCAAGGCTTATTACATCCTTATTATTATGCAATAATTATATGGAAAACTCTGCAAAGTGGCTGAGTTTTTCTTACAGTACATACGTAAGTAACAGAGGTCTTGACTCATTTGCTACAATATTATATTTATAGAATAAGCCACTAATGACAAGACATATACTAAAATCGTGAGAAACACATTTATTGGCCACTTTATTAGAAACACCCAGCATGTACATCCACTCACTGGCTTCTTTATTAGAAACACCCACCTTGTACTTTATTCTACTGGCCACTTTATTAAAAACACGCAACTTGTACTTCCACTCACTGGCCACTTTATTAGAAACACCCACCTTACTATTCCACTTACTGGCCACTTTATTAGGAACACCCACGTTGTACTTTCCCTCACTGGCCACTTTATTAGAAACGCTCACCCTGTATATTCACTCACTGGCCACTTTATTAGAAACACCCACCCTGTACATCCACTTATTGGCCATTTTATTAGAAACACCCACCTTGTACTTCCACTGACTGGTCATTTTATTAGAAACACCAATCTTGTACTTCTCCTCGCTGGCCACTTTATTAGAAACACCCACATTGTACTTTCCTTCACTGGCTACTTTATTAGAAACATCCACCCTGTACTTTCGCACACTGGCCAATTTATTAGAAACAGCCATCTTGTACTTCCCCTCACTGGCCACTTTATTAGAAACACCGACCTAGTTCTTCCATTCACTGGCCACTTTATTAGAAACACCCACCTAGTCCTTCCACTTACTGGCCACTTTATTAGAAACACCCACCCTGTAGTTTTGCCCACTGGCCACTTTATTAGAAACACCCATCTTGTATTTCCCCTCACTGGCCACTTTATTAGAAACACACGCATTGTACTTCCCTTCACTGGCTACCGTATTAGAAACACCCACCTTGTGCTTTAGCTTACTGGCCACTTTATCGAGCGACAGAGAGCACGTCAGAGCGAGCGACAGAGAGCACGTCAGAGCGCTGTGGTTACGTTTTAATTTTCTGGTTTTAACTCTAGTTTATTTGTTTTTACTAATTTATTTTTAATTCATTTTTATTTTTATTTTATCCTATATTTATATTTTATTTATTTTATTTTATATATTTTTTTTTTATTTGTACTTTTTATATTTTGCTCGCTCCGTGCATATTACCATGCCTCCACTCAACTCACAAACAGGGTGTGAGAGCTGCTCACTGCTAAGCCAAAAGATCGTGGAGTTGGAAGGGCGAATCTCTGTACTATATCAAATAAAAGAAGACGAGGTTCTGCTGGACTCCATGCTGGCATCGACGCAGGCAATTACCACCGGGCTGGAAAGCAGTGTCATCCAAGCAGCTGCTGCGACGGACCATGATGAGGATCCCTGGCCTCTGCTGGGAGCCAAACCCAAAGGGAGGGAGGTGAGCTGCTCCACGCCGCGGCTGATGGAACCGTGGTCCGCTACTGTTGGGTGCTTGCGCGGTGGAAGGCGGTCCGCTCGCCACACAGTTCAACACAAACTCCCGCTGAATAACAGGTTCTCTGTGCTGGAGGAGCTGGAGGATGTTCTCATCCCTTCCTCTCCTGTTTACTCTCTGCCCACTCGAGTGAGCCCTCCAGCAGTTCACGTTACACCGAACCCACCATGGAAGGCTTCGGAGCAGCGGATCCGCCACCACACATCAAAACCGCCCCGACAAGCCCCACAGCCGGACACGGCCGAACAACGGAAACACCGTTCTCAGCCGCAGGCCTTCCGCGGGACACCCTCAATGGCCTACTCACCGCCGGCGAACGACGCGCAGCGGCCCATGCAGGCCCCGCTGCCAATCTCGACCATGCAACGGGGACAGAGCACCTCACCTCCGGACAATGCTGCATGGCCTACTCGCAAACCAGCGCGGGCTGCTGGGCCACGGTCTGACCAGCACCTAGCGTCTCGATATGGACTCAGACGACCAGACGAGCACACTCCACCAACAACTCTGATAGTAGGTGACTCTATCACAAGATTTCTCAAACACCACACAGCCGTGGTACACTCAGTTTCTGGCGCTAAAGTTAAAGACATTGCACAACAGCTTCCTGCTCTCCTTCAGAGATTTAATTCTGTGCAGAAAATAATAATTCATGTCGGATGTAATGACACCAAAGATCAAAGCACAGAACTGTTAAAAAGAGACTTTACAGACTTGTTGGCTTCCATTAGGGACTGTGGGAAATCAGTTTTTATTTCCGGCCCAATCCCACCACTGGGGAGAGGGTCAGGGTTTTTTAGTCGTATTTTAAACCTTCATACCTGGCTACAGAAGACCTGCCTCTCCTCTGGTCTGGCTTTTATAGCCAATTTTGACCTGTTTTGGAACCGACCCTCTTTCTATAGACCTGACGGAATTCATCCAAGCAGGCTCGGCTCACAGATTTTAGGGCATAACATATTTTACTCTGTTTCTAACCTTAGTTGACTGCCTAAAAATGATAGTACTAATTTAGTTTTTCCAATAGTCACTGTGTATAAACCTAGGACCAGCATTGTACAAAAACATAAGAAAGATAAAAATCATTCTAACAGTTTTATTAATACAAACAACTTAATATACATAGAGCCGTCTCCACTTACATTATGTCCCCTTATTAAATCCCCCATAGACCCTTTTAACGATCTTAATAGTTTTAAACTTAGAAAGGGTCTTGGAATTCTTCATTTAAATATTAGAAGCCTACATCAGAAACATAAACTGGATCAATTGAAAATTTTAAGTGCTCAGACTGATCCTGATATTTTAATCCTGACAGAAACCTGGCTCAGGCAACCAGTAAGTGACGCAGATGTAGCTCTACAGAATTTCACATTATACAGAATAGACAGAATATCACAAGGAGGTGGAGTAGCGGCTTTTATAAAATCTACTATTGAAGTTGAAATTTTAAAGGCCATCTCTAAAGAAAAGTGTTTTGAGTTTTTAGCTCTAAAGGTATCCCCAAGAAAAAATGACTCCTTTGTCTTAGTAGGGATCTACAGGCCTCCTTCTGCTCCATCCTCTGCAACAGATGAATTAGCAGAGCTTTTATCTCACTATACAACATCAGAAATGCTGGTCCTAGGGGATTTTAACCTGAACTGGCTTTCTAATGCATCCAATCACCTAAAAGAAGTTTGTGGGAATCTCATCCTTACACAGCTAATCACTGAGTCAACTCGGCCAAACTTAAAGGACCCTTCCAAATCCACCCTGATTGACTTAATTTTTTCAAATAGAACAGATAAAATCATTGCCTCTGGAGTTTTTGAACTTGGAGTTAGCGATCATTGTCCGATTGGGTGCATTAGAAACAGTTCAAAGATACAAACAGGCTCTCGGATGGTGTTTAGAAGACATTTTAAAAATTTTAATGAACAGGCTTTTCTTTCTGACTTAGCAGTGAGCAAAATTCATTTAACTTTTAACAGTTCAGATGTGGATGTAGCACTAGAACATTTCAGGAAATCATTCCTCTCTGTGGCAAATAAACATGCTCCGTACAAAAAGCTGCGAATAAGAGATAGATCTAGCCCCTGGTTTACAGGCGAAATTTCCTCACTGCTACTGTCAAGAAATAAAGCCTGGTCTATTGCCAGACGCACAGGTGAACGTGAGAAATGGCTTGCATTCAGACAATTGAGAAACAGATGCACCTCTGCAATCAGAAAAGCCAAATCAGATTATTTCCTCAGCCGAATTTCTAATTCCTCAAACACACAGGATTTCTGGAAAGCAGTAAACCTCCTCAAGAACAATCCTCAACAACCCACAACGAAAATTCTAGTTGATAATAATTTGATCTCTGGCCAGCAAGAATTATGCCAAGCTTTTAATGCACACTTTGCTGCAGCTGGTCAGATATTTAAAAACATTGACATAAACCTGCCCATAGATCAGCCTACCATCACCACTACTGCTTCCCAGAATCAGGATATCTTCACACTCCAGACCTGTTCCCCATACATTGTAGCTAATGCCCTTTCTTCTATTAATCCTCGAAAAACAAAAGGTGAGGACGGTCTGGACCCCAACCTTCTGCGTCTGGCAACCCCAGTTATTTTAGAACATGTTACATATATTTTTAATCTTTCTATTTTATCCTGCAGAATTCCCAGTATCTGGAAAACAGCACATGTTATTCCTCTGCATAAAGGAGGAGATGCGACAGATTTAAATAATTATAGACCAATCTCAAAACTCTCTTGTTTATCCAAAATTTTAGAATCCTTAGTAAATAACCAGCTTAAATCTTTTCTGTATGAAAACTCAGTCCTGTCCACGTATCAGTCTGGTTTCAGAGAAAGACACAGCACCATCTCTGCCACCATGCTGGTTTTAAATGATCTTTATTTGGCCTTAGACAGGAAAAAGTTCTGTGCTGCCATTTTTATTGATCTCACAAAAGCCTTTGATACTGTTGATCATGATTTATTACTAGGTTCCTTACATAAGATTGGTTTTAGCAGTAATTCAGTTCTGTGGGCCCAGGATTACCTTTCTGATAGGAAGCAATGTGTGTCTCTCGGTAACCATAAATCTGACCTTCAGCCTATAACGAAAGGGGTTCCTCAGGGCTCAATCCTGGGCCCAGTTTTATTTAATATTTTTATCAATGAACTTGCTGTCTCTACCTTAGACTCCAAATTACACCTTTATGCAGATGATTCAATCTTATACTGCTCAGCAGATTCAGCTCACGCTGCACTAGATAAACTCCAACATTCTTTTAACTCTTTACAGACTGCTCTATATAAACTTAAGTTGGTTTTAAATGCTAATAAAACCAAATTCATGTTGTTTTCCAGATTTTCAGATAGTGTTTTAGATTCCATAAATATTAATACCCTGACAGGATCCAGCATCGAGCGAGTCAGCGAATATAAATACCTTGGCATCTGGCTGGATGAAAAACTCTCCTTTAAATCCCATATAAGCAAACTCGCCATTAAGTGCAGACAGAAGCTCGGATTCCTTTATCGGAATAAATCCTGTCTACCCACGTACGCTAGGAAAAGAATAGTGGAGGCAACCATACTTGCAGTCCTGGACTACGGCGATGTAATTTATAATAAAGCGTCCGCCAGTGCCCTCAAACCGCTAGATTCAATCTATCACTCTGCTCTGAGATTTATAACTGGAGACCCTTACAGTACTCACCACTGCAGACTCTATGATAGAGTTGGTTGGTCCTCACTAGCTGCACGAAGAGAAGCTCATTGGCTTATTTTTATCTATAAATCACTCTCCGGCCATTTGCCAGCTTACATCTCTTCTCTGATTTCAATAAATAACAATAATTATCAGACTCGCTCTAGTGGCTGGATCACCTGTCAGGTACCGAGAGTTTTTAGTGAACTGGGAAAATCTGCTTTTAGCTACAGTGCACCAGCGAGCTGGAACTCTCTCCAGGAAACTCTGAAGCTCAGCTCGCTGGGATCACTAAACCATTTTAAACTTTTAGTTTCTAATCACCATCAGAAAGCCTGTGACTGTTTTAAATGAATAAATCTACTAGGATTTTATTTTTATCTTATTATTATTATTATTATTATTATTATTATTATTATTATTATTTATTTATTTAATTTTTATTTTTATTTAATTTTGTTTTTTACGTTTGTTTTATTTTACTTTTATTTTAGTTTTTTTTTTTTTTTTTTTTTTTTTTTTTTTTTTATTATTACTATCTTTTTATTTATTTATTTATTATTTGTATTTTTATTATTATAATTATCCATTTTTTTTTATCGTGATTGTTTTATTGAGTATTTTTTTATTAGCATTTCAACTTTTTATTATCTTGGTGTATGTAATATGTTTATTTTATATTCTTTTATATTCTTTTATAATAATTTTCTAACATTTTTTACATTGTATTTTTAATGCATCTATATTAAATGTTTATTTAAAATTGGTATTTAATTTATTATTTTTGCTCATTTTGTTTTCAATCCCTTTAACTGTATATGCTCGGCTGCATTGAAAATGAGGGTCATCCCTCAATGTATTTCCGAGATTAAATAAAGGTTGATTGATTAGAAATACCCACCCTGTCCTTTCGCCCACTGGCCACTTTTTTAGAAACACCCATATTGTACTTTCCCCCACTGGCCACTTTATTAGAAACACCCGTATTGTACTTTCCTTCACTGGCTACTTTAATAAAAACTTCCAGCCACCCAAAAGAACTATCCACCTTCAAAAGTTTTTCTTCTATTACAAAGAACCCTTTTGGCACCTTTATTTTTAAGAGGGTAGCTGTACAGCCCATGTTTTTTTTTGCTCCACAATTGTTCAGCCACATGTACCTCATTTATCACTGGTCAGTTTCTGACCACAGGACTGCTGATGTCCAGATATTATTTGGGTGGTGGACCATTCTCAGGACATAAGTGACACTGATATAGTAATATGTCACTGCTAGGTTCAGTGTGGTCCATCACCCAAATAAAATCCAGCCAACAGTGGCTCTGTGGTCAGAAGCTGACCACTGATGAAGGGCTAGAGCATGACAGTCTGTAATTGTATAGTAGCAAGGTAGGGGGTTCTAAAGAATTGCCAGTAAGCGTAGGTGCTGTACAAGTTTTTTTTATTATTATCTATATTGTATACACTGTACTGTTCATTTATCTATTTTTGCATTCAGTGCCTTGCTATCCTTTGCTGCTGTAACACTGTGAATTTCCCCACTGTGGGACTAAAGGATTATCTTATCATATCTTAAAATGCACAGAAGGTCACTGGGATCATTTTTTCAGAACACTTCCAGGACACAGATCGGTGATAAGATAGCTGGTTTGATAGACAAGGAGTAACTTATTACTGTGACTACATTTAACCAAATTAACAGTGTTTACTCGAATACTCAGTTAAGCCAGTAGCAGCTATGGCTATAGTAATCACTCAGCAATCAACCTTAATTTTACTAGAAACCCAGTTTGAGGAAAACCTTACCTATATTACCTGTGAGTTTGAGCACCGTGGCCTTATACAAGGGCCACTCGCTTCTGGGTTTCTTCTTCAGTCCAGTCCTCCACTCCACAGTGTATGTTGGTCTGTCTGTAAAACAGTTTTAATTGAACTCCTTCATTTTCATCTTTCCAAAGTGAGCAAACATGTTAACGCTGGTTGTGTTGAGCTCAGCAGAACACACAGACACACCCAAACGGTTAAGATTAGTATAGAGTCGATTAAAACAGAGTCAGTTCTTCGACTTCAGCACTTGACTCTTGTCCAAATGTCTGGAGTCGACACTTCAGAGAGCTTAACGCAACAGAGTTTAATTACCAGCTTTAAACAACGCCAGTGCTGTGAGCAATAAACAACATTAGAAACGTTTAGAAAAGTTTAATCCCTGCATCTCTACTTTATCATACATTCCAACAGCACAAGTCTAGAATCAAAATCGCTACCAGAAAACCAGAGTCGTGCAGCACTAGTTCAAATTAGGATTCTGTTTGGGTTACAGTTTAGTACAGTTTAGCAGTTAGTGCAGCTACCAGCCAATCAGCACAGTTACCTAAAAAGCTTTAAAAGCAAATTTATCACATGTTGACCGATACTTAGACTAGCACTCTGCTGCAGCTGCTAGTGCAGCCTTCTTCTCTCACTGTTAGACTTGGGCACATTTTCTACAGTATGTAATGTTTTATAAGAAAATATGTGGTAAAAGCGCCATAATATGTCATAATTACGAGAAGGAATATCTCTTACACATACATAAACAGCACACATAATTCATATATGTGACATATAGGTCACCTATATATCGTCACTGTCCAATGAAAAACATGCATCTCCATATTTATCGATTTTAAGTTTTCTACATCATTTAAACATGGCCAATGGCCGTTTACACTGTGAGAAAATTTTATGATGAATGGACCAATAGAAGTGCTCCAAAACAGCTTGGAAAAGGTTCCATTGACTTACATTGAAAGTAAAGTAAGTTTTTGGTCTCTCCTGTAAAGTTGTAATTTTTGTAGATACTTGTTTTTCATTGGACACCAACGATATGTGTGTCATGATTTTTGCTATATGGTGTAAAAATACATATACGAAATATAAATATAGATACAAATGACGTACATGTAAAAACACACATGCAGTATATATATTCCTCATATGTGTTATTTTATTGATTTTATGAATTTATATGTTAATTCTTTATTATTACTCTTTATTATGAAACATCAAAGAGCTGGTTTTTGTGTGAAATATGTTAATTCTTTTGTACCATTGGCTAAAAAATGAGGCTGGAAGCTGATTGGATCAAGGCTGGAAACTGTTTGGATTGACTCAGTTTGTTATTTAAATCAAATTTTACTTCATGTTTGGATTAAATTACACTGAAGATCAACATCAGCGAACAGTTATGTTGTGGCAATGTTATGGTAACATCAGTATTTTGTCAAAACCTTCTGGAATCCTTGATACATTCATTATATCTACATAAAACTTCATGGAATTTTGTTCTGTATACTTTGGTATCCTGTTCTTTAATGATCAGGACCACCACAGAGCAGGTATTATTTGGGTGGTGCGTCATTATTGGCACTGCAGTGACACTGACGTGGTGGTTGTGTTAGTGTGTGTTGTGCTGGTGTTAGTGGATCAGACACAGCAGTGCTGCTGGAGTGTTTTAGCACTGTGTCCACTAACTGTCCACTCTATTAGTCCTACCTTGCTGGTCCACTGTGTAGGTGTAAAATCTGCTGCTGCACAGTTTGTGTTGGTTATTCTCTAGTCCTTCATCCGTGAGCACAGGCTGCTGCCAATATGACACTGCTGTCTGGATAGTTTTGGTTGGTAGACGATTCTCAGTCCAGCAGTGACAATGAGGTGTTTAAACACTTCAGCAGCCCTGCTGTGTCTGATACATCTCCCTAATAATACCTGCTCTATGGTGGTCCTGAATAATATAATACCATATATAAATGGTTCATATATATATTTCGTATATATGCATATATACATTTTATATCCACATATACCCAGAGGATGTATGTACGTGAAAATAATTTCGCCTTATAGGTAATACTTATAGGAAAATCACTCTTGATATAGGGCCATATATGACTACAGATACCTGAGACAACATACCAGGACCTTACTGAGTCTCCCAGTTTGTCTAGCTGCTGTCTCTACTGCACACAGCGGTTACTCTGGATATTAGCTTGTGGTCATAATAATGTGATTATTATGTGTATTTGGGTGCTGCATCATTCTCAGCACAACAGTGACACTGACGTGGTGGTGGTGTGTTAGGGTGTGTTGTGCTGGTATGAGTAAATCAGTTGTGAGAATGATTCATCACCTGCTCTTTGGTGGACCTCTGGAAGTCCTGACCATTGAAGAACACTAAAAAAGTGTACAGAGAATCAAATGAACTACAGTCTTTAACTGTAGAACTACAAAGTGCTCCTATATGGTAAAAGGTGCTGATATAATGGACACTGAGTGTAGATAAAAGAAGGTGTACATGGATGGATAATAATCCTAAACACATTGTATTTAAAAAGCTGAATAAATTAATTCTATGGCACTTCTAATATTTCTCATAGAGTCACTGTGGATTGTGTTTTGTGAGGTGATGAAGATGCAGCAAGTTGTCAGTCTTATTCACATTAACTGCTAAAATCTGAGAAGTGAGTAACAAAAACAGCAGCGTCACTATGATTTACTACATGAAGCCCATTGACTTTAGTATTACATTTATTTAGAGAGAGCAGAGACCTTCATAGAATATTCAACATTCCGCTGTGATCTTATAAGAGACCGTGTGTAATGTCATAAAGGTGAAGATGAAGTTCCGTGCAGAGAGAGAGAGACAGGAGGAGCAGTGGAGGACAGAAGGAGCGCAGATTAGGAAGAAAGAAAGGAAAGAAGAGGAGGAAGAGCGAGAGAAAGTAGAGGTTTTGGTGAAAAACATAACAGAATGTTGAAAAAGGGAAGAAAGAAACAGCGCAACAGGCAGTAAAAGTGAAGGAAGGAGGCCAACGTTTCAGACCCACCAGCTGAACTGACGTGGGCTAAAACAATGGTCAACACGGAGAGGAGAGGAGAAGGGGCCTGTAACGATAGAGGAAACTGTGAGAGAGCCGATGGACACCAACATACACACTGACCAGCTTTTGAGTGAGTAGATGAGTCTACATCATTATAATTAACAGTAGTGTATAAACAAATCAGTGATTCCTAGTACATACTGTATAATAGTTACAGAATAATCACTGAATAATTTAGTGTAGACACTAATTTCATAGTAATATCTGTATAAAACGCAGGAGATACTTAATAATTCATAGTAATCACTAAATAAATCATACTGCAGCATTGGGATAAACTTTCCTAGGGGTGGGACTTTTTCAAGCACTCTGGTGGTTGACCAATCAGAGCATTTTGTGCTCAGTGGGAGTTATATGTAATATATGTCCGTATGAAGTAAAAACATATATAAAACCTATGATAAATTGGAACAATTTCATATATTGACATAAATGTTTAGCCCATAGAAATATGTATGCTTATGTATGTGTAACATATTTTTGGCATATATAATTATATATAAATTACACCTACATGAATGGCACATAATATTCATATATAATGTGTAATATTTGTAATAATATAATATATATGTATCATAGTTCTTGCTATATGGTGGAAATATTCATATAAGTTAAATACAAATGACATATGTATACAGGACTAGATTGGGACAAAAAATCGGCCCTGGCATTTTTGGCTCAGCCCGGCCCAGCAAAATTAGCGGAGCACAGCCGAACAGTAATTTATGAATGTGTTCCACGAAAGAATGTTTTTTACTATAATCATACAATAATTATCAAATAATAACAGCATCATATTAACTTTTTGCCTTATTAGAAATTTACAGTGAATCATTACTTTAAAACTTATCAAATAATCACTGTGGAAAGCAAATAAGTAAATTTACACATACTGTAGTTTTAGCTCTTTTGTCTACTCATATGTATTTTCTGAATAAAAAAGCTATAACATGCATTTGGATCAGGCTAAAAACAAACAGGGCTGCTTTGTGAACTCATGCAACACATCAGCACACTGTCTTATTGTGAGCATACCTTTTACTAATAATACTTTTTTACACTTACTTTGGTAAAGCTTAAATTGCAAAGCTTTTACTTCATTTAAGATCTGTTATTTCTCTTGTTTGAGTGATTTTTTTAACCCATTTTTTAAACCAATTTTTTCATAGAGGGTTGTTACAAATTTAAACTACTATGCAGCTAAAATGCTATGATGTAGCCTAAAATGAACACTTGCTGCTCATCCAGCACTTCTCAGTCTTGACCGTTTGCTATTTTATCAGAAGAAGGTGTCGTCTGTGGCTGTCAGAATTTGGGAAGTATGCAACATGTCTGTGATCTTAGCACATTTTGCAGCATCTACAGTGATACTCTTCAATCTCTTCACACGTAACTTCTCTGCACCCGCTTTCTGCTGCTTCGGTTTCTCCATGCTGCCTCTCCTTTAACACACACCCTTAACACTGAAACTAGCTGGAGTTACAGCGGACCATGCAGAGAAAGGGTGGGGCCGCTTTCGTTCTATATCCTGATTGGTTCAGTCCACTGTTTATATTGAAGATGGGCCAAAGGGCCACCCTCTCTAAATTGTGGGCCGGTCTAAACAAAAAAAAAAAAAAGAAAAAAAATACCCCGTACGCCAGATTACCAGTCCAGCCCTGTATGTTTATATGTGTGCAAATGTATTCACATGTATTCAAATGACATGTATTCCTCATATATGTTCTGTTATTGACATTATGAATTCATATATAAATTCCAACAAAATATTGTTGTACTGATCTAGGACATAACACAAATATAACAAGTGTTCACTTATTTATGTTACATATGATATTTCATATGTTACATACATACAGTGATTACCTACAGTGTTGCAGTGCAATGTAAAGTGCTAAGGTACATGGCACGCCTTAGATGTTAAATTTGGCAGTTTGATTAAAAAAAGGAATTTATCACTTATTATGATTATTTAAACAGTCCATATTTAAAGAGTCCATACAGCTGGGGTACTTTATGGTTTAATGCCACTCCCAATTGGTGCTGGGATGCCAGTAAACTTCAGGCTCACTGCATCTGAAATAAACCAGAATTTTTTTTTTTCAATTTTGGAATTGTGTCAAACTATAAGTACAATCTAGAATATGAAATCACACTCCAGCAGCACTGACTTAAAATGAATAAATTTAAAAATGAATATTTTGTCCACACTAATACAGATATTCTGTTAAACTTAATGTTTAACCTCTATGTTTTGATCAAAGTGGTGCTTTTGGGTCATTCCGAGATTTCTAAAAACACCTTTTAATGTGAAGATTTTTTAAAATAACATTACAAATGAGAAAGCAGGTAAAACTACAAAAATAAATGGCAGTAATCCAGGCTACGCTAAAATAGGCCAATCCAAACCAAGTTAATTCAGGTAATGCTAAAACAGGCCAAGCCACGCTAATCCAGGCTATGCTAAAAAAGGCGAAGCCAAACCATGCTAGTCCATGCTACACTAAGATAGACCAAGCCAAGCAGAGATAGGCCAAGTCACACTAATCCAGGCTCAAAACAACAGGCCAAGACAGGTTACGCTAAAATAGGCCAAGCCACGCCACATCAAGCTATATAAGGCCAATTAAAGCACCAATCCAGATAAGCCAAGCCACACTACCAAACCAGGCTACACTAAAAAAATATGCTAATTCAGACTACGCTGTCAAGCCAAACCATGCTAATCCAGGCTATGCTAAAATAGGCCAAACCAAGCAAGGCTACGCTAAGTAAGGCCAATCAAAGCCATGCCAGGCCAAGACAAGCCACGCTAATCCAGGCTACACTAAGAGTACGCCAAGTAAATCGTCAGGCCAGGCCAAACCAGGCCAAGACAAACGTGCCAAGCAAAGCCACGCTAATCTAGGCTACACTAAAATGGGCCACCCCATGCAAGACAAGCCAGGTTACGCTACAATAGGCCATTCCAGACTAAGCTCAGATAGGCCATGCCAAGCCAAACCAAGCCAAGCTAAGGTAAAAAAAAATGCTAATCCAGACCATGCTGCTAAAACATGCCAGGCCAAGTCAAACCATGGTAATCCAGGCTACACTAGGATAGGCCAAGCCAAGCCATGCCATGCCAAGTCAAGAACAAGTCAGGCCAGGACAAACCAAGCCAAGCAAGGCTATGCCAAGATAGCAAAGCCATGCTAATCCAGTCTACACCAAGATAGCAAAGCCATGCTAATCCAGGCTACACCAAGATAGGCACAGCCAAGCAAAGCCAAGCCACGCAAAGCCACACAACGGCAAGTCAGGTCACGCTAAAATAAGCCATGCCAAGCCATGCTAAGCCAAGTCACGCTAATCCAGGCTACACCAAGATAGGCCAAGCCAAGCCAGGCTACGCTATGATAATTCAGGCTATGCTGTCAAGCCAAACCATGCTAATCCAGGCTACACTAAGATATGCCAGGCAACGCCACGCTACGCCAAGCACAAGTCAGGAACAAGTCAGGCCAGGACAAACCAAGCCAAGCAAGGCTATGCCAAGATAGGCCAAATCAAACCATGCATTGTCGAGCAAAGCCATGCTAATCCAGTCTACACCAAGAGAGGCACAGCCAAGCAAAGCCAAGCCACGCAAAACCACACCACAGCAAGTCAAGTCACGCTATGATAGGCCAAGCCAAGCCATGCTAAGCCAAGCCATGCTAAGCCAAGCGATGTTACGCTAAAATAGGCCAGGCCAGGTCAAGCCAAGAAAAAGATGGGCAAAGCCACACTAATCCAGGCTATACCAGGATAGGCCAAGTCAAGCAAAACAAGCCACACCAAGCCAGGTCACGCTAATCCAGGCTACACTAAAATAGGCCATGCCATGCAAGACAAGCCAGGTTACGCTAAAATAGGTTAGGCCAAAACAGCCCAAGCTAAGCCACTCCAAGTCAGGACAATTAAAGCCAAGAAACACCATTCCAGACTACACTCCGATAGGCCAAGCCAAGCCAAAACAAGCCTGGCTACGCTGCCAAGCCATGCCTTGCCAAGTCGAACCACACTAATCCAGGCTACGCTAAAGTAGGTCAAGCCAAGTTATGCTAAATTAGGCCAAGAAAAGCCATGACAAGCCAAGCCACGCTAATCCAGGCTACACTAAGATAGGCCAAGCCAAGGCAAGAACAAGTCAGGCCATGACAAACCAAGCCAAGCCTAGACAGTTACACTACAAAAAGCCAGGCCAAAACAGGCCAAGCCATGCCAAGTCAACATCAATTTAGGCCAAGACAAACCAAGCTAAGATAGGCCAAGCCATGCCACAGCAGGCCACGTCACACCACGCCAGGCCAGGCCAGTTTACATTACACCAGGCCATGCCAAAGCACGCCTTGCCAAGCAAAGCCACACTAATCCAGGCTACAACAAGATAGGCCAAGACAAGCAAAACCAAGCCACGCCATGTCAAGCCAAGTTACGCTAATCCAGGCTATGCTAAGATAGGCCAAGAAAAGCCATGACAAGCCAAGCCACGCTACGGTAATCCAGGCTACACCAAGATAGGCCAAGTCAAGCCAAGGCAAGAACAAGTCAAGCCAAGACAAACCAAGCCAAGCAAGGCTATGCTAAGATAGGCCAAGTCAAACCACGCTTTGCAGAGAAAAGCCACACCACGCCAAGCCAGGCTACACCAAGATAGGCCAAGCAAGCCAAGCCAGGCTACACTACGTTGGGCCAAGCAAAGCTATGTCAGGCCAAGCCTAGCCATGCTAATCCAGGCTACGCTAAGATAGGCCATGCCATGCAAGACAAGCCAGGTTACGCTAAAATAGGCCAAGCCAAAACAGGCCAATCCAAGCCACGCCAGGCCAAGCCACGCTAAACCAGGCTACACTAAGACAAGCCATGTCAAGTAAAACCACGCCAAGCCAAGCTAAGCAAGCTCAAGCCAGGCCAAGAAAAACCAAAGCAAGCAAGGCTACGCTATGGTAGGCCAAACCAAACCAAGCATCGACATGTCAAGCCAAGCCAGGTTATGCTACAATACACCAAACCAAAACATTCCAAGCCAAACCACAACTCGACACGCCCAGCCAAGTCAGGCCAATTAAAGCCAAGAAATGCCAATCCAGACTATGCCAAGCAAAGCCACACCATGCCTAACCAAGCCAAACCAAGCCAAGCCAGACTAAGCTGAGATAGGCCAGAACAAGCCACACCTCGCTAATCCATGCTACGCTGCCAAGCCATGGACAAGCCAAATCACGCTAATCCTGGCTACACTAAGATAGGCCAAGCTGAGCCATGTCAGGCCAAGCCAAGCCAATCGAGGATACACTAAGATACGTCAAGTCAAGTAAAGCCAGACCAAGTCAAGCAAAATTAAGCCAAGACACGGCAAGACAAACCAAGCCAGGCCAGGCCAAACCAAGTAAAACCACGCCAAGTCAGGCCAAGAAAAACCAAGGAACGACATGTCAAGCCAAGCCAGCTTATGCTACAATAGGCCAAGCCAAGTCAGGCCAATTAAAGCCAAGAAACACCAGTCCAGACTACGCTCAGGCAGGCCAAGCAAAACCACAACATGTCAAACCAAGCTAAACAAGGCCAGACTATGCTGAGATAGGCCAGGACAAGCCACACCTTGCTAATCCATGCTACACTGCCAAGCCAAGTCATGCCAGACCAAGCCAAGCCACACTAATCCAGGCTACACAAAGATAGGCCAAGCCACGGCAAGCCAAGCCATACCAGACCAAGAACAATTTAGGCCAAGAAAAACCTATTCAAGCAAGGCTATGCTAAAATAGGCCAAGCCAAACAACGCCTAGCCAAGTAAAGCCACGCTAATCCAGGCTAAACAGGCCAATCTCAGCCACACCATGCCGAGTCAAGTCACGCAACATAAGGCCAAGCTAAGCCAAGCAAAGCCATGCTAATCCAGGCTACACTAAGATAGGCCAAGCCAAGTAAAACCACGCCAAGCCTTGCCAGCCAAGGTAAGCAAGCTGAAGCCAAAACACACCAAACCAGGCCAAGCCGAGTCAAGCACAGCCAAGCCTTGCTAAGCCACACAACGCCTAGCCAAGCAAAGCCACGCTAATCCAGGCTAAACAGGCCAATCTCAGCCACGCCATGCCAAGTCAAGTCACGCAACGCAAGGCCAAGCCAAGCCATGCTAATCCAGGCTACACTAAAATAGGCCAAGCCAAGTAAAACCACACCAAGCCTTGCCAAGCCAAGGTAAGCAAGCTGAAGCCAAAACACGTCAAACCAGGCCAAGACAAGTCAGGCCAAGAAAAACCAAGCCAAACAAGGCTACGATAAGATAGGACGAGCCAAACTACGCCTAGCCAAGCAAAGCCACGCAACTCCAGGCTACTCTAAGATAGACCAAGCCAGGCTACGCTAAATTAGGCCAAGCTATGCAATGCCAGGCCAAGCCACACTAATCCAGGATACGCCAAGACAGGCCAAGCCAAGCAAAATTAAGCCAAGACACGGCAAGACAAACCAAGCCAGGCCAGACCAAGCCATACCAGACCAAGAACAATTTAGGCCAAGAAAAACCTATTCAGGCAAGGCTATGCTAAAATAGGCCAAGCCAAACAACGCCTAGCCGAGTAAAGCCACGCTAATCCAGGCTAAACAGGCCAATCTCAGCCACGCCATGCCAAGTCAAGTCTCGCAATGCAAGGCCAAGCCAAGTAAAACCACGCCAAGCCTCGCCAAGCCAAGGTAAGCAAGCTGAAGCCAAAACACGTCAAACCAGGCCAAGCCAAGCCAAGTCAGGCCAAGAAAAACCAAGCCAAGCAAGGCCACGATAATATAGGACAAGCCAAACCAAGCCTAGCCAAGCAAAGCCACGCAAATCCAGGCTACTCTAAGATAGACCAAGCCACGCCACGCCAAGTCTGGTCACACTTATCCAGGCTATGCTAAAATAGGTCAAGCCAGGCCAGGACATGCTACAATAGGCCAAGCCAAAACAGTCCAAGCCCAGCCATGCCTCGCCACGCCAAGTGAAGTCAGGCCAAATAAAGCCAAGAAACGCCAGTCCAGACTATGCTAAAATAGGCCAGGCCACGACATGCCTAGCCAAGCCAGGTTATGCTACAATAGGCCAAGCCATGTTAGGCCAATTAAACCCAAGAAACGTCAATCTAGACTACACTAAAATAGGTCAAGTAAAGCCATGCCAATCCAGGCCAAGCCAAGACAGACTACCCTAAAATAGGCCAGGACAAGCCACACCTCACTAATCCATGTTACGCTACCATGTCAGGCTAAGACATATCATGCTAATCCAGGCTACACTAAAATAGGCCAAGCCAAGTAAAGCCAAGCAAATCCAAGCCATGCCAGACCAAGAACAATTAAGGCCAAGACAAACCAAGTCAAGCAAATCTATGCTAAGATAGGCCAAGCCAAACAACGCCTAGCCGAGCAAAGCCACGATAATCCAGGCTACACTAAGATAGGGCAAGCCCAGAAAAGCCAAACCACACTAAGCCATGCAACACCAGGCCGAACAAAGCCACGCAAATCCAGGCTACACTAAGATAGGCAAAGCCAGGCCATGCAATGCAACGCCATGCAAGGTCACATTAATGCAGGTTACGCCAAGATTGGCCAAGCCAAGCCAGTTTACGCTAAAATAGGCCAAGCTAAAACAGGCCAATCTAAGCCACGCCATGCAAAGCCAAGTCAAGCAACGCCAGGCCAAGCCAAGCCACGCTAATCCAGACTACACTAAAATAGGCCAAGCCACGTAAACCAAGCCAAGCCAAGCTAATCAAGCTAAAGCCAAACCAAGCAAGGCTTCACTGAGGTTGGCCAAGCCAAATCAAGCATCGACATGTAAAGCCAAGCCAGGTTATGCTACAATAGGCCAAGCCAAAACAGTCCAATCCAAGCCACATTTTGACACGCCAAGCCAAGTCAGGCCAATTAAAGCCATGAAATGCCAGTTCAGACTACGCAAAGCCACACCATGCCAAGCCAAACCAAACCAAGCCAGACTACGCCAGGACAAGCCATGCCTCTCTAATGCATGCTCCGCTGCCCAGCCGTGCCAGGCCAAGCCAAATGACGTTAATCCAGGCTACGCTAAATTAGGCCAAGCCAAGTAAAGCCAAGCCACGCCAAGTCACGCTAATCCAGGTTACACTAAGATAGACCAAGCCAGGCGAGCAAAATTAAGTTAAGAAACAGCAAGCAAAGCCAAGCCAAGCAAGCTGAAGCCAAGACACAGCAAGCCAAGCCAAGCCAAACAAAGCCAAGCTAATCCAAGCCAAACCATGCCAGAAAAATAACTATTTAGGCCAAGACAAACCAAGCCAAGTAAGGCTATGCTAAGATAGGCCAAACCAAACAAGCTAAGGCCAAACCAAGCCAGACTACGCTGAGATAGGCCAAGACAAGCCATGCCTCGCTAATCCATACTACGCTGCCAAGCCGTGTCATGCCAAGCCAAATCACGCTGATCCAGTTTATGCTAAGATAGGCAAGGCCAAGCCAAGCCAAGCTAATTCAGGCTACACCAAGATAGGCCAAGCCAAGTAAAACCACGGCAAGCCAAGCCAGGCCAAGAAAACCAAGCCATGCAAGGCTACGCAAAGATAGGCCAAGCCAAACCAACCAACCACATGTCAAGCCAAACCAAGCCACGCCTCGACAAGTCAGGCCAATTAAAGCCAAGAAACGGCAATCCAGACTAATCCATGCTACACTGCCAAGCCAAGCAAAAATGAAGCCACGACAAGAAAAACTTATTCAAGCAAGGCTATGCTAAGATAAGCCAAGCCACGACATGCCCAGCCAAGCCAGCTTATGCTACAATAGGCCAAGCCAAGTCAGGCCAATTAAACCCAAGAAAAGCCAATCTAGACTACGCTAAAATAGGCCAAGTAAAGCCATGCCAAGCCAGGCCAAGCCAATCCAGACTATGCTAAAATAGGCCAGGACAAGCCACGCCTTGCTAATCCATGTTACGCTACCATGCCAGGCTAAGCCAAATCAAGCTAATACAGGCTACACTAAGATAGGCAAAGTCAGGCCATGCAACGCCACGCCAAGTCAGGTCAAATTAATTCAGGTTACGCTAAGATTGGCCAAGCCAAGCCAAGCCAGTTTACGCTGAAATAGGCCAAGCCAAAACAGCCCAATCCAAGCCACTCCATGCAAAGCCAAGTCAAGCAACGCCAGGCCAAGCCAAAACAGTCCAAGCCAAGCCACACCTCGACACGCCGAGCCAAGTCAGGCCCATTAAAGCCAAGAAACGCCAGTCCAGACTACGCCAAGTAAAGCCACACCATGCCAAACCAAGCCAGACTATGCCAGGACAAGCCACGCCTCGCTAATCCATGCTCCACTGGCCAACCGTGCCAGGCCAAGCCAAATGATGTTAATCCAGGCTACGCTAAATTAGGCCAAGCCAAGTGAAGCCAAGCCACGCTAATCCAGGCTACACTAAGATAGACCAAGCCAAGTAAAGCCAAGACAAGCAAAATTAAGTTAAGAAACGGCAAGCAAAGCCAAGCAAGCTGAAGCCAAGACACAGCAAGCCAATCCAAGCCAAGAACATGTCAGGCCAAGACAAACCAAGCCAAGAAAGACTATGCTAAGATAGACCAAGCGAGACAATGTCTAGCCGAGCAAATTCACGATAATCCGGGCTACACTAAGATAGGCCAGGCCAAGCAACGCCACGCCACGCCAAGCCAAGCCAAGCCAAGCCAAGCCAAGCCAAGCCAAGCCAAGCCACACCACACCACAGTAATCCAGGCTACACTAAGAAAGGCCAAGCCAAGTAAAACCGGGCCAAACCATACCAAACCACGCCATGCTAAAGTCAAGTCAAAGCCAAAACAGTCCAAGCCAATCCACGTCTCTACATGCAAAGTCAAGTCAGGCCAATTAAAGCCAACAAACGCCAGTCCAGACTACGCTCAGATAGGCCAAGCGAAGCCACACCATGTCAAACCAGCCAAACCAAATGAGGCCAGACTATGCTGAGATAGGCCAGGACAAGCCACAACTCGCTAATCCATGCTACACTGCCAAGCCGTGGCCAAGTTAGGCCAAGCCATGCCAAGCCACGCCATGCTAATCCAGGCTACACAAAGATAGGCCAAGCCAAGCCACGTCAAGCCAAGCCAGGCGAAAATGAAGCCACGACATGACAAGCCAAGCTATATCAGACCAAGAACAATTTAGGCCAAGAAAAACCTATTCAAGCAAGGCTATGCTAAAATACGCCAAGCCAAACAACGCCTAGTCGAGCAAAGCCATGCTAATCCAGGCTACACTAAGATAGGTCAAGTCAAGCACAGCCAAGCCATACTAAGCCACGCAACGCCTAGCCGAGCAATGCCATGCTAATCCAGGCTAAACAAGCCAATTTCAGCCACGCCATGCCAACTCAAGTCACACAACGCGAGGCCAATCCAAGCCAAGCAAAGCCGTGCTAATCCAGGCTACACTAAGATAGGCCAAGCCAAGTAAAACCACGCCAAGCCTCGCCAAGCCAAGGTAAGCAAGAGGGAGCCAAAACACGTCAAACCAGGCCAAGCCAAGTCAGGCTAAGAAAAACCAGGCCAAGCAAGGCTATGATAAGATAGGACAAGCCAAACCACGCCTAGCCAAGCAAAGCCATGCCCATCCAGGCTACACTAAGGCAGGCAAAGCCACGCCACGCCAAGTCTGGTCATGCTAATCCAGGCTATGCTAAGATAGGTCAAGCCAAGCAACGACAGGTCAAGCCAGGCCAGGTCATGCTACAATAGGCCAAGCCAAAACAGTCCAAGCCAATCCAGGCCAAGCCACACTATTGCAGGCCACAATAAGATAGGCCAAGCCAAGTAAAAATCACGCCAAACCATGCCTAAGATGGGACAAGTCTGGTTACGCTAATCCAGACTATGCTAAAATAGGCCAGGACAAGCCACGCCTTGCTAATCCATGTTACGCTACCATGCCAGGCTAAGCCAAATCACGCTAATCCAGGCTACGCTAAAATAGGCCAAGTCAAGCAAAATGAAGCCAAGACACAGCAAGCTAGACCAAGCCAAACCAAACTAATCCAAGCCGGGCCAAGCCAAGCAATGCCAGACCAAGATCAATTTAGGCCAAGACAAACCAAGTCAAACACGACTATGCTAAGATAGGCCAAGCCAAACAATGCCTTGCCAAGCAAAGCCACGCTAATCCAGGCTACACTAAGGCAGGCAAAGCCAGGCCATGCAACACCACGGCAAGCCAGGCCATGCAACACCACGGTAAGCCAGGTCACACTAATCCAGGTAACGCCAAGATTGGCCAAGCCAAGCCAGTTTACGATGAAATAGGCCAAGCCAAAACAGGCCAATCCAAGCCACGCTATGCAAAGCCAAATCAAGCAACGCCAGGCCAAGCCAAGCCAAGCCAGGCTAATCCAGGCTACACTAAGATAGGCCAAGCCAAGTAAAACCACGCCAAGCCAATCCAAGCCAGGCCAAGAAAACCCAAACCAAGCAAGGCTACGCTAAGGTAGGCCAAGCCAAACCAAACATCAACATGTAAAGCCAAGCCAGGTTATGCTACAATAGGCCAAGCCAAAACAGTCCAAACCTAGCAACACCTCGACAAGCCAAGTCAGGACAATTAAAGCGAAGAAACACCAGTCCAGACTACGCCAAGCAAAGCCACACCATGCCAAACCAAGCCAAGCCAAGCCAAGCCAAACCAAACCAAGCCAGACTACGCCTCGCTAATCCATGCTCTGCTGCCCAGCCGTGCCAGGCCAAGCCAAATCATGTTAATCCAAGCTATGCTAAGTTAGGCCAAGCCAAGCCAGTTTACGATGAAATAGGCCAAGCCAGAACAGGCCAATCCAAGCCATGCTATGCAAAGCCAAATCAAGCAACGCCAGGCCAAGCCAAGCCAGGCTAATCCAGGCTACACTAAGATAGGCCAAGCCAAGTAAAACCACGCCAAGCCAATCCAAGCCAGGCCAAGAAAACCCAAACCAAGCAAGGCTACGCTAAGGTAGGCCAAGCCAAACCAAACATCAACATGTAAAGCCAAGCCAGGTTATGCTACAATAGGCCAAGCCAAAACAGTCCAAACCTAGCCACACCTCGACAAGCCAAGTCAGGACAATTAAAGCGAAGAAACACCAGTCCAGACTACGCCAAGCAAAGCCACACCATGCCAAACCAAGCCAAGCCAAGCCAAGCCAAACCAAACCAAGCCAGACTACGCCTCGCTAATCCATGCTCTGCTGCCCGGCTGTGCCAGGCCAAGCCAAATCATGTTAATCCAAGCTATGCTAAGTTAGGCCAAGCCAAGTGAAGTCAAGCCATGCTAACCTAGGCTACACTAAGATAGACCAAGCCAAGTAAAGCAAAGCCATGCCAAGCAAGCTGAAGCCAAGACACAGCAAGCCAATCCAAGCCAAAAATAAGTCAGGCCGAGGCAAACCAAGCCAAGCAAGCTGAAGCCAAGACACAGCAAGCCAATCCAAGCCAAGAACAAGTCAGGCCAAGACCAACCAAACCAAGCAAGACTATGCTAAGATAGACCAAGAGGGACAACGCCTAGCTGAGCAAATCCGGGCCACACTAAGATAGGCCAAGCAAAGCCAAGCCACGCAATGCCATGCCAAGCAAGGTCACGCTATTCCAGGCTACCCTAAGATAGGCCATGCTAAGCCAAGTCAAGCCAGTTTACGCTTAAATAGGCCAAGCCAAAAGAGGCCAATCAAAGCCAGACCATGCCTAGCCAAGTCAAGCAACGGCAGGCCAAGCCAAGCCATGCCACACCACAGTAATCCAGTCTACACTTAGATAGGCCAAGCCAAGTAAAACTGCGCCAAACCACGCCAAGCCAAGCTGAAGGCAAGTTAAGCCAAAACAGTCCAAGCCAAGCCACATCTCTACATGCAAAGCCAAGTCAGGCCAATTAAAGCCAAAAAACGCCAGTCCAGACCACGCTCTGATAGGCCAAGCAAAGCCACACCATGCCAAACCAAGCCAAGCCCAACCAAGCCAGACTATGCTGAGATAGGCCAGGACAAGCCACTTCTCACTAATCCATGCTATGCTGCCAAGCCGTGGCCAAGCCAAATCACGCTAATCCAGGCTACGCTAAGACAGGCCAAGCCAAGTAAAGCCAAGCCAAACCAAGCCATGCCAGACAAAGAACTATTTAGGCCAAGACAAACCAAGCCAAGTGAGGCTATGCTAAGATAGGCCAAGCCAGAAAAAGTTAGGCCAAACCAAACAAGCCAGACTACGCTGAGATAGGCCAGGACAAGCCACGCCTCACTAATCGATACTATGCTGCCAAGCCGTGCCATGCCAAGCCAAATCACGCTGATTCAGTCTAGGCTAAGATAGGCCAGGCCAAGCCAAACCAAGCCATGCTAATTCAGGCTACACCAAGATAGGCTAAGCCAAGTAAAACCACAGCAAGCCAAGCCAGGCCAAGAAAAAAAAAGCCAAGCAAGGCTACGCAAAGATAGGCCAAGTCAAACCAACCAACGACATGTCAAGCCAGCTCAGATAGGCCAAGCCATGCTAATCTAGACCCAGCTAAAATAGATTAGGCCATGCCACGCCACACAACGCCAAGCCAATCCAAGCCAGGGCAAGCCAAATTAAGCCAAGCAAACTAAGATACGCCAAGCTACGCAAAGATAGGCCAAGCCATGCTAATCCAGGCTATGCTAAAACAGGCCAAGCCAAGCCAGGTCACAATAATCCAGGTAATGCAAAAAAAGGCAAGGCAAGCCAAATCAAGCCAAGCCATGCCAAGATAGGCCAGACCAAGCCAAGCCAAATCAAACCAGTTTACGCTAAAATATACCAAGCCAAAACAGGCCAAGTCGAGCAACGCCAGGCCAAGCCACGCTAATCCAGGCTACACTAAGATAGGCCAGGCCAAGTAAAACTACGACAAGCCAAGCCAAGCCAGGCCAGGCCAAGAAAAAACAAACCAAGCAAGGCTGCGCTAAGGTAGGCCAAGCCAAACCATGCCTCGACATGTCAATCCCAGCCAGTTTATGCTACAATAGGCCAGACTAAAACAGTCCAAGCCAAGCCACACCTCGACACACCAAGCCAAGTCACACCAATTCAAGCCAAGAAACGTCAGTCCAGACTACGCTCACATAGACCAAGCCAAGCCAGGCTACACCAAGATAGGCCAGGATAAGCCACGCCTTGCCAAGCAAAGCAAAGCCAAGCCATGCTACGCAAAAAAAATGGTCTAATCCAGACTACTCTGCCATGCTGTTCCAAGCCAATCCATGCTAATCCAGGATACGCTAAAGTAGGCCAAGCCAGACTACGCTAAATTAGGCTAAGCAAAGTCATGCCAAGCTAATCCAGTATGACGTTATTTTACTGCCAAAAGTCTAGAGCACACTTTTTAAGTGCGAGTGCGTGATTCACGCAGCACTCACAGATTTTCCTTTTTCTCACGTAAAATATAAATGTGCTCTCTCATATTTACTCTGCTCTCGCTCAGATTCGTTTTGCTCGACTACAGAACTGCTCGCGCGTGCTCAGATATATCCTGCTCTCGCACGAACTTACTCTTCTAACGTTTACTGCACAAATCTTTTTATGCTCCTGCGCTCAGAATTCACTACAAAAAACACTGCCATAAGTCGTCAGCCAATCAAAAAGCAGTAACGGATTTTGACCAATCACATTGTTCCTGCTGCTCTTCTACATTCTCATTGGTTGCGAAAGGCACGATTAACACATCAGTAGCTTGCTTCACCATGGATTGAGTCAACAACTTGTATTGCTATATATATATATATATATATATATATATATATATATATATATATATATATATATATATATATATATATATATATATATATATATATATATTGTAATATTTTATATTATCATGTTGCGTTCACACTTTTCAGTTAGAAATGGCGCTAAAGTTGCATATTTGCTGTCAGCTATTTACTACAGCCTGTGTATTGACTAAGTTGTTAAGTAGTGTGGCAATGGCTAAAGTGTTTTTGTATTTTATCATGTGCCATCTAACTAACCCTCACAAAAAAATAATAATAATTTGGTGATCTCAAGTAATGGTGTAAAATGATTTAAGAAAAATTTAACTGTAATGCATTTTGCAGCTCTAATCAGAGGTAAAGACGTGACTGAAGTGAAATGGTATATGGGTTGTTCCTGGTCGATAGTTAGTTTAAAATATACTTTGTACTTTGACAGACTGATTCCATCTACGGAGCAACGCGTCATCTAATTACTTTAATAAGTAGTAAGATACGAGCAGACAGTCAGCAGCAGACAACAGTGCAGCAAGAAATGGCCAGGTTATTTATATTTAGTTAAAAAAATACTGTTGTAACATCTACCTTGAAGTTGTCATAGTCAGTAGTGCTGGTCCTTTCTATATATATATATATATATATATATATATATATATATATATATATATATATATATATATATATATATATATAGTAATTAATCGCAGTACGAGTTGTTGACTCAATCCCTGATGAAGCAAGCTACTGATGTGTTCATCGTGTCTTTCGCAATCAATGAAAATGCGGGAGGCGTTTGAGTGCACACACAGGCTCCAGTAAACGGAAGAAGAGTAAGTTCTTGCAAGAGCAGGATATATCTGAGCACGCGTGAGCAGTTCTGTAGTGGAGCAAAACAAATCTGAGCGAGAGCAGAGTAAATATGAGAGAGCACATTTATATTTTGCGAGAGAACAAAGAAAATCTGTGAGTGCTGCGTGAATCACGTTCTTGCACTTAAAAAGCCAAGCCAAGCCAAGCCAAGACAATACAGGCTACATGAAGTTAGGCCACGCCAAGCCATGCTAAACCAAGGCAAGTTACGTCTCGGAAAGCCACATCACGCCACGCCACGACAGACCACGCCACACCAAGCCAAGTCACCCCTCGCAAAGCCACGCCACGCCTCGCAAAGTCACGCCTCGCAAAGCCATACCACGCCATGCCAATTGGCCCAAGCAAAGCCATGCCAGGCCAGGTCAAGCCTAATCGAGGCTACATTAAGACAGGCCGAACCATGTCAGGTTTCGTTAACCATGCCAAGCCACATCAAGCCAAGCTAAACCAATCCAAGCCAAGCCATGCCAATCCATGCTTCGCTAAGAAAGGCCAAGTCAGACTATGCTAAGTTAAGCCAAGCCAGACTATGCTAAGTTAAGCCAAGCTAAGTCAAGCCAAGCTAAGCAAAGCTATGCTAAGATAGGCCAAACCAAACCTTGACGAGTAAAGCCATGCTACAAGCAAAGTCAAACCAGGCCAAGCCAAGCAAAGTCAAACCAGGCCAAGCCAAGCAAAGTCAAACCAGGCCACGCCAAGCAAAGCCAAACTAGTCCAAGCCAAGCCAAGCAAAGTCAAGCCAAGCAAAGTCAAGCCAGGCCATGCCGAGTCAGGCCACGCCACACCAAACCAGGTCACGCTAATCCAAGCTATGCTAAAATAGGCCAAGCCAAGTCAGAATTGCCAGTCCAGACTACGCTCAGATAGGCCAAGCAAAGCCACATCAAGCCAAGCGAAAATGAAGCCATGACATGGCAAGCCAAGCCATGCCAGACCATAACCCTAACCCTAACCACGCCAAGTCTGGTCACGCTAATCCAGGCTATGCTAAGATATGCCAAGCCAAGCAACGACATGTCAAGCCAGGCCAGGTTATGCTACAATAGGTCAGACCAAAACACTCCAAGTCAAGCCATGCCTCGCCACGCCAAGCCAAGTCAGACCAATTCAAGCCAAGAAACGCCAGTCCAGACTACGCTCACATAGGCCAAGCCAGGCTACAGTAAGATAGGCCAGGATAAGCCACGCTATGCCAAGCAAAGCAAGGCCAAGACTAACCAAGCTAAGCAAGGCTATGCTAAGATAGGCCAAACCAAACCTTGCCGAGCAAAGCCATGCTACTCCTGGCTACATTAAAATAGGCCAAGTAAAGTCAAACCAGGCCAAGCCAGGCCAAGCCAAGCAAAGTCAAGCCAAGCCAAGCCACACCAGGCCACACCAATTGGGCCAAGCAAAGCCATGTCAGGCCAGGCCAGGCCAAGCCAAACCTAATCGAGGCTACATTAAGATAGGCCAAACCAAGCCAAGCCAAGCAAAGCCAAACCAGTCCAAGCCAAGCAAAGCCAAACTAGTCCAAGCCAAGCCAAGCAAAGTCAAGCCAGGCCACGCCAAGTCAGGCCACGCCACACCAAACCAGGTCACGCTAATCCAAGCTATGCTAAAATAGGCCAAGCCAAGTCAGAATTGCCAGTCCAGACTACGCTCAGATAGGCCAAGCAAAGCCACATCAAGCCAAGCGAAAATGAAGCCATGACATGGCAAGCCAAGCCATGCCAGACCATAACCCTAACCCTAACCACGGCAAGTCTGGTCACGCTAATCCAGGCTATGCTAAGATATGCCAAGCCAAGCAACGACATGTCAAGCCAGGCCAGGTTATGCTACAATAGGTCAGACCAAAACACTCCAAGTCAAGCCATGCCTCGCCTCGCCAAGCCAAGTCAGACCAATTCAAGCCAAGAAACGCCAGTCAAGACTACGCTCACATAGGCCAAGCCAGGCTACACTAAGATAGGCCAGGATAAGCCACGCTATGCCGAGCAAAGCAAGGCCAAGACAAACCAAGCTAAGCAAGGCTATGCTAAGATAGGCCAAACCAAACCTTGCCGAGCAAAGCCATGCTACTCCAGGCTACACTAAAATAGGCCAAGTAAAGTCAAACCAGGCCAAGCCAGGCCAAGCCAAGCAAAGTCAAGCCAAGCCAAGCCACACCAGGCCACACCAATTGGGCCAAGCAAAGCCATGTCAGGCCAGGCCAGGCCAAGCCAAACCTAATCGAGGCTACATTAAGATAGGCCAAACCAAGCCAAGCCAAGCAAAGCCAAACCAGTCCAAGCCAAGCAAAGCCAAACTAGTCCAAGCCAAGCCAAGCAAAGTCAAGCCAGGCCACGCCAAGTCAGGCCACGCCACACCAAACCAGGTCACGCTAATCCAAGCTATGCTAAAATAGGCCAAGCCAAGTCAGAATTGCCAGTCCAGACTACGCTCAGATAGGCCAAGCAAAGCCACATCAAGCCAAGCGAAAATGAAGCCAAACCACGCCAGGCCCAGCCTAATCAAGGCTACATTAAGATAGGCCAAACCACGCCAAGCCAGGCTACGATAAAAAATACAATAATCCAGGCCACACTGCCAAGCCATGCCAGGTCAAGCCATGCCAGGCTTCGCTAAGAAAGGCCAAACCAAGTAACACCAAGCCACGCCACGCCACGCCACATCAATTCATGCTAATCCAGGCTACGCTAACATAGGTCAAGCCAAGCCAGGCTATGCTAAATTGAGCCAAGCAAAGCCATGCCAGGCCCGGCTAAGCCACGGTAATCCAGGCCGATAAAATAGGCCGAACCAAGCCTCGCCATGCCAAGCCAGGCTACATTAACAACTATGATAATCCAGGCAACATTGCCAAGCCATGCCAGGCAAAGCCAATCCAGGCTTCGCTAGGAAAGGCCAAATCAGGCTATGCCAAGTTAAGCCAAGTCAAGCCAAGCCAAGCCAAGAACAAATCAGGCCAAGACAAACGAAGCTAAGCAAGGCTATGCTAAGATAGGCCAAACCAAACCTTGCTGAACAAAGCCATGCTACTCCAGGCTACACTAAGATAGGCCAAGCCAAGCAAAGTCAGGCCAAGCCAAGCAAAGTCAAACCAGGCCAAGCCAAGCAAAATCAAACCAGGCCAAGCCTAATCGGGGCTACATTAACATAGGCCGAACCACGCCATGCCAAGCCAGGCTAAAATCAAAAATACGATAATCCAGGCCACACTGCCAGGTCATGCCAGGTCAAGCCATGCCAGGCTTCGCTAAGAAAGGCCAAACCAAGCCAAGTAACACAAAGCCACGCCACACCAATTCATGTTAATCCAGGCTACGCTAAGATAGGCCAAGCCAAGCTATGCTAAATTGGGCCAAGCAAAGCCATGCCAGGCCAGCTAAACCATGCTAATCCAGGCTACACTAAGCCACACCATGCCAAGCCAGGCTACGTAAAAAACTATGATAATCCAGGCCACACTGCCAAGCCATGCCAGGCAAAGTCAATCCAGGCTTCGCTAAGAAAGGCCAAGTCAGGCTATGCTAAGTTAAGCTAAGTCAAGTCAAGTCAAGCCAAGCCAAGAACAAATCAGGCCAAGACAAACCAAGCTAAGCAAGGCTATGCTAAGATAGGCCAAACCAAACCTTGCCGAGTAAAGCCATGCTACTCCAGGCTACACTAAGATAAGCAAAGTCAAACCAGGCCAAGCCAAGCAAAGTCAAACCAGGCCAAGCCAAGCAAAGTCAAACCAGGCCAAGCCAAGCAAAGTAAAAGTCAAAGTCAAACCAGGCCAAGTCAAGCAAAGTCAAGCCAAGCCAAGCCACGTCAAGCCACGCCACGTCAAGCCACGCCAGGGCACGCCAGGCCAGGCCAGGCCACGCCAATTCACACCTCGCAAAGCCACGCCATGCCACACCAATTGGGCCAAGCAAAGCCAGGCCAGGCCAAGCCTAATCCAGGCTACACTACGATAGGCCAAGCCAAGCCAAGCCAAGCCAAGCCACGCTAAACCACGCCACGCCAGGCCACGCCACACCAGGCCACGCCAAACCAAGTCACGCCTTGCAAAGCCACGCCACACCAGGCCACGCCAAGCCAAGTCACGCCTTGCAAAGCCACGCCATGCCATGCCACTTGGGCCAAGCAAAGCCATGCCAGGCCAGGCCAGGCCAAGCCTAATCAAGGCTACATTAAAATAGGCCAAACCACGCCAAGCCAGGCTACAATGAAAAATACAATAATCCAGGCCACACTGCCAAGCCAAACCAAGCCAAGTAACACCAAGCCACGCCACACCAATTCATGCTAATCCAGGCTACGCTAACATAGGCCTAGCCAAGCCAGGCTATGCTAAATAGGGCCAAGCAAAGCCATGCCAGGCCCGGCTAAGCCACGCTAATCCAGGCCGATAAGATGCCTCACCATGCCAAGGCAGGCTACATTAAAAACTTTGACAATCCAGGCAAGACTGCCAAGCCATGCCAGGCAAAGCAAATCCAGGCTTCGCTAAGCAAGGCCAAGTCAGGCTATGCCAAATTAAGCCAAGTCAAGCCAAGCCAAGAACAAATCAGGCCAAGACAAACGAAGCTAAGCAAGGCTATGCTAAGATAGGCCAAACCAAACCTTGCCGAGCAAAGCCATGCTACTCCAGGCTACACTAAGATAGGCCAAGCCAAGCAAAGTCAGGCCAAGCCAAGCAAAGTCATACCAGGCCAAGCAAAGCCAAACCAAGCCAAGCAAAGCCAAACCAGGCCAAGCCAAGCCAAGCCAAACCAGGCCAAGCCAAGCAAAGTCAAGCCAGGATAAGACATGTCAAGCCAGGCCAAGCCAAGTCAGGCCACACCGAGCCAAGTCAGGCCAATTAAAGCCAAGAAACATCAATCCAGACTACGCTCAGATAGGCTAAGGCATGCCAGGCTTCGCTAAGCCATGCTAATCAAGCCTAAACTAAGGAAGGCCAAGACACGCCAATTCATGCTAATCCAGGCTACGCTAAAATAGGCCAAGATAAGCCAGGCTATGCTAAATTGGGCCAAGCAAAGCCATGCAAGGCCCGGCCAAGCCACGCTAATCCAGGCTACACTAAAATAGGATGAACCAAGCCACGCCATGCCAAGCCAATCCATGCCAAGCCACGTCAAGCCAAACTAAACCAAGGCAAGCCAAGTAAAGACAAGCCCCCGCCAATTCATGCTAATCCAGGCTTTGCTAAATTAGGCCCAGCAAAGCCATGCCAGGCCAAACCATGCTAATCCAGCGTAAACTAAAATAGGCCATGCCAAGCCACGACAAGCCAAGCTAAACCAAAGCAAACCAGGCTATGCTAAGTTAGGACAAGCAAAGTCATGCCAGGCCACGCAACGCCAAGCCAAGTTATGCCTCGAAAAGCCATGCCATGTCACGCCAATTGGGCCAAGCAAAGCCATGCCAGGCCCGGCCAAGCCACACTAATCCAGGCTACGCTAAGATAAGTTGAACCAAGCCATGCCATGCTAAGCCAAGCCAAGCCAGGCTATGTTAAAAAATACAATAATCCAGGCCAAACTGCCAAGCCATGCCAGGCCAAGCCAATACAGGCTTCGTTAAATTAAATCAAGTAAAGCTAGGCCAAGACAAGCCAATAACAAATCAGGCCAAGACAAACTAAGCTAAGCAATGCTATGCTAAGATAGGCCAAACCGAACCTCGCCATGCTACTCCAGGCTACACTAAGATAGGCCGAGCAAAGCCAAGCCAAGTCAGGCCACACCAAGCTAGGTCACGCTAATCCAGGCTACACTAAGATGGGCAAAGCCAAGCCACACCACACCAAGCCAAGTTAGTCCAATTAAAGTCAAGAAAAGCCAATCCAGACTATGCTTAGGTAGGCCAAGCCATGCCAGGCTACGCCAAGTTAGGCCAAGCAAAGCTATGCCAGGCCAAGCCCAAGCCACGCTAATCCAGCCTAAACTAAGATAGGCCAAGGCAAGCCAAGTAAAGCCAAGCCTCACCAAGCCAAGCAAAACCAAGCTAATCCAGGCTACACTAAGATAGGCTGAACCAAGCCACGTCATGCCAAGCCAATTAAAGCCAAGAAACTCTAGTACAGATGCTCAGATAGGCCAAGCCAAGCAAGCTGAAGCCAAGACAGACAAGGCCAAGCCAAGTCAAGCCAGGTTACGTTAAAGAATATGCTAACGTAGGCAGGCTATGCTGCCAAGCCATGCCTGGCCAAGCCAAATCATGCTAATCCAGGCTATGCTAAAATAGGCCAAGCCAAGCCAGGCTATATTAAATTAGACCAAGCAAAGCCATGCTAGTTCAAGCCAAGCCACTCCACGCCACACCACGCAAAGCTACATCAAAATGAAGCCAAGACACAGCAAGCCAGGCCAAGCCATGCCAGATCAAGAACAATTTTGCCCAATACAAACCAAGTCAAGCAAGGCTATGCTAATATAGGCCAAGTCAGGCCAATTAAAGTCCAGACTACGCTCAGATAGGCCAAACCAAGTCAGACAAGCCACGCCTTGCTACTCCATGCTTTACTGCCAAGCCTTGGCCAAGCCAAATCACGTTAATCCAGGCTACTCTAAATTAGGCCAAGCCAAGCCAGGCTACGCTAAATTAGGCCAAGCCAAGCCATGCCAGGCCAAACCAAGTAAAGCTAAGCCACGTCAAGCCAAGCCAAGCAAAAAGAAGCCAAGACACGGCAATCCAAACCAAGCCAAGTCAAGCAACACCAAGCCAAGCCACGCTAATCCAGGCTACTCTCAATTAGGCCAAGCCAAGCCAGGCTACGCTAAATTAGGCCAAGCCAAGCCATGCCAGGCCAAACCAAGTAAAGCTAAGCCACGCCACGCCATGTCAAGCCAAGCCAAGCAAAAAGAAGCCAAGACACGGCAATCCAAGCCAAGTCAAGCAACGCCAAGCCACGCTAATCCAGGCTACTCTAAATTAGGCCAAGCCAAGCCAGGCTACGCTAAATTAGGCCAAGCCAGGCCAAACCAAGTAAAGCTAAGCCACGCCACGCCATGTCAAGCCAAGACAAGCTAAAAGAAGCCAAGACACAGCAATCCAAACCAAGCCAGGCCAGGCCAAGTCAAGCAATGCCAAGCCAAGCCACGCTAATTCAGGCTACACTAAGATAGGCCAAGCCAAGTAAAACCACGCCAAACCAAGTTACGTCTCGCTAATCAATGCTACGCTGCCAAGCCATGCCCAAGCCAAATCACGCTAACATAGGCCAGTCAAGACAGGCTACGCTAACATAGGCCAGGCCAAGTAAAGCCAAGCAACAGCAGGTCAAGCCAAGCCAAGCAAAATTAAGCCAAGACACGGCAAACCAAGCCAAGCTAATCCAAGCCAAGCCAGACAAATAATTATTTAGGCCAAGACATACCAAGCCTCACTAATCCATGCTACGCTGCCAAGCCGTGCCAGTCCAAGCCAAATCACGCTAATCCAGGCTACGCTAAGAAGGGCCAAGCCACACTAATTCAGGCTACACTAAGATAGGCCAAGCCAAGTAAAACCACACCAAGACACGCCAAGCCAAGCTAAGCAAGCTAAAGCCAAGAAAAACCAAACCAAGCAATGCTACGCAAAGATAGGCCAAGCCAAACCAAGCAAGGACATGTCAAGCCAAGCCAGGTTATGCTACAATAGGCCAAGCCAAACAGTCCAAGCCACGCCTCGACAGGTTTAAAGCCAAGAAACGACAATCCAGACTATGCTGAGATAGGCCAAGTCACACTAATCTAGGCTCAGCTAAGATAGATCAAGCCACGCCATGCCAATCCAAGCCAGGGCAAGCCAATTAAAGCCAAGCAAGCGAAGCCAAAACACGCCAAGCTACACCAAGATAGGCCAAGCCCAGCCGTGCTAATCCAGGCTACGCTAAGATTGACCAAGCCAGGCCATGCTAATACAGAACAAGCCAAACCACACCTAGCTGAGCCAAGCCACGCCAATCCAGGCTACTCTAAGATAGACCAAGCCACACCAAGCCATGCCAAGCCCAGCTAAGCAAACTGAAGCCACGCTAATACAGACTACACTGGGAAAGGTCAGGACAAGCCACGCCTCGCTAATCAATGCTACGCTGCCAAGCCATGCCCAAGACAAGCCAAGCCAGGTCACGCTAATCCAGGTTACGCTAAAATAAGCCAACCCAAGCCAAATCAAGCCAAGCAAAGCCAAGCCAATACACACCAAGTTATGCCAAGATAGGCCAAGCCATGTTAATACAAGTTACACTAAGACAAGCCACACCAAGCTAAACCCAGCCAGGTCATACTAATCTAGGCTACGCTAAAATAGGCCAAGCCAGGTCACACTAATTCAGGTTACACTAAAATAGGCCAAGCCAAGTCAAGCCAGGTCAAATCAAGCCAATCAAAGCCAAGCCAAGCCAAACCAACCCAAGCTACGCTACAATTAGATAGGCCAAGATAATCCAGTCTACACTAACATAGGCCAAGCCATGCTGAGCCACACCAAGATGAACCACACTAATCCAGGATCTGCTAAATTAGGCAAAGTCAAGCCACGACAAGATAATCCACTGTAATGAATGCTACGCTGAGAAAAGACATGCCAAGCAATGCCAAACCAAGATAATCCAGTCAATGCCAAAATAAGCCAAGCCAAGGTAATCTAGGCTCCAATAAAATAGGCCAAGCCAAGCCAAGCAAACTAAAACCAATCTTGGCTAAAATAGTGTAAGCCAAGCCAAGCAAGGTCACGCTAATCCAGGCTATGCTAAGGCCAAGTCAAGCCAAGATAAATGAAGCCAAGCCAGGTGAAGCCAAGACTTGCCAAGCCAAGAACAAGTCAAGCCAGGTCACGCTAATCCAGGCTATGCTTAAACAGACCAAACCAGGCCAAACCACGCCAAGCCAGGTCAACTAATCCAAGCTATGCTAAGATCGGCCAAGCCACACTAATCTAGGCTAAGCAAAGATATGCCATGCCAAGCAAAATTAATCCATGCTATGCCAAAATAGACCAAGCCAAGCCAGACCAAGCCACGTTAATTCAGGTTACACAATGAAAGGCCAGGACAAGCCACGCTAATCTAGGCTACGCTAAAATAGGCCAAGTCAAGCCGAGCAAAGCTAAGCTATGATAGTCCAAGCCAAGCCAATATAGGCCAAGCCACCCTAATCAACGCCACGCTATAATAGGCCAAGTCATGCTAATCCAGGCTATGCTAAAATAGTCTGTTTATCCCAGCTCTGTACTATGATTTATTTAATGATTACTATGAATTATTAAGTATCTCCTGTGATTTACTCAGATATTACTACGAATGTAGTGTCTATAGTGATTTATTCAGTGATTATTCTGCAACTATTATGATTCATACAGTATGTACTAAGAATAACTTATTCAGTATATACTGTTAATTATGATTATGATGTGTAATTATGTTAATGATGTAGACTCATCTAGTCACTCAAAATTCACTCTATCACGCCCATATGCAAATGTAGCTTATGTACATATATCAGGTTTTCATATATGTAATATATGTCCATATGAAGTAAAAACATATATGAAACCTATTAGAAATTGAAACAATTTCATATATTGATATATATGTCTGGCCCATATAAATATGTATGCTTATGTATTTGTATCAGTGGGGAACCATCATGGCCCACTACGCCCTCTCAGAGGGCCTAAAATATTCTTAACACACACACACACACACATATAGATATACACAAATATATATATACATACACGCCAATGGCCATTTACACTGCGTGAAAATTTTATGAATGGACCAATAGAAGTGCTCCAAAACAGCTTGGAAAAGATTCTGGTTCATTGACTTACATTGAAGGTAAAGTATGTTTTTGGTCTCTCCTGTAAAGTTGTAATTTTCTAGATCCTTGTTTTTCATTGGACAGCAAGGATATATGTGTCATGATTTTTGCTATATGGTGGAAATATACATACATAAGTTAAATACAAATGTAAAAACACATGTACAGTATATCTATATTCCTCATATTTGTTCTTTTATTGATATTATGAATTCATATGTTAATTATTTTAGTACTTTTTATAATGAAACATTAAAGAGCTGTTTTTTGTGTGAAATATGTTAATTCTATTGTACCGTTGGCTAAAAAAATTAAGGCTGGAATCTGATTGGATCGTGGCTGGAAACTAAGTTTGCTATTTAAATACAATTTTACTTCATGTTTGGATTAAATTACATTGAAGAACCCTGCAAACAGTTACGTTGTGGTAATGTTATGGTAACGTCAGTATGTTGTCAAAACCTTCTGGAATCCTTCATACGTTCATTATATCTACATAAAACTCCATGGAATTTTGTTCTGTATATTTTGGTATCCTGTTCTTTAAGGATCAGGACCACCACAGAGCAGGAGCTATTTGGGTGGCGCGTCACTGCAGTGACACTGACGTGGTGGTTGTGTTAGTGTGTGTTGTGCTCGTGTGAGTGCATCAGGCACAGCAGTGCTGCTGCAGTGTTTAAACACTGTGTCCACTCACTGTCCACTCTATTAGACCTACTAGTCCTTCATCAGTGGGCACAGGCTGCTGCCGACTTGACACTGTTGTCTGGATAGTTTTGGTTGGTGGATGATTCTCAGTCCAGCAGTGACAATGAGGTGTTTAAACACTCCAGCAGCCCTGCTGTGTCTGATACATCTCCCTCTAGAGTACAGTAGCGGCGTGCGTTACACCACTGCATCCAACGCTTTGCATTGCGCTTGGTGATGTAAGGCTTGCATGCAGCTGCTCAACCATGGAAACCCATTCCATGAAGCTCTCTACACATAGTTCTTCAGCTAAAGCTCACATAAAGTGTGGAAGTCTGTAGCGATTGCCTCTGCAGAAAGTTAGCGGCCTTTTCGCCTCATCATCTGCTGACCCAGCTTTGTCATTTTACATGGCCTGTCACTTTGTTGCTGGAGTTTCTGTCATTCCCAATCGCTTCCACTTTGTCATAACACTACTGTTAGTCAACTGTGGAATATTTATTAGTGAGGAAATTTCATGACTGGACTTCTAGTGTACTATATTTTACTGGACCTCTTATAGCTTCTCCTGCTTTATGGATATTAATTATTTCAATGTTTAGAGTGCTTAGAGGAGCACTCCAGCAGACAGAACTAGAAAAACTTATCTCTTCTTCCTTCTGCTACATGCATACTCGATGTGATTCCAACAAGCCTATTGAAACAAGTATTACCAGCTATTATTAAACCTATCTTAACCATCAATAACTCTTCTCTTAGTCTGGGTCATGTACCCAAGTCTTTTAAACTAGCTGTGATAAAACCCTTGATAAAGAAATCAAATCTTGACCCCAGAGAACTGCCCAGTTATAGACCGATTTCCAACTTACCATTTATTTCTAAGATTTAAAAAAAGGCTGTAGCTCGACAACTCTGTTCTTATCTACATAAGAACAACATATATGAAAAATTCCAATCTGGTTTTAGGCCACACCACAGCACAGAGACAGCTTTAGTTAAGATAACAAATGATCTTCTTCTTGCCTCTGATCAGGGCCACGTATCTCTACTGGTACTACTTGAGCCAAGTGAAGCTTTTGACACTAAGATCATGTTATTCTATTGGACAGGCTAGAAAATATGGTTGGAATCACAGGAACAGCGTTATCTTGGTTCACATCTTACCTTAGTGATCGCTTTCAGTTTGTAAAGATAAATAATGTATCGTCTAACTCTACAAAAGTGAAATATGGAGTTCCACAAGGTTCTGTTTTAGGTCCTCTGTTATTTACACTATATATGCTACCATTAGGCTCAGTTATAAATAGACATGTAATCAGTTTCCACTGCTATGCCGATGATACACAGCTGTACATATCAGCCAAACCAGATGATAAATCCAGATTAAATAAGATAGAAGATTGTGTAAGAGATATTAGACTTTGGATGCTGCAGAACTTCCTTCTTTTGAACCCAGATAAAACAGAAGTTCTCTTCCTCTGCCCAAAGGCTGCTCGGACTAAATGTTCAGATTTAATGTTAAATCTTGCTGACTTCTCTGTAGTTCCTGGTTCAGTAGCCAAAAATCTTGGTGTAACAATTGACTTAGATCTGACATTTAATCAACACAAAGGTAATATTACAAGAACAGCGTTTCTTCACCTACGAAACATTTCAAAGTTAAGAAATGCGTTATCTGTGTCTGATGCTGAAAAGTTAGTACATGCCTTTATAACCTCAAGGCTAGATTACTGTAATGCATTATTGTCAGGATGCTCCAGCAGGAATCTGAATAAACTACAGTTAGTTCAGAACGCTGCAGCTAGAGTACTAACTAAAACCAGGAAATTCGATCACATCAGTCCAGTTTTATCAGCTACACTGGCTTCCTGTTAAATTCCGTATCGACTATAAAATTCTATTACTGACGTATAAAGCCCTGCACAGTCTCGCACCGGAGTACCTGCAAGATCTAATTTCCTATTATGAACCGCCACGTTCACTCAGATCACAGGATGCTGGTTTTCTAATAGTTCCTAAAATTCAGAAGACTACAATGGGGGGAAGAGCTTTTTCCTCCAAAGCCCCAAAATTGTGGAATAATCTCCCAGTTAATGTTCGGGACTCTGACACAGTCTCAATATTTAAGTCTAGACTAAAAACATACTTGTTTAGTGTAGCTTTTGGTAATTAAGCTTCTCTTTTAGATAAAGGCAGGAGATCTGGGGGTTCATGGACACAGAGGTTTATGGTAAACTGAGATGTTGGTGCTGTTGTTCCACCACCTCACGCGATCACACAGGTTTGTTGACGGTTAAGTGGGGGGATCCCAGTGTCTCTCATGTCCATGTTACCTTCTGGTTCTCTTCTTTCAGTTTAGGCTGTTATAGTTAGATCTGCCGGAGTCGCCAGCCACACTCCTGAGCCGAACTAACTTTCTCTCTTTACTCTTCCTGAGGTAATGACTGTCCTCCCGTCTGTTAACGCTGTTAAAGGACTGACCATCAAGGTCTTCTCCCCACCCATCACCAGCCAGCTCACCTGTCCATCTGTGTCACTGTGCCATCCAGATGCACCAGCATTGAGATAGGATGGGACTGTTTCAGCTCACGCCCACTTTACATAAAGCCTTAGTCATAGACTGCCTCAGTCAGAGACTGCCTCTCCAGATTTCAAACAGAGACTCTTTTCTTTGGTATTTAGTTTATTAAACTGTAAATACTGTTTGACCAGAGGAGGATGGGTCTCCCCTTGTGAGTCTGGTTCCTCCCAAGGTTTCTTCCTCCAGTCTGAGGGAGTTGTTCTTGCCACTGTTGTCTCTGGCTTGCTCACTGGGGGATATATGTTGTAACTGTCTATTTTTAAAACTGTAAAGCTGCTTTGAGACAACATCATTGTAAAAAGCGCTATATAAATAAACTTGACTTGACTTGAAGAATCCTTCTTAAAATGTTAAATGTTAAAAATGGGTTATCTTTAATTTTATGCTTTTTGGAGACAAGTTCATCTACTACTCAAGAAATAATCAACTGATATGAGTTTTCCCCCCCCTTTTTTTGGAGAGATCATAATTCATTTGATAAGCTCTGCTCCGATTGTCTGGATTATAGTGAAACGCTGTGATGATCACAGAGAAACAACTAAACACGAACAGTAAAATAGTGGCCTTCCTCTCTCAGGAGGCCTCTCAGGTGTTCTTTCAGTCTCTTGTCATTTCAAGGCTCGAATACTGCAACTCGCTCCTGGCTGGTCTTCCTCTGCAGGCCATCAGGCCCTTGCAACTGATCCAGAATGCAGCAGCACAGCTCGTCTTCAATCTCCCCAAATTCACTCATGTCACTCCACTGCTGCGCTCCCTTTACTGGCTTCCTGTAGCTGCTCGCATTCAGTTTAAAACTCTGATGCCTACAAAGCCAAGAATGGGCCAGCTCCTCCTTGCTTTATGACTGTGATCAAAAGTTAGTCTGTACCTCGAGCCCTTCAAGCTTCAAGTACAGCTCGGCTTGACCTGCTATCGCTCAAGATGCATGGAGGACTGGTCTCTGTCCTAGAGTTCAGATGGTGGAATGAACTTCGATTGGCTGTCTAAACAGCAGACTCCTAAAAGGTCTTCAAATGCAGACTGAAGATCACCGTCTCTTTGTGGAGAACTTAAGAGCACTAATCTAACTGTATTACTGAAATTGATCATACTGCACTTATGCAGCTGTGCTTAATTCTTTTATCTACTAGGTATGAACGCTGGCTGGGTGTTATTGGGTATTGCACTTACAGTGTATGCAACATTGTAGTATCTTCTCAGCAGGTATTTCTGTCTTGCTAGGTATTTGTAGGTATTGCACTTCTACTGTATCTAAGCCTGTATTTTGTTCTCTTCTCTTTGGGTATCATCACTGGCCCTTGTTAGTGGCAATGTTTGAGCTCAAGGGTAGTTTAGACTTAAACCTGTTTGTACCAGCTAGAAATACATATTCTTGCCATTTTTTAAATATATTGGCATTGGCTGATATCAGTGTTCGGTAGTGACGATTTAAAGTCAGGCACGTTGGCGGGGCCGGCCCGTGTGCGGTGGAACGCACTGCTGCCACCGCCTGTGTAGGACCCCAAACTAAAACTTTTGGAACTGATCGGCCAATAAGTAAAGATTAATCATTTATAGTGAACAATGACGTTTTTAATGACATTGTGTTTCTAGTTCCCAGTCGTAGACGTGAACCAGAGCGCTGTTTTCATTTCTCTCTCTCTCTCTCTCTCTCTCTCTCTCTCTCTCTATCTATTTCTCTCTCTCTTTCTCGCATCGCACACTATCTCTATCTCTTGCTTTTGCTCCGACTGCCTCATCCTCCTTAAAGAACCGCAATTTTACTACAAAGCGATAAATACCAGAGCATCTCTGTAACTACAGTAAAAATGTCGGCTGTGTGAAAATATCTTTCAATATCTTTGTTTTTGGTTTGAAGAGATGTATGTTACACTCCTCCATCAGTAATATGGTCATACTGTATTTTTTTTTGGGGGGGGGGGACTGATAAGTTTAGAAATGCTGTGCATCCACTTGTTGTTATTATTATCATTCGTGTGACGTTTAAGGGGCCAAAAGGGTAAAAAAAAAGTCTAGATATTGGCCTTATAAACCTGCTAAAACAATCAGCAGCACATATTGGCCAACACCTGACCTCTAATAATCGGCATCCCAAAAACCCCTATTGGTCAATCTCTACTCTGACTGAACACAAAGCACTTATGTAAGTCGCTCTGGATAAGAGCGTCTGCTAAATGCCCCAAATGTAAATGTAAACTGAACCCCTCTGTAAACAAGAGTATAACCAACACAAGCTGTGCAGTAACAGATGAGCTAATAGAGTGGACAGTGAGTGGACGGAGTGTTTAAAAACTCCAGCATCACTAGAGTATAGAGAGAATAACAGGAACTACAGTCTGTAATTGTAGAGAGACAGAGTGCTCCTATATTGTAAATGAAGCTGGGTGTATGTAACCCATTGGTGGCATAATTTGTATTAAATTATATGCTATAAGCTATAGATCTACATCCATATGAGTTATCAGTATTATTAATGAAGCAAGCCAAGACTAGTAGACTAGTCATATGGAACAGTTTGAGCACCCCCAGTCAAAATATATATAAAATGCCTTAAATGTAAATGTAAAATTAACCTCTCTGTAAATAAACTCGGTCCTCATGTTAGTTACTTGGTGCTAATGTATCTATATTAGTTGTTACTCACTATGAAACTTACAGTTTAAGATGATCTTTAAGATTGAAACCAGCAAACGGTGATAAACTCACACAGCTGCTACTTACAGGTTACTGTTGGGGATGCATTGCTAATAAAGGTGGAACTCTTCATCACCTCAGGCTCTTCAGAGTCAAACGCTGCGTAAAGCTGCTCAATTGTGTTCAAGACTTGAGAAACTGTCCAGAGTGGAATGTGCAGACTTTCAACCAAAGTTGTCTGGGATCCTGTTAAAGAGGTGGGAGCTGAAGTTCCTGTTTGGCTGCTTGTTTAGCAGATTTTCCGTTCCACCTTAAATGGTGATGCACTTGCATTCAGGCACCTGTACAAGCTGCATTCAGTTAGGAAGCAACTTCAGCCTCATCAATCATGTCCACTGCCATGTTACTGCTGCTGCTGCTCTGTTGCTGTCTGTAAATGTTGGTGGTGTCTTTTATGTAACAGTTTATGATTTTGTATTCCGCTGGTTTTACCTCTTTCAAAAACCCAGGATTTGTATTTAAAGCAGGAACAGCAGTGTTTGAGGTTCTTGGTATGTACAGTTCTATGAACTGAACTCAACTAGTATTCAACTAGGACAATGTAAATACAGTTTTCCGTTCTAAGACACCTTTAACTTTTAATGTAAGTTAATGGAAAACTTGTTTCCAGGTAATTTTGGACTATTTCTTTTGGGCCAATCATCATGAAATTTTACCACAAAGCAAAGGTTAACTTGTTTTTTTTTATTATACAAAAAAAATAATATCCAACAAAAATGGAGCTACAAAGTTTTTACATGAGAGTGATATATTATTGCAACATGTGTTTTATTAAAATTCGCCTTATGGGTTCCTGACAGCTGGCAATATTGCTGCTGAGAAATGTAAACACCCAGGCCTGCTTAGGAGCAGAGTTAATACGCTCGCTTTCGCTTTCAGTATCTAAACTGTCAAGGCACATCATGTCTTCTAATTTTGTTTTGACTAGTCGCTCATCACCTGCCAAATGAACGAGAGCAGCTTCATTTAGCAGAAATAGCAACATCCTCACACAGAGCTTAAATGAAGGTTTGGTTTTCGAAAGTATTCAAGCTATAAATGACTGAAGTTTGAAAATGAGGTGTTATTTAGAACCACGAGTACTATATAGAAATATTTCTTGCTTGAGTTGTTCTTTGCATGCTGAAGTGGTTCTTCGGTTTGAGAATGAGTTGTGTATGGTTCTATGTAGAACCATCTTGAAAATTATGTTGTAGTTCTGCTATTGTTATATCAAGCATAATCTATAGAGCCATAAAACAACATATTCTCTCAGTCTGAATAATCATTTTAATATGAAAAGACCTAACCTAACATGGGATTTTGTGGCAGGCATATTATTATAATCAATGTGACAAGCAAATTTTGTGCATATCATACAAAAAGTCTGTATTTTTTAATTTCTAAAATCAATGTAAGCACTTATTCATACATTTACCAAACACTTCATTAGCTACACCTCCTTACCCACACTCATTGTCCATTTTATCAATTACAAGGCTGTTTATGTTTCTTTGTTTGCTTTGTTTGTTACCCTGTTCGTCCATAATCAGGACCCCCACAGGACCATCATGGAGCAGGTACTATTTGGGAGGTGGATTTTTCTAGATATCTAGACAATATCTAGAGTCCTGTGACCACTGATGAAGTACAAGAGGATAACCAACACAAGCTGTGCAGTAACAGATGAGTTAATAGAGTGGACAGTGAGTGGACAGAGTGTTTACTGGAGTATACAGAGAATAACAAGAACTTCAGTCTGTAATTGTAGAGAGACAAAGTGCTCCTATATGGTAAGTGGAGCTGATAGAATGGACAGTCAGTGTAGATAACGAATAAAGTGTCTAGTGGGTGTATGTAACCCATTGGTGGCATAAAAGCCATTTGTATTTAATGATGTGCTATAAGCTACAGATCTACATCAATATGAGTTATCAGTATTATGAATAAAGCAAGCCAAGAAGTAGACTAGTGTGTGTTATATGCAATCATATGAAAATGTTTGAGCACCCCGAGTCAAAACATATACAATATATACACAATTTCTATATAACATATTGGGAATAAAATAGATATACCATATAAAATCTGCTATTAAACATAAAAGTAATATAAAATATGGCCTTTAAAGGTTATGTGTTAACTTTAGAGGGAAGGAATATGTTTTAGAATGTGGTCTCTGTAAAGAATGTGTTAACATGTGTTCTACTTAGAAAATCTCATTTTTGCACACAGTTGTATGTCTTGCTGTAGGCAGCACAGACCACACGTTCAACTTTCAGTCAAATTTCATCGTTCAAGGCGAAAACAACAGGGCAAAGCTTGAACTGCTGTAGATGAGTCACATGTGTGAGTAATCTAGCACCCTCTAGCCAGATGGACAGATTTATGAGCAATAAGGAGGTTATGCTGTCTGAACTGAGGAGAAAGTGGTCTCACCAAAAAAAACAGGTCCTGCAAAACATTTTTGAGACCTTACACAATATCAGTCAATCTCAGCAGAGCCCAGGTGGGTTCAGAGATGTGCGGTGTTGGAGTTAGCGCTGCTGTGGTGATATAAAGTGTGCAGCCGCTGGAGCCACTTCAGTCATAAACTCCCAACCAAATGTGAAAGCTGACCTTTAGGGCAGCGTTATATAAGGGTTGGTATTGTTTGCTCTAGGGGTCCCCCTACAGTTGCAGAGTGTAAATCTCTTTTACACCACTGTCATAAATACAAATTATGCTTTGAGCCCCCCTCCTGGAGCTGTAGACATGCCTTAGGCAACGATACCTCTGAAAAGCTTTATAATACCATGCAGCTTATTTGTGAAGCTAAAAAAAATGGCCAATCTTTCCAAGACCTTGGTGGGAAGAGTGAATTGTCTTTCATTTCCCAAATCGAGGACAAAGGAGATCTTAGTTATTTGCCAAACTAGAAAAGCACGTTTTCAAAAAAAGGATGGTTAAACCACAGAAGAGAGCATTAGCCACACTGTGGCGAATGAGCAGCTACCCAACGCTGGATTAGCAATCCAACATGGGACCAAGTGGGAAAGTTGACCTTTAAGGCAGCATTATATAAGCATTGGTATTGTTTGCTCTTGGGGTCCCCGTACAATTGTAGAATGTTATTCAGTCTCTCGTGGAGCTGTACACATGCATTTGTCAACCAGCTGAAACATGAAGGCTCTGCATTGTGCAGTCCTCGTATACACTTCTCCAAAGTTCCATGCTGCAGTCATATGTGTTCCCAGAGTGGCAATGACAGAGACACCTTTCCCCCTACCATAAATAAGTGTAGCACCAAAAGCTAAAAGCATTACATTGTGTTGCTTTAAGAGCAGCTTGCTTCCTCTAAAAGTTCTAGTCTCACACAGTGATTTAAGCTTCCTATCATTTTGAAGTTTTGAATTTTGAAAACTTCATGTAGTCTGAAGTTATAAGGAATGTTTCAGCCTTTACTGCCTTACTTGAGACACAACAGAGAACAGCCAATTAAAAATAGAGCTCATTTGAATACATATATTCATTGTTATTCATTTGTGTAACCGTTATTCATTTGCTTTTCTAGTTACCGAACTAGAAACGCACATTTCCAGAAGGTTAAGAATTTTTAAACCACTGAAGAAAGCTTTAGCCCTGACATGGCGAATGTGCAGCCTCTCAACCTGTTAAATGTTTTAGATACACTACCAGCCAAACGTTTTAGTACACTACCAGCCAAACGTTTTAGAACACTACCAGTCAAACGTTTTAGAACACTACCAGTCAAACGTTTTAGTACACTACCAGTTAAACATTTTAGTACACTACCAGTTAAACATTTTAGTACACTACCAGTCAAACGTTTTAGATACACTACCAGTCAAACGTTTTAGTACACTACCAGTCAAACGTTTTAGAACACTACCAGCCAAACGTTTTAGTACACTACCAGCCAAACGTTTTAGTACACTACCAGTTAAACATTTTAGTACACTACCACTCAAACGTTTTAGTACACTACCAGTCAAACGTTTTAGTACACTACCAGACAAACGTTTTAGATACACTACCAGTCAAACGTTTTAGTACACTACCAGTCAAACGTTTTAGATACACTACCAGTCAAACGTTTTAGATACACTACCAGCCAAACGTTTTAGTACACTACCAGTCAAACATTTTAGTACACTACCAGCCAAACGTTTTAGATACACTACCAGCCAAACATTTTAGTACACTACCAGTCAAACGTTTTAGATCACTACCAGTCAAACGTTTTAGTACACTACCAGTCAAACGTTTTAGATACACTACCAGTCAAACGTTTTAGTACACTACCAGTCAAACGTTTTAGTACACTACCAGTCAAACGTTTTAGATACACTACCAGCCAAACGTTTTAGATACACTACCAGCCAAACGTTTTAGTACACTACCAGTCAAACATTTTAGTACACTACCAGCCAAACGTTTTAGATACACTACCAGTCAAACGTTTTAGTACACTACCAGCCAAACGTTTTAGATACACTACCAGTCAAACGTTTTAGATACACTACCAGCCAAACGTTTTAGTACACTACCAGTTAAACGTTTTAGTACACTACCAGCCAAACGTTTTAGTACACTACCAGTCAAACGTTTTAGTACATTACCAGCCAAACATTTTAGTACACTACCAGTTAAACGTTTTAGTACACTACCAGACAAACGTTTTAGTACACTACCAGACAAACGTTTTAGAACACCGGTAGTGTACATGCCTGAGAACTGTCAAAATATGAACGTTTGCCAGTTTGAAGTAAAACTGAAACTGGAGTCTGAAAACAAAGCAATGTTTAATTAAACCAGGAAATCTTTTACATCTGGTAGACTTTAATGATAGACGCTGCTCCTTCAGAGAAACTAATGATAAAGCTAACACTGGAACTAGTACGTGCTCAGTATGTATGTCAGTTCTTTCAGCAAACTTTAATGTTTAATTTATTATGTGTAAGATAACTATAATACAAAAAGGTGGGGGAGATTTAATAGATCAGCTGCTGTGACGAGCACACTTTCTGAAGTATGAATTAGAGAACATGTTCCGTTCAGCACCTGTCAGAACAGGTCAGCCTCACATTCACAGCGAGCGCTCCGGCCCTCACAGGGCTAACATTACGCTTTTATTAAAACCATTTTAAGATTTCTGAGTTAATCTTTAGTCTGGCACTTTAGCGTAAGAATGTCTTCATGGAGCCTGTCATCGATGAACTGATCTCCCAGCATGACCTACGTGTCGGACTCCTCTGCCAGGGCTGAGACAGAGCGTAGAGCGCTGCACGGCTCATGAGCTCTGACAATCTAATTAATGTTTCAGATAGCAGAGCTGTGAGGCAAGCCCTGCAGTCAAACTCCAGAGTATTCGTTTTGGGTGCATTGTTGAAATCAACTATTTTTATCTTTAGTCATTTTGCATCTATTCATTCTGTATTTCAGTATGCGGCACTTTTCTACAGCCTTAGGGGATGATTATTTGAACATTGCTGTAAGGATTTGATTGTATTCAGTCATGAGAGCACTAGTGAGATCTACTGATGTCTACGCACTACTGATGTGGGATGGTTAGATCTCTCCAACACATTCCATTTCCATCTCTCAAAAGAATCCAGTTCTACTGCTCTACAGTCCAGTGCTGGGGCTTGTATTAACAGTGGGTGCCCTGTGAAGTAGCTGGACTTCTCATTGTAACTTGTCTGGATTCTTTTGGACATGATTGCATGTAAAGCACATCTATGTTTATAATAATATTAAAGCTAACTTCATAGTTCAGTTTCTATTCTGTAACACTAGCAGAAGTAACACAGGCAACTGCAGAAGAGACGAGAGTGCCAACAGTAATTTTTCACCAGCATGAATCACGAAAAGCCCCCCGAGCGGTAGTAAAAAACTATACCCTCAATAACTACTGAGACACTGAAGTCCTGCTGGAAATGGTTTAGAGATAAATGTTTTATTTTATGCTTTATGTCCAGGCCTTTCATTTTCAGGGACCATAAGTCTTGAAGTTAGACTGAACTCTTGTTTTGATTAGTGATGTTCTTGTGTGATTTGCTTGGCCTGAGCGTGAATAAAGTGAGTGAACTCCCATTCATGTGTTTGGCCTTTGGACCTTGGTGTCTTTTGAGCAATCAAGCAGAAAAAGACTAAATGAAGACTTGAGAGCTCTGTGAGACAGTGGCATAGCCAGAATTTGATTTTAGGTATGGGTAGCTCCACATGCCATATGCTCATTGCGTAATCTGGTGCTGGATGATGGAAGCACGGTTCCATTCTTGCAGCATGGTCGTGGTCAAATAGGTAAAGGTTTGTTTATTTATTTATTTATATAGTGGCGAACCAATCCACCTCTGGTCCTCACTGGATAGCAAAACAAGTACAAATATAATAAGAAACAAAATCACTACTATACATATAACTAGCTTATTTAAAGGCTACTAATCGTCACAAAAAGTCAAGAAATACGGCAAAGTCAAGAAAGACTGTTTAGCTCTGCCCACTGTTCAGAAACTGCCATAGGCATTATGCGTGTGACGTAGATGGTGGACAACAACGCTAGAAGACGCACTTATGGTAATGCACAATAACAGAAAGGTGTTGTTTTTGGCTGCAGTAATTGGATGTACAGTGGGATCCCCGAGCACAAACAACCCAGAGACCCCCAAATATCCAGAAAGTGGACTAAACCTGTCAACATTAAACAAACACATTGGAAAAGACCATCCTCTCACTCCGTCATCTGTAGCAATCGTTTCACGCCTGAAGATTATCACGACTATGGGAGGTAGGCTTACACGACGACTGGATCTTAAGTCTGGAGCTGTTCCAACAATATGGGCGTGTAAGGAAACCAGCGAGAGGAGTTCAAGAGCCTCCGTGTACGTGGAGGTAAACCGGGTAAGCTCAGTTACTGAGCCTGCTTGAGCTGATGTTATGCTAACATTAGCTTCACCTTCTAAGCTCGGTGGCTCAAATTATGCTAAGCTAATGTAGCTGAGATTTATAGAGTTGTATGAGTGTGAGTTCCACTTTGATCATATTCTACATCAATAGCTCTACCTCTATATCTGAGTTTAGCTGGTTGCTAGGCTGTTGTCATGAATAATGTTGGTTATTTAGCTAGATACTGTTTACACTCAGGATGAGCTGCTGTTGTGGGTGTGGTTTAACTAAAAGTATCAGGACTAAGTGATATGGTGGTCTATTTCTACATTACAGCTCTTTCAAATTCAAATTTAGAAATGTTATCAGAATCTGAAGAAGCAGCGCTAGAACATTCACAGTCCCAGTCAGTTGTAATGCTGTTGTATCGTGGCGCTGTTCAGTGTTGTCCACCAGTGACGTCACACGATAGCGTTCAGGAATTTCCGTAGCGAGCTCCGATTTTACTGTCAATTTAATTAAAATGGTCTATTTTAAAGCAAAATAAGCAAAATAAATTATTCTTAGTGTCTAAAACTATGTGAAATCACCAGGGGTGTCCTTAAGTGCCTTTCTTAGCTCGTATCTTTAAGCAGTCTGCTTAAACAGCCAGTTTGTGAAGTGTTAGTAAGCTCATGTTAAGCATAAGTGATGTTGAACACCATTTCATTCAGTTTACATGAGTAGAGTTTAAAAAATTTACGTAAACCTTCTGTTTATCAGGTCTCCCTGCTAACATTTTATAGCTATGCTTGCACTCACTGTGTTGGCCTTTAGACTAACAGTAACAAGTCAAGTTCCCACAACCTCCCACAGTCAAAAAGTTAAGAAGGTCTCTATATTTTTATGTGGGCAATGAGAGGAAAAACATTCTGTGCCTCATTGCAGACCTGATGTAAAACAACAACGGTACATGACGGATGGCAACGTGCAGCTAGATAAATGTTACCGTAATGATGGATGGCTGCTGTCAGTTCAGAGCTTTTGAGGTCACATTTATTTGTTTAAGGTGGAAAAAAACACAAGACTGTAAGTTTGGGTTCAGGGTATATTGTACATGCACTGTTATATTCTGCAATGTTTTAACTGGTGCATTTTTGAAAGTTAACAGTCTGAGGGGCTCCTAAGGAAGAAGATGCTTTGACAGAAAAGTAAGCCATTTGGATATTTAAGAGACAAATCTGATGAGAATCAGTGAATGAATGAAAACACTGAAATGCGTTAGTGCCACTGGTTACCCCAATGTAAGGTTTAGGGTTAATGTTTGTTTATTTATTTATATGCACATTTTCACCACAGGTGTTGTGACAAAGCAGCTTTACTGAAAAATCCGGGTCCAATACCCCAATAAGCTAGCCAGTAAAAATTCCCTCAGATCAAGAGGAAGAAACCTTGAGAGGAACCAGACTTAAAAAAGGAAATCCAAGTCCAGGGGAACCAGTTCAGTGTTTGTAAAGTAGGAGAAGAGAGGACTGATAAGTTTGTGAGAGCAGGTGAAGTCAACCAGTATAATCAATCGGTCAATCAATGTTTGGTGTCTAAAGTTTGCTTGATTATCTTTAGTAATGGGTGGTGTAGTAATATCTGGTCCCTATCCAAGAAAGATTTCCCTTCTGCTTCTTGGTTCAAACACATTTTTTTTCATACATTCTTCAAAACACATCTGAAAACATGCAGCTATCAGCTATCTGAAGATAGATCCCAGGAAGTGCTTAGAAATGTAGCTCCCATTTATAGAAGAAAGTGAAAACTCTGAATGTGTTCTCCAAGCCTGAGTGCCACAGTAACCAGATCCACAGACAGCGTTAGAACAATATTAGCATATCCAGTAGAGTCAACCAGTAGAGTCAACACCTTTCTCGTTAGCAATGAGGGAAAAGTGAGGAGAGACAGCTTTTGTAATAAAAGGGCTACATCTTTTCTCAGTTATCGAGTGACCATCATTTGGTTCTATTTATCAGTACTATTAGCCAAGATGACCAGCGATGGATGACATAAGGCTTCAATCACACAAAAGAATCATATATTTAAAAATATTCTTTATATCTAGACATTCGGCATCTTTTTTTCACCATATCAATAAGCAGAAGTATTGCCAAAAGTATTCACTCACCCATCCAAGTCATTGAATTCAGGTGTTCCAATCACTTCCATTACCACAGGTGTATAAAACCAAGAACCTAGATATGCAGACACTTCTACACACATTTGTGCAAGAATGGGCCCCTCTCAGGAGCTCAGTGAATTCCTGTGTGGTATCGCTATAGAATGCCGCCTATGCAAGTCATAAAATGTCCTCACTACTAAATATTCCACAGTCGACTGTCAGTGGTATTATAAAAAAGTGGAGGCGAATGGCAACGACAGCACCTCGTAAAATGACAAATGCTGAGGGGCTTAGTGCACAGAGGTCGCCAACTTTCTGTAGAGTCCATTGCTACAGACCTTCGAAGTTCCTTTTGCCTTTAGATTAGCTGAAGACCAGTGTGCAGAGAGCTTCATGAAATGGGTTTCCATGGCTGAGCAGTGTAAAGTTTGGTGGAGGGGGGGGTTATAGTGTGGGGTTATTTTTCAGGATTTGGACTCGACCCTTACTTCCAGTGAAAGGATTTGGACAATTTTATGCTTCCAAATTTGTGAGAGCAGTTTGGGGACGAGCCCTTCCTGTTCCAACATGACTGCTCACTAATTCATATAACAAGCTCCATAAAGACATGGATGATCGTGGTTGGTGTGGAAGAATCTGACTGGTCTGCACAGAGTCCTGACCTCAACCTGATAGGACACCTTTGGGATGAATTAGAGCGGAGACTGCAAGCCAGGCCTTCTCGTCCAACATCAGTGTCTGACCTCACAAAAGCTCTTCTGGAAGAACGGTCAAATATTCCCATGAATGCACTCCTAAACCATGTGGGGAGCCTTCCCAGAAGAGTTGAAGCTGTTAAAGCAGCAAAGGTTGGGCCGACATCATATTAAACCCTATGGATTAAGAATGGGACGTCACTCAAGTTCATATGCATGTTGAGGCAAACGAGCGAATACTTTTGGCGATATAGTGTATGTAGAACAGCAGTAAACGTGATCTCAGCACTAAACCTCATCCATTCTTTTGTCCACTATTGTAGAGCACAGTATAGATTAAAGCCAACGCCATGACGTATTAGTTACATTGGCTCTGTAGCTGCAGAGCAAAGCCAAAAAAAGCAAACTTCTGACAGCAAACATGTCCTGCCTGATCAGCCTCATCTGGCGTTAGAGAAAAACAGTGTGCATCCGATTCACTGCTAAGCTGTTGTACGCCTTGGACGAAATCGCATTGTCAGTGGTGAGTAACTATTGAAAAGACTTTCAGTCAAACGCTGGGATTAACTTCTCTCTAGAAAGCCAACACCATGTGTTTGAGTTTTCTATTGTAGGTCCCTTGCTACATGCTGTTCCTTCCCCCCTACTTGTCATGTTTCAGCAATGGATTTAGCGCGAAAGTATAAAGCACTGCTTTTATGATCAAAGCCTCCGTTCTCTCACGTTCTTTAGTCTCTCGCTGCCCACGCTCAGCCTCCTCAATTCCAGGAGGAGCAGGAATCTCTCCTTTCCATCTCAGCCTGCTCCAAAAATTATGGAGGCTGTTTCTGGTGTGAGCGAGGAACTAAATGACAGGCAGCAAACCTTGAAAACCTGAATTGTAAGATAAAAGAGTCCTTTTAGGACACATGCATAGTGGGAGCTGAACATAAAGTCATAACTACAAGCAAAATGTCTTCTTGTAAGGAGAACCTAGTGGCTGTGCAGCAACATTATGACTCTGAACATCAGGGGTTGTACAGAGACCCTTAGTTAACCAGGTGCTAAAGGGAAAAATTGGCACACATCAAGAGTTAAAAACATCAACTGCAGATTAACCTGTTTAACTGTATCAACAACTGAGCAGGATTAACTACTACACAACAAGAAAACTTGCCAGTCATATTACATGATTAAATTGGTATTCCAACTGATCAGATTGATTGATATCAATATCAATAACTGAGGCAGTCATGGGTTGAAGGTTAGGGATCCGGTCTTGTGACAGGAAGGTCGCTGGTTTGCTTCCCTAGACCAACAGGACACGACGGAAGTAACCTTGAGCAAGGCACCAAACACCCAACTGCTCCCCGGACGCTGTGGATAGGACTGCCCAATGCTCCAGGCAAGTGTGTTCACTAGTGTGTGTATATGTGGGTGTTTTACTGCATGGATGGGTTAATGCAAAGATCAAATTCCACTATGTGCAAACACAATTGGCAAATAGTTCTAAATTCTAGTTCTAATATAAGGGCTGAAACATCTTATTACCAGTATTGTACATGTGTGAGCAGATAGCAAAAGAAAAAGAACAGTTATGGTTAAAAGATCACAAAGACAAAGTGTGCAAGCTTTTTTAGAAAATAAGGATAAAGTAGTCACACGCAACATATCGCCACTGTCCAATGAAAAACATTACATTTAGTTGGAATAAACATTACATCAGTTGGAATAAAACCTCTTTACAGTAACTTACATTGAAAGTAAAGAACATTTATGTCCTCTCCTGTAAATTTACTGAGTCTCAACATTACCTTCGACCACCAAACGAAAGGAAAACATGCTGTTGTTTCTGAAGCAGCAGAACAATTACTAACAAGAAAATTCTATTTTACATTCCTCCTTAAATTGTGAAGCAACACAGGTGCCTTTTAAGGTGGAAGTTGAAATGTGAATAAGAAGCTGCTGAATAGGAAGCCAAATTCAACCTTGTAGTAAACAATAGCTTTCCCTCCATACAGACAAAGTCAAAGTAAACTGACTCTAAACACCACTGAAGCTCATGCTACATTGCTAACATTAGTCACTGGAATATTCAGAGCCATATCGGTTTCGGTTCATTAGCAATATTTTGCTGTTTCTTAGCAGATTGTCCTGTCAGTGTTACATACACAAACTGGCATGCCACGTAAACCTGGTTAATAAGCTGAAAATACATTAGAACAGGAAACCTGTTCACACAGCTCACACATTATCTTTGGAGTGAAGTCATATTAAAGAGTTATGTTTTCACAGCAGAGCGTCACATGTAAGACTAAAGCTAATACGTCAGCATTTTAAGTTTAGCTCTTGATAGAGTTCTTGATTGTCCAAAGAAAAACAAGAATCTCCATTTTTGGTTATTTTTATTTTTCTGCAGCTTTTAAAAAGTGTATATTGTGTTTACATTGTCTTAAAGTTGCATGATGATTGAACCAATAGAAACACTCCAAAATAGCTTGGAAAGATTTCTAGTTTCATTGACTTGCATTCAAAGTAAAGGCGGTTTTTTGCCTCTCCTGTAAAGTTGCCATTTTTTGGAGATGGTGATTTGTGGTGGCTGCATCCTCCCTCCCTAGATGATTCTGATGTGCTTTGCAAAATGGCAGTTCCAATATGACGCTTAGGCATGCTAGCATTTGATTGGCTGACAGGGAGGAGGCTTACTGAAAGCTAACGTCATGACATGCAAAAGATGTACAAAGAGAAAGGAAGAGCTGATCAGTGTGCTTATCAGGGCAGTCAGTGCCTAGACCTCAAGCACGGGTAAAAATTCAGTCTTTCAGGGGATTTTTGTCCCCTTCATCTTCTGCCTGCACTGCACAGCACACATAACCTGCTTTTGTCCATACCAGCACCTTTTAGTACTTTGTAGATATCATGCTATCACAAAAGAGACATCAAGAGCTTGTTGTGTCCGTACCAATGCTGTGGTCTTTAACTGAATACTAATATTAAAGCCTGAGCAGTTACAAGAATGATTTATATATTTATTATCATGTTACTTATTTTAAGGTGTTGCGTATGACCTACTATAGCTTAAACAAAGCACCACAGCTTTTATTCCATGATGGTGATTTAGCTCTTGGTGAACAGTCGCTCAGTTTTTTTTGGAGAACTTTAATATTATTCAGCCAGAATAGCTCATCATGCCAACTTAAATATGACTCATCTTAGAGACATAGAGACTTAGTTTTGCTGATGATGGGGTTTAACTCAAAGACTGATTTAAAACGGGTATTTTTTACATTTGTTTTTGGCTTAAAAAGCTAAGGCTTGGATAGCGACAGTTGCAAAGCAAGGCTAAGAACATATAGATCTTGGGCTTGGGGTCGGTCTGGCTAACAGAGATGTGCCGAACATGCAGGGTGAATTTGATGATAAGGGACTCTTTAAAAATACAAAAATAATCCAAAACTGTTGCTACTATTGATATGAGGAGGTAAAGCAGTACCTCTTCCGCACATCTGTGTAGTGTGATTGAAATCACAGTAGCTGCACATGTGTTGTTTACTTTGGTAGATGCTGGACAAACCTTATGCCTTGTGAATTCATCTGCTTGAAGTTGCATCAGTTACTGAAGCAGGAGTTTGGTTGCACACTCACACAGTTGGTTTAATTTTCATAGAAAAGCATTGCCAATAGAATGGGATGCTCTAGAGCTGTCACACCCAATGGCAAGAATCCACTGAAGAGGTATAAAGCCCCCTGCAATGGGCTGTGGAGCAGTAGAACTATGTTCTCTGAGCTGTTGAAGTTTTATCCAATATATTGGAATGAGTAGGAATTATCGAGAACATCAGTACCTGACTAATGCTCTCATGGCTGACTACAATCAAATCCACACAGCAATGTTCAGAGTAAAGCCTTTCCAGAAGAGTGTAGCCTGTTAATGCAGTACAGGTGGACAAACACCCCATTCATATCCCAGTAATGCGAAAAACATTGGCAGGTGTCTACAAACCTTTGGACATACATATCCAATTAAATGGATATTAAATTTTCAGTTCTTGCTTCAGAGGCTCTTTGCCTTTGTCCTCTCTTCAGTATGTGGACTGTGAATGGTTTTGCTGGTCAATAACGTCCCACATTTAGACCCTGTAAAAACCTTATATAAAAATATTTGTCCTGGCACCATGTTGAAGGTCACTGTCCTGCTACAAGGGGAAACAAAATTTTTTAAGTTCTGCAGTGATGATCCATGACTTACAGCTCAGCCTTCAGTTGGGGCCATATGTCTATTGTCTCTGTTATAAAAAAATATATATAGAAACTAAACAGAAATCAACCCACCTCTGTGTCCCTATAGGGTACAATGCTGGTGCTAAGATAACACTGGTGCACATGTTTGATCATATATTAGGTCATATGTGACTAAACACAGGCTTAAGCTTCTCAAAGGCATCCAGGTGTTTGAATATCATAACAGCTGAAATAACAGTTTAAAACTAGGGGTGTGTCCCAAAACCTAGTGAGTGTGTAAGTAGGCTGTCTAGGTAGCAGCTGTTTAAGTAGCAGTGTTCTCTCCTCATCTCTCCTCATAAAACAGATTACTGAGACGCTCTAGTTAGAGAGCAACTGCGCCTCGACTTGTTCCCGCCCACTGCAGCACACAACCAGTAGTTTAGCTGGTTGCCGGCATCCAAAACAATAGCCCGAGGCTTAAAAATCCGCTAGCATAAATGCTAATGGCTTGAGTATAAAACTGCTAAATGGTGAAGGACTTGTTACAGAGTTGATAATAAAATACTGTTTTGTGTGATTATATGACCAGAAACACATTAAAACACCAGAGAATCAAAATAACTCACATTTTAAAACGATGTTTAAAACTGGTTTGCATCATGGGATTGTCTTAGCGGCTGAGAAAGCGTTCGATAAATCAGACCAAAATAAGGTTTCTCAGTAGACAGCATGTTTAAGGTATGTAAGAATTGGGACAGTCTAGTCAAGTCAAGTCAAGTCAATTTTATTTATATAGCACTTTTTACAACGATGTTGTCTCAAAGCAGCTTTACAGAGTTTTGAAAACAGTTATAACATATATCCCCCAGTGAGCAAGCCAGAGGCAACAGTGGCAAGGAAAAAACTCCCTCAACTGGAGGAAGAAACCTTGGGAGGAACCAGACTCACAAGGGGAGACCCATCCTCCTCTGGTCAAACAGTATTTACAGTTTGAACTAAATACCAAAGAAAGGAGTCTCTGTTTGAAATCTGGATAGCAAAGCTTTAGAAGCTGCACAGATAGAGGCAGTGTATGACTGAGGCAGTCTCTGGCTGAGGCAGTCTATGACAGTCTTTATGTAAAGTGGGCGTGAGCTGAAACAGTCCCATCCTATCTCAGTGCTGGTGCATCTGGATGGCACAGTGATGTAACTGAGGGTGTAGCAGTAAATGGACAGGTGAGCTGGCTGGTGATGGTGGGGTGATGGCCCGATGATCAGTCCTTCAACAGCCTTCAACAGACAGGAGGACAGTCATTTCCTCAGGAAGAGTAAAGAGAAAGAGTTAGTTGGGCTCAGGAGTAAGACTGTAGAGAATATGAATTTTCAGAATTTTAGAGTGTGGTTGGTGACTCCGGCAGATCTAACTATAACAGCCTAAACTAAAAGGAGAGAACCAGAAGGTAACATGGACATGAGAGTACCCTGAGACACTGGGGTCCCCCCACTCCACCATCAACAAACCTGTGTGATCGCGTGAAGTGGTGGAACAACAGCACCAACATCTCAGTTTACCATAAACCTCTGTGTCCAAGAACCCCCAGATCTCCTGCCTTTATCTAAAAGAGAAGCTTAATTACAAAAAGCTACACTAAACAAGTATGTTTTTAGTCTAGACTTAAATATTGAGACTGTGTCAGAGTCCCGAACATTAACTGGGAGATTATTCCACAATTTTGGGGCTTTGTAGGAAAAAGCTCTTCCCCCCATTGTAGTCTTCTGAATTTTAGGAACTATTAGAAAACCAGCATCCTGTGATCTGAGTGAACGTGGCGGTTCATAATAGGAAATTAGATCTTGCAGGTACTCCGGTGTGAGACCGTGCAGGGCTTTATACGTCAGTAATAGAATTTTATAGTCGATACGGAATTTAACAGGAAGCCAGTGTAGCGCTGATAAAACTGGACTGATGTGATCAAATTTCCTGGTTTTAGTTAGTACTCTAGCTGCAGCGTTCTGAACTAACTGAAGTTTATTCAGGTTCCTGCTGGAGCATCCTGACAATAATGCATTACAGTAATCTAGCCTTGAGGTTATAAAGGCATGTATCAACTTTTCAGCATCAGACACAGATAACGCATTTCTTAACTTTGAAATGTTTCGTAGGTGAAGAAACGCTGTTCTTGTAATATTACCTACGTGCTGATTAAATGTCAGATCTGAGTCAATTGTTACACCAAGATTTTTGGCTACTGAACCAGGAACTACAGAGAAGTCAGCAAGATTTAACATTAAATCTGAACATGTAGTCCGAGCAGCCTTTGGGCCGAGGAGGAGAACTTCCGTTTTATCTGGGTTTAAAAGAAGGAAGTTCTGTAGCATCCAAAGTCTAATATCTCTTACACAATCTTCTATATTATTTAATCTGGATTTGTCATCTGGTTTGGCTGATATGTACAGTTGTGTATCATCGGCATAACAGTGGAAACTAATTCCATGTCTATTTATAACTGAGCCTAATGGTAGCATATATAGTGTAAATAACAGAGGACCTAAAACAGAACCTTGTGGAACGCCATATTTCACTTTTGTAGTGTTAGACGATACATTATTTATCTTTACAAACTGAAAGCGATCACTAAGGTAAGATGTGAACCAGGATAACGCTGTTCCTGTGATTCCAACTATATTTTCTAGCCTGTCCAAAAGAATAGTGTGATCTATAGTGTCAAAAGCTGCACTTAGATCTAGTAACACCAGTAGAGATACGTGGCCCTGATCAGAGGCAAGAAGAAGATCATTTGTTATCTTAACTAAAGCTGTCTCTGTGCTGTGATGTGGCCTAAAACCAGATTGGAATTTTTCATATATGTTGTTCTTATGTAGATGAGAACAGTTGTCGAGCTACAGCCTTTTCTAAAATCTTAGAGATAAAAGGTAAATTGGAAATGGGTCTATAACTGGACAGTTCTCTGGGGTCAAGATTTGGCTTCTTTATCAAGGGTTTTATCACAGCTAGTTTAAAAGACTTAGGTACATGACCCAGACTAAGAGAAGAGTTGATAATAGTTAAGATAGGTTTAATAATAGCTGGTAATACTTGTTTCAATAGGCTTGTTGGAATCATATCAAGTGTGCATGTAGCAGAAGTTGAGGAAGAGATAAGTTTTTCTAGTTCTGTCTGCTGTAGTGGAGAAAATGTTTCTAGTCTTTCTTCTAAAATCACATTTTGTGCTGTTTGAGCCAAACCGGATGAAGGATAGGTTACTCGTATTGGTAGAACTTTTTGTCTAATATTCTCGATTTTGCTATTGAAAAAGTCCATGAAATCATTGCTGCTGTGGTTGGCGGGTATTTGAGGTTCAGATCCTGCCTGATTTTTGGTAAGTTTTGCGATGGTGCTAAATAAAACTCTAGGATTGTTTTTGTGGTGTTCGATGAGTGTGGACAGGTATGCTGAGCGTGTTTTAATAAGTGCCTTTCTGTAACTGCTAAGGCTGTCCTTCCAAGCAGAGTGAAATACCTCTAGCTTGGTCACTCTCCATTTGCGTTCTAATTTCCGTACTGTCTGTCTTAAGGTGCGTACTTCATTGTTGTACCACGGAGCGAGCTTTTTTTGTTGCATCTTTTTAATTTTTATAGGTGCAACGTTGTCTAAAGTTAGTCGGAGCGTATTTTCTACGCAGTCAGTTATTCTGTCTAGCTCGGTTGGGTCTGATGATGGAAAAATTATGGTTGATAAATCTGGAAGAGTTTCAATAAAGTTCTGAGATGTATTTGGCATTATTGAACGTTTCATGCAATAACGGGGTGATGTACATACATTTTTACTAAGACTCAATTCATATGAAATTAGGTAGTGATCTGAAACTACTGAAGTCTGTGGAAGAACAGTAAGATTATGTATATCAACACCTAAAGTCAAAACTAGATCTAGTGTGTGATTACAGGAATGTGTAGGCCCTATTACATTCTGAGTGAGACCTATAGAGTCTAAGATAGATGAAAAAGCCTTTTTTAATGGATCTGCTGAGTTTTCAAAGTGAATATTAAAATCTCCTGCGATTATTAGTTTTTCAGCGCTCACTGCTAGATCTGCAACAAAGTCACTAAATTCTTTTAAGAACTCAGAATAAGGTCCTGGTGGTCTATAAATGCTGACTAGGGTGAGTACACTTCTATTAGTGGTCGGATTGGTGATGTTTATGAGAAGAATTTCAAAAGAATTGAAAGTGAGATTGTGTTTCTGACTTATGTCTAATGAATTTTTATGAATGACACATATACCCCCTCCTTTACCGGACAGTCTGGGGCTGTGTACATACTTATAGCCTATGGGGGTGGCTTCATTTAATGCCAAATATTCCTCAGGTTTAATCCATGTTTCTACGAGACATAACACATCAATTTTATGGTAGGTTATTGTATCATTTACGCCTTAGAGTTCAGTGATCTTATATTAAATAAACCAAACCTTAATTCAGAAACACTGCAGCTAGACACTGGATCTAATATTCTTATATTAACTAAGTTATTTAAACAAACTGATTTAGATTTTCTAAGTTTGTGTTTAATTCGGGGCAGTGAAACAGTCTCAATATAGTTGTACCTAGGTGACGTCTCAAGGCAGCGAGCAGACGGTCGGTTTAGCCTGTTTGTCTGCTGCCTGGTCTCGGCTCTGGACAGTCAGCAACTACCTCCGCTGCTCTGCCGACTAACTAAGAGGCTATGGGCTATGCTGCACGATAGCAGAGCGGCACCCTCCCGCGTGGGGTGGACACCGTCCCGCCCTACGAGACCAGACTTCCCCTCAAAGTTGGACCAATTGTCTATGAAGCCCACATGTTTCTCTGCACACCACTTGGACATCCAGCAGTGTAGCGCCCAAAGCCTGCTGTAAGCTTCAGCACCCTGCCGTCTTGGAATAGGGCCAGAGCATATTACGGCATCGGACATCGTATGGGCTATTTTGATCACCTCTTTAATATTACTCTTAGTGACCTCAGACTGCCGCATACGGATATCGTTACCACCTACGTGAATCACTATCCTCGAATATCTATTCTTTGCTAACACCCTAAGGTTGCTGCTAATGTCCGGCGCCCTGGCTCCTGGTAAGCAGATAACTCTAGCTGCTGGTGCCCCTAAAGGAGTAGCTAATTTCACGTGTCGTACAATAGAGCTTCCTATAACCAGAGTACCTTTGACAGACTCCTCGGTGGGTGTTTCACCGAGAGGAGAATATCTGTTTGACACGCGAATAGGTGCGTGGTGCACAGGTGGGCTAGCCTTAGCTTTGGCCTCAGCGTTAGCTTTAGCGTCAGCTTTAGCTTTGTTACTATGCCGCCGAACCGTCACCCATTCGCCCTGCTGCGGGGGCTCTACAGCCGGAGTCGCTGGGACTCTAACTCTCCCTAAGGCACCCGGGGTAGACAACACTGAACTCTGCTCTCTATCCCTGATTAAACCCCGAATGCGCACCTCTAACTGGTTCACCTTCTCCACCAGAGTAGAAATGAGCTGGCACTTCTCACAAACTAACCCACTATTATTGTCACTAGTGGTGGAGAGAGGACTAGCACTATACATTCCACACTCCACACAAGCAAACGCAGCCATAGTACAAGAAAGTGGTACTTACTTTTTTCAGTCGATTTAAAATCTTACCACCAGCTTTTGTTGGAAAGCTAAACTGCAGTCTCCACTCTCTGTGGTATGTAGTCCTGTGAAAATAGTTTGTTAGGGTCTACAGATGGTTAATATACAATAAAACAGATTAATCAAACACAGAAGCTGTATGTTTCCCGCAAACACTCAGGATGAAACTAGCAGATCACAGAGCCTCCGATCACAGGTTCCTACATGTCGGGAGCGCATACTATGACGTAAAATGCTGCCTATGTAGGAGCTCACTAGGTTTTGAGACACACTCTATATTTTACCTTTTTAACAGTTGCACAGTTGTAAAGGGTCCTGACATAATACTCCAGCTCCATCTGCAACAGTGGACCAAACCTGGCTAAATTATTATGTGATTTGACTTGAGGTTTTACTGGTGACATTTTTAGGCATTTGGTTGGCTTGTTTAGTAACAAAACTTGATGTCATTCAGATATTTGCAGAGTGGGTAATGTAGAACCATGCTATATGTAGTGTTCTGGTAGAAAGAGAAACCTATGATACATTATTCAGGTCCGAATGTGTGCGTGAGTACTAATGAGAGACTGTTTTCATGAGTCTGCATGTTCCAGCTTTGTTCTCATTAGCATACTCTGGCACAGTGTTGTCTATGCATAAGTAATGGTTGTCATATCTACATCCACTCCACTTATCAGACTCTGCCGGCACCGCACCTTTCCCAAATACATGGCATTGTAACACGGCCTCATAAAAACGGTTAACTTGTGGATGAATGCTTTGCGCCTTGTAGCTCCAGGGCCGAGTGCTGCTGTAATGAATGTGAGGCCGTGGAGCAAAATGCTGATCAACTGCAAAGCCTTTGGAGTGAACAGGTGGAAGCCATTCAAAGAAGTCATGTTTCTTTTCTCTTTTTTTTTGTTTTTCTTCTCCCCTGATGGCCATTATTGCAAAAGCCATTATTACGCTATTACAACTCCCACCACCACCGCCCCCCCATGCGCACATGTGGTTTTCTACCACAATGGCATCTCTGAGACATGTGAATTGAGCATTGAGTCAAAAAAAAAATTGCTCTTGTTGCTCAGGAAACAGACGAGTTGCAAGGAATTGGTAGCTTTCTACAAAAGAAGTAATCAGAAAGTAATGTTTCAATTTTGAACATTGTCATAGGTTTTTAAAGGTAGCAAGGATATAGTAACCAAAGAGCTTGAGAAATGGGGGGAAGGGATGGGGTCATACCTGATATTTTAATGTGTCTCCTTATTCGATAGAGTTAAAAACCTCCCAATAACCTGAATATACTGAATGTGATTGGTTCAGAGCAGAGGTTTGTTTGTTTATTTATTTGGATGGCTATAGTATATATAATCCCCTGTTGTTGTCGTTGTTTTCCTTACACTCTTTTATATACGTGCCAGAGACAGTTGTCTCCCAGATGGTGTGTGATTCTCTTAATTGGGGAAAAGTATAAGTGTTGCGGTTGCAGTACAGCCGTGTGTTTGGGAAGCTGTCAAACCGTAAACCCAGATGTAAAGTGTTTTATCACTGCCTAGGTTCATGGGAACCGTGGTAGGTCTACATATTGTCTATCCTATTCTCTATTCATATCCCACCTCCTGTTCCACCTCCTCATCATCTCACCCAAAGCTGGTTTCTGGACTCATATTATATACCTTTTCATTTTCTATCATTTGAACTCAACAGTAATGCAAAAAAAGTTCAATTGAAATGCTGCAAAATCCATCCATCATCATCATCTGCTGCTATTCCGGGGGTTCGGATCTCGGGGGTAGCAGTCTAAGCAGGGAAGCCCAGACCTTCCACTCCCCAGCCACCTCTTCTAGCTCCTCTGCAGGATACTGAGGTTTTCCCAGGCCAGCCAAGAGATGTAATCCCTCCAGCATGTCCTGACTTTCCCCTGTGGTCTTCTCCTGGTTGGACATGTCTGGAACACCTCCACAAGGAGGCGTCCAGAAGGCATCCTAACCAGACGCCCGAACCACCTCAACTGATTCCTCTAGATGTGGAGAAATAGCGGCTCTACTCTGAGCCTCCCCGGTATAATCTCTGAGGTGCTCCAAAATCATTTGGAAAAAAATCTGATTCCATTAACTTACATAGAAAGATTTGTTGTGTTCTCTTGTAAAGTTGCTCTATTGTAGGTACTTGTTTGTCTTCGGACAGCAATGATATATTTTTGCAGTCCAAAAACCCAAACCACTACCCTTAAAACTTTACAGGATAGAGCAACAAGGCTGTTCATATATAATAAATGTTCATGTAAAGTATTTCTTATTCTAAGCAATTTTGGAGCATTTCTGTTGGTGTGTTCATTTTCACAATGTATTTATATACATACACATTCACTCTTTAAACAGTATGATTGTAATTCTATCTGCACACCTCTGAATTTGTCCTGTTGGGTCTTTTATCCTTTCTTCTTTTTGTTGCCGCTTGTTGTGACCTCTGTCTGCTTTGATGTTAATGAGAATTGTGTTGCGCATAAAAAAAGCTACTCTGCATATGAATCCTGTTTCAACTCATGGCACGTGTGGTGTGTAAAGAAAGTGTCAGTATGAAGAAGCGAGGTCAGGTGAATTATCTAGTTGGTCTAGTGCTCTTCAGTGGAAATACTTTTATATTATGCACAATTTATTCTGGTGTCATATAGTAATTATGTTTTTAAACAGGGTGACTGTTTGCTCCACATTAGGATCTCAGGCATTTTTTGTATTATAGTTTTTTATTAATAAGATAATGCATTGTTAAAATGACAGGGTCAAGCTCTCTCTGGGTTGTGTGCTTAGGCCTAGAGGTATTAGGCCCAGGAATGCCATTCCCTGGGCTGATACTGGTCAAACTAGTCCTAATAGATCACAACAGTGTGTTCTATACCAACTCAGCCCCACACTCCTATGTCACAACAGATGCCAGGATATCCATGGGGACCCACTCCATCAGTGCTCTTGGGTGCACAGCCTTTAGAGGGGCAGTTGGCTGCTGCGGCCCTAGAACTTCAATATGAATGGGCCACGCTCAATGGTCGTAGACAATATAGGTGGGTATATGTAAATGCAATGGGTCTCTTGAGCTAAGTTTCTATATATGGACTGGGGAATTAATGATGTAGTTAGAAACATTGACTATGTTTATATTTTGTCAAACTCCTTTAAGTGAATAGGTGGCTCATTTGGCTACTGAGTCATTTATATCACTAATAGTAATAATAACAGCCACAGTGTTATATGTTCATATGAGCATCCATACAATAAATACATGTTCTTTTTGTGTCCCTTTCCTTTAGTGTGTATGTAGCTTTGTGTGTATATAAAGAGTCTGCAAAGCTATAAACCCCAGAGCACACACCAGCAGGAGAAACTATCCCCCACATAAACCACTTTTCTCAACTACCTGAAATGCCTCATGGGAATTCCAGCCTAGTCATCTAGTAAAGTAAAAACTTACCCCATAGAAACATCCTGCTATAGCCTAGCTTGCAATGGTATATCAGTTCTGCCACCTTGTTCTATCTGACTCAGGATCGTACTCGGACTCATTGATACAACAAAACTGACACCATCGTAAGAACAGCCGTAGCAGTGTGGGGGTGGAGCTTGTAGCAGGTGCTGCTCTGGCAAGAACAGAGTGAGCAAGATGAGCAATAAGAGCACACAGGACTCGTCAGGAGGCGGAACTTAAAAACACAAAAGCTCTAACAGAGTTTCAGGCTGAGGATGAATACAGATGTGCAGTATGAAAAAAAATAGTGGTTTGGGAAAATGGATGTTTGTAAATCTGTTCCAGTAGAGTACAGCTCCCACACAAGCCAGTCGTGTGATGCTCCAATACAAAACTTAGCATTCCTAATAACTATACCTGCTAAGTTTTGTTATATCCAACTCTCACTCAGCCTTGGGTTAAAGAACCCTCTTCAGATTTCTTGCCATTGTATTATTGAGTGCAGAAGGTAATGTGCAGAGGGCATGGACACCCTTCAGATATTCCTCTCATGCTCTGAGCTCTCACCTTTCTGTCTATCTTCTACATTCTCCAATTTGCATGCGCTCCTGTGCTGGTAGCAAAGCAATATGGAGTGGTAATCAGTTAGACAAAGCCCTCAGTGCTACCATTACCATTTCCCACACTGCCCAAACTTTATTACCTGAGCCCTATTTACTGTCTACTGCACGGGGAGAGATTGCTCTCTCCAAACTTTTCCAGGGACGGAGATAATGACTGTTCCCGCCTAATCTCATCACATTCACCATTTCATCGGGAAACGATGACTTGTATTAACACCAGGTAGGCAAATGGAGATTTAAATGATAACGTGGGTCGAACGCATGCGAGTCGGTTTCGCTGCGTGCGATTATGCTCGCAAGATTGCAGCATATTAGCGTCCCACATAACTGTCAGTGTTTTACAGCATCCTACTGCTGGGCACGTGTGTTTATCTCCATCTACACCGTTCCGTTCTCTTGGCCTGGTATCGTCCATGAGCTGCATGCAAAGCAATGGAGGTGGAATGAAGGGGGAATAGAGAGAGAGAGTGAGAAGGCAGGAGAATGGAGGTGCATGGTGAATAGGTCAGCTCGGAGGTGTGTTACTGTGCTGATAAAGACGCTGTGTGGTCTCCAGGCTCAGTGAGCCATGCACAGACCCAAAATCCAGCGTTAAAGGTCAGCCTTCCCTCAGATCTGATGCCATTGCTCCCAGATGAAAATCAGCTGCAGCCGCACGACCCACGCGCTGTGTGACTGGCAAGTGTTTCAGGGTTTATGTAGTGCCTGTTAATCATTTCAACTAAGTTCATAAAGAGTTTACACAGCAAGGTCCCTGGTGTTAATTCAACAATGTAGGCTGTAGGCTGTAGGCAAAAATCTGGCCAAAAATTCGATTTGCACAGTTTTTCTCTCTTTTTGGTCATGTAGTCAATTAGCCAAGACATATTGGTGTCTGAAATTTGCTTATTTGTGCTGTAGCTTCAGAGCTAATACAGGTAACAAGTAACAAAAGCATACAGCTCAGTAATTCTATCCATAGATATAAATTCAACACATGCTGTTGTTCTTAAGCTGAGGTGACATGTCTGAGCATTTGTTGTATCTGAAAAGTCAAGATCCACTTGTAAAGGTGTTTTGAGAAATTATTAAATTGGCCTTAATGTTCTTACATACATTGCATCTACACTTGTGGGCCATACTTACCATATATGAGCATGTTGTAGTTCTACAGTTAGTCCATCTGTTTCTCTGTATACGTTGTTACCCTGTTCTTTAATTTGCTCTTGACATTGGTGGAGATCTATGAATCTACCCAAGCTTAACTTTACTTCAGCTTTACCATAGTGCAAATAACACAGATCTCTGAGCTTCAATCAAAGTTAGACATGCTACTCTGGCAGACTGCAGTTCATTTCCAAACCTTGTTATTCATAGTTATAGACGATGTTAGCCTGCTGTATGCTGTGCAACAAACCCTAGCATTGCAATTAATGTCATTATGATGGACTCATTTCATTTGACTTACACGTTCCTTATGTCCACCCTCTTCTTCTTTGCTGCCATCCTCACTCGCTTTGGACACCTATGTGTCTCCTACATTGCACCTGAGTCTTGCACAGTAAGTCTGGCATATGACTGGAAAGCTTCCCTTCCAGCCAATCACACTGACTATATGTGTTAGAGAACGTGATTTAACCCTTTCTGCACCTCTAGGTTAATGAGACGTTGACAGATCTGGGTTTTTTTTTGGGGGAGGATCAAATTATTGGTGTGGACAATTCAATAATCACTGGACATTGGTGGGAACATGATACTTCCGTCCATGGTAATTCTATGCCCTTGCCTTAATAGTCAGGAATCCCACAGGTCCACCACAGAGCAGGTATTATTTGGGTGGTGATTTATTCTCAGTACTGCAGTGACACTGTGGTGTGTTGAGCTTGTATGAGTGGATCAGACACAGCAATGCTGCTGGACTTTTTTTTTTTAAACACTGTGTCCACTCACTGTCCACTCTGTTAGACATTCCTAACTTTTTGGTCCACCTTGTAGACAGAGACGATGGCTCATCGGTTGCTGCACAGTTTGTGGTCTAGTGCCCCCCCCCCGCCCCCCCCCCCGCCTCAACAATGCTGATCGGTCCATCTTTATCTATAATCTATTGAAAGGGATCAAAGTGGTGGCAAAGTTTGGGCAGGAAAGATCACTGCTACTACTGTTTTTAGCTATCCAACAACTTTAGTCCTTGTCTGTTTATAACTTAAACTTGATGGCTCTTTGCTGATAAAGTGTATTTTTTGTGAATGGGAAATGATGTAAGCTTTATTTTTGGATTGACTATCTGGCCTCAAGTGAACAAACTAATTAAACACTGTCCTGTGTAGTTGTTGCATTGCCATTGTGTTTCTCTGACATTTTGAATAATGTAACTATTATAGATTTGTCATGAATTCACTGTCTGCAGTGAGCACAGTGTAAGGAGGGTTAATAGAAAGCCACTGGTACCCACAAGTGCTGTGATCCACAATGCACTCCCTGATAAGAGTCCCTGCACAGTGCCCTGAGACAGTTTCTAATTGGGTTCATGGTAAGTTTAACTATTGTCTTGGATTTCCACAGAAAGGCACAGATTACTGCAGAGGCGCTTTGCAATGAATTCTTGATTATCTCCATTGGCCATAGAGGAGTTTCTCTGGGAGACACAGCATTTATTACTCCTGGGGATGAGCATGTGCAGGCTTCGGCTCTGAATGCGTTACCTGAGATAGATGCTGAAGCCCAGCTGTTCCACAGATGTAGGGCTGAGCCTTTGCCTAGAGAGCCACAGACAGAAAAGACACAGTAAAGGCATTTGACTTCACATTTGCACTGTAGCTGATTTTTCAGGGCCTCTAGAGGACATTCTGCCAGCAGTCAGCACCATTAATTTTAATATATGTTAATTCTGTAAATTCAACATTATATATATGTTATATATTTATTGTTTTATACAGGATGATAAATATATAGATAGATAGATAGAGAGAGAGAGAGAGAGAGAGAGAGAGAGAGAGAGAATTTACAGCATATATATATATATTGCTGCTGTTGGAACAAACACTCCATTTCTCCATCTCCTTCTGTTGTGTTTCAGTTTTTGACATTTGTCCCAAAAGCAACTGGGAGTATGGTTATATTGAACTACATTAAAATACATAAATCATTAATTAAAATACATATGCATTAAAACTAAAGTATGTTTTATCTAGCATCTTGGAGATACAACAGTGATAGTACTCATCCAAATATATACAAAATATACAATTATATGGTAGTTTCTATTGGGAGGTTGCTCCCCAAACCCTGCCAAAAAAACGAAGTTACTTATTTATTTATTTTGTTTGTTATGTTGTTTGTTTTGTATAATAAGCATTTTTTAAAATTAAACTTATTTTAGCCATGCCCTTATTTTAGAGCAGGAAGTCAGACTGCATCCCTGTCCCTCATGGCCACATGGTGAACAGTTAGCATTGGTTTGAAGAATATGTGTCCCAAGGTCTCAAAATCAATGGAACCAATATGCATGTTTACTGCAACCTGGTAGGGCATTGTGTGTGTGTGTGTGTGTGTGTGTGTGTGTGTGTGTGTGTGTGTGTGTGTGTCATGTTGCGGGGACCTTTTCATCCTTGTGGAAACAATGAGCTGATCTTCATTTTAAGGCCAGGGTAAAGTAAGGGTTAAGGTAAGGTTAGGGTTAGGATAACATTTAGGTGAGGGTCATGGTTGGTTAGGCTTGTAGTAGTTCTACTTGAGATTTGGGTAGGTCTTTAGAAAATGAATGGAAATCTGTGTAATGCCCTCAAAGAAGCTAACGTGGGTGTGTGTTTGAAGATACAAGGCCTTATGACATAAACGGCAAAATGCAGATAGACTACAAGCGTTGTCTTCTAATGGAATGGGTCAGTATCCTTCATTAGATCGATTTGGACTGTGTGCGCTGAAATCTGTAATTAATGGTCACTCCTCCGTCCTTTTAATATGGGCACAATGTCATGGCTGTAATGATTACAAAGCGGAGATGAATGTGGCCTTTCAGAGGTCTGACTGATGAGCCAATATAAGGTGTGCACGTTTGCAGGATGTCGCAGGGCTGCTGAATGTCGGGGAACTGGTTGGGCTGCGCCTCAGCAAAAGCCTCTGCCCACTAAGCTGTTGTCAATCACGAGGAATGCTGCGAGCAACGAAGCATGCAGAAGCTGTTAGCCTGTGACAGCCTCTTCCTCGTAGCCTAATTGGTATTAAGATAGCAGGGGAAATATAGGCTGCGTGGGATGGAGGAGGGGGAAAGGAGAGAGACAGGGAGGCATGAAGGATGGATGGGGAGAGATAAGAGCAATTAAGGATACATGGAGACGAGGAGAGGCGCTGAAGAAAGAGAGATATGAGTTGTGAGAGAAGAATGAGCTGAAAGAAAAAAGAGGGGGAAAAGAGAATTCGCTTTGAAGAGGCTTCTGCTCCACTGCAGTCCTCAACTCTCTGCCGCTACTCTATCTATTTGCACTAAGGCGAGTAAGGTGAGAGTGTTTAGCGTGTTCTACGCATCCATTATTGATGTACGGGCCCAAGCACCTACAAGGGAAAACTCCCCCCGGGCTCTCAAAGCAGCTCAGTACAGCTGTAGAGCAGGGATCAAAAGGGATCATCAAGGGCAGCAATTTGCCGTTGCTTAGCCTATGCACTTTCATGATTCTACACTCTGGGGTTGAAGGTTTCTGAAAGCAGTATGACTGCTATGAACAGTGCTCCCAGAAACAGTGCTTAAAGAACTTTAAACCTCCTGCTCTAACCAGTGAACTCGGTCTAGACGTGTGCTGCTAAATAAATGAACAGAAGTCCAGCAGTTTGAAATCCCCAGTGGGCGTCGAGATATCAAATTTATGTGATCAATAACGTGCACTATTGCCAACTCCTTAGTGAGGAAAGTCGCTATTGGCTGTCCTAACAGTCGCTAAATGATGTAATCGCCTAATTTGCATAATGGTCTATTTGCATGTATTTGAAGGAACAACGTTGTGGAAGAGACAACAAGTGAGTAAGTGAGGTCTGCTCTGACTGTGAGACTGAGTATTGTGAGTGTAGTGGGTGGTGGAGTGGTGAGGGTCTGCTCTGACTGTAAGACTGAGTATTGTGAGTGTAGTGGGTGGTGGAGTGGTGAGGGTCTGCTCTGACTGTGAGACTGAGTATTGTGAGTGTAGTGGGTGGTGGAGTGGTGATGGTCTGCTCTGACTGTGAGACTGAGTATTGTGAGTGTAGTGGGTGGTGGAGTGGTGAGGGTCTGCTCTGACTGTGAGACTGAGCACTGGGAGTGTAGTGGGTGGTGGAGTGGTGAGGGTCTGCTCTGACTGTGAGACTGAGCACTGTGAGTGTAGTGGGTGGTGGAGTGGTGAGGGTCTGCTCTGACTGTGAGACTGAGCACTGTGAGTGTAGTGGGTGGTGGAGTGGTGAGGGTCTGCTCTGACTGTGAGACTGAGTACTGTGAGTGTAGTGGGTGGTGGAGTGGTGAGGGTCTGCTCTGACTGTGAGACTGAGCACTGTGAGTATAGTGGGTCGTGGAGTGGTGAGGGTCTGCTCTGACTGTGAGACTGAGTACTGTGAGTGTAGTGGGTGGTGGAGTGGTGAGGGTCTGCTCTGACTGTGAGACTTAGCACTGTGAGTGTAGTGGGTCGTGGAGTGGTGAGGGTCTGCTCTGACTGTGAGACTGAGCACTGTGAGTGTAGTGGGTGGTGGAGTGGTGAGGGTCTGCTCTGACTAAGACTGAGCACTGTGAGTGTAGTGGGTCGTGGAGTGGTGAGGTTCTGCTCTGACTGTGAGACTGAGTACTGTGAGTGTAGTGGGTCGTGGAGTGGTGAGGGTCTGCTCTGACTGTGAGACTGAGCACTGTGAGTATAGTTGGTCGTGGAGTGGTGAGGGTCTGCTCTGACTGTGAAACTGAGCACTGGGAGTGTAGTGGGTCGCGGAGTGGTGAGGGTCTGCTCTGACTGTGAGACTGAGCACTGTGAGTGTTGGGGGTCGTGGAGTGGTGAGGGTCTGCTCTGACTGAGACTGAGCACTGTGAGTGTAGTGGGTCGTGGAGTGGTGAGGGTCTGCTCTGACTGTGAAACTGAGCACTGGGAGTGTAGTGGGTCGTGGAGTGGTGAGGGTCTGCTCTGACTGTGAGACTGAGCACTGTGAGTGTTGGGGGTCGTGGAGTGGTGAGGGTCTGCTCTGACTGTGAGGCAACACTGATAAGGTGGTGGAATTACATTGGGACTCCAGAGAATTGCAGAGAATATATTTTATATCTAAATTAAATCCTATATTTAATGTATGTCCATTTATTTTTACTTTTCTGTACCACTGAAAGAAACTTTGTAAGTGCTACAGCCCATATGGGTTGCCAATAAGGAGTCATATTAACAGCCAATCGGTATATTAGTTTGGCTCTTGTGGAGAACACAGTTAAAGGAAACGTACATGCAGTAGCGAACCATGACCCTTAAGCCTCGGGCCTCTCCCTCAACCCACCCCCAACCATCGTCTGAAGAAAAAAAATACTGTTTCCTCTCCTAATAAACTGCAAGTCAATAAACAAAAAATAAGACGACAGAAATGCAACAAACAATAATATCTGTACAACATAGACAACTTCTTAAACAAAATAAGGTTCCTCCTTATAAATAACTGATATTTTTGTAGATAAAATAAAATGATATGTGTGTGTGTGTGTGTGTGTGGGTGTGTGTGTGTGTGTGTGTGTGTGTGTGTTAAGAATATTTCAGGCCCTCTGAGAGGGTGTAGAGGGCCATGACGGTTCCCCACTGCGTACATGACTTTATGAATAAAACTGTCACAAAGTGAAGGATTTATCTTGCATCTTCAGAACATAGACTGGTCATTATGAAGAATTCTCCAGTAATAGTCCATGACAGAACCATCTGTGAACTTTATGAAAAATATACTGGTCTACTTTTGCCAGTACAATTTCTGGATTCAACCAGAAAATATCACTAGGTCTAGTCAGCTCTGTAACTAGGAGTAGTCAGCAGTAGCCGGTCTAAGCCAGGGCTCTTTACTGCAAAATACACAGTCCTGTCACATTATTATGACCACCAGTTAATATTCAGAGTGACTGCCATGTGCAGTACATACAGCAGCCAGACTGAGCTTGGAAACTCAACAAGGTCCTGGTAGGTGGTCACAGGTATCTGGAGCCATTCTGACTGCAGTGCATCCCACAGCTGCTGGAGAGCACGTTGGGGAGGATCCAGGGAGCAAACACGACGAGCCAGGTGGTTCCACAGATGCTCATTTGGGTTCAGGTCTGGGGAATTATAGGTTCAGGTTAGTACTTGGAAGTCTTGGTCAGCTCTTCCACCAACCAATGTGGGACAATTCAAGTCATGTCACGTTCTCATTATTTTGCTGGAAGTTCCTATCCGCCCCAGAGAAGACGATCAGCATGTAAGGGTGGATTTATACCCAAATCGGCTGAGAGTGCCTTCCTCATGGATGAGTGGGTCAAGAAAATTCCAAGAAAGCATTCCCAGATCATAACGCTGTCGGCTACAAGCTGCCGCTGTCGAAAGCAGAAAGGCAGATTTTGTGCTGCTGTGTTATTTCAATGCAGGAATAATTCCTGTTTAAACGACCAGGAAACATGTCCAGCCAGGATCTACTGACCCAACAAGCTCCTCTCCAGCTGTCTATGCGCCTTTGTGTTAGCGTTTTCCATTGTGCAGTTTCCAGCCATTTCCTGTGACTAGAAACCTGGCAGCCAGCTTAGGGGCTTTCATGTGGGTGCAGTAGACCTACTGCAATAGCTCAGGTTGATGCGTAATTGTGCCCTTTGGATTATGGAGCTAAAAGCAAAGCTGTTTTCCAAAATGGCTCTGATTCCGCATCTTTCATTTAGTCCTTGCGGGAGCGAAGGGCAGTTGTCATCATGCTCTGCAACAATATCCCCTTAATATGAATTCCCATTGACGAGAGAGCGTATTCTCAGTTACAGAAACACACGGGCCTGGAGCAGCTGTTCTCTGTGTAGTCTCACCCTGCGCTAAATCTGCCGTATCCACCCTTGCTATAGCCACAATCAACCATCTGCTTCAGCTATTCAAGAGAGTAAAAGTGGATGCTGCGCCAGGTGCCATCAAAAACTAAAGGAACCAATTCGCCCCTCGTTCCTGTGTGCGGGCTGAAATCAGCCAGTGTTAATCGCTTTCTGAGTACTTTTGGTGAATGGTGGAGAATGACAAGCAAAAGCCAATGCCTGGAATCACTCGTGCTGGTGTTCAGTGAATGGGAACTAATCAAAAGTGCAGCGCAGGATCCAGCATAAGACCGTTTAACCCAATCGTATAACCGTCTATGGGAAAGGGAGGCCGAATGTGTGAATAGGCTTCGAGTCTTTTCAGAAAGCCGCTTTATCTCTCAACCTTCCACCTCAGAGATATAGTACAGTGTTTCATGGATAACACTGAATTGGCACACCATTCAGATACATAGTAATCCATAGTAACTTTGGAGGTCCTTTCAAGGCCACAGGGAGGAAGAGAAAGATAACCTGTACTGAGGCGAATGGGTTGGATGTGATTATGGATGCTTTGCTACTGTCGTCAGTATAAAATATGGAAACACTTTATTTAAATCCGTGACATTGATGCTGCCATGAGTTATGATCAAAGGTGTCAAAAGTATTCATATTCATTACTCAGGTAGAAGTATAGATACGGTTTCAAAATACTTCTGTAGTTAAGTATTAGCTATATATTTTTACTCCAGTAAAAGTGTAAAAGTACTGCTTTCAAAACTACTTAAAGTATAAAAGTAAATGTAATGTAAGGAAAAAACGGCATTAAGGACAAAAGCTTAGGCCACACCACAGGGGTCTATAGTGCACTAGCCCACCTCCCCCAAAAAATTATTGTTCTAAAAGCCATAATGACTATAATGTTATATTAAAATGTTAATGTTGATAAATTTGGGATGCACTAGGCTTCCTGTTTCAGCCGCATATATGTATTTTAGTACAATGTAAATATATTAAAGAAGCATATCTGTGTACTACTGAGTATTAACATGTGTTTCATGGAGCAGAAGATATGATGACTAGATGTCTATAAGTATTGTAATGGTGCAAAAAGTCAAACTTCAAAGGAATTTTATCAATAATCTTTACTGGAATGTAAATGTACATGAATGAAAACAAGCTGAAACGAAATAGGAGTAACGAGACTATGTTTAAAATGTATGGAGTAGAAAATACTGATAATGGAGTGTAAATGTAAGAAGTAGAAAGTACTGATAATGGAGTGTAAATGTAAGGAGTAGAAAGTACTGATAATGGAGTTTAAATGTAAGGGGTAGAAAGTACTCATAACTGAGTGTAAATATAAGGAGTAGAAATTACTGATAATGGATTGTAAATGTAAGGAGTAGAAAGTACTGATAATGGAGTGTAAATGTAAGGAGTAGAAAGTACAGATAATGGAGTGTAAATGTAAGGAGTAGAAAGTACTGATAATGGAGTGTAAATGTAAGGAGTAGAAAGTATTGATAATGGAGTGTAAATGTAAGGAGTAGAAAGTACAGATAATGGAGTATAAATGTAAGGAGTAGAAAGTACTGATAATGGAGTGTAAATGTAAGGAGTAGAAAGTACTGATAATGGAGTTTAAATGTAAGGAGTAGAAAGTACTGATAATGGAGTGTAAATGTAAGGAGTAGAAAGTACTGATAATGGAGTGTAAATGTAAGGAGTAGAAAGTACTGATAATGGAGTTTAAATGTAAGGAGTAGAAAGTACTGATAATGGAGTGTAAATGTAAGGAGTAGAAAGTACTGATAATGGAGTGTAAATGTAAGGAGTAGAAAGTACTGATAATGGAGTGTAAATGTAAGGAGTAGAAAGTACAGATAATGGAGTGTAAATGTAAGGAGTAGAAAGTACTGATAATGGAGTGTAAATGTAAGGAGTAGAAAGTATTGATAATGGAGTGTAAATGTAAGGAGTAGAAAGTACAGATAATGGAGTATAAATGTAAGGAGTAGAAAGTACTGATAATGGAGTGTAAATGTAAGGAGTAGAAAGTACTGATAATGGAGTTTAAATGTAAGGAGTAGAAAGTACTGATAATGGAGTGTAAATGTAAGGAGTAGAAAGTACTGATAATGGAGTGTAAATGTAAGGAGTAGAAAGTACTGATAATGGAGTTTAAATGTAAGGAGTAGAAAGTACTGATAATGGAGTGTAAATGTAAGGAGTAGAAAGTACTGATAATGGAGTGTAAATGTAAGGAGTAGAAAGTACTGATAATGGAGTGTAAATGTAAGGAGCAGAAAGTACAGATAATGAAGTCTAAATGTAAGGAGTAGAAAGTACTGATAATGGAGTGTAAATGTAAGGAGTAGAAAGTATTGATAATGGAGTGTAAATGTAAGGAGTAGAAAGTACAGATAATGGAGTATAAATGTAAGGAGTAGAAAGTACTGATAACGGAGTGTAAATGTAAGGAGTAGAAAGTACTGATAATGGAGTGTAAATGTAAGAAGTAGAAAGTACTGATAATGGAGTGTAAATGTAAGGAGTAGAAAGTACTGATAATGGAGTGTAAATGTAAGGAGTAGAAAGTACTGATATTGGAGTGTAAATGTAAGGAGTAGAAAGTACTGATAATGGAGTGTAAATGTAAGGAGGAGTAGAAAGTACAGATAATGGAGTGTAAATGTAAGGAGTAGAAAGTACTGATAATGGAGTGTAAATGTAAGGAGTAGAAAGTACAGATAATGGAGTGTAAATGTAAGGAGTAGAAAGTACAGATAATGGAGTGTAAATGTAAGGAGTAGAAAGAATTGATAATGGAGTGTAAACGTAGGGAGTAGAAAGTACTGATAATGGAGGTGTAAAATGTAAGGAGTAGAAAGTACTGATAATGGAGTGTAAATGTAAGGAGTAGAAAGTACTGATAATTGAGTGTAAATGTAAGGAGTAGAAAGTATTGATAATGGAGTGTAAATGTAAGGAGTAGAAAGTACTGATAATGGAGTGTAAATGTAAGGAGTGGAAAGTACTGATAATGGAGTGTAAATGTAAGAAGTAGAAAGTACTGATAATGGAGTGTAAATGTAAGGAGTAGAAAGTACTGATAATGGAGTGTAAATGTAAGGAGTAGAAAGTACTGATATTGGAGTGTAAATGTATGGAGTAAAAAGTACTGATAATGGAGTGTAAATGTAAGGAGTAGAAAGTACAGATAATGGAGTGTAAATGTAAGGAGTAGAAAGTACTGATAATGGAGTGTAAATGTAAGGAGTAGAAAGTACAGATAATGGAGTGTAAATGTAAGGAGTAGAAAGTACAGATAATGGAGTGTAAATGTAAGGAGTAGAAAGAATTGATAATGGAGTGTAAACGTAGGGAGTAGAAAGTACTGATAATGGAGTGTAAATGTAAGGAGTAGAAAGTACTGATAATGGAGTGTAAATGTAAGGAGTAGAAAGTACTGATAATTGAGTGTAAATGTAAGGAGTAGAAAGTATTGATAATGGAGTGTAAATGTAAGGAGTAGAAAGTACTGATAATGGAGTGTAAATGTAAGGAGTGGAAAGTACAGATAATGGAGTGTAAATGTAAGGAGTAGAAAGTACAGATAATGGAGTGTAAATGTAAGGAGTAGAAGTAAAAAGTCAGCTAAAGAAGAATTACTCCAGTAAAGTATAAATAACCAAAATTTCAAAGTATTTGTACTTGTACTAGACACCTCTGTTAATGACAGATTATCTCCAGTAATATATAACGGTGTCATGTCACTATGACCAGCACTTGCCAAAGTTGACTTTACTAAACTGGTCTGAGAATACAGTGGCTCTAAACAGGAAGAGTTAGAGTTGACTCTACTTCCTAAGGAAGCTGGGGTTCTTTAAAATCTGTAAAGGTGTTTTCACACCAGCCCTATTTAGTCTGGTTAAAACATTAATCACTCTCGGGTGTGGACAGAAATGACCGCAAAAGACCCTTGAAAGGAGGTGGTCTCGGTCCAGTGCCAAACGAACTCCAGAGCAGTTCGTTTTTGGTAAGAGCGTGATCCGACCGAGCTCTCACTTTGCACAACATCAAGAAACCAAGGAGCATGTTTAGTGGCAGGATACTGTCACAGGCCTGCTCCACAGACAGATTAAGGAAATTGTTTGTCCTTAGAGCTGTCAGGATTAAAGGTCTTTGAGTTTTACTTTATTAAGAAACCTCTGGTTACATTCTGTTGTTAGCCAAACTCGTATTTGCAGGTCATGTTACCTGATCTACTGCTGCTGACATTACACTTGTACATTATTTATAGTAAATAAATGTATGTAGTTATATAATTGCACTTGCATGTATACATATATTTATATGTATGTATGTTTATTTGTTTTTGGAACTGTTTTTTTTTTTGCATAAGAGTATGTATGCAGTTATGTGCATGTTTATATGCATATACTATTTACTAGCTGTTTGTGGCTCGACCTCATAGTGCATGTCAAGTCGCTTTATACTATTGTATCTTTTTTTTATATAACTTATAGCTTGTATTAATCTTATTACACAGAAGGCTACCAGCACACGGGAAGGTCAGGACTTTTTGTTAACCCCCGCCATATAGGGCCATATACCCTGCCTCGTTATGTTGGGAACTTCTATTTGAGAACCACTCTACCCAAAAGAATGACGTAGCCAGGTGTATAAGGACCGAAAAAAGCCCAAAGCCAGAGCCATAAAAGCCAAGCAAGCAAAGACATCATTAGACCGGGGCAGACAAGGGTGTGAACGTCGGTACCGCAAGCTCTTTGAATAAACAAGTTTTAACTCTGGACGGGTCTCCCTCTTCGCTCTGACGGCAAAAAGACGAAAGTACAACAATACTCATTTAAATGGCACTGCGCGTTATTGTGCATTAGTGCAACTAGTCTCCATATATGTGAGTAATAGTCTCAGGGGGCTACTTTAGTACCTGTGTTTGTTAGGGACTGTATTGTATTTTATTGTTTTGTGTATCTAGTGTATAAACTATTGGTTGCTTAAATTTCCTTTGGGATCAATAAAGCATTCATCCATCCATCCAATCCATAAAAAAATTAAGAAAACCCTCTGATGGTGTATCCTGAAAGTGAGAGAAACTGGGGAAAAACTACAGAGCAGAAGGAAACAAGATCTGTAACTTTCTGCTAATCAGGTAAATATCATATCAATTTATATTCCCATCAGTAACCTATGCCAGTATAGCGAATGCCTGTGTTTGTATGGTTAATTTGCATAAAATACACTGGGTATTGCAGTGAGATAACACTAGTGAATGAAAATGCAAAGATTTGCCATTTTTCAACTAATGAGCCTCAGTAGATATTTCATAACATGACAAATAACACGTTGCCGCATCAGCAAAGAGTACGGCACAGGAAACATTGCACATGCAGGCAAACTCTCCACTGCTCAGCAGCCGGGATACAGGGCAAGTCACAAATAACCACATAGCTCTCCTTTGTGGTAGACACAGCCAGTGACCAACACAAAATAAAGCAAACAAAATGTACACAAGCACAGCACCTTCGCATGGACTCATCTCCTACGACACCTCACAGAGTTCCGAAACCCAGTCAACGCCCCACCCTCAAGCTCCCCATAGAAGGGGTAACAGGAATGTCCGTTCTTCTTTGGCCACTTGTGCTTCCAGTTCTGTCTATCAATGTGCCATAGTGGAGAGACTAAGCTCCTCACAGCTCACTACACTGTTGACACCAGTGAGGGTGCTGCTCTAGACCACTGGAGCTTCGAATCCCTATCTTGACCTTAACGGATTGTAGCCTCCTCCAGTGGCACAGAAGAGGATGGCCATGCTCACCCATCTGCTCATGCTCTTACACCGCCAACATCATAAAGTCAGCCCTCTACTCCACAGGCAGGACCTCGCGGCCTGCCAGCACCCAGGCATCATCTAGCCAGGCTCTGCTGTTAAGCCTCACTGCACTATTTCTTACACTTTGTATGGCCATGCCTCCTACACGCCTACGGCAATATTAAATGCCCCGTACACCAGTTGTCATACAAATGCAGATTCATGTCCACAAATGTTGTCTTCTCCAGGCTGCTTTGTTCTTCACTTTTGCAGCAACAAAGGATTTGATTTCAGGGGTGAGCAGACACTGTAGATACACAGTGACAGCTAAACAATAATCTTGGTGTCATTCAGTCCTGCCAAAGCCTGAGTCTTCTCAATTATGCATCAAGTGGCATTTGTGGATTGACTGCTTTTGTCACAGCTTTTGTAGATGAGAACCTCAGAAACAGGGGATTTTGACGATGTTGCCCTTTTACGGGACATTTGTCCTGTACTTTCACTAGTCGCTATGAATTGCATATACCTTCCAGGGGCTCTCTACAGATGTACAGTCTGTTGCTGCACTGCTTACGACCCTTCTATGTTAGTTATCATTGGTCAGTTTCTGACCTCAGACCAGCTATTGTCCAGATAATGGCATTAGTAAACCTAGGCTTATGGGGGTGGGTCTTACTAATGAAGTTATAAAATAACTCAAGTTATTAAGGGAGAAGGACCACGCCCAAACTTCTCCTTTCCATTATTACACGCTCTATATCAGGGGTATTTAATTAGAATTCAGTAAGGTCCAGTTAGAGGAGATTTCCTCAGGCCATAGTTCGGTCCGTCATCATTTCTAACTTGTGTTATGATTCAGTGGTGTATCCTGTTTACTGAAGTAGTCTAGTATCAGCATCTTATACCATCAGCTACTGAAACACCAACACATCACACATACTGTTCAGTATATTTCAGTATATTAACTGTTTAAAAACTGAACTGAATGAATTATTTATAAAGCTACAAATATTTTTTTGTCCTCAATTCAAGTAAAAACAAGGGCTACATAAAAAGACAGAATGCTTTTGAAAAAAAAAAGTGCATCTTAAAGTGTTTATTTATAGAGAAAGTCAATAAAACGTGCGTCTTCTTGTTAACTCAGCTTCACAGATTGACATGTTGGTTTTACAGAGCGCTATTCTCCAAAACTAGACGAGCAGGTCCATAACCATTCCATAACCGTTCCTATATATATATATATATATATATATACCGTTCCTGTATATATATACAGATTACTAACATTCTAACAGTCTACATTCTAACAGCACACCAGCAATGTGAAGCTATATGGGAGGGGGTTCTAATCAAGTGGTTAGGAAATGTAATGGCTAATCAAGTGGTTAGTGAGTGCATATATACCAAGGTCACCTATACGTTGAGCTTTTTGATGAAACAGTGAGTCTAGTCACAGGGTACTGTAGACAACTTTTTTCTTTATTTGTTTGTTTATTTATTTAGTTAGTTAGTTAGTTAATGTTTTTCAGTCAAAGCAACTATTACCTACAAGTTAATTTTTCAGTATCAGGAAAAGAGCATATCGTCACTTTTGATTTTTATTTTTCTACATCAGCAGCAGCTGCTACTTACATTGGGTGAAATTTTCATTATGCTTGGATAAATAGAAATGCTGTAAAATAACTTAAATAACTGGTTTCTTACACTAATGGAGAGGCCCAAAACTTACTTTACTTTTAAAGTTGGAGACACTTATATCTAAGAAATAAGCAACGTGTACAAAGCTATTTTAATAATTAATAATGAATTAGAATAATTAAATAAATGAGGTTGGTTTTAGAAGTGGGCAGTATTTTATTGGAATTGTGATAAATTACACCATGATATGTGTCACTTCCTGCTCTGCTATCTAGCCTGTCCAGTCCACGTGGTCTTTGTTTACCTTTCTGTTATGTGCTCCGTGTCCCCGCCCCTCACGTGTTTTGAGTATGCGTCTTCTCCTAGTGTGACCAGGAGTTCCTTGTTATGTCTTCCTTATATACCCTCTGTTTTCTCCCCGTCCTTTGTCGTATATTGAATGTACCATGAGTGTCCATCAGTGTGATCCCATCGTCTTGTTTCCAGTCTGTTGTGTGTTTTTTTTTCTGTCATTGTCTTTCTTGTAAGTCTGCTTATGTTAATTTGTGTATTTCGTTGTCCTGTATTCTTGTTTTGTTTTATTTTTGTCATAAATAAAAGACATGCTAGTGTATCCACCCGCCTCGTCCACATGCACATTACAATATGCTTTTCTGAGCTGAACACTGAACTGCATGTGTTAATACAAAGAGGTGATCGTTAGTTCTGTTTAAATATTGTATTTAGTGTACTGGATTGTATATTGTTTACTTTACATCAGTCCGGCCCTAGGGCCAAATGTGGCCCGCAGACAGATTTTTATTGCCCCACAGCATCACTCATAAGAATATATTATTTGTGGCCCGCCGGGACTTTGCAATTTTTCCTTTCACCTGATGGCGCCGACTTGTATAGTATGTTTCACCGCGGTGTTAGCAATAGAAGTTATCTAAACTCAAGAACTGTTACTTTACTGACTGGGCCTGAATTTACAGAACGGCATGCAGTGACAGCTACACCAAACAAACACAAAGTCAACAGTGATTACTGGAGATTACAAGAGAGATGAACACCAGAATATTTTTCCGTAGAGAGACTCTGTAAATGTGTGTGTCTCTTATACCAAGGGACAATTGTGGTAATGAAGGAGTTAAATATGAAGAGACATTATGAAACAAAGCGTGGACTTTATAGTAAATACTCAGAGGACAAATGGACAGAGAAACCTGGTCTTATAGCAGCAACTGTTCTTAAGGACACATGGGGCACAGGAGAACCTGACCAGAGCATTGTAAACTTGTTTACTCCATTGATCTCCTGCTGCTGCAATTTCGGTAAAATTAAATTCATTAGTTTAAAAATTCAGCATTATTCAGGATTCAATTCAGGATTATTAATCCGTTTAAAATTTTTGAATAGTACTTTTGGACAGAGAGACCGGCCCTTAGGTAGTTTGATATTGTCCAATCTGGACCCCTTTGTAAAAGTATTGTAAAATATATGTGTTGTGTTGTTTGTTTATTGGTATTGTGTTACAACTGAAGTACGTCTTGTTGCACCAGATACAGCTATCACTGACATGCTGTGTGGCAATAAAAAAATATATAAATAATAGTCAGTCAGTCGGATTTTTATGTGACTTTATGTGAAATGCAAAATAGAAATTATTGAATTCATAGTTTTTGATAGTATCTCATTTTTGAAAACCTTATGAAACCTTAGTACCATGATGCATATCATGAAAATGTATATATATATATGTCACTATGTCACTCACTTCTAGGTGATCCTTGACTTTGGCTTCTTCTTTTGGACCTCTGAAAGGTTTCTACTGGATATATGCATGTGAGACCTACTCCCCAAAGAAATGACCGTCTTTGCTGGAAGTTGAGTCACCAGCTCCTGATTATTCAGCACGAAGACAGCTGTCACTTTGAAGTAGAGATGCTCTGCCATGGCAGCAGAGAGCAGAGTTTCTCACTGCAGCTGAGGCTGCTGCTCCGAACAGAATGACACTGTCTACATACTTTCCGCCTTAATGACATGACTGTTTAAAAAAACCCAAAGGGCATCCGCAGCTCGTGGCACGCTGAGGTGGAATGACCTGTCAGCCTCAGGCTAAGCTACCTGACAGAAAAATGAAGCCGCTGCTCTGTTCCCGCAGCCTTTGATTAATGGCAAGAATTCTCTCCTGAGAGAGGCGGAGCTTTAAGCCCAAGGGGGGCTGTAATTGTTATAATTCTGGGCACTGCTGGCCTAATAAAAAGAGTGCAGGTGTGCGCCTATCCATTAACCCATGCAAGCAGCAGGTAACAGCAGTCTTGAGGATCCGCTATGTCAGGAACTGCTCCAACTTTTATGCTGTGGGGGGAAAGTAATGAACTGCAGCCACTAGAGCTTCAGTACTGGCACTTTTTGGAGTATAAAAAATGACTTTTACTAGCAGATTTGTTTGATAGCAGCTAAGTAGTTTGATAGTTTGATATTATACATAAACATGGTTTCCCCACCTATTCACCCTACAGCAGTTTAGGCCCACCCTTTCAAAATGGGGAGTGTCTGAGCCTGGACTGTTTTTTTGAACAAGGCACAATAACAGGCAGAAAAGAGATGATCACATTATCTCCTCACTCCCCTGTTCCACAAAGGGGTCCATCTTCCAGTTCTCCAGGCTGCCCCCAGTCTGGTTCTCCTGATTATCCTGATTTGGCACCAGCCGATCCTCCTGTTGTGGCCACTGGTGAAGCTCCTGTCCTGACTCCTCGTCCTGTTCCAGTGCCAACTGTGCTCCTTGTCCTGTTCCGGTGTCAGCTTTTAGGATTGATCCGGCTGAGCCCCCTCCACGGCTATTCCTTTAATGCCAGTCCAATGGCTGGGTCCAGAACTGGCATCACAGTGCCCCACTCAGCAAGCCCACATTGCTGGTCCGGCCTCTCTCCTCTCTGTGAACCCAGTTGATAAAGTGACCTCCTACCTGGACTTTCTGTCAGTTGTGGCTCTCTGTTGTCAGGCCTGAATCATCAAATTATAGGCCCCTGGATGGGCCTATATAAATGGTTGGTGGGCCCTTACTTGGCTACCTTTTATGGAAATCTGTGATTTTCTTTTTCTGCAGCAGATTACATGAGAGTGGTGCAGCATAGTAATCACAGTGTTAGGCGTGTTACCACTAACTGCATGTGCATGCTTTTTGATGTATTTATTTACTTGTTTTGCTTAATGTAACGTTAATTGATTGCTTATTTATTTTTTATTACTGAGAAGTAAGGTTACTATGTTGATCTGAAGGTATTGCGCAAAGCAGGATTTCTCAGTTTAGTCAGATAGGTGCTGAAGGTTCAGCTCTCATAGGCTGCAGCAATCTGTTTAACAGACATGCCACTTTGTGAAATACCTCTGTTTGCATATTTACTATAGCATATTGACAAGCAATACTTTTTACCAAACACACTGTTTCTACTATAGCAGGGGTCACTAATAGGTTGACTGCGGTCCAGGTCTGGACCCAAACGTTGTCCAATGCAGACCCAAATTGATAAACTATTGAGAATGATTTAATTTTGACTGTATTTATTTTAAGTGGTGGAGCTTTTCTTGTCTTTATGGTATACGGGCTTTATGGTGCAGTGAACTCAGAGACCAATCACGTGTGCTGTAAGATCACCAAAGGCTCCTCAGCCAATCAGATCTGTGCACATTGGGGCATGCGGCGAGGAGAAGCAGCAGTCGGAGACTAAAGCAAGTCAAAAAGAATAACGAGCTCTAAAAACAGAAAAGTTCACAGTAAAAACTGACTGTTTAACAGGAACGGTTCTGGAATAGACCTGCTCGTCTAGTTTTGGAGAATACCGCTCTGTACAACCAACATGTCAATCTGTGAAGCTGAGTAAACAAGAAGACCCACGTTTTATTTACTTTCTCTATAAATAAACACTTTAAGATGCACTCTTTTCAAAAGCATTCTGGTTTTTTTTTAAATGTAGTCCTTGTTTTTACTTTAAGTGAGTGAAAAACATTTATTTGGAGCTTTATACGTAATTCATTCAGTTCAGCATTTAAACAGTAAATATACTGAAATTTACTGAATGGTATGTGTGAAGTGTTGGTGTTTCAGTAGCTGATGGTATAAGATGCTGATACTAGGCTACTTCAGTAAAAAGGATACACCACTAAATCATAACACACATTAGATATGATGGTCTGGAACTTGGCCTGAGGAAATCTCCTGTAACTGGACCTTACTAAACTCTAATTAACCACCCCTGCCCTTTAGGATTTCTCCTACAGGATCAAGACCAAACTGGTGGTGGGGGAAGCAAGGAGGAGAACGTCAAATCTGGGATTAGCCAGAGTAATGAATGAATGAATGAGTGATGTAGCATTGGGGTCTTCCTGGCAGAACTTGTGCTAAAGTCATTTCATTACAGTATTGCAGCTCATGAATTAGCACAAAGCCTAAATCTACAAGCTCTTTATATAAGAAGCTTGGAACAACCATACAAAAATAAAGACTGAGTTCAGATCCACCTCCTTGGGTCGGGCCACATTACTCAAGAACAACAACGCATACAGTCCAACTTCAGCTAGCAGCCATTTAACACATAAGACGAAACAGACCTTTCGAATTTTTTCTTTTTTAAATTATTAGCAGAGAAGTCGTTTATTAGGATCGTGAAACCAAATTGGTGACGAATGTTGTTGGGCCACAGGTGATTCAGTCTCCATTGTTGAATTTTATATTTATTTTTTTTAAACCAGCAGCCGGAAAGCAAGAGTGTTGACCGCTTACCTTGGCTTTTCACAATCACCAATAGTGTAGCTTGCATGAAGCCTAGAATGTAAGCCTAGATGCAGGCAAACCTCATAGCATTATCATCTCCAATGTTCATGTAATAAACCTTCAACACACTTATTTTACTAACAAACAAATACTGTGCGGTATGGTCTGCCAAAGACTAGCCAACCTATAGACCTTTCTAAACTAACAAATCCTGAATACACAAAGTGTTTGTCATTTTAACTGACCAATGGGGGCTCAAGTTTTTGTTAAAAATAGAAAATATGTAATAGTTCACAGATCGCTGCAGATGCTGCTCCACTGCTGACATTTCTATTTGGGCATCCTTGACTCTGCTGAAGTATCAGGTCTTCAGATGAGCCGGGCAGATCTTCTGAATATCTGGAAATTTGAATACAGCTCAATTTTCAAACAGAAAAAAACACACATAAAAGCTTGACCGAGGTAATGGTGGATAGTGGAACAGTTGCTAAGTGGTGATTAAAATTAAGTGGACATTAAGAAAAGACATAGACGTCAGGATTATGATCAGCTATAAAGTTTAAATTAGTTTCTGCTGTGTTTTCTAGTGACGTTCCTGCCGGGAGATAAAACAGCTGTTTAGGTTTTCTCATAATTAGTCGAGGCAAGGTGCCCATAAAACCCATTGGATGGTCTGGGCCTGTGGGGTTCTCTGGTGTTGTTCCCCTCTCTGGAGGAATCTTTGGTACTCTTCTTGAATCCCAGCACTTTTGTCGTTGTTTGTCAGGTTGCAAGTGATGCAGAAGACATTTTTGAAATCTGATGTGAGCATCCAGACTGAGTGGCTTGTGTCCGATTTGCATATATATATATATATATATATATATATATATATATCAATTTGAATACAATTCAGATGTACCAAAATCAGATTTGGCCTTGGACCCTCTGCCTGGCTCCACCTACTGGCACACCTTCATGTAACTCCAGGACTCATTACACCTTTTTTTATGAACCCCATTGTATGGTTTAGTATTTGTGAAGGCTTTGTGTTCTGAGTCAGTTTTCCTCTCGCAAAGTCTGACAGCACTCCATCACTGCCTCATTCAGACTGACAGCCCTCCATCACTGCCTCATTCAGACTGACAGCCCTCCATCACTGCCTCATTCAGACTGACAGCCCTCCATCACTGCCTCATTCAGACTGACAGCCCTCCATCACTGACTCATACAGACTGACAGCCCTCCATCACTGACTCTTACAGACTGACAGCCCTCCATCACTGACTCATACAGTCTGACAGCCCTCCATCACTAACTTATACAGTCTGACAGCCCTCCGTCACTGACTCATACAGTCTGACAGCCCTCCATCACTGACTCATACAGTCTGACAGCCCTCCATCACTGACTCATACGGACTGACAGCCCTCCATCACTGACTCATGCGGACTGACAGCCCTCCATCACTGACTCATACAGTCTGACAGCCCTCCATCACTGACTCTTACAGACTGACAGCCCTCCATAACTGACTCATACAGACTGACAGCCCTCCATCACTGACTTATACAGACTGACAGCCCTCCATCACTGACTTATACAGACTGACAGCCCTCCATCACTGTCTCTTACAGACTGACAGCCCTCCATCACTTACTCATATAGAATGACAGCCCTCCATCACTGACTTATACAGACTGACAGCCCTCCATCACTGATTCATACAGACTGACCGCCCTCCATCACTGACTCATACGGACTGACAGCCCTCCATCACTGACTAGTAGAGACTGACAGCCCTCCATCACTGACTCATACAGTCTGACAGCCCTCCATCACTGACTCTTACAGACTGACAGCCCTCCATCACTTACTCATATAGACTGACAGCCCTCCATCACTGACTTATACAGACTGACAGCCCTCTATCACTGATTCATACAGACTGACAGCCCTCCATCACTGACTCATACAGACTGACAGCCCTCCATCACTGACTCATACAGACTGACAGCTCTCCATCACTGACTCATATAGACTGACAGCCCTCCATCACTGACTTATACAGTCTGACAGCCCTCTATCACTGATTCATACAGACTGACAGCCCTCCATCACTGACTCATACAGACTGACAGCCCTCCATCACTGACTCTTACAGACTGACCGCCCTCCATCACTGACCCTTACAGACTGACCGCCCTCCATCACTGACTCATATAGACTGACAGCCCTCCATCACTAACTTATACAGTCTGACAGCCCTCCATCACTAACTTATTCAGACTGACAGCCCTCCATCACTGATTCACATAGACTGACAGCCCTCCATCACTAACTTATACAGACTGACAGCCCTCCATCACTGACTCATATAGACTGACAGCCCTCAATCACTGACTTATACAGTCTGACAGCCCTCTATCACTGATTTATATAGACTGACAGCCCTCCATCACTGACTCATACAGACTGACAGCCCTCCATCACTGACTCATACAGACTGACAGCCCTCCATCACTGACTCATAAAGACTGACAGCCCTCTATCTCTAACTCATACAGACTGACAGCCCTTCATCACTGATTAATATAGACTGACAGCCCTCCATCACTGATTCATACAGACTGACAGCCCTCCATCACTGACTCATACAGACTGACAGCCCTCCATCACTGACTCATAAAAACTGACAGCCTTCTATCTCTGACTCATACAGACTGACAGCCCTTCATCACTGACTTATACAGACTGACAGCCCTCTATCACTGATTCATATAGACTGACAGCCCTCCATCACTGACTCATAAAGACTGACAGCCCTCTATCTCTAACTCATACAGACTGACAGCCCTCCATCACTGACTCATAAAGACTGACAGCCCTCCATCAGTGACTCATACAGACTGACAGCCCTCCATCACTGACTCATATAGACTGACAGCCCTCCATCACTGACTTATACAGTCTGACAGCCCTCTATCACTGATTCATACAGACTGACAGCCCTCATCACTGACTCATACAGACTGGCAGCCCTCCATCACTGACCCTTACAGACTGACCGCCCTCCATCACTGACTCATATAGACTGACAGCCCTTCATCACTGACTTATACAGACTGACAGCCCTCCATCACTGACTTATACAGTCTGACAGCCCTCCATCACTAACTTATTCAGACTGACAGCCCTCCATCACTGACTCATATAGACTGACAGCCCTCAATCACTGACTTATACAGTCTGACAGCCCTCTATCACTGATTTATATAGACTGACAGCCCTCCATCACTGACTCATACAGACTGACAGCCCTCCATCACTGACTCATACAGACTGACAGCCCTCCATCACTGACTCATAAAGACTGACAGCCCTCTATCTCTAACTCATACAGACTGACAGCCCTTCATCACTGACTTATACAGACTGACAGCCCTCTATCACTGATTAATATAGACTGACAGCCCTCCATCACTGATTCATACAGACTGACAGCCCTCCATCACTGACTCATACAGACTGACAGCCCTCCATCACTGACTCATAAAAACTGACAGCCCTCTATCTCTGACTCATACAGACTGACAGCCCTTCATCACTGACTTATACAGACTGACAGCCCTCTATCACTGATTCATATAGACTGACAGCCCTCCATCACTGACTCATAAAGACTGACAGCCCTCTATCTCTAACTCATACAGACTGACAGCCCTCCATCACTGACTCATAAAGACTGACAGCCCTCCATCAGTGACTCATACAGACTGACAGCCCTCCATCACTGACTCATATAGACTGACAGCCCTCCATCACTGACTTATACAGTCTGACAGCCCTCTATCACTGATTCATACAGACTGACAGCCCTCCATCACTGACTCATACAGACTGGCAGCCCTCCATCACTGACCCTTACAGACTGACCGCCCTCCATCACTGACTCATATAGACTGACAGCCCTTCATCACTGACTTATACAGACTGACAGCCCTCCATCACTGACTTATACAGTCTGACAGCCCTCCATCACTAACTTATTCAGACTGACAGCCCTCCATCACTGACTCATATAGACTGACAGCCCTCCATCACTAACTTATACAGACTGACAGCCCTCCATCACTGACTCATATAGACTGACAGCCCTCCATCACTGACTCATACAGTCTGACAGCCCTCTATCACTGATTCATATAGACTGACAGCCCTCCATCACTGACTCATACAGACTGACAGCCCTCCATCACTGACTCATAAAGACTGACAGCCCTCTATCACTGACTCATACAGACTGACAGCCCTTCATCACTGACTTATACAGACTGACAGCCCTCCATCACTGACTCATACAGACTGACAGCCCTCCATCACTGACTCATACAGACTGACAGCCCTCCATCACTGACTCATAAAGACTGACAGCCCTCTATCACTGACTCATACAGACTGACAGCCCTTCATCACTGACTCATACAGACTGACAGCCCTCCATCACTGACTCATAAAGACTGACAGCCCTCTATCACTGACTCATACAGACTGACAGCCCTTCATCACTGACTTATACAGACTGACGGCCCTCTATCACTGACTCATACATACAAAATTTTCCCAAAACAATAGACACATTTTCTTGATTATAGATTATAAAATATAGTGTTTTGGAAATTAGAATTGAAATGGACACAGTAATAGTAATTGTACCACAGCACAAAATCTGAAACGGGTCACCTTCACTGCTCATACACAAGCTTTCTGAAAATAGTCACTGCCACGTCCAGAATCGGTGTTCCATCAGTTCAACTCTGCTTCAACTGCATGCCCACCTTTATGTACCCCTTTACAATGCTGTCCTTTAACTTAAGGAAGCAATATGTAAGATAATGTCATCTGCCAAATTCATACTTCACACAGTTCTCCTTCTTCCTCCCTCTTCAGTCCTCCCCCCCAATAGTTGAGTTCCTCATCAAACTTTTACTTGCCAAGAGTGACTCCAGTGGTGGAAACTGATATTGAACCTGCTATTGTTTTAATTGTATTATTTGTTTTCTTTCTTCTGCTCACGTGAGGTCTAAAGGCAGATGCTATGTCACTCACTATTTACGGATATTAAATAGGGACAGGACGAGATGGCGCCAGCATGCTAACTATAGATAGACTATAGATATCTCTTCAACACATAGATGTCTTTGATTTACATCATCATGTTATTTGTTTACATTGTGTTGATCATTTTAGTTCACTTAAATTTAAACCTTTACAAATTTATTACATTATCTTGCATCCTCCTGTAAAGTAACACAGTTATTAATGAGGCATGGCTATTGATTTTTTTCTTTTGACTGTATTCAAGCGTGTGTTTTCACTACAAAGCCCGTAGCCTTGTATGTCAGCAAAAAAGATGCCTTAAAATATTCCCACTAAACATATGTCGCAGGACTAGAACATTGAAAAGCCACTTAGTCTATCAGTGTTATGAATTGAAAGGCTACTGTCATGAAAAAGAAAAGCATTGGCAGTCGTTCCAAAGGAAGCGTTTGGCTTGAGATAGGATTTATCCCCAGGAGAGTAGAAACATTGCTTTGTTCAAATAAATGAGATTGCTCCTTTTCCTGTTGTGTATTATTGATTGCATTCTGTCGATGCTTTTAGCGGCAGGCTAACAAAAAAAAACTGTGTGCACTTTCTGAGTTATCTACAGTGATGTCAAAAGACATCATGGACACAACAAGAAAAGTACTACTTATAATAACATAAAAACACATGCCATCTCATTCCACAGCAGGAGGCATGCTTTTTAAATGTTAATGGGATTCTGTGGGCATCTTCTTTTTTTGGCCCATGAAAAAATAGGCATGCAGCTGTCTTTATTTTTAATAACATTTAAAAAGGTATTTTGGGCTGAAAACGGTGGAAGACAGGTTATTAGTGTGTTACTCAGCCTTCAGCAATCAAGAGTCAGGACACTGGAGAGCTTCAGCATTGACTGGAGTTTATTGACACACACACAGAAATGTATGGGTACAGTTCCATCGATCACAATCAGTCAGTCAGCAGTTGGAAAGCAGACTAGAAGCAGTCACATGCATGCAGAATCATATGCGGGCACAGCTTAGGTCATCGCTCTGTTGCTGGTCTAGTCTCGTGAAGTCCAGTTTTAAAGGTCAGAAGGGGGGCAAAAGGGCAGAGGTTGAATGTGAAGAAAGAAGTGGAGGTTAAGGACGTGGTAAGGGGGATGAAGATGAGAACATGAATGGAAATGTAGGGTAGATAAGAGGGTGCGATTCGGATCATCTTAATGGCAGGAGAAAAAGGGTTTCATTACAAACAAAGGACTGGGGTGTGGTCAACTCTGCAGAGAGGGTGTCTGAAAAGACCCTTTGCTAGGGTTCTACAATAAACCATACAGTGCACTATTTTGAGGACCCATCATTTTTTAGTGGCATCTAAAAAAACATGGTGTAGATGATCCAGTGCACTCAAACAGTCCCACAATGCAGAGCAATAAGCAGTGTACAGACAATGTGCCATAACAGACATCCATATTGCACTGGTTTGAAGATTCACACACAACTTCTCTAAGTGGGTTTAGCGAGACCAGCTACAATGGCAGAATCTCCACAGACCTCTCTTAAGACCTGTTACAGCAACTGTATTGGTGGCCTGATTATTATAATATAATATAATATAATATAATATAATATAATATAATATAATATAATATAATATAATATAATATAATACATATGCTGTCATGCAGTAATGATCAAACTTCAATGATGTGGTGTCAGATATTATCATGAACTCTGTTGTCTATAATAATGTTCTATATAGTGATCATTTCAAATGTAGGTATGTTGTGTATGGCACCATTTGGGACACAGCAACAGTCTTGCTTACCGTAGTGACGTTCCTCTTGCGTGTGATTAGCAGAGAACAGGGCTAATTGTGACTGTGCTCCAGGTCAGAAGGGGGAGCTGTGACATAAAAACTTACCTTAAGTTTCTTAAAAGCTCTAAATATGTCTGTTATAAAATGTAAAGCTAAATTAAAATGTAATACATAATAATAGTAGTAATAATAATAGTAGTAACTATTGTCCCGAGTAAATGTATTATAGAAATGTTTCTGTAAGCCCTTCAGTCCATTCTGCTGGGAGATCACAGTCCCCGGAATTCTATGTAGCTCCGGACACACACACACCCATCTCCCAAGCACATCACCAGGGCAACAAATCAACAACACCTGACAATCATCAGTGCTAGCAGCAGCTTGTTAGCACTTCCTATTTAGCCTAGCCACGCACACTTCTCACTGCGTGACATTGCTTCTACTCAGAAACTGTGTGGTTCTGCACTTACCTATCCGTGGTCGCTGGGCCGTCGCTTATAGGGTCTCTTCACAGGTCTAACCAGACTTGGCTTCTCCACAGCAGGTTTCTGTCTTCATCCCTGGAGCCCAAATGCATCTACAGACACCCTAACCTGCCTGGCACTCCCCTCCACTCGGCTAAAACCTTCCCTGTGGCATCCCCGTGGAGTGAGGTTGGTTGACCTACGGACTTCCGGACTCATAGCGAGTTCATTTTCTGGCTGTGCCGGTCCAAGTAATGACTGTTCTTTAGTTATCGCTTAAGCACTGGAATACCACCCTCAGCGAGGATGCCCCTGGTTCGAGGCTGCCACCGGACGAGCTCCAGATCTCAGCGAGGATTTACTAACCAATGTTCGAACTGTCCACACAGGGCTGGTTCCTCTCTCTCCTGCCAACAGGACTTGAGGTACTGCTCTGGTTCCCCGTGCACAGCCTGGAGTCTTAGTGGTCATCCTGAGGGACTACGAGCATCACATCTGCGATTCATCTCTCCTTCAAACCTGCCCATCGGACCGCGTCTCTGCTGGCCTCGGGTCCACTGCTCCTTCCCTTCTGAAGTCCTCGCGCTAGCGAGCCTCTGAACTGCCTTTTTGTTGAACTTTATTGACTGCTCTGAATAAATCAACCTTGCGTATGGATTGTGTAACATCTCTCGACTCCGAATCATTACAGTTTCAAAGAGATTCAAAATTTAATCATTTTGGTTACTCCAAACAGCAATCAGTGATATTTTGCTCTATGATTTGAAGGCCATAGATAACAACTGCTAGCTGGCTAATGCAAAGTCAATCAAATTGTGTCCTGATGTGGATGGAGTTGGTTGGAATATTGATTTTGTTAGCCAGTACACGTGTCAGTCAGCCTGCAGCATATATTATTTCATCTATTACTGTGGGGTTGACATGTATTATTGAAACAGGCAGCAAAGGAGATCCAGTGCTGCACTAGTGTTTAAAAGCTACACAACTTAATTTAATGATTACATGCACAAATCAACTCACAGCTCAGCACAAGAAACCCCAATCAGTACATCCTAAAAATGACACAGAACACAGTTATTATTTTAATCCTAATTGTTGTTTGACATCTACATAAATGTGTGACATTGTTCAGAATTCAAAAAAATAATTTGGTCCTAGAATGAAACAAGCTGTCCCTTTTTGCTGAGCTCATAAATAGTTTGCTGAGCTCTGCTCTGATTGGCTGGTTTACAGTGAGACACTGTGATGATCACACAGAAGCAATATACAGGAAGGTTAAAATCACCTCCCTGTATATAAGCTTGGTCATCACTTTTCCCACTATTTTCGTAGAACCAAACTGTTTATGGTTGATGTTTATCTGTAAATGAGACTGGAGTTACTTCCTATTCACCAGCTTCTTAACCAAATGTTCTCTTCTACCTTAAATGCTAGAGTAAATACAGTTTATTTAAGACTAGCCAGTAGCTTAGTTATTACATTATGAATTTTTTATGTTTCATTTTCTTTCTTGTAAATATTTTCTCAGCACACAGCCCAACAGCACTCTTAAACCTTATTCTTATTTCTTACTTCTAGCTTGCTATAACCATCTGAGTGCTTTACACTCAAGAAAAACAGCCTCAGTGTATTTGTTTCTTTTAACTGGTTTATTTTAATGCTTTGTTTCTTATTTCTTTATTTGTGTAAAGCACTTTGAGTTGCCACTGTGTATGAAAGGTGCTATACAAATAAACTTGCCTTGCTTAACATTACCTATACTACATACATGCTTTTGAACGTTAACACAAAGTAAATTAAAGCTGTTACTCACTATAAAACTTTCAGTTTAAGATGATCTACTTCAGCCGGCTAACAGTGATAATCTTACACAGCATGGCTGCTACTTACAGGTTACTGTTGGGGTTGTGATGCTAATGATGGTGCAACTGCTCGTCTCTTCAGTGTCAAACGTTGAGTGAAGCTGCTGAAATGTGTACATCAAACTAACAGCTTTCAATGAAAGTGGTCTGGGTTCTTGTTAAAGATGTGGGAGCTGAAGTTGTGCTTCCAGCTTGTTTGGCATATATATTTTCTGTTCCGCCATAAATGGTGGTGCAGTCTGGGGCCTGTACAAGATAGCATTTCAAGTGGAGCAGAAGATTTGATGAAGCCGCCGGTGAATAGGAAGCAAATTCAGCCTGCTTTAAAGATGAACAATAGACAATGTGTGCATGTAACTGCAGAGTGTGACAAATAGGTGAGCTGCAAAGGTGATAAATCATTAAAGCCTACACTGATATTCACTAACAGCCTACACTGAAATTCAGTAACGGTGGAGAGCACTACACTGAGCACTTCTGAGGAATTTGCGTGCGAACAGACAGAGATTTTGTCCCTCTAATGGATTCTGATGAGGATTTTCACTGCTGCTGATTGGAGAGGGGTCTCTAGTCTGTGGCCATCACGCAATAATGCAGCAATGTATTTCCAGAGCCTCCACATTTCCATTGGTTTGTGACGAAAGCTGCATTAAGGGCCATAAAAGGAATACACAGGCATGAGCTCCAAACCTCAGACGTCTTGTTAAGAAGTATATATAAAAGTTCAAAGTCTTGTGGAAAGATGAGACCGAGATTATCCTCAACTAGATTGATACATTAAATAGAGAACTGTACAAAAGCTACTCTTTGTGTGCTCGGATTCAATCCACCAAGTGACTCCAACATTTTGGCTAGTGCTTCAAATTGCAGTGAGGCAACTTCCTGAAACCTGCTATTAAAATTGCTGGGAGCCAAAGTTTTCTACACACTTCTATAACCTAAGTGTACCATGGAACCAATCTAATTAGTCTTGTGTGAGTATGTTATAAGCCGGGAGTGTGTAAAGTGAGTGTTTAGGCTCAAAAAGTGCAATTGACTGGTCTGAACCCCAAGTCCGAGCATTTCGGTATCTGAACATTAGAAGACTGTAGACAGAAGACGAGGAAAGTAAGACCTGGTACAGCTTCTTTAGAGAAGATATCCAATGTGTAGTGCTCACAGATTCTAGGCAACATATGCAACCAAATTTAACTCAAGGACACATACAATTTTCTAATTAATATAAAATAGCGGGTTGTATACAGTATACAGTATAAGTTTGTAGAACATTCCCTTACAACATTCTATATTTCTGCATAAATGTGACCTAAAACATAATTATTGTCAAACAAATCCTAAAAATAAATAAAGAGAATCGAATTAAGCACATAAGAGAGCAATGCTATACTTTATTTATTGAAGAAAATGAGATATTACGTTTCTGAAAGGGCCAAAAGTATGTAAACTTCTGCTTTCTGTATTTCAGTGACCTCCTTGTGCAGCAATAACTGCAGCTACATTTTGTGTTAACATCACTGTACATCAGATTGAAGGGAATTTAGCCCATATCACTGTACAGAGCAGCTTTAACTGTGGGTTGTTAGTGGGTTTCTTCAGATGAACTACTTTGCTTTAGGTTCTATAGGACAACATTTCTGTAGGACTAAGGTCACTGGCTATGTAAGGACTTTGACTTTGTCATTGCAAAACAAACTAATTAACTTTTAATTTAACTTTATTCTTCTTTTTCTATTCATAGGTAGAACACCTTGTGTCCTTAGGCTCAGTATATTGTTGCATGACCCACATACTCTTGAGATTCAGCTCACGACCGGATGTCCTGATATTTGCTTTTAGCAAAACATGCCCCTGACCAAGATACTACTACCACCATGTTCACAGAGAGAATGTTTCTTTTGCTAGAATACAGTTTTTTCTTTTTTCCAATTCTATTAAGGTTTTAACCATTCACCAAAATTTTTTGCAATAGCCTTTTGGCTTGTATACATGATTTTTAGCAAGCTGAAGACAAGCAATGGTCATCTTTGGAGAAGATCTTTTGCTCCATGCTCACCATTGTGGTTCAGTGTTCTCCTACTAGAGGACTTATGATTTTTAGTTGCTTAGAAGTTATCCTGGGTTTCTTTTATCACATTGCAGACTATTGTATGCTTTGTTCTTGGAGTGATCTTTGTTGGTCAACCACTCCTGGGGAGGGTTATAATAAGTTCCCTCCATTTGTACACAGTCTGTCTAACTGTGGATTGGAGGATTCCAAACGTATCGTCGATGGTTTTGTAATCCTTTTCAACCTGAGGACCATCAACTCTTTTTCTGAGCCCCTTAGAAATCTATTTTGTTTGTGTCATGATACACGTCCATGAATGTTTTATAAGGATCTGACTTTGATGGACCTCTCTTTCTGGCCACCTGATTGTCATCTCATTAATTAAAAACACTTGACTCTAATTTCTTTCTAATTTGTCTCATTTGTTTAATTGGATTCTCTGTATCTACTTTTAGGACTTGTGTGAAAATCTTATTGTGTATTAGATCATATTGATTCAGAAATATAGAAAACTCGTAAGGGTTTACAAACTTTCAACACCAGTGTAAATACAATGCATAAAAACACCTGTAATTACTATAAGGTTCACCCTAGTGGTTCTAAAACTGGACCTCAGGGTACAACCCACATCCCAACACAGTGAAATTGTGGGCCATCTGTGGAGCCCTGAAGATCGCCTTGAGAACTACTGGTTTACCCAATATAAATGTAAATCGTCTGGGACTGCAGAAGTTAAATCTAGCATTCAGCACTTAACTTCCAGTCTTGCAAGCCAGAGTGGCTACAAGAGAGCAAAGCTCGCCCCTCAAAAAGAGTAGCACTTAAAACTACTGCTGAGAGTTCAAGTATAGTGGCTATGTTTAAAGAGTGTACAGTATGGCGGCTGCCTAAACCCCTTGAGAAGAAGATAATTAGAGATTTTCAGAGGCAATTTACTTTCCCTCCCATTAGTCATTTGGCCTTCCTCCTTGATGCCTTATGAAAACCAGAACCATCTAATGTTTATTATTTCTTCCATGCAGTACGTCAGTGTGTGCAGGTGTTGCTTTGATGACTATTTAACTGCGGAGTTATGAGGAAACGTTGCTGTTACAGTAAAGCACCCTGTATTGTCCCTGTTGAAATAACTTAAATGGAACTTTTTATAACTTCCTGAAATGATTTGTCAAAGCTGTCAAAAGTTTTGCAGGCAGCTTGAAGCCACCTGGGGTTTTCATTGCTCATAGACTCTTCCTCTTATTTGATATCTTAAAAAGATATAGATTAGTAGTAACTTTCACTACAAGCCATGTGTCAAGGCCAAGTGCTGCTTAAAGTCACAGAGTCTTGTAGCTGCTGTACATGTCAGTACTCTCTGCACATGTATAGTTGTCACCAAATGTCAGACTTTTGGAGATTTCGTAGTCAGGTGACAATTAGTCTAAATAAAAGCATCACCAAATCAGAGGCATTTGTTGTTTGGGTGGCCATAGACAAATTTATCAAGAGGGCTATATGTATTAACAATGCAGGCTTGGTATTTAGTGTAAACATGATATTGGAGAATGTTTTGACTGATGGGCTGGTAAATTTCCCAACCCGGGACCGTATTTGGCTTTGCCAGCCATTTAAGTGCAAACCTCCTTGGGGTAACGACATGTTTTATTTTTTTCTCCAGACCGCTCCTCTCTGTTATTATGCCCACCTGGGTGTAGCGCCTTGCTATCTCAAGATATCAAGAAGCATAAAATAACTTTTCAGCTGAGTCTTTGTGCAGTATACACGCAAGAGCAATGTTTTAGACACAGTTCGACTGAACAAGACATAGTCTCAACATAAAATAATTAAGCTGGACCACAGAGTACAATATAATCTACAATACAAAACACAACAGTGCTCAACTAGGCTCAAAGCTCAACAGTAACAATGCAGTTTAGAAAATAGTCGGGATAGATTGTATGAGAGATAATACAATATAGAAGAATGAGGGTTGTTCATTATGTGCAGTCCTGTATGACTAATTGTGCAGTTCATATGTAATCTGTAATTGCAGCAGAGCGGAGTACAAGCCATAATTAAACCATTACAGACAGTTATCTATTGTTTAACCGCTATGTTATGTCTTTAGTGTACTGTTTATCTTTCCTAGTTTCCTTTATCCAAAGCACTGTTGGGTATGGATTAGTTTACTACAGGAGGTTTTGTAATGTCATTTGTGAAATTTGACTAGGAAGTGGATGACTTTCACAAATTCCCATATAATTCCCACATTGACGGTAGGAACTACAGACACTGCAGACTCATACTGGATTAAAATCACTCTACAGCTATTACTGTCAGACTGTATTAACTACAGACACTGCAGATTTATATTGGATTAAAATCACTCTACAGCTATTACTGTCAGACTGTAATAACTACAGACACTGTAGATTCATACTGGATTACAATCACTCCTCAATTATTACTCTCAGACTGTAGTAACTACAGACACTGTAGATTCATACTGGATTACAATCACTCCTCAATTATTACTCTCAGACTGTAGTAACTACAGACACTGTAGATTCATACTGGATTACAATCACTCCTCAATTATTACTCTCAGACTGTAGTAACTACAGACACTGTAGATTCATACTGGATTACAATCACTCCTCAATTATTACTCTCAGACTGTAGTAACTACAGACTGTAGATTCATACTGGATTACAATCACTCCTCAATTATTACTCTCAGACTGTAGTAACTACAAACATTACAGATTCATACTGGATTAAAATCACTCCACAATGATTACTATCAGACTGTTGTAACTACAGATGCTGCAGATTCACACTGGATCACAATCACTCCACAATTATTACTGTCAGACTGTAGGAATTTACAGTCACTGCAGATTCATACTGGATTACAAGCACTACACAAATATTACTGTTAGATTGTAAAACTACACACACTGCAGATTCATACTGGATCACAATCACTCCGCAGTTATTATTGTCAGACTGTAAAACTACACACACTGCAGATTCATACTGGATCACAATCACTTCACAGTTATTATTGTCAGACTGTAAAACTACACACACTGCAGATTCATACTGGATCACAATCACTCCGCAGTTATTATTGTCAGACTGTAAAACTACACACACTGCAGATTCATACTGGATCACAATCACTCCGCAATTATTACCTTCAGACTGTAAAACTACACACACTGCAGATTCATACTGAATCACAATCACTCCACAGTTATTACTGTCAGACTGTAAAACTACAAACATTACAGATTCATACTGAATCACAATCACTCCACAATTATTACTGTCAGACTGTAAAACTACAAACATTACAGATTCATACTGAATCACAATCACTCCACAATTATTACTGTCAGACTGTAGTAACTTACAGTCACAGCAGATTCATACTGGATTACAATCACTCCACAACTATTACTGTTAGACTGTAAAACTACACACACTGCAGATTTTTACTGGATTCAAATTACTCTACAGTTATTACTGTTAGAATATAACATTACACACACAGAGGATTCATACTGGATTACAGTCACAGTGATCACTTTAATAAAACTAATCACTCCATATACAACTTTTCCAGTTTTAAGGTTTCTATTTTAGTAGTTCTTAGTTCTTTGAGTCTCTCCAGTGACTCTTAGTTTGACTTTATTCGCTTGTGTTATGAATATGGATTGTCTACATTGGTTCTATAACGATTTCAGCATTAGGATGACTCAGTAAACAGACTCAACAGAGACATCTTGTTCCTTTGCCCAAGTCGTTGCACTGTCCTTGGGTCTAACATTTTTTTTACTTATATGGATTAAAATATGCTGTATAGTTACAAATAATATAGTGTAGTCCTGTGATCTGTGTTACAACAAGGTCTCTGTGATCTCTGTGTGATGCTGCAGGATCTGGACTGTCTAGTGTCCAGTAGGAGCAGAGGATGTCTGGAAAGATAATACAGTGTGTGTCCAGTGTAACAGCACATTCATGAACTCAGTAAGACGGGTATAAGGAGAGAGATCTAGTGGTATGAGCATGTATCTCTTGTTCTTTTGTTACAATAACTGCTTGTTAATGCTTGTAGCATAGAATATTTACTTGTCGTGAATTCTTTTCAACCCTATTATGTACACAAATCAACCAACACATATAAACCACCTCCTTGTTTCTGTAATATCTGCCCATTCTATCAGCTCCACTTTACACATAGGCACATACTCTCTGTATACTTCGTTATCCTGTTTTTCAGCAGTCAGGACCACCATAGAGCACTGCAGTGACACTGATGTGGTGGTGGTGTGGTAGTGTGCGTTTTGCTGGTGTGAGTGGATCAGACACAGCAGTGCTGCTTGAGTGTTTAAACAGCTCAGTGTTGGACTAAAAACAGTACACTACCAGCAGTGTCCCGTGGGCAGTGTCCCATAGCCAGTGTCCCGTGGGCAGTGTCCCGTGTCCCGTGGGCAGTGTCCCATAGCCAGTGTCCCGTGGACAGGGTCCCGTGGGCAGTGTCCTGTGACCATTAATTAAGGACTAACGGATGACCAACAAACTGTGCAGCAACAGATGAGCTACTCTGACTTCACATATACAATGTAGACAAGGTAGGCATGGCTAATGGAGTGGACAGTGAGTGGACACTGTGTTTAAAAACTCCAGCAGCACTGCTGTATCTGATCCCCTCGCACCAGCACAACACACACATACACACCACCACCACATCAGTGTCACTGCAGTGTTAGACTATGATTGTAGGTGTTTGTAGCCACAATCACAGAACTTTCTACTTTTAGAATTATTAGGCTAGAGATTCCATCTACGTCAATATCATCATCATCATAGTCATCGTCATCATTCCACTTCTAGTTCAAGACTCAGTCGAGGGAGTTTGTTGTTACACTTATTTTGTTGTTGCTCAGAACACAAACAAACAAGAGACGGAGCCATGAAGCAAAAGTAGAATGAAAAATATTGCATGTTTTCTTTCACAGCTGTCCAGGCCTGCATGTGCTGAATACACAAAGAGGCATTTCATATGCAAGCCCCTCTTTATGCTCTAAATCCTTCTTTTCACAGCAGGAAAACAGAACCAGCAACAGCATTAAGGAACAAATACCAGAAGGGGGTTCAATCCCTGACCTCATGTTGATTCAGTTCCATTATTATTCTTTAGCAAGTCATTCAGTACATCATAAAATCTCAAATATCACTATGATCCGATTTGGTTTGTTTATTTAGCCATAATTATTTCTCTTCTGATTTTTCACATTTGAAACAAGCTCCTAAATTTTATTTTGGACATAAAAAGCGAGAGCATATAACACTGTGCAATAGTCAGAGACTGCTCTTTATTTATTTCAATGCATTTGTTTATTTCATCAGATATAAGGAATGGGACAATCAAAGACCTGATAGGCCACCAAAACTGTCCCCACCACTTAAAGCCTTTATCTGTGAGAGGGAGGAGAACATCAAGCTCCACTATTGCTTCAGATCTGAAACATCCAAAGGTGCTTCTGCCCATCCTTCCACTGTAAGAAAAAACCTTAGCACTGTGGGTCTGAAAGGATGTGTAGCTGTTCCTCTTTACTCAGACAAGGAGATACACACATCAAACAAAGGAGCTGTTCAATAAACTGACCATGGACCGACCACCCCATGGCCCAGAGTTTCAACATCACCAGACGTGTTTGGGATTATTTGGATGGTTAGAAGCAGAAAATGCTAAACCAACTTCTAAGACTGGACTTTGGAGATGTGGAAAACCTGCAGATTTCATTGGGAAGGAAAGGCTTTGGACCTCTTTTGGACATCAAGTCTCCAGAGTAAGAATATAAGCTCAAATAAAGTTAAAGGATTGGCATTCAAAATATAAAACAATACATGCTAATTTAATATTATAAAAATTCATATGAAAACATTACTATACTTTCTAAATAACTTTCTCTCAAAGCTACACCAAAGTGTGAGTATTTGGAGACCTCTCTGGTGGCAGTGTGTAACTGCAAGTAACAGGCAAATGAACATTTTGTGGCTTGTGCTTCAGCTTGTGAATGTATCTATTCAAAGAGAACTTGGTCAACACTTGCTGAAAGCGTCTCCTGAGGATGTGAGTGAATCATCTACCAATGTCTTTATGCGCTGCCTGGCCAACAAGGAGTCACAGTTTGGATTTAAGTATCCTGTGGTTTTGGAAAAGATGTTACTGTAACTTCAGAAGGATCGAATTATTGTCCTGCATCAAGCAAAGAAAAAATCTATGAAGAAGCTGAAATTAAAACTGTCCAGCACATTAATAAGAGAGGAGAACAGTCAACCTCATGGACAACGCTTTTGTAAGTCAAATAGTAATAAATGGACAGTAGAGCTGACAGCTGTTAGTGAAAGCAAGAGCACTGGGGCTAAACAGCTATGTGGAAATGAGGAAGCCACTTGCTAAAGAGGCTAATTGATGAAAAAAAAACCTTTAATTTGCTTGAGAGCATTAAGATTGAACTCTAGAGAAATGGTTATGTGGTCTGATGACTCTACTATTGTACCCAACATGCATTGTGAGCACTATACAAGCCTCTGGAGGCAGAGTTATGATCTGGGGTTTCTTTAGCAGGTCAGGTTTAGGCTCCATAACATTATGTTAAATCAGCTGACCACCTGAGTGTACCAAATGACCAGATTATCCCATTAGTGGATTAGCTCTTCCCTGATGGCACGGCCATGTTCCAGGACGACAATGTCAAGATTCATAGGGCTCAGACTGTAAAAGAGTGTTTCAGGGAGCACATGGTGAATCATTTTCACACATAATCTCTCCACAGAGTCCTGACCTTCATCCCATTGAAGATCTCTGGGATGTGTTATATGGAGTGCTCTGACTCTCCCGTCGTTAATGCAAGCTTTCAGCCAAAAACGAGCGCAACTCTGGACAGAAACTCAGCGTAAGGTTGTCGAAACCTGGCGAATGCATGTGGGCTTCAGACTGGGTTCTTTATTGAATGTTGCAATAATTTATTAGCATCGATTCCAAAATTGGTGCAGTTGAATCTCCACTCTCAGAGAAATGGATCAGTATTTTTTATGCTTTTACACTTCTTTCTTTTCTTTTTTTTATCACCGCCACATCTCTGCAGGTGTCCTTCATGCCTGTAGTGAGTTATGCCACCATGGTGCTGACTAATAGGGCTTGGGGACCTCTAATTCCAACACTGCATTATTAATAATAAAGAATTCCTCCACTGGCAACACTGTGCTTTACTCACATCCGCCTACATCCACCAGCACACACACACACACACAGAGATGTGTGCAAACGTGAGCACACACAAACTCTAGTGCGTAGAGGTACGCCCACACACGCCTCTCTAGAGGGACATCAATCCTTTTCAAGGCTCTAGACAGTGATAAAATGATAAAACCTGGCCCGAGAGTGTGACAGAGAGAGAGGGAGAGAGAGTGTGGTGCATAGAAGAAGAAAAGCTCTGTTCTTCAAAATGTCAAAGCTCGGTTCCCCAGTGGGGATGCAGACCTTTACTGTATTGTTGGTGTGTGGAAGATGCGGAGATGACAGTACTGACGGTACATTCTAAAATAGACATGCAATGCATTATGCATGACCTTGTCTCTACCACTAATCCAGTAGAACACGTCCTGTACAAAACCATTGGTGCTGTCAGAAATCAATCATTGATTAAAATGTAGTGTCTTAATGAATTAGATACCTTTAAATATGGTTCTTTTTCACTATGTGATGTATCTTTACATGCTTAATTCGGTCATTAAGAGTAATTCAGAGGTGCCTGATGTGAAATAGTCCACTGTTAGCCAATGTGGATCTTGGATTTCTCCAACAATGGAAGTGATGGGAACCAGGGCTTGTGAGGCCTACAATACAACACATAGGTATATTATTTGCCGCTTCCCAAAAAAAAGATGCATCTCCATTTTTCTTTGGGGTTTTTTTGTTGATTTTTATTTATCTATATCATTTGAACACAGCAGCTGCTCTTCATATTCTGTGAAAGTTCCAAGATGAATGAACCAATAGAAATGCTCCAATATCAATTAGAATAACACCTCTTTACTTTCAAGTTTCTATTCTAATTTACTTGTCTAGCACTTTAGAACAGGGTTGTAAACAGTTTTTAAGACCGAGGTGACAATGGCAAAAACTCCCTCAAGACTGGAGGAAGAAACCTTGGGAGGAACCAAGACTCGCAAGGGGAGACCCGTCCTCCTCTGGTCAAACAGTATTTACAGTTAATAAGTCAGGTTTGGAATAAAAGCTGAGAGAATCTCTGTTTGGAGTCTTGTTGGTAAAAGCTTTAGAAACAGTCTCGATCACTGAGACTATCTAATAAGTGAGAATGAACTGAAACAGTCCCATCATATCTCAATGCTGATACATCTGGATGACAGAGTGGTGTAGTTGAGGGTGTAGCAGATGCCAAGAATGTAGAGAAGAACTGGTTGGCGCCAGGTGGCCCTGATGGTCAGTCTTCTAACAGTCATTACCTCAGGAAGAGTAAAGAGACAAAGTTAGTTGTGCTTGTTGCAGTATTGTCTTAGTATTACTGTCAAACAATGACTGAGCAACACGCATCACATGTGTAGCTATCCATACATCCACCTACCCATATACACTACCGCTCAAAAGTTTGGGATCACAGTGAAATGTTCTAGTTTTTAATAGAGTATCTTCCTTCCTTAACACAACAATGGACTGACGGGTCTCTAAAGAAAGTTGTTTCTTTCTGATCATTTTGAGTCGGTCAGCAAGCCATCAACTGCTGATGCTTCAGATACTAAACTAACCTAGAATGTTGTTCTCCCTTTTATACTCACTTATTAGTAGAATGTTTTTCAGCTGTGCATCACAATTGAGCAAGAGTGTCCTAACAACCAATTAGTCCAATAACATCCTTAACTTGGATTGGTGGCCGTACCAGGAGATTTAGACAGAGGACTGAGAATTACTGATAATAGGACTATATGCAAAATAAGACTCTATACAAAAATAGACTTTAATACAAACATTTTTATTCTTTAAAAATCATCTGATACACTTACATTAATTGTGAAATGGACAATATTGTTAGTGAATTGCATGAAAATTGCATGAAATGAAATTCTAAAGTGATCCTAAACTTTTGAGAGGTAGTGTATATATCCATTATCTTCTGCTTTATCCTGCTAGTCTGGGTCATGGGGGAGCTGGAGCCAATCCCAGTGTCATCAGGTGCCAGTCCGTCCTATGGCCAACACACACTCACACCTTTGAGCAGTTTAGAGTGAGCGATCAACCTAACATGCATGTGTTTGGACTGTGAGAGTAAACCAGAGTACCCAGAGGAAACCCACTCAAGCACTGGGAGAACATGCCCACTCCACACAGAACAGCCCAGGGTGCCTTGCTGTGAGGCGACAGTGCTAACCACTACACGTGTAACTATTTCATGTATTACATTTCGGTGAGGGAGCTTGTAAACATTTGGGGCGTCTGGTTCCCATAGCCACCCTTCGGTATAGTTACTCTAGAAAGACACATCTCAGATCCAGCCACTCTGAATGACTTCAGTTCTTAACCATATAATCACATAGAAATCCATTATTGTCCTGTTCTGTCCTTTTGTAATGTGTTTAGAAGCTTTGGTTACACAGAAAAACATATTATAATAATCAGCGGCTTTCTTGATAACTAATATAATCAGTAGTGACAGCCCCGCAAAGCATTACATGCAGGAGCAGCACTCGGTTTAACAGATGGATTAGAAAATAAACAGGTGTTTTACTGGGACAGTGTTTAATATTAGCCCTTAGTATCAAATAACACAGGTAAGGAACACAATGTATCAATATAAATAAGCTTTGCTGGAGCTATAATTGCACAGCTGTGCTGGATATATGAGCACCGTCTGCAGTAAATGCTCCAGGGCCGCGAATGGATTTTTCATAGTGTCTAGTAAAAGAATGAACCTGCTGTAGGTCTGAGCGAATTTAACTATGTGCATTGAGGCAGGAGATACGGCTGAATAACAGTCAATTTTACATCCTCCCTCAGTCTGATCCTCCTCCTAATCTCAAATTCCTCTATCTGGCAGTAATTCAGTGTAATCATAGCACAGAGAGCTGCATCGGCCCCTCATCGATCAGAGGGGAAAGAGAACGAATGAAGAGAAGGGGGCTAATCAGATAACATAAGCACTAAATGGTGTTGCCATTCTTTCCTTGCCATTCCTGAGTGAAAGAAGGGAGAAGAAGAGAGAGAACTATTGATCTCACCTCAGGCCAGACATGTGCTGCACCTGAGCTCAGTTCAAGCTCTTGAGGTTGTTCGGAGTTGCTTCACCTATAGAAGCTGTGAGTAAACAGTGGGAGGAGTACGCCATCTGGTGGCCAGTACAGGAGCTGCAAACAGAAGAGTGCAAGTATTCAGCTGCACAGTGTCCAGTTGATGAGCTCGTTATGGAAGCAACTTTTTTTCTTGGACATCTCCAAGTAAGCATTATATTGGCTCAGTATCTTAAAATAATGACTTGTGTTCTCAAATGTTTGATTTAGTACATTGGAAATGTTGATCTAGTGTTCAAGAATGACTAATTTCTGGAACTCTCTGACTTAATGAAATACTGACTTTTCAAGCATTTCAGAATAAACACCTCAAAATATTACTTTTCTCTAAAATGTGTTTTATTATATTGAAATATATTGAAAAACTAATTAATTAATATTTTCTTTAAAAAGTCTTAAAAATGGGTTTAGTCTCAAAATAAACATATTCTAGTATCTTTAGTATCTTGAAAATAATGATTTCTTTTCTTAAAGGTTTGACTTAATATCTTAAAAAAAAAAAAAGCTAATTGTCTTGAAATATTGGCCTACTTTCATAAATAAACACCAGTTCTCTCAAATCATTGATGCAGTATTTTTAAACAATAACTTGGTTTTTTTTTTGTAAAATGTGAGTTAGTATCTTGAAATACACAATAATAAGATCTTTTTTAAATATTGACTTAAAATTTCAATAATTACATATATTCTTGAATTTGTGACTCACAGTTAAAAACAAATATTGAATTCATATTTTGAAAAGCTTATAAAATGATTCAGTTTCTCAAAATAAACACAATCTTTCTAAAAACAGATTATTTTTTAAATGATTGGCTCATTTGGCTCAGAATATTGATGCTGTTTTTATTTTTTAATAAAAAATGGTTTGGTTTTAAATAATGACTTAGTATCTCAAAATAATGATATTCGGGTAAATTGTGTAAATATAAGTGTAAGTCTCAAAATGTACACTTTTTTGTCAAACTATTGATCTTGTATCTTAAAATAACCACTTACTCTTACTTATATTACATTATATTACAATTATGAATTTATTTCTATTAAGATTTTTGGCTAATATCATAAATGACTTGCCTTCCAAAATGCTATGTGTGCACGTGTAACAACTTTGGACTTTACTGGCTTTGTTTGAAAGAGCAGCTGGTGGATAATGAAAAAAACAAGGTCAGTAAAAGGTCAGAAAGAGAGACGGAGGTGACTTTTTTCTGCATTACCCAGCAAGAATTGCCTTCCACAGATAACAGCATCAGTCATAGATAGAAGCAGAATTCACTGAGAAGCAGCTTTTAAGTCCTACTCCACTCTGTATGTGGGGCTGCAGTCGGTGATCAACACAGATGGAGCTGCCTGAAGGCCTGTGGACTGTTTCACTGCTCAAATTCACCAGGATTTCACAGCTCCAGAGATCCATATCTGAGCTTTCTTTTCAAACCAGCGTCTAATGGTCTTCACAGTCGTTTTCACTGCTCTGACGTTTGGCTGACTGTTGTGTTTGGAAAACCTTCAGTGTGTGACTTTATGCTTTTGTTTTTCTTCTCAAAGGATTTACCCCTTTATGTGTTTTCAAAGAGAAAAAAGGACATAATCCGTCTCTCGGGATTTTTCTGCCCAGACAAATAAATCATCCCTTGAACATCAAAAGGATTGGACGCGTTTGAATTGGTGTCTACGAACAAATAATTTAGCAGGAAGAAAACATCAAAACCTGCTTTCATACTGAATTATTCAGGATAAAAACCTATTATCAGCAGACGAGCTCATAGAATTCTCTGTTTTGACTTAATATTGCATGCAGTAATTGAATAAAGTGAGATTTTGGCTTGAAACTCTCGTTACATGGTGATGCATTCATGGTCAGAAAAGAGCTTCAGTGTACTACAAACCCACAAACCTGAACTACACCGAACCTGAACTACACAGAGCTTAAATAACAGAACCTTACCTGTGATTCACTGGTCAGGCCCACAGGTCAGTAATAAACATTGCTGTTGTGTTTTAGTAAGTCTTCTCGTACTTCCACTCACTGGCCACTTTATTAGAAACACCCACCCTGTACTTCCACTCACTGGCCACTTTATTAGAAACACCCACCCTGTACTTCCACTCACTGGCCACTTCATTAGAAACACTGACTTTCTGCTTCCACTCACTGGCCACTTTATTAGAAACACCCACCCTGTACTTCCACTCACTGGCCACTTTATTAGAAACACCCACCCTGTACTTCCACTCACTGGCCACTTCATTAGAAACACTGACTTTTTGCTTCCACTCACTGGCCACTTTATTAGAAACACCCACCCTGTACTTCCACTCACTGGTCACTTTATTAGAAACACCCACCCTGTACTTCCACTCAGTGGCCACTTTATTAGAAACACCCACCCTGTACTTCCACTCACTGGTCACTTGATTAGAAACACTGACCTTGTGCTTCCACTCACTGGCCACTTTATTAGAAACACCCACCCTGTACTTCCACTCACTGGTCACTTGATTAGAAACACCCACTCTGTACTTCCACTCACTGGCCACTTTATTAGAAACACCCACCCTGTACTTCCACTCACTGGTCACTTGATTAGAAACACTGACCTTGTGCTTCCACTCACTGGCCACTTTATTAGAAACACCCACCTTATACTTCCACTCACTGGCCACTTGATTAGAAACACCCACCCTGTACTTCCACTCACTGATCACTTGATTAGAAACACTGACCTTGTGCTTCCACTCACTGGCCACTTTATTAGAAACACCCACCTTATACTTCCACTCACTGGCCACTTTATTAGAAACACTCACCTTGTATTTTCTCTCACTGGCAACTAAGGTCAATCGCTAGGTAGAGATTGGTTTTAGGGACGACAGAAATGAAAAAAAAAGCTTGTTATCTGATTCTGTCTGTTTCCCACTGCACAGACATTATAACAGGGTTTGGCAACCTAGCCCACTGCTACATATACATATATATATTTCAGTGTCACTGCAGTGCTGAGAATGATCCACCATCCTCATAATACCTGCTCTGTGAGGGTCGTGTGGGGGTCCTGACCTTTAGAGAACAGGGTGGAATGTGGCTAACAACAAAGTTTGCAGAGAAACAGATCGTGATTGGTTGGGATGCTCACAGCGAACAGAAGCTAAAAAAATGTGATTGCTTATAAAGCTTGTTTGCATGATCATAACAATAAACAACCTCTCGTATTTTAAACTAATATTCTACACAGATGCATCTCACAGCACTGTTTAAACAGCCCTAACTAGCCAGGCAGTATGAGCTCAGACGGAGATCTACGATGCAGCTCACCGCCTCTCGCTGGGATTGGCTCATTTCTGCAGGTTCAACATATTCGATTCAGAGGCCTAATCCCCATCATCTTTGGTAGGCTGGCTCTTATTTCATTTCACGCAGACACACCTGATCCTCGCTGCGTGACCACAGGCTGTGCGGATGGAGTTAGTATGCGACCAACCTCTTACAAAACAAATCAAATTACAGCGAGCGCTGACGGAGAGATGAAACTGCTGGAGTAAATTGGATTGCCCCTAAAGCCTGCAAAGGCAGGAGAGAGTGCAGTGAAAGTAAGGCCTGCTTCTAGCTTACCTCCCACGGCTAATAGCAGCAGACAGCTACAACACAGGAATAATTGCTGAATGATAATCGATTTATGGCAGGTGCTGGTAATTCCAGGCACAGCATCATTACTGCTGCTTCTACTCTGTTATAGCACACCTGACTCATCAAGGGCTCCTGAATGTGGTTTAATCAGTTGAATCGGAGAAGGAAAACACTTCACTGTGTGGGAATTGTTTGGCACTCTACTATCCAGTAGCCACTATTTAGGCCATTCAAACAAGATAGCTTAAATATACACATACATAGGAGTAAGAAAAGAGCCACACTATCTTGTAATCACTACACAGAAAGTCTTTGGTTAAATGCTGTGTATATGTATGTATCTATATGTGTATACTAAACCTAACCTGAGCTCTGCTAAAGCATGAGTAGACCGATAAATCAGTGTGATGCTTAGTTATTAATTTCAGTGTTACTGAACTCTGTTAAATCCTGAGTAGACTAGTAAATCAGTGTGATGCTCAATTATTAATCTTATGTGTTACTAAACTCTGTTAAATCCTGAGTAGACTAGTAAATCAGTGTGATACTCAGTTATTTATCTCAGTGTTACTAAACTCTGTTAAATCCTGAGTAGACTAGTAAATCAGTGTGATACTCAGATATTTATCTCAGTGTTACTAAACTCTGTTAAATCCTGAGTAGACTAGTAAATCAGTGTGATGCTCAGTTATTAATCTTATGTGTTACTGAACTCTGTTAAATCCTGAGTAGACTAGTAAATCAGTGTGATGCTCAATTATTAAACTTATGTGTTACTAAACTCTGTTAAATCCTGAGTAGACTTGTAAATCAGTGTGATACTCAGTTATTTATCTCAGTGTTACTAAACTCTGTTAAATCCTGAGTAGACTAGTAAATCAGTGTGATGCTCAGTTATTAATTTCGGTGCTACTGAACTCTGTTCAAACCTGAGTAGACCAGTAAATCAGTGTGATGCTCAGTTATTAATTTCGGTGCTACTGAACTCTGTTCAATCCTGAGTAGACCAGTAAATCAGTGTGCTCAGTGTGCTCAGATGCTCAATTATTAATTTCAGTGTTACTAAACTCTGTTAAATACCGAGTAGACTAGTAAATCAGTGTGATGCTCAATTATTAATCTCAGTGTTACTAAACTCTGTTAAATACCGAGTAGACTAGTAAATCAGTGTGATGCTCAATTATTAATCTCAGTGTTACTAAACTCTGTTAAATCCTGAGTATACCAGTGAATCAGTGTGATGCCCAGCTATTAATCTCAGTGTTACTGAACTCTGTTAAATACTGAGTTGACCAGTAAATCAGTGTGATGCTCAGTTATTAATTTCAGTGTTACTAAACTCTGTTAAATCCTGAGTATACCAGTAAATCAGTGTGATGCCCAGCTATTAATCTCAGTGTTACTAAACTCTGTTAAATCCTAAGTAGACTAGTAAATTAAAGTGATGACCAGTTATTCATTTCAGTGCTACTGAACTCTGTTAAATCCTGAGTAGACCAGTAAATCAGTGTGATGCTCAGTTATTAATTTCGGTGCTACTGAACTCTGTTCAAACCTGGGTAGACCAGTAAATCAGTGTGATGCTCAGTTATTAATTTCAGTGCTACTGAACTCTGTTAAATCCTGAGTAGACCAGTAAATCAATGTGATGCTTAGTAATTAATCTCAGTGTTACTAAACTCTGTTAAATCCTTAGTAGACCAGTAAATCAGTGTGATGCTCAGTTATCAATTTCAGTGTTACTGAACTCTGTTGAATCCTGAATAGACTAGTAAATCAGCGTGATGATCAGTTATTAATCTCAGTGATACTGTACACTGTTAAATATTGAGTAGACCAGTAAATCAGTGTGATGCTCAGTTATTAATTTCAGTGTTACTAAACTCTGTTAAATACTGAGTAGACTAGTAAATCAGTGTGATGCTCAGTTATTAATTTCAGTGTTACTAAACTCTGTTAAATCCTGAATAGACTAGTAAATCAGCGTGATGCTCAGTTATTAGTTTTAGTGTTACTAAACTCTGTTAAATCCTGGGTATACCAGTAAATCAGTGTGATGCCCAGCTATTAAGCTCAGTGTTACTAAACTCTGTTAAATCCTGAGTAGACTAGTAAATTAAAGTGATGACCAGTTATTAATTTCAGTGCTACTGAACTCTGTTAAATCCTGAGTAGACCAGTGAATCAGTGTGATGCTCAGTTATTAATTTCAGTGCTACTGAACTCTGTTAAATCCTGAGTAGACCAGTAAATCAGTGTGATGCTCAGTAATTAATCTCAGTGTTACTAAACTCTGATAAATCCTTAGTAGACCAGTAAATCAGTGTGATGCTCAGTTATTAATTTCGGTGCTACTGAACTCTGTTCAAACCTGGGTAGACCAGTAAATCAGTGTGATGCTCAGTTATTAATTTCAGTGCTACTGAACTCTGTTAAATCCTGAGTAGACCAGTAAATCAGTGTGATGCTCAGTAATTAATCTCAGTGTTACTAAACTCTGTTAAATCCTTAGTAGACCAGTAAATCAGTGTGATGCTCAGTTATCAATTTCAGTGTTACTGAACTCTGTTGAATCCTGAGTAGACCAGTAAATCAGTGTGATGCTCAGTTATCAATTTCAGTGTTACTGAACTCTGTTGAATCCTGAGTAGACCAGTAAATCAGTGTGATGATCAGTTATTAATCTCAGTGATACTGTACACTGTTAAATATTGAGTAGACCAGTAAATCAGTGTGATGCTCAGTTATTAATTTCAGTGATACTGTACACTGTTAAATATTGAGGTGACCAGTAAATCAGTGTGATGATCAATGATTTATCTCAGAATTACTAAACGTTTTAGAGATGATAAAACTTTGTGATTAATAAACTTAGCATTAATACTTTACTAGACTTGCGTGTCTGTTTTGTGAAATGAATTACAACAGCAGAGTGTTTCCTTGGTTAAGTGAACGCATGTGCATAGATGTTTCTTTAAGATTTTATTATTGTCCTATAAACAGTAATACCAGTAGTCACACTGTGCAATGAAATCCCTACTTTGCTAATATCCCATTAACACAAATGTGTTTATAATTAGGCTATTAATGAGGTGGACATAATTAAGTTCAGTAATTAAAAATGAAATGACTGGTGCAGTGTTGTGTGAAGAGCATGAGCAAACCCTGCATCCCTGAAATGTTAACTTTATAACAACAGGAAAAAACTTTCTCCTCAAAAATTACTTTATTATAACCAGATTTGAACTGATTTGGACTGTTTTTATTGCTCCAGCCATTTATGCTTAGCTTGGATTTTTTTGAGGGGAGGATACAGGCATGTGCAAAAGTTTGGATTGGACATATTGAATTCAAAATATGACAATAAAAGTGTTAAGTTATATTTTGTGATTTCTTCTTCAAAATGTGCAACAAAACAGAAATGTTGCTCTAAAATTGGGGAAAGAAATTTCATAATGTCATGTCCCTTCACCTAGAGAATCAGGAGAATGTGTAATAGCAGTGTAAGTAGTTCCAGTATGATTATGTTTTGTGGTGTTGTTTTTGTGTTACTGTTTGTTTGTGGTGGGTTTGTGTTCTGAACTGAGTGCTGAGGGAAGCAGGAGGAGAGAGTTTGCAGCATCTGGAGAAAACTCACATGATGCCTTCAGCTAATGGAGAGGTTCTTTCACTTGCTGGAGTGATTATGGCTGCTCAGTGAGATACATCTGGCTGCTCAGTGAGATACATCTGTTCACCCTCAGAGCGAAGATTAGAGCCAGAGACACCTTAACAGCAGCAGCACGAGTCCAAACCTTCAGGACTGGGTTTCTTGAAAGCATCTCAGCACACAGATGATTCCTCACATCAGACAGAACTCTCTCTCTCTCTGAACACTTACGATCTTCTATTTTATATATATATATATAATACTTTTTTAATATATCGTCGCAGTCTAATCAAAAGCATGTATCTCTATTTTTGTCGATTTTGTTTTCAACATCTTTTGAACACAACCAATGGTTGTTTACATTGTGTGAAAATCTTTTGACTAATGGACCAATAGAAGCGCTCCAAAATAGCTCGGAAAAAATTCTGGTTCCATAGACTTACATTGAAAGTAAAGGATCTTTTTGGTCTCTCCTGTAAGGTTGCAATTTTTTTTGGAGATACTTGTTATTCATTGGACAGCGACTATCTATATCTATCTATCTATCTATATATATGTATATGTGTGTGTGACTGTTCTCATATATATGTGAGGTCGTGTGTATATATGTCCCATACTGTCCCTTGTAATACTAATTACCAACAAAATAACTTATATTCCAAAATGTGATTGTGGATGAAAGTATAAAAATAAATAACTCAATTCAACTGGATACTGTTAGATGTTAAGGGTATAAGCTGAGTAGCTGTATAAGTGTAGAGCAGGGTTGCCCAGTGTTTTGTTATGATTCAAGATTCAAGAGTTTTATTGTCATATGCACAGCAGAACAGACAGTTACACTGTACAATGAAATTCTTCCTTTGCTGTTCCTCCATTTACCAACAGATAAAGATAACAAAAAAGAAATAATACAAAATATAAACAAAATAAATAAAGTATAATAATATAAGTTGAAGTAAATAAAAGTAAAGTATTTTTTTTCTTTTTAAAAGAAAAGCAGGCATAAAGCACAAGTTGCAAGTAACAAATGTAAACAATAGTGTTTTTGTGCGAGTAGTGAGTGTAAACAGTATTGTATGTAAAGAGCAGTGAGTGTAGGGTGCAGTTAAAATCAGACCAGTTAAAACCAGTTCAGATGGGAGAGGTTGGAGAGGTAGTGCGTGAGGTGTTCAGAAGCCTGATGGCCTGTGAGTAGAAACTGTTTGTCAGTCTTGTGGTCCTGGTCTTCACACTCCTGTACCGTCTGCCTGAAGGTGTGAAGAGTCTGTGCTGGGGGTGTGTACAGTCCCTGATTATGTTGTAGGCCCTCCTGGTGACCCTGGTGTGGTAGATGTTCTGTAGTGAGGGGAAGGCTGCTCCTGAGATGGACTGTGCAGTTTTGATCAAACGCTGGAGAGCCTTTCTGTCCTGAGCATCAAAATGCAGTGTTTATGGTGAACCGAGGGGCCAAAAATATAATCTACAAAAATAAATAAATAAATACTTAAATACTTAAATACTTTTAAAGTATAAATTAAATCAATTTAAATGGAACACAATGTCATTTTGGTTATCGAGTGAGAAGGTGGGGTTATGGTCTCTTATAGGCCAAATCATCTATCTATGGGTCAAACTTTGGACAGTGCTTCAGAGCACGTGGTGTTTTCCTTGTTCCACTACATTTAGTTATTGGACGTAAATTGGTTAAATATAACTTATATATCATCACTGTCCAAATAAAACATGTATCTACAAAATTGCAACTAACCCTAGGACAAAAACCTTCTTTACTTTTAATGCAAGTCAATGGAACCAGAATATTTTATTAGGCTTGATGGGTTTAAGAGGTTAACTGACTGAAAACATACTCAGTTGTATTTGAAACCTTTTGAAAAGCTAGATCATCCCAAACTGTAGAAGAACATTGCGTTCTCCAATATTTTCCCCCATTTTCCTCACTTCACTGGAATCTTTATTCTGCTGTAGACTGTTCTGCGGGAGCGCTGTATATCCGCACAGCGGGAGAAAACAGCGGCACATTCAGATGCCCTGCGATACACATGCCACCTCTGCTTGTCAAACTGTCAGACACTCAGCACTGTGGAGTGTCTCATTGTGTTTGGAGGAGAACGAGGCAGGCACATATCTGACTGGCTGTAACACGGCACGCACTGACACCCTGTCATTTCTGCCTGCAGTGGGAACAAGCCAGCCGCTGAAAACAAACAGAGAACCCGAACCCCAGCTGTAGGCCACATCTGCACAATGCTGCGCTCTAGCTGCACTTAACCAGGTATAGGTGAACAGAGCACGTAATATATATTATTCATGTAAAGGTATCTGTGCATCAAATAACACAGAACAATGGTTTTATATAAATAAGATTAAATTATAAATGCACTGTGTGGTCAAATCTGATATTCTAAAATATTTTAAACTGCATTACCAGAAATAGCCCACTAGATGCCAGCACACCATAAGATGAGTCCTTGTGTTAAATTAATTATTAAAGGACCCATGTCCTACATTTTACTTGTAGCTTATTGTTTTATTAGCAGGAGCTGATATAATGTACATTCCTTTTGTATTACACACTACTGCTCAAAAGTTTAGGATCACTTTAGAATTTCATTTCATGCAATTTTCATGCAATTCACAAACAATATTGTCCATTTCACAATTAATTTAAGTGTATCAGATGATTTTTAAAGAATAAAAATGTTTGTATTAAAGCCTATTTTTGTATAGAGGCTTATTTTACATATAGTCCTATTATCAGCAATTCTCAGTCCTCTGTCTAAATCTCCTGGTACGGCCGCCAGTCCAAGTTAAGGATGTTATTGGACTAATTGGTTGTTAGGACACTCTTGCTCAATTGTGATGCACAGCTGAAAAACATTCTACTAATAAGTGAGTATAAAAGGGAGAACAACATTCTAGGTTAGTTTAGTATCTGAAGCAGAAAGAAACAACTTTCTTTAGAGACCCGTCAGTCCATTGTTGTGTTAAGGAAGGAAGATACTCAATTGAAGACAAGAACATTTCACTGTGATCCCAAACTTTTGAGCGGTAGTGTATATATAATCCACCTTTTCTTTATCAATTCAAATTAAACAGGCTTTTCTTACTGCAGTCCCTGGAAGCAGGTCTGTTCAAAATGTAACCCAGGGACTAAAGTTGGCCAACAAAAATGTTTAATGCCCTGATAATTTATGATTGATTATCACCAACTGAGCAAACCGTGTACACACAAAACACATTTTCTTAATCTTTGTGTGTCAACTATAGTCATTATAAGATGTAGGCTACTTAACAGCACACAGTCATCTCTAACTGCAGTGTGGATGTAACAACACATACTAGCTCATACTAACAGTCATAACAGACAGAGCTACTCATTCAGGAGGAGAATTAGACCACTGGAGTGAAGAACTTGAATATTAAAATGTTTGTATGACACTAAGTTGAGTAAACTTAGTAGAAGTATCAACCTGAATGAAATATGAAAAAAAAGATAAATATCATAAAACCCAGCTTATCACTTAAATCACTAATCAGACCTATCTGAGAACTGTGTGGGCGTGGCTAACGAGCAGCTTGATTGATAGCTCTGTGTTCGGCCTGCTCTTCTGCTCTGCTCCTCATACTTAACTAACATCATAAGCCAGCTAGTGTGTGACAATACCTGGACAGAATAAGAGTCACAGACGTGCAGACAGATGAACTGATAGACAGACAGACAAAGCAGTGAGTGAATTGTTGAATATTTCTTACAACCTATGGTGTCTGTTATAAGCTTGTGGACACTGATGACACATTAAATGCCACAGGGTTTACAAGATTGTTTATGGTTTAGCGACACCCGTCGTTTAGGGGTTTGGCTTAGCAGATCCTGCCCTAGCCCTAAGCCTTGGAGATACCGATCTGGCCTGATGGGTTGAGGCGGGTTGACCTGTTGTTAGCCTGGACTTAAATACAGTGTGTTGCTAGTTTGAAGTTAGACCAAAAGCGACGATGAACACTATAAATCATATTTTTTAATGAATGTTTGGACATACAGTTACATTCAGAAAGAATTCTATTTCAAAGGCTCATATTATAACATTAAAATGCAAACATTATTTATGCTTCAACAATGCTGAAATCAGTATAAGTAGGATTTGCTACTTAGTTTCCATATACAGTACTGTGCAAAGGTTTGGGGACATTATTATATTTAAGCTATATATGTAAGCTATCCTGCTTTTACGTATATCAGTGTGTTTATTTAACCCTTTCCAAGCTTCTCCTTGTGGAAACAACCCAGTATTATTTAGAGTTCTCATCTAAAACCTGCTTTGACTGCTCAGTACTTCATTAAGCTAAATCAAGATTGCTGCTGAAGGAACTGAATACATTTATACAATGTCTGGGGCATCTAGGAGAAATCTGGAACCTAACTTTGTTCTTCAAACTGGAGCTCAAGATATCTACTTCTTTCACAATAAGATATTTATGTTACTTTCTATTGTATATATGATTATTTACATCTGTTATAATGATATCTGGAGTTCTTACTGGTGAAAATACACTTCAGCTTAGGTGCACTTCAGCTTAGTCAGTTTTCTGTTTCACCAGATGTGCTGAATAGGCACATGTTTATTTTAGTTCATGAACTATGAGTCAAATATCTATAGGCTACACTAGAAGTCAATAGCCACCCAAATCTTTGTCATGAATAAAACTTCACTTTACCCACAATGCTTTTTTGACAGTTTTTAAATTGAGCTGTCGTCTAAAATTGCTCTCTGCTTTCACCTGCACGGTGAAGTTCCTCATTTTTATGATTCACACTACATGATATTGTGTCCTGAACCACAATAACAAGTCTGCACAACCCAAATGCAGACCTTTTTGTTTTGAATGGGTTGAGAGACAGTTGAGAAGGTTTGGGTGACTATTGACTTCAAGTGCTTGATAGCCTGCTGCCTCTGGTGTATTTTTTGAATACATACACTACTGTGCAAAAGTCTTAGGCACCTAAGCTGATTGTTTAAAAGCCTTAATTTCATCAATAAGTGTATTTTCCCCAGTAAGAACTCCAGATATCATTATAACAGATGTAAATAATCATATATACAATAGAAAGTAACATAAATATCTTATTGTGAAAGACGTAGATCATATCTTGAGCTCCAGTTTGAAGAACAAAGTGTAGTTCCAGATTTCTCCTGGACGCCGCAGACATTGTATAAATGTATTCAGTTCCTTCAGCAGCAATCTTGATTTAGCTTAATGAAGTACTGAGCAGTCAAAGCAGGTATTAGATGAGAACTGTAAATAATACTGGGTTGTTTCCACAAGGAGAAGCTTGGAAAGGGTTAAATAAACACACTGATATACGTAAAAGCAGGATAGCTTACATATATAGCTTAAATATAATAATGTCCCCAAACCTTTGCACAGTACTGTATATGGAAACTAAGTAGCAAATCCTGCTTATACTGATTTCAGCATTGTTGAAGCATAAATAATGTTTGCATTTTAATGTTATAATATGAGCCTTTGAAATAGAATTCTTTCTGAATGTAACTGTATGTCCAAACATTCATTAAAAAATATGATTTATAGTGTTTATCATCGCTTTCAAAAAAAAAAATTATCAAGTCCCAAATAGCAACTTTACAAGAGGAGGCGAAAACTTTGTTAACTTTAATGTAAGTCAATGGAACCAGATATGTTCCAGGCTATTTTGGAGCATTTCTATTGGCCCATTCATCCTAAAATTTTCACACAATGTAAAGAGCAGCTGCTGCGCTCGAACAAAGCAGAAAAATAAAAATCAACAAAAATAGAGAGAGGTGTTTTTGTTTGGACAGCATTGATATGCTATCCCTCTTGTTATATAATGAGTTCCAAGCAGCTGCTCTGTCCTGTGCAGACATTTACCACAAATTTAAAACATTTCTACTTAATTAGATGCATCATTATTGACATGAGCAGGCCTCGTGGGGAAACGTCTTACATGACCACAAGGTGGCAGTGCAGCTCAAGCTGTGAATTACAGTATCTCGCCACTAATCAAAGAGGTTAAAGCCAAAGCCTTTCATAGTTATTAGCCTGCAATTAAAGAAAGTTTTCAAGTGGATACCCAAGTGTCCTCATTAGTTGAGCTGAGAGCATCGTTTTTGGGTCTAATGAGATTGATTACTAAGGATATGAAATCGCTGAATTCTACGGGGCTTCATTTAGTGATAATTGCACGCTTATGTGGCCACCGGATCCCAGCGGTATGACTCAGTCGCTCTGCTTTAAAATCTTCTCCTACCTCTGCTGTCTGTCACCCCCGATAAGACATTTATATATCATCGTCTCATACAGATCTGTGTGCAGCCACTGCAGACGCATGTCAAAACACCCCGTATTATCTCCTATCGGCTGTGACACACACACACACACACACATCTTACGCACGTAGAGTACCTCCACATCCTGTGATGCTTGTTTTTCACCAGTGCATGAATCATTTCTCGTATTGTGTATTTGTAACAGCTGCACAAGAGCCAGGCTGAGGTAAACCAGAGGGAACTCACTTGATACGGGATTAAGATGTAAACCAAGTCATTTAGAGTGGTTCAGTATGGAAAAACTTACTGACGCTGATGTCACCAGTGGTGATGATGGGAACCAGGGGTCACAGTGTCTACAACATACACAACCGCTCAAAAGTTTAGTATCACAGTGAAATGTTCTTGTTTTAATGGAGTATCTTCTTCCTTAACACAACAATGGACTGACGGGTCTCTAAAGAAAGTTGTTTCTTTCTGGACATTTTGAGTCGGTCAGCAAGCCATCAACTGCTGATCTTCAGATACTAAACTAACCTAGAATGTTGTTCCCTTTTATACTCACTTATTAGTAGAATGTTTTTCAGCTGTACATCTCAATTGAGCAAGAGTGTCCTAACAACCAATTAGCCCAATAACATCCTCAACTTGGATTGGCGGCCGTACCAGGAGATTTAGACAGAGGACTGAGAATTGCTGATAATAGGACTATATTTAAAATAAGCCTCTATAAAAAATTAGGCTTTAATACAAACATTTTTATTATTTAAAAATCATCTGATACACTTAAATTAATTGTGAAATGGACAATATCGTTTGTGAGTTGCATGAAAATTGTATGAAATGAAATTCTAAAGTGATCCTAAACTTTTGATCAGTAGTGTATATGTAGTCATTTATTTAGGCCTGCTATTTGAAATGACAGCGAACATATATGTGGTCTTGGAGCTTTTCAGGAATGCAACAATATAATGTTGTATCACAGCACGTGTGTGTATGTAATCTAGTAGATTAGATCAGGACCCTTATAGAGCTTTTCTTTTAAATATTGTTTTTAATGTTTAATTCACTAATAAATGTAAAATATAAATACTAACATACTCACATAAGAAACATTCTTAGCCAGCACTTGCTGTATTGAAAAATATATCCACTGAATCATATCTAGTCAAACTGCCAGGCCATGGTACCTCTGACTCTGATTTCTTTCCAGTGGTGATGATGGGAGCCAGGGGTCTTAATATCTACAACAGAAATAAAATAATTTTATTTAGACCTACTAATATTGTTACTGTTAATTGTTAATGTTTGTAAAGATTTGAGTTTGTATCTTTCTATGAGCAAGGCATTTTGACCACTTTCAACTAATTTAATTCTAGGACAGAGAATTTCATGTTGTTGTACATATTTTAGTTGAATTATACCACGTCTACTTACATATAAGGTTTTTGAGTATGTGTTTGAGAAGTCATACTCACAGACACTCACCAAGCTACATCTGATCATTTAAGTATGTTAGAGACACATGGACAGATACAGTTACAGTTTCTTTCAAAAAGATGTTTATAGCTAGCCCATCCTATGAAGAAATGGGGTATTTTTTTATTTGTATTGTATTTGTACTTGTTTTGCTATCTGGTGTTGACCTGAGGAGGATGAGTTCCCCTTTGTAAGTCTGGTTCCTCTCGAGGTTTCTTCCTGGCTTGCTCATTGGTGGTTGTATTAGGATTTTCTGTTATTTAGAGTGGTTCGGCATAAAAGGGTTCAGCATGGAAAAAACTTGCTGACTCTGTCTTTCCAGTGGTGATGATGGGAACCAGGGGTCACAATGTCTACAACACAAATATATATTAATTTATTTAGGCCTACTATTCAAAATAATAGCGAACATATATGTGGTCTTGGTGCTTTTCAGGGAATTTTATGTTGTTGTACATACTTTAGTTGAATTATACCACGTCTACTTACATATAAGGTAAAGATTTCTGAGTATGTGTTTTAGAAGTCATACTCACAGACACTTACCAAGCTACATCTGATAGAGACACATGGTCAGTTACAGTTACAGTATTTTTTTTTAGGAAGATGTTTATAGCTAGCACCTCCTATAAAGAAATGGGGTATACTTTTATTTGTATTGTATTTGTACTTGTTTTGCTATCTGGTGTTGACCAGAGGAGGATGGGTTCCCCTTTGTAAATCTGGTTCCTCTCATGGTTTCTTCCTGGCTTGCTCAGTGGTGGTTAGATCCGGATTTTCGGTTTGTTGTTAGTAATTATAGATGTAAATTACTTACTAGACACATTAACCTTGTTGCTCCAGTGCAAAACTAAACCACCAAACTTCAGACACTGAACATGTTTTGGTGGACAAAATAGAAAATTGTGTAAATTAGATTTCTTACCAAGTTCTTCCTTAAAGTCTGATTCAAGCTGTATTTCAAGTTTAGGATTATGGCAAGAGTCATCTGAAATAAAGTCTAAACACAATCAACCTTCAAAGACGTTGCAGCTTCATCACCAGTTTCAGATATTAAGCATAAAATATGCTGGATCACCGCAAAGCACCAAGTTAGCTTTTTCAGTCTCGTGAAGGAGTGACAACGTCAGAGCTCAACATAAAAGCAAAAGGCATTTAGTTAAAACCCTAATAAGGATTTGTTGAGACGGTGCCTCGGCCACACTAGGATAATCCCTGCTTTTACAATCACAGGCCTGTAAAACATCCTCAGTTTTAGTAGATGCTGTCTCGTAGTGCAGTCTGCTGAAGGTCTTTGTTGTTGCAGCTTATTTTCCCAACTTCATTTTTTCTTCTGCTTTCAGGCTCCAGAATTGCTCTTGCTGATATGAACTTTTCCTCAGTTTGTCAATTATATTCTACTGTGTGCTTTACAGAACCTCTGTGAAAGAGTTCAACAAATGACTGGAAAATGGGTTTCCCATAGCAACAAGCCAAAAAAAGCCTTGCACCAGGAGGTCTTTTTCTCAAAGCTCTAATGAGACGTTCTTCAACAGTCCAGATTCACCGCACTGAAAGAAAACATGATTACTAAAACATACAGGCATCAGTCACATTGACAAATGCAGAATAATGCGTATCGTGTGCCATTTTTACTTAAAAGGGACCTATTATACAGGTTTATGCTTTTAATAGGTTTATTTTTAGGCTCCATTAGAACTCATTTACATTCTTCAATTTTCCCAAAACCCAATATTTTTCTCATATTGTACATCTGTGTTTACCCTCTGCCTGAAAGGCACTGTTAGAGCTCATATGTCTTTAAGTCCCACCTCCTGATGAGCTTAGTGTGCTCTGATTGGTCATCTCACTAACTCTGTTGTGACTGATTAACGTCCAGAGTTCTGTCCCACAACACTATAGCTGTTGTTACAATGGTGTTGGTTCTGCTCTATCAGTTTGAGCCATGGAAATCAGGTAGAACAAGTAGGTAGACCTCTTGTGTGCTGTGTGAGGGCATAGTAGCATGCTGGTATGCAGGCAATATGGATTGTGTTACGAGATGACATCACATTGTACCAAAGAAAAGGGCTGGAATTCCAATAAGGCATTTCAGCCAGCTGGAAAAAAGTGATCTCAGTGGGAAAGCATTTCTCCCACTGGTCTGTACTTTGGACTTTATAACGTGTTGTAACGAATCGGACATGACGTTACGATCCATATGCAAGGCTTTATTAACTCAAACAAGGTCATGAAACGTAAACACAAAGCACAGAGCTGGGCCCACAAAGGGGAGAGTCCCAGGAGACCAGGTGAGCTGGAGTCCGCAGCAGCCTGGGGGATCTGTTGGTAGCCACATAGCCTCAAAGACCCCAGGAGTGGTTTTTCCAGCTGAGCAGTGGAATACGAATACAGTGTAGCTCCTTGAGTGCTGGAGAGAGGACCAAGGAACTAGGCCCTGTCTGAACAGTTTAAACAAACAAAGGTTAGTCCTTGCGAGGGGATCCCTGTGGGGGGTTACACCACTCCCCGTGTTCCCCGGGGGAGCGTAAGAACAGTTTATATTGGCTAACTTCAAAAGTCACTTGACGACTGGCGGGAGCGAGCCCAAACACAGTGTCCGATGGCCAGACCCGTGGAGACCCGTGAGGTAGAGACGCCAGGGGTGAGTTCAGACGACTGGAGGTGAGTGTTCAGGCAGGTCGGCGAGGTCTCCAGGGGGAACGGCAGGACCCTGCTGTGGAGATGGTAGGTTAGGTTGGACATAGAGGGAAGCTCATCAGACGCTGGCCTGTGACCACGGGACAGGTAAAGTGATGATACAATCAATGTCAATGGCTAGGTTATACGGGCTGCACTAAAGAGCTGCTGCTGTGGGCTGTAATGACAGAAAGGTGTGTGTGATGATTAACACTGTGAGCACGTGCAGGCGGCTGTGTGTGTGTGTGTGTGTGTGTGTCCGCAGCTACATAGTATTCCGGAGACTGCGACCTCTGCAGGCGCTGGTAGGAAGTGCTCACACGTGTACATGCACAAAAACCTACATACACACTAAAGGAAAAGGGGGGAAAAGGAAAAGCATAGCAGGCCCCCTTTACTTTGCAGAGATGGTCTCAAAACGTCTTGCATGATTCATTATTCTCTTTAAGCTTCCAGAGACAATGTTACACTTTGTGTGAGTTTGTAACTACCACACAGATTACTGGGGGGATAACAGTGAATTAATGGCTATAGTTCAGGAAGCACCACTTTTAGTTTATTATCCCTTTGATTTCCCAGCACTTACACGCTGGTTGAACTCATTAAGGGCTTGATTATAAGCTGATGATTCAAGTCAGGTGTGTTAGAGGAGTGGAGGCAATGAACTACAACTACAGGACAGGATATGAAAAAACACTAAGCAAGAGAAAATAGATTAGAGGCCGGTGCAATGTGATCATTAAAATCACAGAACAGTATCGTGAATAATTATATGGTGTATGGAGCTGTTGTTAACTCTGGAATTGAGTCACCCTACTGTTAAAGCCACGTTCCACAAAGAGTGCATGAAGCATGAACAGGTTCACATTGTTAAAATGTGTCCAAAAAAATTTCCAAGGCATTAGATACGCCAAAAAACACACAAAACTTGGCACAATGATGACATTACCAGGAACAGGATGACCCTTAAAAATTGATGAGAAGACTAGTAGAAAACAAGGGAGGCCTAGGCAACATTATAAGAGCAACAAGTACTGGTTGTTCTATACATGTGACAGCAGTCTCTCATACTCTTCATATGTATGGGCTGTGAGGGAGGATGACTAGGCAGAAGCTTTTTCTCACAAAAATAAAAACATCCAAGTTTGGCTACATTTTGCACATCCAGGGTGTGTCTCAAAACCTAGTGAGTGTCTAAGTAGGCTGTCTAGGTAGCAGCTGTGTAAGTAGCAGCGTTCTCTCCTCCTCAGAAACACATTAAAACTCCAGAGAGAATCAAAATAACTCATTTTAAAACCACTTCACTGCTCGTAGATTAGCCTGCATTGCATCATGGGATTGTTCGATGCTTTCTTAAAATCAAAATCAAAGTCAAAATAAGGTTCCTCAGTGGACAGTATGTTTAAGGTATGTAAGAATTGGGACAGACTACATGTCGGGAGCGCATACTATGAAGTGAAATGCTGCCTATATAGGCAGCTCACTAGGTTTAGAGACACACCCCCAGTCTCCCAAAACCAGTATAAATAACCAGTATAAATATAAACCAGTGTAAATTAAATGCATTGTTGACTGACCATGTGTTTATAATTTAAAAAGGTAAGTTTGGTGCACAAGAAAGCACCGCACATCACCAGAAGAAAACCTCACATTGAAGTATGGTGGTGGCAGTGTCATGCTTTAAGGCTGAGTTTTTCAGCTAAAACTGGGGCTGTAACCAAAGTTGAAGGGAACCCCTTGGTGCAAAAACTGTAGCAGCGTGTTAAAAAGCTAGAGATAAATAGGAATTCCTACTGTCAGCTCAACAACAACCCAAAGCGTACACCCAAATGACTTTTTCCCAAAATGTGTAACCTGAAGATGACTGTGCACATGATATGCCCTCCAAATTGGATGGATTCAAAACCTTTTTGCAAGCATGAAGAACAATTTCCAAGTAAAAAGGTGCCAAGCTGAGTCTTACCCACAACGACTGAGCACTGTAATATGATTATTATATATTTTTATTCTTTTTACCCTGAAATATTTTTAAAATGTTTTCTTTTTTCATAGAAATAACCTTCATTACTTTTTGGATACTGGAGCCTATCCCAGTGTTCATTGGTCCAAATATTCTTTGAACCATGGGAGGAAACGGAGCAACCAGAGGGGACCCCTTCAGACATGGGGAGGACATGTCTCTCCAAGTTCACGTTAAAGGTAGAAAAGGTTCAGACATGGTTTATCTTGGTTTTCTACAACTAAGCCTTGCAAGTCCATGCATCCCCATATAAATTCAGAGATAGGCCTAACACCGTTCTTACATAATCGCCTGATCGCAATTATTCAAGCTGACAGAAATTATTTTCCAGCTTTTACAGTCATGAAGTCAAGATTTCTGCCAAGAGTAGTCTTCTTTATTAACCTCAGGAGAAAAGACATGTACAGAGTCAAAAATGGCAGAGGAGGGCACCTCCAACCATAGAACAGAACTCCACTGCCTATGGACTTACACTAAAAGAGCCCACAGCTCAACACATAAACACAAGCAAAACACATACACACAACTGAACTAGCAAACAATGACTTTAACAGCACTAAACCACAACAAGTATCCCTTTTTACATGGTGTGTGTACCTCCCATGAGCCTCTTTGCATAGCTATACCTCCTCAAGTTCTTCAGAGGTAGCTCAGGCCATCATATGGTCCAGCAACTTACAAATCTGAGCAAAGTCTTTGGCTGCCCGCTTATCCTCCCAGCTTCCCTTCACCAGCTCAGGTTTATGGCATGGTCTGATGTGGTGTCCTGTCCTTCTGTGGCGCCACTGGCAATCGCTCTGTATACTTACATCATTTATTCAAGAAGTGCTGTTTCCAAACCACTTATCCTTCTGGGTCACAGGAGCTGCTGGAGCCTACCCCAGTGCCCATTGGGTAGAAGGCTGGAAACACCCTGGACAGGCCACTAGTCCACTGCAGGGCAGTTTACTTACTTTGATAAGTGTACTTTTAGCCTTTCAGATTGTTTATAGAAATAACTGACGAAAACATTTTAGGAGTCAACTAAGTTCAAAACCCAACATCTGTCATGGTATGGGGGCCTAATAGTGGATAACTTACAGATCACTGAAAGCACCATTAATAGCAAAGACATTTTGGAGCTGCCTTTTAGATGACGTCTTTTTCGGGGAAGCCTATGTTTATTAAAACATGGTGACATCAAGAAAGGTTCTGCATGTGGTACAACAGCATGACTGTGTAATCAGAGCGTGTAGGTCTTAGACTCACCTGCCTCTGGTCCAGAACTGTCTCACACTGTCACATTATTAAGCTCATTATGGGACAGTAAAGACCCTGCAGGGCTGCAGAGCTGCAGACTTATAAGTGAGTAATAGCAAAAGATTACACTTTAAAACTGGATTCCCACCTTTTTGGAAAGTAGAGCTAGCATCAAATGTGGAATCAGCATATATTTACAAAATATAATGATAAGCTGAAGATGAAAGTAAAGCATCAAATATTCAACTTACACAAGCCAAACTCATAATGTCAACAACATAGACAACTATGTAGAATTATATAGTGTTTGCAGACTTTTCAACTGTATTGTAGCCCCTCAACGAACTCCTCTTCTGAGGTAACCTGTACCGGTTTGCTCTTGCACAACTTTTGGTAGTTGTTCTCAAATGGTGCTTGAAACTAAGTTTAGATTTTCATTTGTATCCTAGATGTGAGCCTTGCTTGCATATGAAAATAGTATAAATGAAAAAAAACATTTATTTTGTATAAGCCAAACAGGGCTAGGTTGTGCTCTGCACTCCATCATTCCATGAAGAGGTGGAAATGTGAAATGTGATAATGCCTCAGTCATTAATCTCTCTTATATTCAAATTCAAGTGTTGCAGAACTGAAGAGTTTAATTAAAACCTCTAGTGTATGCCGAATCTTCACTTTGCCCTTTCCCTCGAACTTGTTGTTAAATACAGACCAATATACTGGGTTTTAAATGGGGCTTGCTAGGTAATATTTTCTAGCTGAGAGCTATTGATTCCTGACTTTTGGCTCGTGAAGGTGCTCTGTATTTTGGCACCACTGTCAGGCTGCTAAAACAAATTTGCCAGTGAGGTGCTCTGACTGATCTGTTCCTGATCTTCCGCAGTACAAAATATGAACAGCAGTGCTGTCACGTGTCAGTTACACAGAATGACTTGTATGCTTTAAAGTGTATGTCTTACATACAGTCTAATTGTAAATCTTACCACTTTTGTGTTTGTTTTACTATCTGGTGTGGACCAGAGGAGAATGGGTTCCCCTGAGTCTGGTTCTTCTTAAGGTTTCTTCTTCTTGCTCTGAGGTAGTTGTTCTTGCCACTGTTGGCCCTGGCATGCTCACTGGAGGTTTGAACCTGAATTTTATGTAAAGCTATAGAAATAAACCTTAATTTAACTTGATATACAGTGTAAAATTTGACAAATAGGAAAAAAAACCCTATTAACCCACTATTATGCTTTCATATAGTTTCACTAGGATTGTGTTATATGGTTGCAGTGGAGCTAGAAAGGCTGGACGATCTATAACAGTTAAATAAAAACACTGTTTCTTGCTTAGTAGATGAGAGAGAGTGAGAGTACACATTTCAATTGCACTGCACATGTACACCATATTGGGGTCTATATGTTTTAACAGTCAAGGTTCGGATTAAAAGTTACCTGAGCTGTTTACTTCACCAGTATGAAACCAGCTTAATACAGAAAACTAATATATCAAATTAATCTAAGGCTGTACAGTGAAGCTCATGCCTCATTCTCTACAAACATATTTACATTTATTGTGGTTAGTGTTACAGTTTACATATACACAGGTAGGTGAAGGTAGTGTTACAGTTTATCTGTACACAGGTAGATGAAGGTAGTGTAACAGTTTATCTGTACACAGGTAGGTGAAGGTATTGTTAGGAGTCTTACCGAGTGACTCTTATTGGTTACCCAAGTGGAGAATCGAACCCCAGTCTAAAGCATGGAGGGTAGCGGTGGAACCCACTTCACAATATCAACCACGTGACATGTCGATAAGTATCTGGATACTATCCTAATTTGTGAATACAGAAGTGATTTCAGAAAGATGGCAGGCACGTAACGTATCTAAATCGAAATTAGCCTTCAGCTCTGCAGTGAAGGTCATGGTACATGCCTCTATTATGGTCATTAGCTATACAGTCATTACTCACCATCTCACAGCCTGACAACTGCAGGCGGAAGACACACTATTCATCCTGCAGGGACTCACTAGTCAATCTTTTCCCTGCAAGGAGATGCCTTGAATTCGGACTCTTTGTCTAGAACTGGGTGTTTCAAGTGATTAAAAATATGAAGTGATTAGAGCAGATTCACCATTTGTGTAGCGTCTGATCTATTTCAATGTCTATGTAATATTTTTGTTAGGTAGGGAGATAAAAATGAATACCATCACAAAAACAGACTCAACATACAGATTTTTTTGCTTAGGTCAAATGCACAATCAGTGTTATATTGATGAAAATATGATAACAATATTTTCATCTACACATATGGCATTTGGTTCTTTTTCAGAGTAACTTACAGAAGTGCTTTGTGTCCAGTCAGACTATGTATCCAATGTAGTCTAAATAGGTTAGAGTCCAAACTACCCTTGACCCAGAACAAGGGCCAGTGCTGATAGCCAGAAAGAAAAATACAGCATAAGTGCAATATCTAGGAATATCCAGCCAGTGCTTATACCTGGAAAGAAGATTTAAGAGAATTATGTTCAGCAATATAATGTGTTTTAGTAAATACTGAGATTAGTGTTCACTTAAACTTCGCTGTCTTCACCGGAACTCTAGACTTTACTTTCCCTCCTGTTTCTATTCAGCTGCCATTTTGGGTATATAAGGCCCAGTTTTGTTTAATGTGTTTGGAATTTATATAAATCATAGCATGTATTAAAAGCTTATTAGACAGGTGGCCAAGAAAGCTTTGGGGAAAGTCAGGGCTTTTTGGGACCCCCGCCATATAGGGGCATATACCCTGCAATGTTATCTTTGGAACTTCTATTTGAGAACCACTCCACCCAAAAGAATTATGACGTGGCCTGGTGTACAAAGGCCAAAAGAAGCAGAAAGGCGGGCCATGAAAGGGACTATGCAGCAGACATCATTTGAGACCAGGGTAGACCAGGGCAGACCAGGGTGTGAGAGCTTGTGTGAGAGAGAAACGTTGGTACCGCAATCCCACTAATAAAAAGCTTAAACTCTGAACTGGTCTCCCTCTTCATTCTGATGGCAAAAACTAAAATACAACAAATGTATCTGCATAGTTTTGTATTGGTCATGCACTGCAACTCTTGGATTACCCCTCTGGTTATGATCATTTGGTTTAGTTTCTGGTTTCTGAGTTGGAGTCAGTGTTTCAGTACTCTAGGTATAGATTTTCTAAAAGACAACCTGGTCTTGACCTTGCCTGTACCAGAGTTTGATCTAATAAACCTGCACCTGACTCTTCATTGCTGGTTTGCCCCCCATGGTCGACATTCACAAAAAGAGATTAGTCTTCAGTGTTCAGGTTTGAAGACCCCAAGAGAGTCCACTGTACGGACAGCCAGTGAAAGTTCACTCAAGCCATCTGGGTGCCGTTACAGCAAGGAGTCTTGATGCTTGTCTTCCATCCATCTTCAAGGATGGCAGGCGAAGCTGAGCTGTACTTGAAGATCTAAGGGCTTGAGATGCTGATTGACCCTTGACCATTGCAGTAAGGTTGAGAGGGAATAGTCCATTCTTAACTTTGTAGGCACCAGAGTTGTAAATCTGGTACGAGCAGCTAAAGAAGCCATTGAAGATACCGCTCCAGCAGTGGAGTGACACGGGTGAACTTGGGAAGATTGAAGACGAGCCGCGCTGCTGCATTCTGGGTCAGTTGCCAGGGCCTGATGGCCCTCGGAGGAGTCAAGAGACTGGACTGGCACCTAGATAGCTCAATAACCTGCATCCTTGGAGGACACATACTTCAAGTTCTGACTGAGTTCTCTTCAAATATTCTTACAATATGTTCTCAAAAAATGAAATATTCATCATACAGTGGGGCCCGAAGCACACTCAGTGTTATAAGATGTTCTTCACACACTGCCTGCAGTTACACATTTCCTCCAAAGAGGTCTCCAAATCCCCAAATCTTACATAGTACATCTTTACATAGTTCAGTTAACAGCCATAGACTTTATATGTATGTTGGTGCGGTAGTGTACAAAAGAAAGAGACCGACCTTTATTGATTGAACTTTCATTTATTTAACAGACGTTCAAAAGTTAGTTATTTTTGGAGAGATATGTCTGAGGAAACGAACTAGAAGCTAAACAACAAAATAGAACAGGTAGACTTTTTTTTAACTGGAAACTATGCTCGACATGTTAGGCCACCAAACCTGTTACCTTCAGATAAACAGCACTTGAAGCTTTAATCTTTATCTTTCATCTGGCTTCAGATCTGAAAACATCCACAAGTGTTACTGTCCACCCTTCCACTGTGAGAAGACAACTCACTGCTATGGGTCTATAAGGATGTGTAGCTGTTCATGAAGCTCCTCAGTGAAACAAGCACACAGACAAAAAAAGAGAAGGAACTGTAAACTAGAACATTAAAAATTGGACATCCAGTGAGTCTACATTTGTCATTCGGGATTGGAAGCAGAAAATATAACCAACTTCTAAGACTGAACTTAAGAGTTGTGGAAAAACATCCCTTCACATTTTCTTCAGAAATAAAAGCTGTAATAAAGGCATGTTGTTGATTATTATATGTAGTTGAAACTTTGTTTGTAATGTTTTCTTAATGCTTAAAAATAAAAATCTTGACTTAAAGGCTGTTTTGACTGGATCCTACACACACATACACATGTGCATATACATATATATATGTATGTATATATATATATATATATATATATATATATATATATATATATATATATATATATATATATACACCATCAGCTTTTTTTAAAGTGTGCAAAATTTCTATTTGAGTCAAGTATATAAATAATACATAAACTATATAAATATGTATGCAGTATGCATACAATTTTGCATATGGTTGCATGTATAAAGTCAAATCATAAATCAGCACTCCAACTTTCTGGGGCCCCTCACCCCCATTTTCCTGGCTGATTTACTGTAATTAAAGGCTAACACATAACAATGACAACAAATAATAATAATAATAATAATAATAATAATTTATTTTGTATTTTTAACTATATAAACTATACTTTAACTATATATTTACTTCAACTTATTATACTTTGTATATTTTGTATATATTTTTATTATATCTTTTTTGTTTGTTTGTTTGTTTTTGTTATCTTATCTGTTGGTGAATGGAGGAGCAGCAAAGTAAGAATTTCATTGTACAGTGTACACTGTTCTGCTGTGCATATGACAATAAAACTCTGACAATGAATCTTGAATAATAATAATAATAATATTTTATTTGAAAAGGACACTGTACAATAAATGGAGATATACAAAGTATAAGAGTAAATAGAAATAAATTGAAATTGAAATAAAAAATAATCTAATCTATATGCTAGTTTAAAAAGATGAGTTTTAAATCAAGTCTAGGCTCGCAGTTCATCAGGAAGCCTATTCCACAGCATTGGACCCGCCACACAGAATGCTCTTTTTCCAGTGGTGCTTAACTTAATAGGTGGAACCCAAGCACATGTCGGCTTGAGAATTGAAGAGTGCGCACTGTAGAGTATGACTGGAGTATCCTATCCTAATATCCCATAACTGTTTCATATTTCCATCATCCAGCAGGTTAAATTCAACAAATTAGTGTCATTTTCTATTGAAGTGTGTATAAGTGTGTTCTCTGTACAGGATCTTTTCACTTACACTTAGATCAACTAAATCAACAAAAGAAGCCGTACTTTTGCATATGGTTGTATGTATAAACATCAAATTTGCCACGACGAACATTACTTCGTGTATCTCTCTTTGAAGACTGTGTTCGTTTATGATAATCTAGGCTGTTTTGCTCCAACAAAATGCTAAGGAAACATTTTAATTGCTTTGTTGGTTCTGCAGCATAAATCACATCCTGCAGCAGAGGATGAAAGCAGTGACCTCAGACAGAATGCATCCTCGCGCTGCGCGTATCCAGTGAACCTGACGAAATCTGCCTGCAGAGGAGTGCAGCAGAAAGAAGAGAGCGCGCATCCGCCCGAGCAGTGTTTCTAATAGGCACAAAAACATTCAGGTCATGCTCAGGCCTCCATCTGAAAGCCTGCTTATCCTCTGGAGGAGACTCCAGCACCGGTTCACTGACTGTAACGTGCAGATGGCAGGATATGTTGGGTGAGTAGCTTTTTCTGGGTTAATCCAAGACTCGTCATCACTGTTGCATCATGCGGCAAAGGTCACCGCTAGGTAGGCAAGGTCAGCATGCGGGTGGGCATACCCACCCTTACAAAGCAAAAACAGTCCAACGGGTTTAATCCTTCTCTGTCTAGAGTTATTACTATTGTTTTACCACATTGTTAATGATTATATACTGTTACAGAATTAATTACACAGTTATAATCTACATTCCACACACTCAGTAACTCACAAAAACCTGTCAAATTTGTAAAGAATACATATTTCTTTATCCCAAAATTGGAACATTATGTCTAATCACGTGGAAATGTGGAAATAGATGCATACTACAGTATTTTAATGATAATAATATATATTTATAGAAGATTTCTTTTAGATTCTAACTTGTTTCTACACATTCTTTACTTAAGTAATTTGGTCAGGTAAAATAATGTATGTTTTTTTTATTATTTTGAAAAACAAGTATCTATCAATATAAAGAGATCATTTTATTTCATTATTAAATTGGGGAAAAAAAAAAAAAAAAAAAAAAAAAAAATATATATATATATATATATATATATATATATATATCAGACTTTATTGGCTAAGTATGCTTACACATACAAGTAATTTGTGTTCGGTTACAGTAGCTCACAGTGCACGATAACTGACATTACAAAATTAACAAACACACACACACACACACACACACACACAGATAAACACACACAGACACACCTGTAAACTTAACATGTGCAGAGTTGTATATTTAGAGTAAAGTGCTGAGTACAGCAGTGAAGGACAGTACAGACTGAATTAAATAGATATAAATATGGAGAACAGAAGAGTCACTGGTGGAGACGGTGGTACAGAGTGTTCTGAGACTCTATCAGATAAATAAAGTGCAGTACAGAGAAAGAGTGAGAGAACATCTGGATACGGATGTATGTATGTAGTAGGCAGTACAGAGAAAGAAGAGTGAGAGAACATCTGGATATGGATGTATGTATGTAGTAGACTGTACAGAGAAAGAAGAGTGAGAGAACATCTGGATATGGATGTATGTATGTAGTAGATTGTTCAGAGAAAGAAGAGTGAAAGAACATCTGGATATGGATGTATGTATGTAGTAGACTGTACAGAGTAAGAAGAGTGAGAGAACATCTGGATATGGATGTATGTATGTAGTAGACTGTACAGAGAAAGAAGAGTGAGAGAACATCTGGATATGGATGTATGTATGTAGTAGACTGTACAGAGAAAGAAGAGTGAAAGAACATCTGGATATGGATGTATGTATGTAGTAGACTGTACAGAGAAAGAAGAGTGAAAGAACATCTGGATATGGATGTATGTATGTAGTAGACTGTACAGAGAAAGAAGAGTGAAAGAACATCTGGATATGGATGTATGTATGTAGTAGACTGTACAGAGAAAGAAGAGTGAGAGAACATCTGGATATAGATGTATGTATGTAGTAGACTGTACAGAGAAAGAAGAGTGAGAGAACATCTGGATATAGATGTATGTATGTAGTAGACTGTACAGAGAAAGAAGAGTGAGAGAACATCTGGATATGGTTGTATGCATGTAGTAGACTGTACAGAGAAAGAAGAGTGAGAGAACATCTGGATATGGTTGTATGTATGTAGTAGACTATACAAAGAAAGAAGAGTGAGGGAACATCTGGATATGGTTGTATGTATGTAGTAGACAATACAGAGAAAGAAGAGTGAGAGAACATCTGAATATGGTTGTATGTATGTAGTAGACAATACAGAGAAAGAAGAGTGAGAGAACATCTGGATATGGATGTATGTATGTAGTAGACAATACAGAGAAAGAAGAGTGAGGGAACATCTGGATATGGATGTATGTATGTAGTAGACTGTATGTATGTAGTAGACTCTATCCAGTGTTGTAATGTTCAGCTGTTCATGATTGTGATGGCGTGTGGGAGGAAGCCTCTCTGTAGTCTGGAGGTCTTGATCCTCAACTGGCTGAAACACCGCCCTTAGGGAAGATACTGGAACAGGTGATGTCCAGGGTGTGACGTATCACGGACAAGTTCTCTGCATGCTTCCTGGTTCTGGCCGTGTGCATATAATAGTAATATATAATATTATTTTTCTTTTCTTCTTTTCTTTCTTTTTATTGTATGTTAATTCAGTAAATTATCAGCAACAACATTTTTATCAAAATCATTTTTGAAATCTATCTGGCTAAATCTGTTTGAGTTCATTAAAAGCTGGTTAGACCTGGTGTGCAGTACAATAATCGGTGCGGTCCAAAAATAGACAGGCAGTAGAAAACAGTCAGCAGGGTGTTGCCATTATTAAATTTGATCTGGGTGTGTATGAGAATACAGGACAAATCGCATCCCATAATAATTTAATTAGAGATGCAACATTTTATTTTTCATTGCTGGACAGTTCAGTATTATAGGGAACGAGAAGCAACCGTACACTAAACTAGAGCTGTGAAGGTTAGTGTCATGTTGAAAGTTAAAACACAGCGAAAAGCATCTACTGTTAATTAGCAATCATATCTAATCAAGACGTGTCATTAGTAATTAGCCTTTTTTAATTGCACCATTACTAGCTCCCCCATACTTTCCGGCTTGGCACACTTGGTTCCATTCAGCGGCGCTACTCAGATCATTAATAAGGAGAAAATGCATGACCATTGATTTGATTTATAGAATTTGTCTACTGGACAAATGGAATAACTGTACACAGTACAGAACAAATATGGTCTGAGGGTGGAAGGAACCAACATCAGGAGTCAAAAGCTGCTATCTGTAAACAAAATACATTAATCATATTGACATCCTATATCTGTCTCTCTTAATATATCTGTACGTAGCAGTATTAAATCACATGAAGCCAAATAATATAATATTTTCCATTGTGTCATTCTGAAACTGTTCTATATGTTCCCAGAATTATGTTAGAAAAGAAATACATAAACGATAAATATGATTAAAATAATAAAGAAGGACTAATAATAATTGATATTGCATAAACTGGGGTGAACCGTCATTCTTAGAGCAGGCAAGGCCTTCAATCCACATACAATCTGCATAAATGTGTTTTGGCCATTCTAAAATAAAGTCGGACATTCCTTTACCTGCACCTTACCATAGAGATATTACCAGATTTTCTTTTACCAGGGGAGTAGATTTGCTCTTGATATTAGTGGGGACCTTTGTATCCGCGACCCCACCCACCCCCCAACTGCCCTTTTTTATTGTTGTTGTTTTCTCTTTGCTCTGTGATAAAACAATAAAAGACTGATATACTACGGGTGTGTCTCAAAACCTAGTGAGTGTGTAGGTAGGCTGTCTAGGTAGCAACTGTGTAAGTAGCAGTGTTCTCTCCTCATCTCTCCTCATAAAACAGATTACTGAGACGCTCTAGTTAGAGAGAGACTGCGTCACGGCTTGTTCCCGCCCACTGCAGCACGCGACCGGTGGTTTAGCTGGTTGCTTAACTAAAAATCTGCTAGCATAAATGCTAATGGTCCAGTATAAAACTACAAACCAACTGGTTAAAGAGTTGTAAATAAAATATTGTTTTGTGTGATTATATGACAAGAAACACATTAAAACTCACAAATAACTCACATTTTAAAACCACTTCACTGCTCGTAGATTTGTCTGTGTTGCATCATGGGATTGCCTTAGCGGCTGAGGAAGCGTTCAGTGCTTCCTCACAATCGGGCCAAAATAAGGTGTCTCAGTAGACAGCAGGTTTAAGGTTTCTAAGGGTGCATTTGAAATCACCTACTTGTCTACTGCTTAGTAGGTGAAATCAGTAGGCGAGCGCGGCTAGTATGTCTGAATACCTAATAGACATCGAGTAGTAGGCGAACGGTACCCGGATGACCTCCTGAATCGCCAGTAATTTTTATGTAGGTGAACACAGCATGAGGCACAGCCAATCACACTTGCTATATGTGTTACAGGGAGGTAGAGAACAAGATTTAACCCTTTCTGCGCCTCTAGGTTAATGAGACGTTGACAGATCGGGTATTTTTTGGAGGGGATTAAATTATTAGTGGGGACAATTCAATAATTGCAGGTTAGTGGTGGGGACACATCACTTCCGTCCATGCTAATTCTATGCCCCTGTCTTTTACCTTAGAAGAAGTTAGTAGAAGTTTCACAGTAGAGAGTTTTGCGTTCAGCAAAATTGAAAAATTCATTTTTAAAAACCTGAATGGAAATATCACAAAAAGAGTTTTGATACCAGGACAAGGTGGAAAAGTTAGAGTATCACTAAAGCTGACATGTGAAAAAGGTTTTTTGAATGAACAAGCCATATGTCACATGATTACAGTCTATCTGGTTATATTACTGGACATACAGTATATATACTGTAGGTGATTTGTTGTTATGCTTACATCAAACATTTCACCTGCAACCCTATACCAGGCACAGGTGGCTAGGTTTTATAATGCACTAGCTGATTCCCTTATCAGTGACCAGTCACTGGAAACGACTGATTCTACCAATGATCCAATCACACTATATAGCTTTGTAGAGGTTGCTCTCAACATTCTAAAATGTGGAATCCAAAGTGAGATAGACCGAGGTTGAAGAAAGCTTCTTATCTGAGTTTTTGCACTCAACCTTAAAAGGTAGGGCTGTTATATTCTGGCATCATTTAAGGTGGAGCATGAAAATCCCATTAGAAGACACCTTTAGCCTCATCGCTGAGTGCCATGAACATTACAGGCCTCGTCAGATGGACTGCTGCCTATCCTGTCCAGTGTATCTGAGCTGTAAACAACCCAGTCATACAAAGATGGTAAAGATCAGCCCACAATCATGGTAGCCTATATCATCTACAGTTTCTTCGCATGTCTGTAGCGAATGAAAATGCGACTTAATTCACAGCCACTGTAAATGATGGCAAATGCACAACACTTATGAACGTTGGAATGGAAACCTGGCCAGAGACTCTTTCAGTAAGAGCTGCTGCTGCTAGCTCCACTCCTAACTACCCACTTATTAAGCTGCCACTTGTATTCAGTCAGTGATGTATGTAGGGCTTTCATGGGGCCTAGGGATGCTTTTTCGCAACCCAGCTATGCACTCTTTTGGATAACCGTCCCTTAACATGTCCCCCTATGTTCTCTCTATTTTTAGACCAGTACACTGGAAAGGTTGGACAGCTAGGTAAGCGTTTCTTATAAAGTGACCAGTAAGGGTCTACAGGTGCTAATGAGCCCATAACTGGAAACAGGCAACGATTTATTATTACCAAACAGTGCCAGAGCAGGTGCAGTCGGAACAATTAGAGAGCATTTGGAGTCTCCCAGAGAATTTGTGATGCTGTCACGCTGATAAAGCCATCTCGAGACAGAGACCACCCACCTAAACACACGCGGCCACCCCTGTGCTGCAGACACATCAATGGTAATTATCTCAATGAGTAGGTACAGCATTAGCAAGGAGTGCTGGGGGCGCTGAGAGGGGACAGCGATGTCTCCCTGAGGACGTGACTAATGAGACAGACCTCAGGACTTCATCTGTCCGGAGACTTGAAATAAATTGTCCCGTTCCTCATTTCCCCCAGAGAGAGAGAAAGAGAGAGAGAGAGAGAGCTGAGTGAAAATCCATTATGACTCTTCTGTAACTGAAGGTCAAGATCATTACAGATGTCTGGAGCTCTGATCCTGGATCAGCTCCACAGTGAGTAAACCTTTATCCAGACTATTAAAGCCCAAGGGACTGTCCTGAGACAAGACCATTTAGGATCACTTATGCGATTACAGCACATGAAAGCAAACACCAGCGTGGCGGCGGTGACTGAAACCCAAATTCTCCCAGATTCTCGGCTAAAAGGTTGGAGAAATTGCGGTTATTACAGTGAATTTGCTTTGATCAATTCTGTTTCTTTTCTGGAACTGAGTTAATAGCATTGGTGCCGCGCGGTAGAGTGACGAAATGAAAACGTTAACCCTTACCGCTTCTGTTAAACACACCTCACCTCTGGCTGAGACACCCCAGTGGTTTCTAAAGTCAGATTTTCCAGTTTAATAACTTGAAACTCCCTCTTCTTCTAGAAGCTCTGGGGAACTTTTGAAAAGAAACTACAGCTGCTTTGGTGGATGAGCTGTTTGAAATACTAGTGCTGGCTTAGTTCTATGTCTATTCACTTATATATCACTGGCTAGACTAGCAGTCAAGGTTTGGAGACACCAAAGAATCTCCGATAGTTTTGTAATGGTATTGTGTAACACATACTGGGTATTGTTAGTTAGAGAATATGAAAATGATAATTAATCATTAATTCTGTCTAACTAATACATCTTAGGCCAACATATAACTATATATAACTATACCACATCTCTTCATGGATGACAGCTCATCATCTGAAGCTCAATCCCAGCAAGACTGAGCTGCTGTTCATCCCTGGAATTACAGGTCCTCAGCAGGATCTTGCCATCTTATTCGAGAACTCTTTGATTGTTCCGTCTAAAGATGCAAGAAACCTTGGGGTGACTCTGGATGACCAGTTATCGTTCTCAGCCCATATTACGAACCTGACTCGGTCATGCAGATACATTCTCCACAACATCAGACGCATCTGACCCTTCCTCTCTCAGGAGGCCTCCCAGGTGCTCGTCCAGTCTCTTGTCATTTCAAGGCTGGACTACTGCAACTCACTCCTGGCTGGTCTTCCTCTGAAGGCCATCAGGCCCTTACAACTGATCCAGAATGCAGCAGCACGGCTCATCTTCAATCTTCCCAAGTTCACTCATGTCACTCCACTGCTGCGCTCCCTTCACTGGCTTCCTGTAGCTGCTCGCATTCAGTTTAAAGTTCTGATGCTTGCCTACAAAGCCAAGAATGGACCAGCTCCTCCTGACCTTATGACAATGGTCAAAAGTCGAACCGCACCTCGAGCCCTTCGGGCTTCAAGTATGGCTCGGCTTGACCCGCCATCACTTAAGATTCATGGAAGACACGCAACAAAACGCTTCTCTGTCCTGGCACCCAGATGGTGGAACGAACTTCCACTGGCTGTCCGAACAGCGAACTCTCTTGCGGTCTTCAAACGCAGACTGAAGACCCATCTCTTTGTAAAGCACTTATAATCACTAATATACTAAAGTATGGTATAAACTGTTATTGCACTTTATCTTCTAGGAGCACTGGATAAGTACTGCACTTGTACTGTATGTAGTCTTGTATTTATTCTCTTCTCTGTAGGTGTTCCAGTCTGGCTAAGTATTGCATTGTCTTTTTTCTAGGTATCAGCACTGGCCCTGTGTTTATGGCAGTGTTTGAGTATAAGAGTGGTTTGGACTTAATCCTGTTGTACTAGATAGAGATTCATACTCTAACCAACACTAAGCACTTCTGTAAGACGCTCTGGATAAGAGCGTCTGCTAAATGCCGTAAATGTAAATGTAAATGTACCAAAGATCACATGGAATACAGCCACCCAGTATCTATACACTGATCTTATCAGCTCTGCTTACCATGTAGGAACACCTTGTAGTTCTACAATTACAGACTGGAGTGACTCTGTATAGTGGTCAGGACCCCCGCAGAACAGGTATTATGGGTGGTGCATCATTCTGAGCACTACAGTGACACTGACGTGGTGGTGGTGCTGGTGTGAGTAGATCAGACACAGCAGTGCTGCTGGAGTATTAAACACTGTGTCCTCTCCCTTTCCACTCTTTTAGACACGCCTACCTTGCAGTCAGTGTCAGAGACAATAGCTCATCTGTTGCTACACAGTTTGTGTTCCTCTAGTCCAGGGGTCACTAATAGGTGAACCACGGTCCAGATCCAGACCCAGACGTTGTCCAATGCGGACCCAAACTGATAAACTACTGAGAATAATTTAATTTTGACTGTGTTTATTTTAAGCGGCGGATCTTTTCTTGTCTTTATGGTATACGGGCTTTACGGCGCAGTGAACTCAGAGACCAATCACATAAGCTGTAAGAGCACCCAAGGCTCCTCAGCCAATCAGATCTGTGCACAAAAACGAAGTATGAAGCAAGGAACAGCGGACGGAGACTAAAGCGAGTCAGAAAGAATAATGAGCTCTAAAAACAGAAAAGTCAACTGTTTAACAGGAACGGTTCTGGAATAGACCTGCTCGTCTAGTTTTGGAGAATACCGCTCTGTACAACCAACATGTCAATCTGTGAAGCTGAGTTAACAAGAAGACACACGTTTTATTTACTTTCTCTATAAATAAACACTTTAAGATGCTGTTTTTACCAAAAGCATTCTGTTTTTTAAATGTAGCCACTGTTTTTACTGAAAGTAAGGACAAATATAAATAATTCATTATGGTCAGCATTCTGGTCAACAGTAAATATACTAAAATATACTGAACACTATTTGTAATAAGATTGTCTTTCAGTTGCTGATGGTATAAGATGCTGATACGAGGTAACTTAGATATACAGGATATGGCACTGAATCTTAACACAAGTTAGAAATGATGACGGTCCAGACCTTGGCCTGAGGATATCTCCTCTAACTGGACCTTACTGAACTCTAATTAAATACCCCTGTTCTAGTCCTTCATCAGTGCCCACAGATTGCTGCCCACAGAGGCTGTGGGCTGGATTGTTTTGGGTGGTGGACTATCTTCAGACCAGCAGTGACACTTGCTTTATGAAGGTGTTTATGAAGTCCAGCAGCACTGCTGTGTCTGATTCAGTCATTCTAGCACAACAAAACAAGCTCTGTAATATCCTGCTCCAGTCAAGCTCACAAAGACTACCTGTTTGTTTTACCTGGTTTTCAGGATCGGACTCTGGCTCAAACTATTACTGCAGAAGCCATTGTAAAAACAGACACAGTGGCATGGGGCCAAAACTTGTAACATGATGTTGCTCTGGTGGTTGACCAATCAGAGCACACAGGACTTGTTGGAGGCTTAAAGATATTGAGTTGAAGTCCATGTCAGAATTATGCTCGTTTAGAAAAGTTCTGTGGTCTTGTGACTGTTGGTGTTAACTTTATTTGATCAAAACATCGAATTATATGCAATAATGATTGACTATTTTTGTTTTGGTTTTTGGATTTCCTAGACGCCCTCAGCCATCGTGTGGATTTATTAACCTGCCAACACAGTTAGCTAAAGCAGCTACTGGATAATAACAATACTGGTCTTCTTTGAGATGAGATTTATCGATAGTTCATCAAGAAAATGCTGAGAAAATATTTTTAATGTTTTAATAATATTGTTCTGAGAGACAAAGCTTGGCGCCCAGATGAACTGCTTTTTAAATGCATTTGTATTTGGTATTCACACGGTACCATGTATAATATACAGGGGTCATTGGATTATTTTATATAGGCAATAACATGGGTATAACCCAAAGTCCTGACGCTAAAAATAAACCTGTTTTCTAAATTCAAATGTTCTGCGTGCATCCGTTTTTTTAAAAATGTGCTTTTGTTTAGAGTGCTGAAATCGATTGACCACTAGAAGAAGAGAGCGAACCTCTTTTCTAAGAGCCATAAAATGTCAAGAAGAAAAATATCTGTCGTTTGAGAGACACAGTCAATGTGAGCGGCGCTGATGTAGTTCATACCTGTCTGTGAGCAAGGCTATAGTGGGTTTGAGATGCCAATAACACAACACTGGCAAAACTATCTATATAACCCACTCTTTCATCTTGGTGTTTGGTCCCTGCATGGACTGAAAGCTCAATGATGGTGAAAATGAAGACATTTGAAAATAATATGGCTCATGGACGTCTGTGCAGATAGCTGTAATAGAAACTTAGTCTGGTCTTTCTTATGGTTATTTATACATTTAAATCCATTTGAGTAGATTTTGTTCTCTCTTGCAGAAACTACTGATGTGTGGGCAAGACTGTTGAGAGAGTTGAGTTTGCTTAAAATGCAGTGCAGCAAGTTTTCCCCTTACTTTTAAATTGGTATAACTTTTCCTCAATGTAGTATCAGCCTGCAGTAATACTATATATCAGTTGGATTTGATATATAGTATTGATATATATATATATATATATATATATATATATATATATATATATATATATATATATATATATATATATATAGTATTGATATATATATATATATATATATATATATATATATATATATATATATATATATATATATATATATATCAGTTTAGGAGTGCATTTGATATGCTACAGAATTACTTAAACTCCGGGATGTATAAGAGCAGCAGCTGTATGTATCTTCTCCTCCACAGATCCACTGGCTTGGCTAATGAATGGTGCCTAGGGTGCTAGGCTCAGAGCTCAGGAGCTACATGTCCAGGCACGACTGGAGGAATCTGTAATCTGACAGCAGAAGGCAGTGCCTCCACCCACCACGGCTGGGGAAATGAGCCCTCCACAGGACTAAAAAGAGCACGCCGCCTCTGATGAAGCCCTGATTGCTCCATTTGAGGTGATGACAGAAGCAGGTGGAGGAGATGGCAAGCCGAACCCCGTCCTGATGCTCCTCGGTGGCAGAAGCAAAGCTGAAAGGTCTGGCAAAGTGGCGTCTAATCACAGTAACAGCCTTCTCCCAGTGCTGCGGCGTGAGATAATGAAGCTAATCAAAGGCGGAACGCGGGCGGCCCGCCATCTTGTGATGTCATTCGGATCAGAGGCGCTATGTGGAGCTTTGAATTTGAGCCATGATTCCCACAGTTCTCTCACCTGTCCAAGAAATAAGGATACAGGGCCAGGATGTGCGTAGTATCACACAGAGTGGGCTGACAGCTTCGCAAGGTCAGTACCTCCTCCAGAAAGCTCCGGCATCAACGTGCATTATTTTCTCTGAAGCGAGAAAAATAGTTATGCCCTTTCTTCTCTCTCTGTTAACATTTCAACCTCTCAGGGTTGCCATTGCCTAGCAACTCTCCTCACCGCCAGCAGTGTCCTATTTTCCAAGGACAGGGCTTTTTTTTTTTCCTTTTTTCTTTCTTCACGTTGCCCTTAAAAAAGAACGGTTCATTTTATTTCTCTACACAAAGAGCATGACAGCATTTGCAATTAGAGTTGCTGTCAGATGGTTTCACCTCACGAAGGTATCTGATTTTCTACCACTGGAAACGGCCTTGAGTTCATAAGCACTGTCAGAGCTCAGAAACAGAATACAAAATCGATTCACTCCAAGCACTCTAATATTTTATATTTTACATTTCCGTTCTTGCATTCTAACCCTGGCCTAAAGTTCCTAAACCTGAGTGAAAGTGACAAATGAAGATGAGATAGATAGATAGATAGATAGATAGATAGATAGATAGATAGATAGATAGATAGATAGATAGATAGATAGATATGGAGATAGAATAATAGATAGATAGATAGATAGATAGATAGATAGATAGATAGATAGATAGATAGATAGATAGATAGATAGGGGGGTAGGTATGTAGATGGATAATTAGCTAGATAGATAGGTAGATAAATAGATAGATATATACATAGAATAATAGGGAGGTAGGGAGGTAGATAATTAGATAGATAGATAGAAAGATAGATAGATAGATAGATAGATAGATAGATAGATAGATAGATAGATAGATAGATAGATAGATAGATAGATAGATAGGATATGGAGGTATGATAATAGGTAGGTAGGAAGGTAGTTAGGTAGGTAGGTAGATAATTAGCTAGATAGGTAGGTAGATAGATAGATAGATAGATATGGAGATAAAATAATAGATAGATAGATAGATAGATAGATAGATAGATAGATAGATAGATAGATAGATAGATAGATAGATAGATAGATAGATAGATAGATAGGGAGGTAGGTATGTAGATGGATAATTAGCTAGATAGATAGGTAGATAGATAGATATAGAGATAGAATAATAGGGAGGTAGGTAGGTAGGTAGATAATTAAATAGATAGATAGATAGATAGATAGATAGATAGATAGATAGATAGGTAGATAAATAGCTAGATATGTGGGGAGGTAGGATAGTAGGTAGGTCAGTAGGTACGTAGGTAGATAGATAAATAGCTAGGTAGGTAGGTAGATAGGTAGCTAGATAAATAGCTAGATATGTGGGGAGGTAGGATAGTAGGTAGGTCAGTAGGTACGTAGGTAGATAGATAAATAGCTAGGTAGGTAGGTAGATAGGTAGCTAGATAAATAGCTAGATATGTGGGGAGGTAGGATAGTAGGTAGGTAACTAGGTACGTAGGTAGATAGATAAATAGATAAATAGGTAGGTAGATGGGTAGCTAGATAAATAGCTAGATATGTGGGGAGGTAGGATAGTAGGTAGGTCAGTGGGTACGTAGGTAGATAGATAAATAGCTAGGTAGGTAGGTAGATGGGTAGCTAGATAAATAGCTTGATATGTGGGGAGGTAGGATAGTAGGTAGGTAACTAGGTACGTAGGTAGATAGATAAATAGCTAGGTAGGTAGGTAGATAGGTAGCTAGATAAATAGCTTGATATGTGGGGAGGTAGGATAGTAGGTAGGTCAGTAGGTACGTAGGTAGATAAATAAATAGATAAATAGGTAGGTAGATGGGTAGCTTGATAAATAGCTAGAGATGTGGGGAGGTAGGATAGTAGGTAGGTCAGTAGGTACGTAGGTAGATAGATAAATAGCTAGGTAGGTAGGTAGATAGGTAGATAGATAAATAGCTAGATATGTGGGGAGGTAGGATAGTAGGTAGGTAACTAGGTACGTAGGTAGATAGATAAATAGATAAATAGGTAGGTAGATGGGTAGCTAGATAAATAGCTAGATATGTGGGGAGGTAGGATAGTAGGTAGGTCAGTGGGTACGTAGGTAGATAGATAAATAGCTAGGTAGGTAGGTAGATGGGTAGCTAGATAAATAGCTTGATATGTGGGGAGGTAGGATAGTAGGTAGGTAACTAGGTACGTAGGTAGATAGATAAATAGCTAGGTAGGTAGGTAGATAGGTAGCTAGATAAATAGCTTGATATGTGGGGAGGTAGGATAGTAGGTAGGTCAGTAGGTACGTAGGTAGATAGATAAATAGATAAATAGGTAGGTAGATGGGTAGCTTGATAAATAGCTAGAGATGTGGGGAGGTAGGATAGTAGGTAGGTCAGTAGGTACGTAGGTAGATAGATAAATAGCTAGGTAGGTAGGTAGATAGGTAGATAGATAAATAGCTTGATATGTGGGGAGGTAGGATAGTAGGTAGGTCAGTAGGTACGTAGGTAGATAGATAAATAGCTAGGTAGGTAGGTAGATGGGTAGCTAGATAAATAGCTAGATATGTGGGGAGGTAGGATAGTAGGTAGGTCAGTAGGTACGTAGGTAGATAGATAAATAGCTAGATATGTGGGGAGGTAGGATAGTAGGTAGGTCAGTGGGTACGTAGGTAGATAGATAAATAGCTAGGTAGGTAGGTAGATGGGTAGCTAGATAAATAGCTTGATATGTGGGGAGGTAGGATAGTAGGTAGGTAACTAGGTACGTAGGTAGATAGATAAATAGCTAGGTAGGTAGGTAGATAGGTAGCTAGATAAATAGCTTGATATGTGGGGAGGTAGGATAGTAGGTAGGTCAGTAGGTACGTAGGTAGATAAATAAATAGATAAATAGGTAGGTAGATGGGTAGCTTGATAAATAGCTAGAGATGTGGGGAGGTAGGATAGTAGGTAGGTCAGTAGGTACGTAGGTAGATAGATAAATAGCTAGGTAGGTAGGTAGATAGGTAGATAGATAAATAGCTAGATATGTGGGGAGGTAGGATAGTAGGTAGGTAACTAGGTACGTAGGTAGATAGATAAATAGATAAATAGGTAGGTAGATGGGTAGCTAGATAAATAGCTAGATATGTGGGGAGGTAGGATAGTAGGTAGGTCAGTGGGTACGTAGGTAGATAGATAAATAGCTAGGTAGGTAGGTAGATGGGTAGCTAGATAAATAGCTTGATATGTGGGGAGGTAGGATAGTAGGTAGGTAACTAGGTACGTAGGTAGATAGATAAATAGCTAGGTAGGTAGGTAGATAGGTAGCTAGATAAATAGCTTGATATGTGGGGAGGTAGGATAGTAGGTAGGTCAGTAGGTACGTAGGTAGATAGATAAATAGATAAATAGGTAGGTAGATGGGTAGCTTGATAAATAGCTAGAGATGTGGGGAGGTAGGATAGTAGGTAGGTCAGTAGGTACGTAGGTAGATAGATAAATAGCTAGGTAGGTAGGTAGATAGGTAGATAGATAAATAGCTTGATATGTGGGGAGGTAGGATAGTAGGTAGGTCAGTAGGTACGTAGGTAGATAGATAAATAGCTAGGTAGGTAGGTAGATGGGTAGCTTGATAAATAGCTAGATATGTGGGGAGGTAGGATAGTAGGTAGGTCAGTAGGTACGTAGGTAGATAGATAAATAGCTAGGTAGGTAGGTAGATAGGTAGCTAGATGAATAGCTAGATATGTGGGGAGGTAGCATAGTAGGTAGGTAACTAGGTACGTAGGTAGATAGATAAATAGATAAATAGGTAGGTAGATGGGTAGCTAGATAAATAGCTTGATATGTGGGGAGGTAGGATAGTAGGTAGGTAACTAGGTACGTAGGTAGATAGATGAATAGATAAATAGCTATGTAGGTAGGTAGATAGATAAATAGCTTGATATGTGGGGAGGTAGGATAGTAGGTAGGTAACTAGGTACGTAGGTAGATAGATAAATAGCTAGGTAGGTAGGTAGATAGCTAGCTAGATAAATAGCTTGATATGTGGGGAGGTAGGATAGTAGGTAGGTAACTAGGTACGTAGGTAGATAGATAAATAGATAAATAGGTAGGTAGATGGGTAGCTTGATAAATAGCTAGATATGTGGGGAGGTAGGATAGTAGGTAGGTCAGTAGGTACGTAGGTAGATAGATAAATAGCTAGGTAGGTAGGTAGATGGGTAGCTTGATAAATAGCTAGATATGTGGGGAGGTAGGATAGTAGGTAGGTCAGTAGGTACGTAGGTAGATAGATAAATAGCTAGGTAGGTAGGTAGATAGGTAGCTAGATAAATAGCTTGATATGTGGGGAGGTAGGATAGTAGGTAGGTAACTAGGTACGTAGGTAGATAGATAAATAGCTAGGTAGGTAGGTAGATAGGTAGCTAGATGAATAGCTAGATATGTGGGGAGGTAGCATAGTAGGTAGGTAACTAGGTACGTAGGTAGATAGATAAATAGATAAATAGGTAGGTAGATGGGTAGCTAGATAAATAGCTAGATATGTGGGGAGGTAGAATAGTAGGTAGGTCAGTAGGTACATAGGTACATAGATAAATAGCTAGGTAGGTAGGTAGATAGGTAGCTAGATAAATAGCTAGATATGTGGGGAGGTAGGATAGTAGGTAGGTAACTAGGTACGTAGGTAGATAGATAAATAGCTAGGTAGGTAGGTAGATAGGTAGCTAGATAAATAGCTAGATATGTGGGGAGGTAGGATAGTAGGTAGGTCAGTAGGTACGTAGGTAGATAGATAAATAGCTAGGTAGGTAGGTAGATGGGTAGCTAGATAAATAGCTAGATATGTGGGGAGGTAGGATAGTAGGTAGGTCAGTAGGTACGTAGGTAGATAGATAAATAGCTAGGTAGGTAGGTAGATAGGTAGCTAGATAAATAGCTAGATATGTGGGGAGGTAGGACAGTAGGTAGGTAACTAGGTACGTAGGTTGATAGATGAATAGATAAATAGGTAGGTAGATTGGTAGCTAGATAAATAGCTAGATATGTGGGGAGGTAGAATAGTAGGTAGGTCAGTAGGTACGTAGGTAGATAGATAAATAGCTAGGTAGGTAGGTAGATGGGTAGCTAGATAATAGCTTGATATGTTGGGAGGTTGGATAGTAGGTAGGTAACTAGGTACATAGGTAGAGAGATAAATAGCTAGGTAGGTAGGTAGATAGGTAGCTAGATAAATAGCTTGATATGTGGGGAGGTAGGTAGATAGGTAGCTAGATAAATAGCTTGATATGTGGGGAGGTAGGATAGTAGGTAGGTAATTAGGTACGTAGGTAGATAGATAAATAGCTTGGAAGGTAGGTAGATAGATAAATAGATAAATAGGTAGGTAGATGGGTAGCTTGATAAATAGCTAGATATGTGGGGAGGTAGGATAGTAGGTAGGTCAGTAGAAATGTAGGTAGATAGATAAATAGCTAGGTAGGTAGGTAGATGGGTAGCTTGATAAATAGCTTGATATGTGGGGAGGTAGGATAGTAGGTAGGTCAGTAGGTACGTAGATAGATAGATAAATAGCTAGGTAGGTAGATAAATAGCTTGATATGTGGGGAGGTAGGATAGTTGGTAGGTAACTAGGTACGTAGGTAGATAGATAAATAGCTAGGTAGGTAGGTAGATAGGTAGGTAGATAAATAGCTTGATATGTGGGGAGGTAGGATAGTAGGTAGGTTAGTAGGTAGGTAGGTAGATAGATAAATAGCTAGGTAGGTAGGTAGATAGGTAGCTAGATAAATAGCTAGATATGTGGGGAGGTAGGATAGTAGGTAGGTCAGTGGGTACGTAGGTAGATAGATAAATAGCTAGGTAGTTAGGTAGATGGGTAGCTAGATAAATAGCTAGATATGTGGGGAGGTAGGACAGTAGGTAGGTCAGTAGGTACGTAGGTAGATAGATAAATAGCTAGGTAGGTAGGTAGATAGGTAGCTAGATAAATAGCTAGATATGTGGAGAGGTAGGACAGTAGGTAGGTAACTAGGTACGTAGGTAGATAGATAAATAGATAAATAGGTAGGTAGATAGGTAGCTAGATAAATAGCTAGATATGTGGGGAGGTAGGATAGTAGGTAGGTAACTAGGTGTGTAGGTAGATAGATAAATAGATAAATAGGTAGGTAGATGGGGTAGCTAGATAAATAGCTAGATATGTGGGGAGGTAGAATAGTAGGTAGGTCAGTAGGTACGTAGGTAGATAGATAAATAACTAGGTAGGTAGGTAGAAAGGTAGCTAGATAAATAGCTTGATATGTGGGGAGGTAGGATAGTAGGTAGGTAACTAGGTACGTAGGTAGATAGATAAATAGCTAGGTAGGTAGGTAGATAGGTAGCTAGATAAATAGCTAGATATGTGGGGAGGTAGGATAGTAGGTAGGTAACTAGGTACGTAGGTAGATAGATAAATAGATAAATAGGTAGGTAGATGGGTAGCTAGATAAATAGCTAGATATGTGGGGAGGTAGAATAGTAGGTAGGTCAGTGGGTAGGTAGGTACATAGATAAATAGCTAGGTAGGTAGGTAGATAGGTAGCTAGATAAATAGCTAGATATGTGGGGAGGTAGGATAGTAGGTAGGTCAGTAGGTACGTAGGTAGATAGATAAATAGCTAGGTAGGTAGGTAGATAGGTAGCTAGATAAATAGCTAGATATGTGGGGAGGTAGGATAGTAGGTAGGTAACTAGGTACGTAGGTAGATAGATAAATAGATAAATAGGTAGGTAGATGGGTAGCTAGATAAATAGCTAGATATGTGGGGAGGTAGGATAGTAGGTAGGTCAGTGGGTACGTAGGTAGATAGATAAATAGCTAGGTAGGTAGGTAGATGGGTAGCTAGATAAATAGCTAGATATGTGGGGAGGTAGGATAGTAGGTAGGTAACTAGGTACGTAGGTACATAGATAAATAGCTAGGTAGGTAGGTAGATAGGTAGCTAGATAAATAGCTTGATATGTGGGGAGGTAGGATAGTAGGTAGGTCAGTAGGTACGTAGGTAGATAGATAAATAGATAAATAGGTAGGTAGATGGGTAGCTTGATAAATAGCTAGAGATGTGGGGAGGTAGGATAGTAGGTAGGTCAGTAGTACGTAGGTAGATAGATAAATAGCTACGTAGGTAGGTAGATAGGTAGATAGATAAATAGCTTGATATGTGGGGAGGTAGGATAGTAGGTAGGTCAGTAGGTACGTAGGTAGATAGATAAATAGCTAGGTAGGTAGGTAGATGGGTAGCTTGATAAATAGCTAGATATGTGGGGAGGTAGGATAGTAGGTAGGTCAGTAGGTACGTAGGTAGATAGATAAATAGCTAGGTAGGTAGGTAGATGGGTAGCTTGATAAATAGCTAGATATGTGGGGAGGTAGGACAGTAGGTAGGTAACTAGGTACGTAGGTAGATAGATGAATAGATAAATAGGTAGGTAGGTAGGTAGATAGATAAATAGCTTGATATGTGGGGAGGTAGGATAGTAGGTAGGTAACTAGGTACGTAGGTAGATAGATGAATAGATAAATAGCTATGTAGGTAGGTAGATAGATAAATAGCTTGATATGTGGGGAGGTAGGATAGTAGGTAGGTAACTAGGTACGTAGGTAGATAGATAAATAGCTAGGTAGGTAGGTAGATAGCTAGCTAGATAAATAGCTTGATATGTGGGGAGGTAGGATAGTAGGTAGGTAACTAGGTACGTAGGTAGATAGATAAATAGATAAATAGGTAGGTAGATGGGTAGCTTGATAAATAGCTAGATATGTGGGAAGGTAGGATAGTAGGTAGGTCAGTAGGTACGTAGGTAGATAGATAAATAGCTAGGTAGGTAGGTAGATGGGTAGCTTGATAAATAGCTAGATATGTGGGGAGGTAGGATAGTAGGTAGGTCAGTAGGTACGTAGGTAGATAGATTAAATAGCTAGGTAGGTAGGTAGATAGGTAGCTAGATAAATAGCTTGATATGTGGGGAGGTAGGATAGTAGGTAGGTAACTAGGTACGTAGGTAGATAGATAAATAGCTAGGTAGGTAGGTAGATAGGTAGCTAGATGAATAGCTAGATATGTGGGGAGGTAGCATAGTAGGTAGGTAACTAGGTACGTAGGTAGATAGATAAATAGATAAATAGGTAGGTAGATGGGTAGCTAGATAAATAGCTAGATATGTGGGGAGGTAGAATAGTAGGTAGGTCAGTAGGTACATAGGTACATAGATAAATAGCTAGGTAGGTAGGTAGATAGGTAGCTAGATAAATAGCTAGATATGTGTGGAGGTAGGATAGTAGGTAGGTAACTAGGTACGTAGGTAGATAGATAAATAGCTAGGTAGGTAGGTAGATAGGTAGATAGATAAATAGCTTGATATGTGGGGAGGTAGGATAGTAGGTAGGTCAGTGGGTACGTAGGTAGATAGATAAATAGCTAGGTAGGTAGGTAGATGGGTAGCTAGATAAATAGCTAGATATGTGGGGAGGTAGGATAGTAGGTAGGTCAGTAGGTACGTAGGTAGATAGATAAATAGCTAGGTAGGTAGGTAGATAGGTAGCTAGATAAATAGCTAGATATGTGGGGAGGTAGGACAGTAGGTAGGTAACTAGGTACGTAGGTTGATAGATGAATAGATAAATAGGTTGGTAGATTGGTAGCTAGATAAATAGCTAGATATGTGGGGAGGTAGAATAGTAGGTAGGTCAGTAGGTACGTAGGTAGATAGATAAATAGCTAGGTAGGTAGGTAGATGGGTAGCTAGATAAATAGCTTGATATGTTGGGAGGTTGGATAGTAGGTAGGTAACTAGGTACATAGGTAGAGAGATAAATAGCTAGGTAGGTAGGTAGATAGGTAGCTAGATAAATAGCTTGATATGTGGGGAGGTAGGTAGATAGGTAGCGAGATAAATAGCTTGATATGTGGGGAGGTAGGATAGTAGGTAGGTAATTAGGTACGTAGGTAGATAGATAAATAGCTTGGAAGGTAGGTAGATAGATAAATAGATAAATAGGTAGGTAGATGGGTAGCTTGATAAATAGCTAGATATGTGGGGAGGTAGGATAGTAGGTAGGTCAGTAGAAATGTAGGTAGATAGATAAATAGCTAGGTAGGTAGGTAGATGGGTAGCTTGATAAATAGCTTGATATGTGGGGAGGTAGGATAGTAGGTAGGTCAGTAGGTACGTAGGTAGATAGATAAATAGCTAGGTAGGTAGATAAATAGCTTGATATGTGGGGAGGTAGGATAGTTGGTAGGTAACTAGGTACGTAGGTAGATAGATAAATAGCTAGGTAGGTAGGTAGATAGGTAGGTAGATAAATAGCTTGATATGTGGGAGGTAGGATAGTAGGTAGGTTAGTAGGTAGGTAGGTAGATAGATAAATAGCTAGGTAGGTAGGTAGATAGGTAGCTAGATAAATAGCTAGATATGTGGGGAGGTAGGATAGTAGGTAGGTCAGTGGGTACGTAGGTAGATAGATAAATAGCTAGGTAGGTAGGTAGATGGGTAGCTAGATAAATAGCTAGATATGTGGGGAGGTAGGACAGTAGGTAGGTCAGTAGGTACGTAGGTAGATAGATAAATAGCTAGGTAGGTAGGTAGATAGGTAGCTAGATAAATAGCTAGATATGTGGAGAGGTAGGACAGTAGGTAGGTAACTAGGTACGTAGGTAGATAGATAAATAGATAAATAGGTAGGTAGATAGGTAGCTAGATAAATAGCTAGATATGTGGGGAGGTAGGATAGTAGGTAGGTAACTAGGTGTGTAGGTAGATAGATAAATAGATAAATAGGTAGGTAGATGGGTAGCTAGATAAATAGCTAGATATGTGGGGAGGTAGAATAGTAGGTAGGTCAGTAGGTACGTAGGTAGATAGATAAATAGCTAGGTAGGTAGGTAGAAAGGTAGCTAGATAAATAGCTTGATATGTGGGGAGGTAGGATAGTAGGTAGGTAACTAGGTACGTAGGTAGATAGATAAATAGCTAGGTAGGTAGGTAGATAGGTAGCTAGATAAATAGCTAGATATGTGGGGAGGTAGGATAGTAGGTAGGTAACTAGGTACGTAGGTAGATAGATAAATAGATAAATAGGTAGGTAGATGGGTAGCTAGATAAATAGCTAGATATGTGGGGAGGTAGAATAGTAGGTAGGTCAGTGGGTAGGTAGGTACATAGATAAATAGCTAGGTAGGTAGGTAGATAGGTAGCTAGATAAATAGCTAGATATGTGGGGAGGTAGGATAGTAGGTAGGTCAGTAGGTACGTAGGTAGATAGATAAATAGCTAGGTAGGTAGGTAGATAGGTAGCTAGATAAATAGCTAGATATGTGGGGAGGTAGGATAGTAGGTAGGTAACTAGGTACGTAGGTAGATAGATAAATAGATAAATAGGTAGGTAGATGGGTAGCTAGATAAATAGCTAGATATGTGGGGAGGTAGGATAGTAGGTAGGTCAGTGGGTACGTAGGTAGATAGATAAATAGCTAGGTAGGTAGGTAGATGGGTAGCTAGATAAATAGCTTGATATGTGGGGAGGTAGGATAGTAGGTAGGTAACTAGGTACGTAGGTACATAGATAAATAGCTAGGTAGGTAGGTAGATAGGTAGCTAGATAAATAGCTTGATATGTGGGGAGGTAGGATAGTAGGTAGGTCAGTAGGTACGTAGGTAGATAGATAAATAGCTAGGTAGGTAGGTAGATAGGTAGCTAGATAAATAGCTAGATATGTGGGGAGGTAGGATAGTAGGTAGGTAACTAGGTACGTAGGTAGATAGATAAATAGATAAATAGGTAGGTAGATGGGTAGCTAGATAAATAGCTAGATATGTGGGGAGGTAGGATAGTAGGTAGGTCAGTGGGTACGTAGGTAGATAGATAAATAGCTAGGTAGGTAGGTAGATGGGTAGCTAGATAAATAGCTTGATATGTGGGGAGGTAGGATAGTAGGTAGGTAACTAGGTACGTAGGTAGATAGATAAATAGCTAGGTAGGTAGGTAGATAGGTAGCTAGATAAATAGCTTGATATGTGGGGAGGTAGGATAGTAGGTAGGTAACTAGGTACGTAGGTAGATAGATAAATAGATAAATAGGTAGGTAGATAGGTAGCTAGATAAATAGCTAGATATGTGGGGAGGTAGGATAGTAGGTAGGTAACTAGGTGTGTAGGTAGATAGATAAATAGATAAATAGGTAGGTAGATGGGTAGCTAGATAAATAGCTAGATATGTGGGGAGGTAGAATAGTAGGTAGGTCAGTGGGTAGGTAGGTACATAGATAAATAGCTAGGTAGGTAGGTAGATAGGTAGCTAGATAAATAGCTAGATATGTGGGGAGGTAGGATAGTAGGTAGGTCAGTAGGTACGTAGGTAGATAGATAAATAGCTAGGTAGGTAGGTAGAAAGGTAGCTAGATAAATAGCTTGATATGTGGGGAGGTAGGATAGTAGGTAGGTAACTAGGTACGTAGGTAGATAGATAAATAGCTAGGTAGGTAGGTAGATAGGTAGCTAGATAAATAGCTAGATATGTGGGGAGGTAGGATAGTAGGTAGGTAACTAGGTACGTAGGTAGATAGATAAATAGATAAATAGGTAGGTAGATGGGTAGCTAGATAAATAGCTAGATATGTGGGGAGGTAGAATAGTAGGTAGGTCAGTGGGTAGGTAGGTACATAGATAAATAGCTAGGTAGGTAGGTAGATAGGTAGCTAGATAAATAGCTAGATATGTGGGGAGGTAGGATAGTAGGTAGGTCAGTAGGTACGTAGGTAGATAGATAAATAGCTAGGTAGGTAGGTAGATAGGTAGCTAGATAAATAGCTAGATATGTGGGGAGGTAGGATAGTAGGTAGGTAACTAGGTACGTAGGTAGATAGATAAATAGATAAATAGGTAGGTAGATGGGTAGCTAGATAAATAGCTAGATATGTGGGGAGGTAGGATAGTAGGTAGGTCAGTGGGTACGTAGGTAGATAGATAAATAGCTAGGTAGGTAGGTAGATGGGTAGCTAGATAAATAGCTTGATATGTGGGGAGGTAGGATAGTAGGTAGGTAACTAGGTACGTAGGTACATAGATAAATAGCTAGGTAGGTAGGTAGATAGGTAGCTAGATAAATAGCTTGATATGTGGGGAGGTAGGATAGTAGGTAGGTCAGTAGGTACGTAGGTAGATAGATAAATAGCTAGGTAGGTAGGTAGATAGGTAGCTAGATAAATAGCTAGATATGTGGGGAGGTAGGATAGTAGGTAGGTAACTAGGTACGTAGGTAGATAGATAAATAGATAAATAGGTAGGTAGATGGGTAGCTAGATAAATAGCTAGATATGTGGGGAGGTAGGATAGTAGGTAGGTCAGTGGGTACGTAGGTAGATAGATAAATAGCTAGGTAGGTAGGTAGATGGGTAGCTAGATAAATAGCTTGATATGTGGGGAGGTAGGATAGTAGGTAGGTAACTAGGTACGTAGGTAGATAGATAAATAGCTAGGTAGGTAGGTAGATAGGTAGCTAGATAAATAGCTAGATATGTGGGGAGGTAGGATAGTAGGTAGGTCAGTAGGTAGGTAGGTAGATAGACCAATAGATAAATAGGTAGGTAAATGGGTAGCTAGATAAATAGCTTGATATGTGGGGAGGTAGGATAGTAGGTAGGTCAGTAGGTACGTAGGTAGATAGATAAATAGCTAGGTAGATAGGTAGATAGATAAATAGCTAGATATGTGGGGAGGTAGGATAGTAGGTAGGTCAGTAGGTACGTAGGTAGATAGATAAATAGCTAGGTAGGTAGGTAGATAGGTAGATAGATAAATAGCTAGATATGTGGGGAGGTAGGATAGTAGGTAGGTCAGTAGATATGTAGGTAGATAGATAAATAGCTAGGTAGGTAGGTAGATAGGTAGATAGATAAATAGCTAGATATGTGGGGAGATAGGATAGTAGGTAGGTCAGTGGGTACGTAGGTAGATAGATAAATAGCTAGGTAGGTAGGTAGATAGGTAGATAGATAAATAGCTAGATATGTGGGGAGGTAGGATAGTAGGTAGGTCAGTAGATATGTAGGTAGATAGATAAATAGCTAGGTAGGTAGGTAGATAGGTAGATAGATAAATAGCTAGATATGTGGGGAGGTAGGATAGTAGGTAGGTCAGTAGATATGTAGGTAGATAGATAAATAGCTAGGTAGGTAGGTAGAAAGTCTATCGACAGTGTCAACATTATACTGATGAAGATATGATGACAGTAGTATATAATTCACACTCTCAAACACATCCTTCACCAGGTTTTGCCTGAGCTCTCTTTTAATTCTTTTTTAAGGGGCTCACAATTGTGTGTGTGTGTGTGTGTTTGTGTGTGTGTGTATACACAACTAATACACAATTAATAGACACCAAAACTATTTTTACTTTTATTGTCATTCTGGAAAAGTTATTTTGGAGCATTTTTATTGATCATCATAAAATTGTCACATAATGTAAACATCAGCTGCTGCTTTCAAATGATAAAAATCAACAAAAATGGAGAGCGATGAGATGGCCACTATCTTAAAGGCCATGTACATATCAAAGAAGACCAGAAATCTATTGATGCAATCAAATTTGCAATATCTCTTGTGGTTCAAACGTTACCAAGACAGAAAGTTGTAACATCAGTCACATTGAACAACATGTTCAGTGCGCTGTTCCTGGAAAACAGATCTGAAGGCACATTGTGTTTAATGTGGTTGATGTTGCAACTTTTTGTGCTGCTCATTTTTGAACCACAAGAGATATTACAAATCTGATTGCATCAATCGATTTCTGAGTTGGTATGGTCATCTTTCATCTGCTACATGACCAGCTTCCCATATACACTATATCCGATATATAATATCGTTCTACATTTTTGTTGATTTTCAGTTTCAGGTTTTTTTACCACACCTGGGATGAACCACCAATCACTGCACACAGAAATGGGCATACAACAGGCAGATCATCAATAGCTACACAACTTTAGTCCATGGTAGACACACAGCCTATCCTATATATAATCGTGGTGTACTGTATATACTGCTGCAACATGGAATACTCAAATATGTCATCAGCACACATGTACTTATATGATTGCAGGATGATGATATAGCCATAGCAGATAGATACATTGAGTAAAATCTCGTGGGATGATGTTAATCCTAAATCGTTTAGGAGTTTGAAGATGAGACGCAAATTACAACCTAATGCGCTTCACAGAATGAAAATTAACTTTTTTGGTGCCTTCAGACCACCAGGTTTGCATGTTCCTCTGGCTGATCATACTAATGTTTGTGAGGCACAGCGATATGCTAAGCAGGCATGAGTCACAGTCAGACTGGCTGTGTGCTATGCAGCACGGGAGGCATTTATCAAGCACTGAGTGCATTCATGTTCCAGAATATCTTATAAGCTTCTTAAGACCAGAAATGCCAGGACGAGGGTCTTCATGCATCTAAAGCAGTAAAAAAACATACTGAACTGTGGCGTCGTCTTAGAGGAAAAGGCGGGAAACATTGCGCATGCGGGCAAATGCTTTTTATTCCTTGTGAAACTCTTCACAGCTCAGCGTGGCAGTGAGCTGGGGGGCCAATGCCGCCAGGCCATCATGCTGTTCTGCCAGCAGGTTCTCACCACCAGCTGGCGTCCAGGCGTCCTCCAGTTGTGCTCCACTGCCAAGCCTCGCTTTGATGGTTCCTTCGCTGTTTTCAGCGTCAGTCCTCAGCATGTTGCTTCTTTCCCAGAGCTTAGCCAGACCTATTAGTTTTTTAAAGCTCCATTCCTGTATGGGCCACTGGGTGGTGCTATCCCACTTCTGACACCACTGTGGCATGACATTGCACTTTATTGAGAACCACTGCCCAGCACTAGCAAAGCATTTGGAATAACTTATTGGTCACTTCTAGCTATACACTTCTAGCTATACACTATACACGCAGACCCCCCACTATATTACCCTCAGCATAGCACAGAAAAATAAATAAATAAATAAAACACAGTAGAACACATCTTATCTAGAGAAATAGCATTTCCAACCATAAATATCTCGTTTGCTGTGAGCGCGGTGCATCCCAGAAGCCTTTTTGCATGGTCGATTTGCATGGCCACGCCTCCTGTGCTCCTACAGCAGACATAGAACACTACGCCATCTTTAGATTCATTAGTTAGAGTGTATTTTGAGAGGATTCACATTAATCTTCACTTATTGCTGCTCTTACAACACAAGCAGGGGTATTTATAACTTATGGTATGAAGGTTAAAGAAAGGTGTATTGTTCTATTCATAATAAAGTTTTAATGACTGTTAAAAGAAGCCACTGGGATTTTCAAATTCTGTAATAAAACACAGAAATAAAACAACTACTTTTTTCTCAAATGAGCCCTTTGTGTGTTTTTGTTGTTTGCAAAGCTGTAAGCCAGCAACGTGTGACAGTATGAATTTTATTTGAATCAAACGTTTTCTTCACTGATGTTTAATTTTGTTTCAATGGTACTTTAATTGGAGCATCCTGCTACGGGAACAAGAGCATCAGACGACAGTATTTTTTCTGTGAATGGTGCATCCAGTTGCACTTAATTATGTCTGCGAGGAGGAGAAGCGACCAGCACAATATCTCTTCTTCTTTTTTTAACTCTGCTGCATGTTCACACAAACGGTGTTGGATTATTTACAAGCTTCTTTTAAAACCTCTAAATATTTACCTTTACTGGTCAGAACTGCTGAGAACTGTACAGTGAAATTCCTTTAAGGCCTTCAAGAACAAACACAAAAAGTGTTATTGATGCAAAGCACCAGCGTATAGTATCCCAAAGGTTCTAGAAAGCATGCACGCCTTGTGGGTCCACAATGCTCCATAGCACTGAGAGCAGAGTTGTTCAATGGGGAATGAGTGAGTGTGCAATTGAGATCCATGAAATACCCAGAATGCCCAAACAGTTATCAATGACCTAGCAGTGCCTAGAATAGAATGGAAAACAAAGAAATTACCTCAAACACTGTTGGTCCACTGTTAGATACAAATCCTGGGTTTACAAAAGAGGGTGGAGAAACGAGGCATTAGATGGAGTATGTATGCAGATATCTACCTTTAAAGGCTATGAAAGGCATGTCAGCACTTCTCATACTGTATCTAATCATCTCTCAGCAGGTGTGGATGGAGTTCATCTTCAATCATCGATGATGAAGTCAGCTTCCTACGTGCCTGCTTCTTAATTTTATGTTCCGCTCTACCTTAAATGCTACAGCTTGTGCAGGAGCCAGCAGACCGTGCCTAAACTTACTTTCCAGGCTGTGAAGGCAAAGCTGGCACTTTAATATCTTTTTGAAGAAAGTCTTAACGAACATGGTTGATGTTCATCTTTAAATGAAGTTGAAGTTGGTTTCAGAAGATCGAATCTTCTGTTCCACCTTAAAGTCTAAGCACCACTTATGGACACCCCTGGTGATTTCACAGTGTTATAGATACTGAAAATACATAAACATGACTTAAAATGAAATTTGCTGCTTAATTTGCTTTGAAAGTTCGATTTGAACTCGCTACGGAAACTCCTGAACGCTACCGTGTGACATCACTGGTGGACAACAGTGAACAGCGCCGCGGTACAACAGAATTATGACTGACTGGGACTGAGAATGTTCCAGTGCTGCCTCTTTAGATTCTGATGATATTTCTAAATTTGAATTTGAAAGAGCTGTAATGTAGAAATAGACCATTAATCACTTAGTCCTGATACTTTTAGTCAGACCACACCCACAACAGCAGCTCATTCTGAGTGTAAACAGTATCTAGCTAAATAACCAACATTATTCATGACAACAGCCTAGCAACCAGCCTGGCAACCAGCTAAACTCAGATATAGAGGTTCAGTTATTGTTGTAAAATATGATTAAAGAGGAACTGACTCTCATACAACTCTATAAATCTTCATAACTCAACTACGTTAGCTTAGCATAACTTGAGCCACCGAGCTTAGCAAGTCAAGCTAATGTTAGCTAACATCAGCTAAAGCAGGTAACTGAGCTTACCTGGTTTACCTCCACGTACACGGAGGCTCTTGAACCCCTCTCACTGGTTTCCTTACACGCCCATATTATTGGAACAGTGCCAGACTTAAAAACCAGTCGTCGTGTAAGCCTACACCCCAAAGCTGTGATAATCTTCAGACGTGAAATGATCTACAGATGACGAAGTGAGAGGACGGTCTTTTCCAATGTGACTGTCTAAAGTTGACAGATTTAGACTTTCTGGATATCTGGGGGTCCGTTTGTGCACAGGGGTCCACTGTACATCCAATTACTGCAGCCTAAAACAACAACACCTTTCTGTCATTGTGCATTACTGTAAATGCGTCTTCTAGCGTTGTTGTCCACCATCTACTTCACATGCATAACGCCTGCGGCAGTTTCTGAACAGTGGGCGGAGCTAAACATTATTTAAAGCCGTATTTCTTGATATTGTAAAAAATAAAACGACTTTCTGACTTCTGAAGTTAGGATCTCAAACTCCACTATATTTATGTGTTTGACATTTTCATATTAGCTGGTGCTTAGCCTTTAAATGCTACAGCTCGTGTAAGCGCTGTGAGCTGTACAGAAACTTACTTTCCAGGCTGTGAAGGCAATATTGGCAGTTTAATACCTTTTTTAAGATATTTTGAAAAGACATGGTTGATGTTCATCTTTAAATGCGGCTGAAGTTGGCTTCCTACTTGCCAGCTTCTTAACCGAGTCTTCTGTTCCACCCTAAATGAAGCTGCAAGTGGAACAGAAGATAGGAATTAGGGAACTGTCGCAAAACAATCTGCCGAATAGGAGGCAGACAAGTTTCAAGTTTATTTGTATAGAGCTTTTTTTTTTATAACAATGTGATCACAAAGCATCTTTACAGAAGTTTGAAAACATGAAAAACATGAAGTCACAGCATGTATCCCCCTCTGAGAACGCCAGAGGCCATGTTGGCAAGAAAAACCTCCCTCAAGACATGAGGAAGAAACCTTGGGAGGAATCAAGTCTCACAAGTTCCTGGACAACTTTAATTCAGAGTTGTTTCTGTATGTAGTCTTGTATTTATTCTCTTCTCTGTAGGTGTTCCAGTCTTACTAGGTATTGCTCTGTGTCTAATCTTATATTTTGTTTCTTTCTAGGTATCAGCACTTGTTTATGGCAGTGTTTGAGCTCAAGAGTAGTCTGGACTACTACCTGTTTGTACTAGATAGAGATACATACTCTGACCGAACACTAAGCACTAATGTAAGTTGTTCAGGATAAGAGCGTCTGCTAAATGGCGTAAATGTAAATGTAAATGAGTTGTTAAGTTTGTTCTGTGCATTTAATTTCTGACAGTTTCTCAAACCTTCAAACTGTTGAGGCTTTGTGCAACATGGAGACGGGAAGAGAACCACAGTTCCACCTTAACTACCATCACAACCCCAACACCCTTACAGAAAATAAGTATACTTAAAGTTCATTTTATTAAGTATACTTTATGCAATTACTATACTAATGTCATTGTACTAGTAGTACATTTGTATATGTACTATTTTAATACTTCTTGGGACTAAATTGGCCCACTTTCTAGTTTTTAAAAGTATACCTTTAAGTACACTTTAAGTGTAAGAGTAGTAAACCAAGTATACAACTAGTTTACATCTTTTGTACTGCAACTACACTAAAAGTGAACTGAAGGGTTTACTGTTAGTTTACTAGCTTGTATGTTTTCTTTAAGTGAACTTAACATAATACTTATAATTTACTGCTTATATTATTGTTGTACTTTAAAGTATATGACTAGGTTTAAGAGTATTTTCCTACTTAAAATAGAACTTAACAACGTTTACTTACTCACCAGTGGACACACAAAATAAACAAGACACACTCAGATTAAGAAACATATTTGTATCTTTATAAATCTTTATAAATCAAATTTTAAATAAATATTGTACTGGATGTGTTTTTGTGCAGAGCAAGAATACTTACTTCTACTATCTCAATCAAAAGATTAAGTATAACCCAAGCATACTTAAGTATAACTGTGTTTAGTATATGAATGAGAAGTACATAAAAAGTAAACTGAAAGCATACTCACTTCCTTTTAGTTTCAAAGAAGTAAACTAATAGTACACTTGAATAAACTTATTTTTTGTAAGGGCAGTGACCTGTAAGTAGCAGCCATGCTGTGTGAGTTTATCACTGTTTGCTGGTTGAAGCAGATCATCTTAAACTGAACATTTCACAGTGAGTAACAACTCCAGTTTGCAAAGTGAGATGAAAGCGAGTAGCTAGTATTAGTAACGTTAGATACTCAAACACCAAGTAACTAGCGTAACTAAACAGTATGAGAAGTGAGTTTATTTACACAGAGGTTCATTTTATTATCCTGGTTGTTTCTATTTCAACATGCTACTTCTGTGTGATCATCACAGTATCTCACTGTAAACCAGCCAATCAGAGCAGAGCTCAGAAAGGGGTAATCAGAGGGTGTACAATGGGCAGGTAAAACCACATCTGGACAATCTTTTTTCACCTTGACCAAAGTCAAATCCCTTCAAAGAACATTAGAGAGCAATTTAATTTACTGAAGAAATGCATTCATGTCACCTTTAAGAGTCATAACTGAATAATAAGTCTGCAGTTTAAGAATGAAGGAATGACTCTGCTTCCCTAAAATAGTCACGTAACAGAGAAGAGACTGACAGCTCTGTGCAAAAGTTTGTTGGACAAATTATGGTTTATTGATTTTCTATGTCCTCCACAGAGGACACGCCTAGGACATTTCTGAAAGTTTCTGCTGTTTTTATTAAAAGGACTTATTTTATGTTTTTATATGTATATGCATATGTTTATTTTATGTTATATGTTTCACGTTATGTTGAAATCAGCAAATAAGCAGTAATTGTAGTTTCAATTAGAAATTCAAAAAAAGAGGCAACATAAACACATCAGGCCATTTCTGACGATGTTAAAGATTGGCCTACATTACAAATGAATTGTTTCAATCATGTGACATCCCTCAGAATCTGAAGCGCCTCCTGTGATTGGTCAGAATGCTCACAGCACACAGAAAGTGTTAGAGGGCTCATCTGCATGTTCAGCCTTTCTGTGCTACCAATAAAGGTAACATTGTAATAATAATAATTGATCCATTATCTTCCACTTTATCCCGCTAGTGGGGGTCACAGGAGGGCTGGGGTCAATCCCAGAGTCATTGGATGAAGGCGGGGTTCACTATGGACAGGTCACCAGCTGTGCTAACTATCATCATCATCATTATTATTATTATTATTATTATTATTATTGTGCTTTCTCTAAAACCTCAATGTGCTTAACAACAATACATTCACATACATTAACATAAACACACATATGAGAGAAGGGTACTTTGCTAAAAATAGTTAATAAAAATGAGATAATAAAAAATTATGAAGTAACTATGGAAACTATGGAGACAAGGGTAATTACAAACATAGAAAAAATAATACCACATACATCAAATAAGGATTAAAAAACGTGTGATATGCAAATAAAAGCAAGAATAACAAATAAAGGAAAATAATCGGCAACCTGCGTCCCTAAAAGCTGAGTTTTAAGTAGAGCTTTAAAATAGTTAAACTATCTGCTGCTCTGCTCGGCTGTTATCAGGAAGCTGATTCCACATATCATTGCTGTCCAATGAAAAACCTCCAAAATAGTAATGTTGCAGGAGAGGCCAGAAACCTACTCTACCTTTAATGAAAGTCAATGGAGCCAGATTTTTTTCCATATGATTTTGGAGCATTTCTATTGGTCCATCTGTTGTGTTCATTAGACAGTAGTGATATGTGGAGCAGTGGAGGAGAATGCTTAATCAGCTAGAGTACAGTGACTAGCCTCTGGTACCACTAGTGGATCAGAGCTCGCTGTCTGCAGTGAGCGAGATGGATAAGATGGATCTAAAAGTTCAGATGATAGGCTCTAGATGTAAGCAGTAACGCCTTATAAGTGAGACAACAATTAAAGCACGGACTATATCAAGCAGTCCTACTTCGTAAAGTCATCCTAGTGTGGAGGAAAAGTAGGAGCAGTTTGTCATTCCTCCCCTGAGCACAATGCCCACAGTCCCGGGTGCATTTTTCACCCACATCTTTCATCTGTCTCTGGTGCAGGAGGGACGATTTGGTTGGCCTACATGTGCTGTTCGCAGGACTCCGAATGTAGCAGTTAAAGAGCATATTTCAGTAACATTCCAGAAAAGATCGTTCCTTTCATGCATTATTTATCAGCAGGCAGATAAATGGGGATGTGCCCTATTTTCCCAAATAATTCCAATCAAGCCAACATCAGTCGGTTTAACCGAGTTCAACAGCTTCCATTGCAGAGACAAGGGCAGTTCAGATGCTTACAGTACTGCCCCCACAGCAGCTGTGATGTCAGACCTCTTAAACTGAGTTGCTTAGAGTTGTTAATATTGCCTGGGTATTTCTACAACTGGGTTTATGTGGGATTTATTTTTCCTAATTTCTGCATATTTAAATGGGTAAGATGTATACAGTGTCATTGGTTGAAGTAAAATCCTTAATTCTAGAGAAACATCTAAATTCTTTAGCTCCTCTAAAACTCCATATGGTTATGAATAGCCTGATGTCTCAGATACTGTTTACAGTCATTTTGTAATACAAATTGTGGCCTAAACACATATTAAATCAGTTTATTTGAATCTATTTATGGTGATGGGACAACATATTATTAGGGTTGTGTATTGGCAAGAACCTGGCGATACAATACGTATCGTGATACAGTACAATATATTGTGATACTGCAAGCAAAGTAATATATTGCAATTTTTCAAATCTTACTATTAAAACACCACTATATGAACAGGTTTGTCAATGCTTACAATAGCACTGCGCCCTTGTGCTGCTTGTTAATGTTGGAGTGGGGCTAAATTTGGATTACAACACTGCCATCTAGTGGTCAGAGGTTTAAACACAACACACAATGATTCACTGTCTGCCAGGAATCTGTGTATCGATATTGGGTTTTTGAGAATCGATACAGTATCACCAAACATAATATCCCCATATTTGATATTTCAATATTTTCTTACACCCCTACATAAAATATGTTTTAAGGCCAAATAGTCCCCAAAGATTGACCACTGTTTTATCATCATCATTATCATCACCATCATCATTACATATAGAAGCTCAGAAGACTTGTGTAGCTTTGCTGGTGAATGTGAATAGTAAATATAATTTATATTTGTGGATGCCTGGTTGCCGTCACCACCACTGAAGAGTCCATTTCTCTACAAATACAAATATCAGTGGAATTCCCCTGTAATTAATATTCAAACCTTGCATACAAAATACATGTTTTTAATCCCTCATGTGAAATTATATATTGACATTGCTAAAATAAGTGTCTCAGAAATATGAGAAACATATTTCTTATTAAATCAGTAACTGTACCTACAAATTTAAAGCTGTAATGTGTAATACTGTGGTGTTTTTGTTTTTGGAAAAATGAACAGCTATAAGTACTGGTGTAAACGGGGTCCATTGTGTCTCAGTGATGCACTCAAACCTCCTTAGGGTGCAGTCAGGGATGCGCAGGGCTGTGTTTTGGCAAGAACTTGGACATACGATATGTATCATGATACAGGGGTTATGATTTACCATATTGTGATATAATGCAATACTGTAAGCAAGGCGAAGTATTATGATATCTTCATTGTCCAAAATTTGTTTAATATCATTTGAATATGACAGCTGCTCTTTACATCCTGTGAAAATTTCATGATAAATGGACAAATAGAATTGCTCCAAAATCACTTAAAATAAAATCTCTTTAAAATGTGACGCGTTCAAAGTGAGGAATGTTTTTTGTTCTCTCCTCTTTTTTGGATACACTTGTTTTCCTTTGGACAGTGAAGATATTTATTTATAGTACAAAAACACAACACCATATGCATAGTTTTTATTTTTATCATTGTTTTTTTTATTATTGTTTTATTGTTATTATTTTATTATTATTATAATAGCTTGTTTTTTTCTCTTAAATTTCTTTTAAATTTAAATGTAATTTTTTAAAAATTATTTTTAATCTCTTACCCTCTTTTTTATCTTAATTTCTTACTAATTAAATCTGAACTTTTATCTATTTTTTAGTATTATTATTATTTCTACTATTATTCTATTATGTTCACTGTTATTTTTAAATGTTTCATTTAATGCTTATTAGTTACTTTCTTCTCAGTTGTTTTAATATATAATGATTAAATTTTGTTTTTATTTGCTTTATGTCAATCCCTGTCCATGTAAATGCTCGGCTACATTGAAAATGAGGGTTGCCCTCAATGTACATCCGAGCTATAATAAAGGTTGATTGATTGATTGATTAATTGACCATATGCATAGTTTTGCTGAAGTTAATGTTAGCGGTGCGCCCTTATGCTACCTGTTTTTGTTGGAGTGGAAGAGTCTTATGGTGAAGAACACTGCTATCTAATGTTTGGAGGTTTAAGCAACACACAATTGCAAACTATTGGTTAAAAATCAGGACAAAAAATCAAACAAACAATACATAATATTACTTTATTTTAAATATTTTTATATTTAACATCCACAATACGACCCCTTTGTAGGTTGAACACTAAAGCATCCTGATGCGTCCCTGTCAACATCAACAGGCTTTAAACAAGCATGTGTTCACAGCAGAGCCGACAGCAGCCACGTAGCTTCTTTTTCTTCTTCTTACTTGTTTGTTTATGAGGTGTGTTAGTCATTCATGTACGCTAGATGTTTGTAACAGCTTGTACATTTACCAGAACGAGATGTGATCAGATCAGTAAAGACAGATGCCTCAGAGCCAGGAATATCAAATTAGCTGTGACTGTGAGATTAAAGTACACAATATCAGTTTTAATTTTGCAGGGGTTACATCTATATACCCTCTGAGGTTGGAGTCTAGTTTATTCTTGGTGTGGTATTTGGATCTGGGCTCTGTTACTGCTGTCTCTCAACATGTTATGAGTGTCAGTGCCAATGACAGAGCTCATCCTGAGGCTGATCACAATTAATCATAATCAAAACATCAGGTGTGTCAGGATCAACTGTGTGCATTAGCAAACAACCTGCAGACAGAGCTGTTTCATGCTATTTGCCACATATCAGTCACACTGGCCCACCCAGCCCTTATATTCATATATACAATTAGGCATATCACTGCCATCAAAACAAAACTTGATATCTGCATTTTAGTTGTTTTTCAAATTATGACAAAGCTAGTCTGGTTACATTGACTTCCATTAACAGTAAAGTATGTTTTTCCTTCTTCTTTAAAGTCATTTTGGTTCTGTTCTAGCAGCAGTAATGCTGTCCACGATGCTGGTCTTAGGTCATCTGATCTTATGGGGTCCAGTGTGTCTCAGTGGTGCACTCAAGCCTCCATTGGGTGCAGTCAGGGATTCACATGACCTAGAGCTGTGTGTTGGCAAGAACCTGGACATATGGTATTTATCATGATACAGGGTTTAGGATTTACCCATATTGTGATATATTGGCGATACTGTAAGCAAAACGATATATTGTGATATCTTTGCTGTCTAAAACACTCATGTATCTCCATTTTTGTCATGTTCATTTGAACACAACAGCTGCTCTTTATATCTTGTGACCATTGCACGATAAACGGACCAATAGAAATGTTCCAAAATCAAAATAAAAACCTCTTTACATTAACTTGCATTAAAAGTCAAGTTTATTAAGTAGAACTATTAAGTTACAATGTTAAATATACTTGTTTTTCTTTGGACAGCGACGAAATTTAAAATCTAATTTTAGGAAAACTTTCGTAGTAACCAGACACAGTTAGTCTGATTACATTGATTAACAATAACAATAAATTAATACATTTCTCCTTCTCTTGTAAAGAGTCGTTTAGGTTCTGTTCCAGCAGCAGTAATATTATATTTATTCAAGGGCGTATGAGCGGTTTGACACTGGGGGTACACCTTTGCTAATATGAATCAAAGCCCACCCTATCCCCTAAAATATTTCCTATTAGCTGATTCCACAATAGGTAAGGTAGTGAATCACTGTATGTATAGTGACGTAGAAAAACATTTGTGGAATTACAGTAAATTACAAATAAATAAACAAAATATAACATTATCTGTACGTCTGTTTATTATTAGATAAATCCAATTAAAGATCACTTTACAAACTAAACTAGATACTCCACATTACATGGTACTGTTGTCATACATACAATGTCTGGATTATATACATATATAACTATAAAATCTATTATTTTCTTCGGTGGCATATTACTGAAATTAAATGACAAATAAATCTATGTTAAGGTTTCCTGACTAGACTAGACTAACATTAGTGTTAGAAAGTAAGGCTGTGTCCCAAACAGCGCCCTTTGGAACATTACATACTGCACTACTGAGAGCACTTCTAATGATGGTTTTCTTTTATTTATTCATTCATTTATATATTTTATTCATTATGTTTTATTTTTTACATATGTAGTGTAGTAGCAGTCTGCAGTCTGGGACATGATCAGAGAGTAATGCAACTTCACGTTTTAGAGTACTTTCTGACTAAAGTTAATAGAAACGTTAGCTAACCCAAACCCTCCTAGTCTGTTACCATAACAACACATTATACAACAGCTGTTTTTATATGGTCATCGTTGCTATTCAGGCGAGAGCGTGGGTCAGTGAAGCTGCCGCAGGATATTTCTGAACAGGCATCCCAATACAAGACTTAACATGGTGAAGACCCAGAAACCACCTAACAACCAGAGCCTAACAACAAGCATGAAACGCAAATGCTGCCAAAACGTGCTTTTAAAATGAAGTGTTTTTAAACAGTTACTGCTTTTTTGTGGTTTCATTTTTGGGTGGCACAAATCTATCTTTTTCTGATATCTACCCCGGTTCCTATGCCAATGTATTTATTATACTTTTTATTTGCTTTACCTTTGCATCCCGATTAAAATGTATTAAATGTGTTTTTGCATACTAAGAATATGGGCTGTTTGCCCTCAGGGTTCCTAAACAAGCCCTGCAAAACATTGTAGCCCACTGTAGGGAACGGCTAAAGAATCATGAAGAAAAATGTTTGAACAGATCCAGAAAGTTGCCCAGAGTGTATGAACACCTATGCAGAAGAACAGCTACAGCGCCAAACCACTAGGCCCAGTTACAGGATGCTAAATAAATGCTCAATACGAAGTCAGTAGAAAGTCTTATGGACAGATGAAGGTGAACCTGCACCTGTGCAGATGCTCCTGCTTCAACTTATTCCATCTCATCTGCAAGTCATGATGTATGACCGCCACTCATCTTATCGGATGTTTAGACTGTCGGTAGATGCACCTGCTGTTGTGTTCAGCTACCTGGTGAAGTTTTTCCACTTTTATAGTTCATACTGCGGTCATACTGTGTCCTAATCCACATCAACAAGTCTGCATGACCTTAATGAAGACCTGGATATGGTTTGAGAGAAGCTATGAGGTTCAAAAAAGATTAGCGTGATTTGACTTTTTCTGTCTGTTAGCAGTGTTAGCTTGGTAGGCCCAATGCAAAACTTAGAGAAAACAGTTCGGACACCCAATATGTTTCAGTTGGTTGACTACATGAGTGGTACATAGAAAACTGGGTAATTTGATTCGTTGCTCAACTATTCTTTTAATGGCTAACACAACTACAAGCTGCAAGACTCACCAGACAGGTGTGAACATGTAGAACTAAAGCCGCTACAGAGTTTTTGGGGGGGTCAAAAAGTGGAATGATCTTGACCAGCCAGGATAATCCCCCAACCTGATCCACTGAGCGGCCTTTCATTTTACTGAAGAGAAGTCTGAAGCCTTCTGACACAAGTAGAATGGCATCCAGGGATGGCCAGTGGTTACAAAACATTTACATTTACTAGATACAGCAGGTTAAATGCAGTGCAATTAAACTTGTCTGGTTTCACCCAGTGTATAGTCGCTGTCTAAAGATTTTTGGTGATTTTTATTTTTCTGCATTAATTGAACATGACCACTTCTGTTTACATTGTGTGAAAATGTTATGATGAATGGACCAATGGAAATGCTCTAAAATCTCTTGGAAAAACTTCTGGTTCCATTGACTTATATTACCAGTAATGACAGCTTTTGGCCTCCCCTGTGAAGTCACCATTTTGCAGACATTCGTTTTTCTTTGGACAGTAAAACTGATATTCTGCGATGGTTGCATCTCAGGTCTTATTGAGTGCTTGAGTGCAAACCCGAAAAGAAAAAAAATTTAACTGTGTCACTGTCCAGTTACTTTTGGACTACCCTGTATAAGTGCAGGGTCCACATTGTGTTTGTCTTAGAAACAAAAGTGCAAACCTCATGGAGGACCGGACCAGTATAAGAAGATTCATCCTTAATCTATTGCAGATAATGACTTCTTGTGTTTTTCTTGCTTTCGATGGGGGACGTTTACTGTCTATCCGAGAATGATTGCATACTCAGTGCTCTCTGCTGAGCTTGAGGTCTGCAGCCACTTACCGAGTAGCGGATATTCAGTGCATTCTTCTTGGAGGCAGCACTTGTCTTCCAGACAAATTACTTTCTGTGCCGAACAATGCAGCCACCTATCAATGAGGCGTTAGCACTTACTCAGAGGCTGTGCATTAAATTAGGCCACTTGAATTCAAGGACTGCCATAATTAAGAGTCAAGAAGCAAACAGATTAAATGAATGAAAATTCAACAAATAAGCACAAGAACAACAGATTTCATGGTTTATTGCTTTATTTTGTATTATTGTTGGGTTGAAAACCCATCTATGCACTTATTTATTAACATTACTGAATTTATGACACGGTAAAGCTTCTACCGGCTGCAGGCGCTGTGTCGCAGCGCACCCTTAACAAGAAAAAAAAGGAGAGAAAAAAAAACGCATCAATGGACCTTCACGGCAGGAGGAGGAGGAGAGAGCTAGTTTTTTATTTCGCACCCGTTTTAGGAATGCTGCGTTAGGATTGGCTAGTGTTCATAGTCTAGCTACGGTTAGCCAATCGTAGCGCAGATGACGCGGGTTTGGGAGCCAATCCCAGCGCAGGGAGGCGGGACTTGCCCGAATCCGGGTGCTGCGACTGACGTCACCGGCTGTCATGTAAACTGTTGAGGCGATCCATGGTAACAGCTCAGACTTGAGCAGTGCAGCAAAAACCTCGCTCGTTCTCTCTCTCTCTCTCTCTGTCACACATACTCTCACACAACACGGCCGAAACAACACACAGACTGGGGGTCCAGCGGTTCAACAAGACCAATAAAGCATCTCAGATATAAAAAAATAAGGACAGACGCCGAGCCGAGCGAAGGAATTTCTGGACAACTGCAAACTGAGGAAACATCCGCGGCTTCTCATGTCTTCTCCATCCAGAGGTAACGCTAGCAGCGAGCTAAACGGCTAAAATAACAACAACAACAACAACAACAACAACAACAATGTTCAGCTAGCTACTATTCCCGAGGACACTTCTCCATACATTAACGGACGTGTTTTAATTACGCTTCAATACGACGTACACTGTACGAGCAGCGCTGCTGGGTTTGTATTAGCCGGTCAGGAAAAAAAAGAACCCCCCCCCCAAAAAACCAAAACATGACTGTTGTGGATTAGCGCAGCGTCTCTGTGTGTTGATGTAGCATCTATTTCTTGGGCTGCCTTGATCTGGAAATCGCGGCTCAGTCCCCCTCCACCCCCGAAGCCTGCTCTCAGCGCTCTCTGGCACCGATTTAAAACACGTTCATAGTAACAGCGTTTTGACGGCTTGTGAAGATGGCGACTGGAGCGGGTTGGCAGCAATACTACAGCCCTGCTGGAAAATACAGCACTTCCACATCCACGTCCACCTCCTCCATGTCCTTCCAGTCAGGCGTAACCCTGGAGTACACCCAGGACCTTCACCTCAAGATGAGCAAGAAGATCGCCCAGCTCACCAAGGTGAGGTTTTCTGTCATCTATAAAAGCGCTGTGTGGTGTGAATGTGCTCTGAAGGTGCTCGTGTGAGCATGCGCAGAAGCCTTGCTGTCCCATCCCATCAGAGAACGCACTGGGACTTTTACACCTTTAGTTTTAATGCACTAACCCAAACTTAGTGTCCAGGAAGATTCCCTGCGGGTGACTGACGGGTAGGAGGCAGCTGTGATTCAGCATCACATCAGTGGGTCCTAGCATGCCCCCGAGCTGGCCAACGGGTTGGCAAAACAGTAAAAAAAATAAGACTTTATTTTATTTGTTTTTTAAGCCGCTTATCCTACTAGGAGGGTCCAGGGTGGGTGGTCTGGAGCATATTCCAGCGCTTATAAGGCAGAAGGCTGGAAACACCATGGACAGACCAGAAAAGAATGAGGTGTTGGAAATGAGATCTGGCATAGGCAAAGAATGTGTGGCATTTAGGAACAACTTGCTTTTATTAAGAATCTAAGCAATTTATTTTGAATATATGAATATGTAATGTTTGCACCTTCTCTTATTCTGAGTTTGAGGCATTTATTAGGGGTCCAGGCACAAGATTTCTTTTCATGGAAGTAACATTTTTCTGCTGATTCCAAATATTCACACTAGTATGTTGTCGCAGGTTTGTCCCCTGGTGGTGTGGGGACACTTGGGTGCCCTGTATGCATATCGTCCAATGAAAAATAAGTATTTCCAAAATTGTAACTTCACAGGAGAGACCAAAAACATACTTTACTTTCAATGTAAGTCTATTTTGGAGGACGTCTATTGGTCCATTCATCATGAAATTCAATGTAAAGCACCTTTGGTGTGTTCAAGTGATCAACAAAAATGGATACAGGTTTTTCATTGGACAGCGACAACATACATGGTTCAGCTCATGGGACAAGAGAATATAATAGCAAACAAATGTTAGGATTAAAATACTGTGGAACCCTAACTGTTTGTTGGTTGCTTAACATTCTGCCTAACCTAGACGACTATCGAGCAAGCTTCTCACCAGAGACACCAACAACATCTGCTGCTTTCTTGCCAGCTTCCTTTATGATCATTAATAATACTGCATTTGATTAATAATGCAGCTTCTTTTTATCCGGGTGACAATCTCCAGGTGCTACAGAACTCAACTCGATACAATAATACAAGCATAACATTTTAAATAAGACAATTTAATTAAAAATAAATAAATAAATAAATAAAAGCAGTAAAGCGCCATGACATTTAATAAAAGCATTATCTAAATGGAATACCTCTGTACCATGCTCAGCGTCACACAATAACAATTTAGGAGGGGTCAGACATGCCTGTGTCTGTGGAGCCCTCAAACAATCAGAAAGGGCACTCCAAAGGCGAAGGGCGGCTGGACAAAACCTCACATGAGCACCCTGTTTAGTTGTGGGCACGTTTGGAGGAGATGATTAGACGGAGTGTTCATATTTCTGTGCTCTCAGAAGTGTCCCGCGTGTACAGTTTTGAATATATTGGCGTCTCTGGATATTTGTGTCCCTGCGTATGCGCAAAGATGCATCATACAGAATGAAAAAGGGAGAAACAGCAGTTATGAGTCAAGCGAAAGTTTATTTATATAGTGCTTTTTTACAGCAGGCTTTGTCACAAAGCAGCTTTACGGAAAATCCGGGTCCAAGCCCCCCAGTGAGCGAGCCAAGGGCGACAGCGGCAAGAAACAACTCCCTTTGAGTCTCGCTTCCATGTTTAGCAGCACACTGTTGAGAAAATACCAGTGAAATGCTGGTAAGAGCAAAAAGTGTAGAGAACAGAAACGTATGTCTCAGACCCCTATGTATTGGATTGGTCAGCCAGTTGTTTAGAATGTGGCTTTACCATGTTGTAATTTATTGGCAGCTACAGTTTGATAATTTATTATTTGATCATATATATATATATATATATATATATATATATATATATATATATATATATATATATATATATATATATTTCATTATTATTATTATTATTATCATTATTATTATTTTAGTTGATTTAGCTGGGTGTCCTGTTGTGCTGTCTTGCTCCTGACTAGTCTGGCAAGCGACATTAAGTCTCAATGACCCATGCAGTCCTTCAAAAACTAAGATAAAGTTTTCAGCTTCAGTTCATCAACTCTTCTTTAGCATGCTCCTCTCACCCTTGTGCCAATTAGAAGGGCATGAGCTGTCAAAGCTGTCTGGGGTGTGTTTCCGAAAAGCGTAGCTGAACAACTACATTAATTAAATGATAAAGAGACTTTTTGTTTTGAACGCTCTCTCCACAGTTACAACGGCCGTTGCTCAACAGTGCTTTTGGGAAACGCAGTCTAGTTGGCAAAACAATGAAACACAATGAGGGACGGTATTGATCTGGCTTAGGCAGTGAACGTGAGGCATACGGAAATAACTTGCTTTTATTAGGGGTCCAAGCATTCTTTACTGCTTGTGTTTGCGTGAATGTAATATTTTTGCTCGTTCTCTTATACTGAGCAGCTAAAGTTTTATTTTAGAGTTTGGGGCAACTGTGAACATCTTGCCTATTAGCTGTCCTGAGTTGCTGTCTTCCTTTAACTGCACCTGATGATCTATAGACTGCAATATTTTAGGTATAAACAAACCTTACAGTCATAGAAAAACTGATGATGGATTGTGTTGATGTCTTTTAGGCAGTAAATGTGAGCCGTACAGAAATAGCTTTTATCAGGAACACCAAGCACTTTGTACATATTGCTTTTGTGAAGGGTATTTTTTTGTTGGACAAGTGCAATAACCCACCACCCTGCTTGTAGCTGTATTTATTGTTCTTTGTAGTTCTACAATTACAGACTGTAGTCCATCTGTTGCTCGGTATACTATGTTAATCGTCTTTCGCCCTGATCTTTAGTGGTCAGGACCACCACAGAGCAAGTATTATTTGGGTGGTGGCTCATTCTTAGTGTTGGTGTGTTAAGTGAGTGTTGCACTGGTGTGACTGGATCAGACACTGCTGGACTGAGAATAGTCCACCAACCAATGAAGGACTAGAGGACGACCAACACTAGCTGTGCAGTCTCTGTATCGAAGGACTGTGTTTATCTCCAGTAGGGAGTGAACAGTGAACTCTCTGTTGCATACAGCAATGACTTGCTTTTATTAGACGCCCAAGCACTTTGTGCCTATTGTTGTTGTAAAGGTTTATTTTTGTATTAATGTAATATTTTTGCTCATTTTTTATCATTTTAAGCAACTTAAAAGGGCCATAGAGTTGAAGCCTGTATTTATATCGTCAGTACATAAGAAATAATGTCCCGTAAACACTGTTGTTAGGTTAAGTTAGCGAGTCAGCATAAGTATAAATAAATCATATGCCAATACTAAGAGTTTTTTAATACTGTCAGCTAGGGCTGGGCGATGTGAGAAAAAAAATCTTATCACGATCATTTTTTTCATATCAGTCGATATCGATATATATCACGATATAAATTAAATCACTATTTCCTTTTTACTTTAAATTATTAAATTGTTTTTTATTTTCTGATTTATTTTCTAGACAGATGTACTATAGAACATTACATAATATATATATTGTAGGGGCTACTGAACACTCATGAACAGTATTCACACACAGACACTGTGTTAAGCAGGCTGTTGGCTTTAAGGTCGGGCTGAGGAAAGGACTCTGTTTATGTTGACTCATAGCGGTGAGTCGACTCTCTGTCGAGTTGGTTTAGTGATTCTGATTTCGGTAGAAAATAAAGTTTCCCTCCTCGTAATTTTTGGTTATAAAGTCAACTTTGCCTCAGCGTTCTCACTCAAACTCCTACAATTTATATATTTATTTTTATTGATTACGAAATTATCAATAAAATAAATTAATTAATTGTCGATGTGTTGCAAAGATGGCCGTGCCTACAGAAAGCATGGATTTATCCGGAGCGCGAGTTATTTCAAGATAAATATCATTATCGTTTTATCGCCCAGCCCTACTGTCAGCTCAGAAGGAAAAACTATAGGACTATACTGATCTGGCTTCAGCAGTGAATGTATGGTATACAAAAAATGACTTGCTTTTATTAGTGGTCCATGCACATAGTGCCAGAACACTACTGTTTTTTTAATGATTTTTTAAAATAATGGAGTATTTTTGGCCCATTCTTTGGCAACTCTGACTATATGACCTCTTGGGTATCCAGATATGTCCTTTGTTTTCTTGTTCTATAGGCAAGACTACTTGAGCCTTACAATCCTACAGAACATATAGTTTTTCATCATCGACTCATTGAACCCTTAACATCTTGTTCTCGCTCTTGTACCAACCGGTCGGACCTGAGACGTCTGACCAGACGAAAACAAAGGCTCTTGCTAAGAGACTGTGTTGATCTGGCTTAGGCAGTGAATGTGTGGCATACAGAAATAGCTTGCTTTTTTGTTTCATCAACAAAGAACTTGTGCTAGGCGTCTCTGAACATATGACCTATTGAATATGCCCCTAAGAATTCTATAGGCAAGGCTACTTTAACCATAAATGAGCCTTACCATTTTTTTTTTCATCATCGACTCAATGAGCTCTTAACATCTAAGTCTCACTTTTGTGCCAGTCAGACCCAAGATGTCTGACCAGTCAATAAAAAAAAACAAAATTAGGTGCCTGTGAATGGACTGTATTGATCTGGTTCTGGTGAATGTGTGGCATACAAAAACACCAACCTTGCAAGAACTCTGTTGTTGCTGTATGGATTTCGAAATAATATTTTATTTTACATACTATTAAATGTTCCTAAAGTTTTGATGTTGGAGAATTTGTGCTAGGCATCTCTGAACACATGACCTGTTGGGTGTCTTGATTCATTTGCCTGACAGTCTATAGATGAGGATACTTTATTTACAAAAGGACCTGTCAGTCTTCCAGAATCGGAGAGTCTGTCTGCATAAGCTCAGTTACATCACTTTTTTGCACCTGAGATGTCTGAGTGCTCTTAGATGTTTGCGAAGGCACAGTGTTGAGCTCACATAGACAGAGACAGTGTGTCATACAGAGATAACTTGCTTTTCATTAGTGGCCCCCGTGCAAAGTGCTAGAACCCTGCTGTTTCTGTAAGAATTTTTCTTACAGTTATATATATATATATATATATTTTAGCTTAACACTGAGAATTTGTGCTCGGCATCTGTGAATGTATGACTTTCTGGGTGTCCTTATGCATCATCATTAAACTTCCCCTATCAGACTTTAAACAAGATTACCGTATGTATCAGAGTCATAGTCTTAAATTATAATATATGTACCCAAGTTTTAACACTACCAGTCAAACGTTTTAGATACACTACCAGTCAAACGTTTTAGTACACTACCAGACAAACGTTTTAGATACACTACCAGTCAAACGTTTTAGTACACTACCAGACAAACGTTTTAGATCACTACCAGCCAAACGTTTTAGTACACTACCAGACAAACGTTTTAGATACACTACCAGCCAAACGTTTTAGTACACTACCAGACAAACGTTTTAGTACACTACCAGACAAACGTTTTAGTACACTACCAGCCAAACGTTTTAGATACACTACCAGCCAAACGTTTTAGTACACTACCAGCCAAACGTTTTAGATACACTACCAGCCAAACGTTTTAGTACACTACCAGCCAAACGTTTTAGTACACTACCAGCCAAACGTTTTAGTACACTACCAGTCAAACGTTTTAGTACACTACCAGTCAAACGTTTTAGATACACTACCAGCCAAACGTTTTAGATACACTACCAGCCAAACATTTTAGTACACTACCAGTTAAACGTTTTAGTACACCACCAGTTAAACGTTTTAGATCACTACCAGCCAAACGTTTTAGTACACTACCAGTCAAACGTTTTAGTACACTACCAGCCAAACGTTTTAGATACACTACCAGCTAAACGTTTTAGATACACTACCAGTCAAACGTTTTAGATACACTACCAGCCAAACGTTTTAGATACACTACCAGCTAAACGTTTTAGTACACTACCAGTCAAACGTTTTAGATACACTACCAGCCAAATGTTTTACATATATAATATACACACACACAGAGAACAGTAGTTTATTAGCAGTCTAAGCTCACACATCTGTTTTTAATTAAAGCAGTATATTTACTGATTTATTTAACACTGAGCACCTAAAGTTTTATTATTTCAGTGTCTGAACTAGGCATCTGTGAAGTGCCCTGAAAGTGCTGTAGGCAAGGCTAATTTAGATACAAATGAACCGCACCGTCTTGTAAAAACTAGGATTTTTCAGCATCAGCTCAATGAGCTCTAGTGTCATATTCTCACTCTTGTACCAACCAGACACACTCGAGATGTCTGACAAAACAGGAAAAAAATGAGGTGTTGGCAAAGCGACTGTATTCGTCTGGCTTTGGCAGTAAATGTGTGGCTCACAGAAATAACTTGCTTGTTTTTAGACAAACTGTTTTTGTACGATTATATTAATGTATTTCCTTGTTTATTCATCTCTGAGCGCTGGGAGTTATTATTATTTAAGTATACATGAATATATGGCTTCCTCCGTAGTCTATGAATAAGGCTACTTCATATGCGAAAGAACCCATGAGAGTCCTCCAAAAAGGACTGGAGCATGTTCTTCTCACTCCTGTACCAGAGGGGTTTAGAACTAACCAAGATGTCCAATGTCAAAGAAAAGTAAAAGAAAGAATCAATGGAAGATGAAGGGACTGTATTGATCTGGCTTAGACAGTGAACGTCTCGCATCTTTTCAGTTATGATTTTATATCAGTGAATCTGGGCAGTTTCTTATCCAGCGTTTCTCCAACCTCACTCTCATCCAGCATTTCTTCAATTTTTTAAATAAAAGGATGCTGCAGCCCTGCCCGAGACCCCCTTGGCCACAGGACCCTGCAGTTCTGTTGTCAGTCTGTTGGTTTTGGTATCATGTTAGACTTGAAATAACCAAATCTACTTGTGAAATGTGTAAACTAACATGCTTTGTGGGGGAAGGACTGTAATGCTTTTACACCACTAACCTGATTCGACACCCGAGAGGACATCACTCACCCCAGTACTCCGTAAAGAGTTAAATTATCCCAACGTTTGCTGTATTATACAACAAAAACAATGATATAGAGTGTCCTCCTGCCTTTCTCCACCTTAAAAAAACAGTTTACACAGCTAAAGCTCTCCTATGATGAACATCCAATTACATCGGCAGGGCTTAATGCCATCGTCAGCCACATGCTGCCATGAGATGCGGAATGAGCATGCAGCATAACAGTCCAGCCGCACCCTCCATCGCTATTGGCTATCAGCCAGTTGTGCTGAAAGGCGAGCTGTGTCAGTGATCAACCCATCTCTGGCTTTAGGCTCATGTGTGGCTGCACCAGAGCGCCCCTTTCTGTTGGCAGGGCTTTTCTATAAAGATTATACAAGCAATTAAATGCCTGTGTCAGCACTGGGTACTGCTTAGACGCAGTATCTTTATACCTACCTGGGTACTTATTAGGAGTGTGCGCTGGTGAGAACTTGGCGATACAGTATGTATCGTGATACAGCGGTCACAATTGCAAGCAATATATTGTGATTTTTCAAATCCTACTATTAAAACACACCACTATATGAACAGTTTTGCCAGTGCTTACAATAGCATTGCGCCCTTGTGCTGCTTGTAAATGTTGGAGTGGAGCTGAAAATGTATCACAACACTGCCATCTAGTGGTCAGAGATTTAAACACAACACACATTGATTCACTGTCTACCAGGAATGTGTATCGATACTGTATCAATGTTCAATATTTTATTACACCCCTAGTACTTAGTGTGCACATATGTTTGTATGTACGTATTAGGTAAATGGTGTCGAGTGTTTTTCACTAAGAAGTGTGTTTATAGTGCTTTCCAGTGGGAGGTTCTTCTCTCTAGCTGTGTTGGCTTCTGCAGCAGCAGCATTAAATGTGTGCATTCTATATAAAAACCATGTCTTTTCTGTTTATCCGTGTTCGATGTCTATCAAATTGATCCGCCACCAAGACTCGGCTGACATGGTACGTTTCTCTTGACTCTTGTTTATTTGGTTATCTCTTAAATTTTATTTTCAGATGATCAAATTCCATCGTTGCTGTTATCAGTTTATTTCACTGCCACAGTAGTCCTTTGGGGCCTGATGTGATCTTATAAGGAAGATACACATCTGGGAACAGCTTTCGATGCTTTAAACTTTTGCCGCTGGATTGCGGCAAAAATCCATTGCTAACAAGGGTTCAGCCCCTCTAAAATCCAGCCCAAATAGCTAACGAAATGTTGCCCCTTGCAAAAGGTAGTGTTTATTTTTACCATAAATAGTGTGTTCTTCACATGTTTAATTGGTGTTTTTCAGGAACTTCTTGGCAATTCTAACGTTATGTCCTTGGGCTGAGACAGGCTTGTTGTCCAATGGACAGCATTGATCGCCACCTACATAATGAGGTTCTGGAGTGGTTTAGTTTGTTCCCTTCCTCTATACTCTAAGTCTACATTCCCACCCACATTTAGACCAGAAGATATCATATTTCCAAAGTTCTCAATACGAGATCATGCCTGGCCCCACGGGACTACTGCCTGAGTTCTATCTAATAAGAAGAAATCCAAGCGAGATGCATGCTGAACCAATCAAATGCATGTAATGAAGGTACATGTACTATAATTAAGCGTATAAGCTCAGTGACCCTGCTGAAGAGTTTGTTAGTATGCACTGTTGTTTTCACACTGTTGAAGTCCAACGCCTCCATTCAGGCTGTTGGCCCATCTCATCTTGCCTGCTATACTGCAAGTCCATATGTTGTGTTTTTGCTCACGCGTTGTGAATCAGCTGACTGGGATGACAAATAAATCCTTAGGGCTTTGGATGTGTAGTGAAACAGAAGGACCTGTCACAGTGGCATCAAGCTGCAGCCACGACTCTTAAAATAGATACAAATTTTGATAGCACGAAAAAAAAGCTTCTAAAGCATTTTTGCGTCTTGCACTGTATTTCACTCAAAGCATCACTTGAGGCGTTTTGCGGACCCTTTCGTAGCTTCGGCCTGCACGCAGACAAAGTATATATGACAGAAGAGTTCCTCATTGCATTGCTTTGTGTAAGTTGATGGGCCCTCAAGCAGCAGTGTTTGACAAGGGTAGTCAAGGTTATTCTTTTGGAAACTTGCTCAACAAGCGCAGCCTTCCAAGCAGTAGGCCCAACTCATGCATGCATATCCGTAGTTCATGCAGCATTTCACCGTTTAAATCTCTTCCCCTGTGGGGGGGTCACAGGTTAAACATGAAATGTAATTAATAGATTTCATGCAGCGATTCCTCTCAGGCTTTTTTCTCCATTAGCAGCTCGACTGGGCTCTGAAAGAATGACTTGAAAACCCGCAGTTCCTTCAGTCAAGATTCCATCACAAGCTTCTGGAGTTCAGTAGCACAAATACGCAAACTTTCTAGAGCAGCTACACTACCACTCAAAAGTTTGGGATCACAGTGAAATGTTCTTGTTTTAATGGAGTATCTTCTTCCTTAACACAACAATGGACTGACGGGTCTCTAAAGAAAGTTGTTTCTTTCTGGACATTTTGAGTCGGTCAGCAAGCCATCAACTGCTGATGCTTCAGATACTAAACTAACCTAGAATGTTGTTCCCTTTTATACTCACTTATTAGTAGAATGTTTTTCAGCTGTGCATCTCAATTGAGCAAGAGTGTCCTAACAACCAATTAGTCCAATAACATCCTTAACTTGGATTGGTGGCCGTACCAGGAGATTTAGACAGAGGACTGAGAATTACTGATAATAAGACTGTATGCAAAATAAGCCTCTATACAAAAATAGACTTTAATACAAACATTTTTATTCTTTAAAAAACATCTGATACACTTACATTAATTGTGAAATGGACAATATTGTTTGTAAATTGCATGAAAATTACATGAAATAAAATTCTAAAGTGATTCTAAACTTTTGAGCGGTAGTGTATGTAAATTCAATGCTTATTGATGCGTCTCATACATAAAAGATTATGCATAAACAATTTTGCTAGACGCATTAGCATTCACACTTTATCACTTCATTCATTCATTCACTCACTCAGTCTGTCAGTCTGACAACAATCTCTCTTTGTTTCTTTTTTTCTTTCTTTTTTCTTTTTATATCAGATAGTATCATACACAGCTCCATCGCTGTATAGAACACAGGTCCACGGCTTTGCAGACCAATTCTGGGGGTCTACATACTCTAGCTGTAGCCCGACCTGAGAAAGAAAGTAAGATGTGAGAAAGAAAGATAGAAAGTCATTTTAGGTTCGGGAGGTTTATGCATATACACATGCATAATTGACTTCTACATATAGGCCAACAGAGCTCAATCATTCATATATTCGTTCATTCAATAATTCATCAAAATCATCACTTTGTTACATCTTTCTTTCTTTCTTTCTTTCTTGTTGGAGTCTACCAACTTGTTGTACCTGACTTTCAGGATCAGACTCTGACTCAAACAGATACAGCAGAACCGATGCTGATGTAAGAATAGCCACAGCCTCTGGGAGCGGAACTTGTAGCAAAATGCCACTCTGGTGGTTGACCAATCAGAACAAATCAGAAGTGTGCGAACTGGCCATTCAGAGTGCACTGGGCTCATCAGGAGACAGGGCTTAAAGACAAAAGAGCTTTAACAGAGCGTTTCAGGCTGAGGGTGAATACAGATGTACAGTATGAAAAAAATATTTAGTTTTGTGAAAACAGAAGCATGTATATCTATTCTATATATTCTAGTAAAATAAAATGATGAATGTTGAAAATGAGCATAACAGTCCCCTTTAAGGTTTAGTTTGCACAAAAGGTTCAGTGTGCAAAAAGTTTAGGAGCCACCATCTCCATAAATAAGAGGCTACATTCGGAGTAAATAGCTTTATGACCTGCAGAATAAGCAAGTCTCTGAAAATGGTTGAGTCTCTGAAACAACAAGAGCTGTTTTTGTGAAGCCATATCTGTGTATACCTTATTACCAGCCCGGGAAGCAACCTCTAAATCTTTACTCCGAGACAACAAGAAGTGTCCCTCTATGTTACGTAACCTAAGCATATTATATTTTCTCTGCTGATTACGCAAGATTGATGGCTGCATTATAAAGCATGACCGACTTGCCGTGGGCAGTCAACGTTTTTATAATGTGCCCAGTTCCTTGGATCCGCTGTCTTCACTGTTTCTTGTCCGATATGAAGAGTGCTGAAAGGCGATGGAAATGCACTATTAATTATGAAGGATTTAGAATTTTTTTTTCTCTGCTCTCTCCTCTGAAGTGCCAGGTGGTTCTCAATGTGAAGTCGGACAAAAACGTCCGTAATTGAGACCGCACCTGCGTACGTGTCTCTGTGTGTCTTAGTCCAGGGGTTAAAAATGGACCCTTCTTGTGTTATCTGGAAGGCCACAGGCTGTCCTGGGGCCAGGCAGATGGCGTAAGGCTTGGGCCAGTAGGGCTGAGCTTCAGTACACAACGGGGCGGCTGTAGAAAACAGCATCCTCGTCCAGATAACACACGGCCTCCTTTTGGATTTCACTCACATTACTGTCTGTGTGAGCAGCCTCGCAACCCAATTATAACTTGTTTCTGTAGTTTACTCCTTATACCACTTAGGTGTCTCTCCCAAAGCCGGAGGCATGGTATAGCAAAAAAGAAAACTTTTTTTTATCTGCACAAACCAGATGAAATATTTCTCCCCCCACGACTCCTTCCTCCCCAAACGCTGGTGGAAAATGACTGAAGTAATCCCTGTTGGTGCCACGTTTGGAGGGAGAGCGTTTAAGAATTTCATGCTCCACAGTGAGTTCTCTTTAAGCTGGTTTGTTTAGAAAATAAGTCAGCACTGTCAATGTGGGGTGACAGGATTAAGGCATTCATTTCGAAGCCCTTTGTAAGACAGTTTGTAAGCATAATTGCATGAGCTTTTCTGTATAATTGTGTTTACATTCATGCATAAGCAAAAACGTCAGTTTGTAATGGCCACTGTCCTGAATAGAGCGCGTGTTACTACTGGCATTCCATCAGTTAAGTGTGCATTAGTTTCAAGTTTCAAGTTTATTTGTCATGTCAGGACATAACGTGCATTGAAATGCTTGGGGTACGGCTCAGATAATAACTCTACAGCAGGAACTTTTTGGCAATTCTAACATTATGTCCTTGGGCTGAGACAGGCTTGTTGTCCAATGGACAGCATTGATCGCCACCTACATAATGAGCTTTTGGAGTGGTTCAGTTTGTTCCCTTCCTCTATATTCTAAGTCTACAGTCCCACCCACATTTAGACCAGAAGATATCATATTTCCAAAGTTCTCAATACGAGATCATATCTGACTTCACGAGACTTTTGCCTGAGTTCTACTGAATAAGAAGAAGTCCAAGCGGAATGCATGCTAAACCAACCAAATGCATGTAATGTAGGTACATGTACTGTAATTAAGCATATAAGCTCAGTGATTCTGTCCATGTTCTGCACATTAACCCCTTAACTAGGTTTTTTAACCCCTTACCCAGGTTTTTTATGAAAATGTGTTTTTTTTTAAATAAAGGAGTCTGAAGTAGTATGTAAACATTGTTAGTTTTACTCCATACAGTCAATATATGGCAACTAATTAGCAAAAACAGCCTGTTTTGAAGTAATTGTTTCCATGATGTCACAGGAACCAAATCTTTTACGTATATCCACCTATTCAGCCTAAAGTAAACAATCAGAAATGAGTTCATTTATTTTAGATGAATCCTAAAGGCACAGTTTCTTATTAAAGGATAAAGAAAGGTCAGAAAATGAACTGTGGCCATGTTTGGTATGTATAACCACATATGAACGACATGTTTTTAAATTACTTTGTACTCTCGGAAGGTGTAGACGGTTTGGCAATAAAAAAACTATACAAGCACTGAAGCGTATCAATACCTGCATAGTGGGAAGGTTGGCCGTGTACTCCTACACAAAGACAGAGAATTTATATTAAGTAAGTAAACAAAGATGGCCGCCCAAGTGTTGTCATGGAAAATACCTGACCAGGTAACTGCTGCAAGTTATTAAATACCCTCTGTAAATTTCGCTAGGCTATAACATCTTTTATTTTCACCTATTTCTGCTCTCTTTTTCATTTTTGGTGTTTTTCTTTGTATTGTGTCTCATTTTTTACTGTAAACTGGTTGTTAAAGTATTATAATAATACAATTAACAGGGAAACAGCATCTTACTTTCATTGAAACTGCTAAAAACATTCAGTAACAGTCAGAACAGTTTAGATCATAAATATATAAAAGAATGAATTTACTTATAACTCACACACATTTTACAGATGCTTTTATGCTAGTGTCTTAACAAGGCAACACTGTAAGCACAGTTTTTACGTCTTTATAAAGGAGGAGATCAACATACACACTGGGTCCTGCATATACATACCTTTTACTTTGACAGCAAATGTTTATTGAGACATATTCCCTCAGTTAGACATCATGAATGACAGGATTTCTTTTTAAATTGCACAAAATGTTCAGAAATTAAATGAGAAGTCTGTTTTAGGCCTCATTTTCATGATTCTGTTCATGTCCTTCACATAATGGAAATCAAAGCCTTCTTTGTTAGTGATTTAGAGAAATTGAACTGCAAGCCTTCACACAGAGTTTCAGAGTTTAAGGCATCAAAATCTTTTGTAGGGCAATGCATCTTTTATCTAGAGACCAGTGTAGTTAAAAATGTTCTTAAAGTTATTAAACATGCACAAAAAACAACACAAAGCAAAACAATGTTTCTTCATTTTGCTCCTGGGAACTGCACAGTTTCGGCTATTCACTGCATCTGCACACCTGACCCATCAAATTTTAATCACCAATCTTTCAGTAGCTGGATCGGGAACGCTTGAAACGACCAGCGAGGCCCCAGGAGTTAGACAATATGATAAAACTTTTCCACTCTTTATTTTAGTTATGGCGTGCTATATCTTGGGAGTGGTGGTCTAGTGCAACTTCAGTGGCCAGTAAGGTGCTTTGTAAGTGTAAAAACTAAAAAACAAACCAAAAATAAAAACCGCTAAACCACTCGATGACTATAAAATTCCACACTTTTATTTACAGCCAACATGTTCAGGTGCACAGGCCTTCATCAGGGTTGAAAGGAATAATTATTTAATTGTTGTTTAAATAAACAAAGAGCAGGAAGTACAACCTCAAAGCAACCACTGTAATAGTTAGACCACCCATGTCTTTGAAGTAACTTCAAATTAGCACATAGGAAGAAATAGAAATAAACAGATTTCATTCAGAACTGGAAAAGTGCATTTCCTGAAGGAAACACATGATGGTTGCACATAAACGACAAGTAGAGGAGTGCGGGTCAGTGTGTTTGGGGACCTGTCCTGAGTGAGTACATGCAGTTTGGAGGCTGTATGTTGAACGAAACCATGATATTTGGCTGCGCTCAAAAATCTGAAAAAAAATAATTTTTTTTTTATGAAATCCGTGCATCCGATCAAAAAGCTGTAGTTGGAACGAAGTTAATGGGTGTGTCTCAAATCCTAGTGAGTGTCTAAGTAGGCTGTCTAGGTAGCAGCTGTGTAAGTAGCAGCGTTCTCTCCTCATCTCTCCTCATAAAACAGATTACTGAGACGCTCTAGTTAGAGAGAGACTGCATCACGGCTTGTTCCCGCCCACTGCAGCACGCGACCGCTGGTTTAGCTGGTTGCTAAGCAACCTTAAAATCCTTCCTTAAAATTGGGGCAAAATAAGGTGCCTTAGTAGACAGTGCGTAAGGTATCTAAGAATTGGGACAGCCTACATGTCGGGAGTGTGCATATTATGATGTAATATGCTGTCTATGTAGACACTCACTAGGTTTTTGAGACAATAACAATGTAGTTGTGCACTGCAACCATGACAAAGGATGACCAAGACATTGGACAGCAAAGAAAGACAAATTACTGTTAAAAAGAAAAAATATTTTATTATAAATGTAAATTGTGACTCTGCAACTTCCTTTCTGCTGATTGGAAGGTAATTCTCTGCTCATCAAGTGTCGCTGGTTTTGCCTTGTTCTACAGTTACAGCACATTAGTCCTGAGATCGCTAGTGTTTAGTTGTAGTGAGTGATATGGCAAAAGTACTACCACAGTACTTTACATTATATTGGGCATGATCTCCTCTGATCTGTTGGAACAGACACAAACAATGGGCCTCTTGCATTTCTTCTGAGCTGGCGCAGGTTGCAAGTGCAAAGAAAAAATCTGACCAAACCAAGAAACAGGCAACTCAAGCAAATGAGGTCATGTGGGTATCTTGATTAGTCCAGTATCAGCTGCTGGTATGTGGGATGGGTGGAGCAGGTGGAGCCAGGGAGGAGCCGGAAAATAAAAACATAAACACATGGCTTAGCCCAGGGGGTGGGTGGTATGTGTAGGTGGTAGATTTTTTTTTTCATTCATAAAGACACATCATAAATATGAAAACATTGGTGAATGTCAAAATCTTGGTAATGTTTTAAGAAGATCATTTGTTTCTGAAGAATGCTTGATTTTTTTACATACTGCAATAACACAGAGGAGTGGTACTTTGCATGATTTGCATTGAACCTGCTGTAAAACATCCAGTAACGGCCAGAAAACTTTAGGCCATAAATATATAAAAGAAAAAACACACTCAAGCACATTTGACAGGTCAGTGTCTAGTGTCGGCACATTTTTGCCTTAGTTTTTTCACATGCTGTGCACTGAATCCACTTAAACGGGACTAATTTTGCTGTCTTTATAGGGCTGGGCGATATGGACCAAAAATAATATCTCAATATTTTTAGCTTAATGGTGATATACGATATATATCTCAATATTTTTTTCTTCCCATAAGGTGATAACAAAAAGGCACTTCTGGATCAAAGCTACACGTCCCAACTGTCACACAGGCACTTTTGACTTGGGCTGGGTATAGTTAGAAAATGTTTGATACCGATACAATACCTTTTTTCTGAACTGTAACAAAAAATACAAAAATTCATGTATTTAACAGAAAACATGAGTCAGTCTCATACTGTATTTTTCTTTTTTTTTTAGTATCTTGTTCAAACAATAAGCATCTTTGTGCTGCTTTATTAAGAACAAACATGAGCATTACTTATTCTTAAACTATAAAACTATGCAATCCTTTAACAGTAAAATTAGTTACTGCTCTGTGGCGTTCCTCCCCTCTCTCAACCAACATCCTCAGCTTTTCTGCTACAGTAAAAGGGGTTGTTTCTCCATGAAATCGATTTGCAAGTAACTGTTAGTTAATGTCATACTTACAGAACACAAGCGATACCTTACAGCGTTATAGGTATATTCATACTCTGACTGGATGTTAGCCATGCCGCTAGCTAGCTAGCTAATACGTGCTGGTATTGTGCTAACGTTAGCTGAATCGTAATCGTTAGTTTCTCTCGCAAAGCAAGAAAGCAAACTGTTAACTTGCCTGATGATATTTTATTACTGTAAACAGCCGTTTAGCGTATTTAGCCCACATTCTTGCATCTCCTCCAGCGCTACCTTGAAACGTTTACTGCAGCTGCTTTGAGACAGACTCTTTCGAAGTAGAGCCAAACTTTTGAGTGCTTCGACATGTTTACCTAGCTCTGTAGGTGCGTTTCTGCGTTTTTTATTTATTTATTTTGCATTATGTGCAAAGTACCGGAAATAGGCACTGTATTTTTTTTAAACTTTTTTTGGTACTCTGTAGTACCGAGCCGTTTCAATCGATGCCTTTTTGCTATTGAATTGCGATACCCAGCCCTTCTTTCTACAGGCATCCTCTTCGATAGCTTCTTTCGTGTGTTTATCCGTCTCCATCCTGTCGCTGCCTGCGTTTACGGGTGAAGTGGTGGGGAGGGGTGAGTTTTGTGAGGGAGAGAGGTGGGGCAGTGTGAAGTTGAGACAAACTGGGAGAGAGAGAGAGGCGAACTGGTGGATCTACAAGTGTAATTGCAGCGTAACACAGATTATATTGATATAAACGACATTGTCTCATCTTATGTCACATATAAAAATATATCGATATTCTTAAAAACTCGATATATCGCCCAGCCCTATGTCTTTATAATAAAACACGCAGTACTGCTGACATTATACTCTGAAAAGTAAAAGTTATGTTGTAATATGATGCCATTTACCACAAGCACAGTAAACACCATTACATTTCTCAGCCTATTGGTCAGTTAAAGTAGCTCACGCTCCCATTGTCCAGGACTTTTACCTGTGAACTTGAAGGATATAGAATTAACTTTGCTGCAAAGCTAACATATAGAGCTGGAAACGGAATGAGCAAGCTGCCAGAAATGGATGTGACTGTTTGGGACGTAGCGGTAACCTTGACAGAGTTTCCTTTGATTCTCGGCGTGCTTCGTCAGATCTCATTTAGATTCGCTCCCGGCTCGAAGCCGCATGTTTATTAGTGAGCACGTGAGGCTGTTTTGGCAGCGTGCGAGCCGGCGCGTGTGATGTAATCAGGTGTAAACAGGCAGGCGGGTGATTTATCTGTTTGATTTGGATGCAGAGCTCTAAGGTGGGCTTTGTGTTACAGTGTTTCGACTGCCTGTGAGATTCCTAGAGGCTTTAGCTTCTCCGAAACATTCTTTCCCTGCATGGAGGTGTTTTGTACATTCCTCTGTCAAAAGCTCTATCATCAGTGGCAGAAAACACAGAGCATCCCTCAACTTAGACCGGCAGGTTATTTTCTGGAGGTTTTTGTCATCACTCTCTGCTGCCGCTCAGCTCTCCTCACCTCTTTACTGGAGTAGTAATAGCAATATGAGTTTCTCCACACTGCTATTAGAAGAACCTGTAATAGGGGCATGTGCGTGAGTGTGATCATGTCAGAGCGAGGCGACATGGGATGTCAGCGCAGGTCAGGACATCAAAGCCTTGCTTGGTGGTGCGTGATCTGATGCTTTTCTTTCCTCCTGCCCGCTTGCCTTCATGCCAGGTGGAAGAATCGGTGGGTATAATCCTCTGCACATCACAGCCTCTTTTAACCCAGTGTTTGCCCCATTGAGCATTCTCACTGCACCATTGAGCTCATTGTTTGTGTTGTCATAGTGGTGAGTGGCCAGTATTGTGTCCTATTAGAGCCTAACAATGCTGTACTGTAGTGGACATGATAAGTCTCTAATGGCCTGCTGCAAAACCCTGATACTTTCCTAAACCCGTAATGCAATTCCAGAGTTTTATCCCAGTGGTAGGTAGACATAATCAAAAGTAATTTAAAGTAACATATGGAGTACGAACTAACAATCTCCTACAGGGAACAATACAATGCATTTATTAGCAATTTAAACTGTTCTCTGTCTATATACAAGGCATATGACTTTGGTTGAGGTAGAACATAGTGCTGGGAGGTATAACCAAAACTCTATATCATGGTATTTTTCAAAATTATACTGGTTTCACTGTATTTGAGGGTTTTTTTTGTTTTGTTTTTCATGCATGACATGCTAACCGCATTGATTGCAAGAAGAATCACTGCTCAGATGAGATTCCTTTGTGCAACTTGACCTTAGACCTACATTTGTTGAATATTGGGGGACTATAGGCGCCTCTGCTTGTATCTTCTCTCTTCGTTGTGGTACAACTTGTCATATCTGGAACTGAGCGTCTATATCGTAGCCCTGAATTCGTCTTTCTAAGCTGTGCTTATCGAAGTCATGTCTTTGGCTGTTTGAACTGTTCTGGAGTTGGTTATCTCAATCCAGCGCTTGCTTTTTCTGTCATAGTGACTACTTTCAGCAAAAGCTTCAACAAGTGACCTCTGAATCGTCCATCCTCTAGCTTTGTCTGTTGTAGCTGATGGTGTGGAAGGCACTGATTTTAGTTTTATGCTTTCTTGTGTTAAAAATACGGCCTTCAGGAATCAGAAGTCAGGAGACCTTTAGCGTAGTCTTGAGTTTATTGACACACACAGGAATATGTGGGTCGATCACAACCATTCTGTTAGCGGTTGGGAAGCAGTCTTTATCACGTTCAAACAAAAACATACCCGGGCACAGCTTACTTAGGTCATCGGTCTGTTGCCAGTTCAGTCTCTTGAAGTCCAGTCCATCTCTGACTTAGTCTAACCCACTAACTCCAGTTTAAGTAGGAGGTAAGAAAAAGGGTCAAATGGGAGGGGGGAGTTTGGGGTCTCAACATTAAGGTGACGAAGAAGAGGGTAAGCGGGGGGGATGAAGATGACGGTATTTCCATGTCACCCTTAGGGGGATTGATGGACTTCACTTTAGAGGGTGGTGGTATTACCTTATCAAAGGAGAGAGGTGCCGACTCTGCAAGGATGGCGAACCTCATACCAACAATGCAGGGAGTTGACCACCTCAGATCAGCAGACAGTACAAACAATGGAGGGGGTTGAACACCCCTCCAGACGACAGGCACGCCTCCTTTTTTCAGCAAAAATTCTTCTGGGTCATCATCTTCTACTTCAATGTCTGGTACAACTTTTGCTTCAGAACTTTGCCTGTCCATGCTCAACAACTCCACTAATACCTACACTCGTTCTATGCGTATACCATCCAGCATTAGTAGAACAATGCCCAGATGTGGTTTTGTTTTTTTTGGTGAGCTCATACAAAATTTGATGAGCTCTGCTCCAAGTTGGCTGGTTTACAGTGATTAACTGCAATGATCATGCAGAAGAAACCTGTCTAAATAGACCCTGACAGGAAAATAAAATGAACCTCCGTGTAAATAGGTTCAGTCCTTATACTGTTACTGGGTGCTTGCTAGTATTTAACGTTATATACTAGCTACTCACTTTCAATCTCCACAGCAAAAAAAGGGAATTGAAGTTGCTGCTCACTGTGAAAGGTTTAGTTTAAGATGATCTGCTTCAACCAGCAAACAATGATTAACTTACACAGCATGGCTGCTATCTACAGATTACTGCTGGGGATGTGATGCTAATAAATTTGGACCTGCCCCTGTCCTCAGTCTCTTCACTGTCAAATGCTTAGCTTGGGTGTTCGCCAGCTTGTTCTGCAAATGATCTTTTCCACCTTAGATGGTGCTAAGGTTACATTCTGGCGCCTGTACAAGCTGTAAGATGCTGGCAAATAGCAAGCCTCCTTTAAAAATGAACATCAACCATGTACCACTGAAGGTTTGGCTCCTTGAGACGGGAATGAAAAGTGGTGACATCCCCTTCACAGCTTGGAATGTGAGATTTCTTCACATAGCCCACCATTCTTTGTTGCTGTTGCTCTGTTGTTGTCATATGTACATTTTAAGCCTTTGATGCACAACCTGGGACAAAAGTGACTCAACTGAGATTTTATTTTCTATATCTTTGCAATACATTCATTTCATCATTCCAAGCTTCCATGAATTTCCCCAATTTACTTGGTTTTGATCATCACAAATCCTTATTTCAGTCTTATTTATTTATTTAGTTTTTAATGAGAATCTTTTTTGTATTACTGCCCTTCTAACACACAACATAGGTCAGAATGTGTTCACTATGAAATTTGATAGGAACTGTGGATATTTGTAAACAATTGCTGTCAATAACTTGTTTACAAAAACTACTTTTGTTCATGAAGTAAATAAATAAGAATTAAAATGATGAATTAAGGTCAAAAACAAGATTTTTAATGAAAACTTGGAACATTAAATAATGAAATCAATTTATTTCAAAAAATTAACCAAACAGATACTCAGCAATACATACAATGCTGCATGCAATACATCTAATACTAGTATTAGAAGGGATTTGCTTAGCTTGTGAGTCAAAGGGTTAATGGTGTAAACGTTATTAAGTCTGTTATTTGACAGTATAGGATTTTAAAATCAACCCTTTTTACTATCCCCTTTTGTGAATGCAGGATTTTTATTTGAAGGAGGAACACCAGTGTTCACTGTTTGCGGTATGTCAGGTCTAAGATCCAAACTTTCCTTATTCAGCTACACCAATGAAAAATGTTCTGTTCTATGGCACCTTTTAATGTACAGTTACTGTTTAATTGCTAGAAGTAACATATGATAAAATAGTTAAATTCAGCAAATAAATAAACCTTGTACACAAAAACCATATTTCCAAGTTTGTTCCGTGTTCTTATTTTCACAGTATTGACAAAACATACAGATCAGGCGGGTTCTCACTGTCTGCTCAGTGACATTTCTTATGTGCTGTTAAGTAAAAGGAAAAAGCAGACACGCTCCTGTTAATGCAGATTTGAAACTGAAAATGAATATAAGCTGTCATTAACGGTGTAACTCATTGTTTTATTATGTTTAAGCTGTATAGCAGTGTGCTAAAAGCATTCTAAGGGTTAAGCCTTCTAATAGAGTTTCAGTGTCATTAACACTCAAGCTGTTACTTTTGAAAGGTCGGTGTTAATTCACACTTCTTGATGTGTCAACACCATCAGGGATTATGAACCGCAAAGGTGGGCTCTCGCCTTGTTTATACCATGTAGGATTTTGACTCATCATTCTGTACACTGCATGAACGAGCTGCTTTTCACCAGCATTGTGTGTGTGTGTATATATATATATATATATATATATATATATATATATATATATATATATATATATATATATATATATATATATATATATATATATATAGGATCACTTTAGAATTTCATTTCATGCAATTCATTTTATGCTATTTTTTCGTGCAATTTTCATGCAATTCACAAACAATATTGTCCATTTCATTTCACAATTAATGTAAGTGTATCAGATGATTTTTAAAGAATAAAAATGTTTGTATTAAAGCCTATTTTTGTATAGATCATTAAGGGTATATATATATTACTGGAAAAAGAACTTTCTGAATCAGCAGACCAGAAGATTTTGGACAGTTTCAGGCTCCCAACTTTGTGGTAACAATTTGGGGACAGCCCTTCCTGTTCCAGCATGAATGCGCGTCAGTGCACAATTTGGTTTAGTTTGGTGTGGAAGATCTTGACTGGCCTGTACAGACTCCTGACCTTAACCTGAAAGAACACCTTTGGAATAAACTAGACCGGAGACTGCGAGCCAAACCTCACAAATGTGCTTTTAATGGTCACACTAGAGCTGGGGCGACGCGTCGATTGCATCAATTACGAAATTGCGTCGATTAGCATAAAGTGCGTTGATGTTATATATTAGGGCTGTGTATTGGCCAGAACCTGGCGATACAATACGTATCGTGATACAGCGGTCACAATTCAATATATCACGATATATTGCAATACTGCAAACACAGTGATATATTGTGATTTTTCAAATCCTACTATTAAAACACACCACTATATGAACAGGTTTGTGAAGGCTTACAATAGTAAGCCTTATATATATATATATATATATATATATATATATATATATATATATATATATATATATATATATATATACTCACACACAAAATTATCCATTGGTCACAAATCCATAACAAAATAAAACAATTCCTAACACACTCACATTTAAGTAATCTAAAAATTTGTTGTTAGATTTATCGACTATTCAAAAAAATGTATTGTTAGATGTAGCCCCAGGTCACACATTCCCATAAATACACTCCTAAACCGTGTGGAAAGCCTTCCCAGGAGAGTTAAAGCTGTTATAGCTGCAAAGGGTGGGCTGACATATTAAACCCTATGGATCAAGAATGGGAAGTTTATATGTGTGTAAAAGAAGACAAACGCATACTCTTGGCAATGTAGTGTATATATATATATATATATATATATATATATATATATATATATATATATATATATATATATATATATATATATATATATATATATATATACAAGCAATAGTTTTAGCAACAGCAATGCATCAGCATATGTGCATATTGTCCTGTAGGGAAAGCATCTATAGTGGCTTCTCATTAATTTTGTGTGCAAGACAAAGCACTTTGTGTAAATGCTGTACAAGCGGCTTCTGTAAAAGGAATACAACACTGCTATGTGACCCGGGTTTGTTTCTAAGGAGTGGATTTTATCTTGTAGATTTATTTTTATTTGCTGCTGAATGAAAATGAGGATGAAGTTTATCAGTATATCTCTGTGGATGATAAGAGGGATGTGTGGGTGCTATTTATGTACACCACTGTAAAAAGCTGCTTGTTTAAAAGCCTTTATTTTAGCAATAAGTGTAATTTCATCATTAGAACAGATGTAAATATATATATATATACATACACACACACACCCTGTGCAGTATATTTAGATATTCTGATTTAAAAGTGAAAGGCCATCTCTGAAAAATAAGCTGCTATTAAGCTACAAAGATATTAATTAAAAAAAAACTTTTATTTGAAAATTCATAATGGAATGATTGAGTCAGAACTGAAAACAGAATTGAAAATTTTGAACTTCTAATGGACTTGGGTTTAGATTAAAGCTTTACTGTTTAGGCAGTACATCACTAGCAAACACAGCTTTGAGCAGTTTTTACACACTTAAATCCTCAGTTTTTCAATAAAGCACAAACTGAGTTTATTTGATAGTGACAGTTCTTTACAATGACGATAATATGTGTTTTTAAAGTAACAGTTACACAATGATTTTCAGATTTTGGGATCCATTTTCTTTCAAACAGAAGCCATAAGAGATAACAGTCTCACTGCTTAAAAATGGAGGGGCGTGGCCAAAATAAGACTCCGCCCTCACACTAAAACTGTGACATGAAGTATAAAGTTTTTTTTACTAAAAAAAACCAAAACAAAACTATGATTGAACAATGTGTCTCAAATTCACTCTAAAAGAAGTCAAAATATTCAAAATGTATAAATATACAAAATCTATATATATCACAAAACAAATTAGAGATTGCATTTCAGAACAGACTCCAAATACAAAAAAAAACCCTGTGAATGATTACTTCCTTCAGATTCAACGTATTACTACTTCAAGCAATGCCTTACTGCTAAATGGATCATAATGTAATGCTTGTAAATATCTAAGGTCTAAGAGTTAATAGGTCTGTGGTCCGTACAGACTGTGATATGCTGAAATAGCAGTTGCATGATTGTGTGATGAACTGTTTTGGCTGCATCATCCACTACTAACATTGTGCTTTGTGAAAACCTTTTGAAGTATGGCCACCCGTACCATGCAGAGCTCTATTCTGGAAACAGGCCTCTGGAAAGCGGGTCAGTAAACATCCGTGTGTAGTGTTGATTGTTGGCAAGTTGATTTAAAGGTAAAATATTTATGATACTTTAAAAACATCACTGCATGCTATCATACTGATTTGGCTTGTGCCTGTATTTCACACCTTCACGTCTTTATGAGTCTCTGGTGCATCTGGTTCGGAGCACATTTGGCCGCGTCTGTGCTCACACATACACATTAAGGCTGCATAACTTTGTGCTAATGTGATTGTGCTTAATTGCGGGTAAAGGTGATTTGAACGTCTCAGCACAAGCGTGCGCCGTGTTTTGCGTCACTCTGTGTAGTTTTTGTCAGCGCACACATTAGGACAATTCATCCGATTCATTAAGTCACTCGTCTGAGGTGTAGCGCCGCTCGTAAGTGGAAGTGTTTGATTGCCATGCAGGCAGGCACGCTACTAAAGCGAATGCGTTCATTGCTGCCTTTTTGTGATTAATCAACGGTGGAGTGCAAGATTGGACTTCTTTTCTTTTTTTTAGCTAATATATAATTAATAATTATTATTTTGTTTGATTTTTTTTGGCCCGCCACCCCCCCCCCCCCTCTTTGGAGGACTAGTTACACTTTATTTTATACATTATAATGCATTATTCATAAGAGAGAGTATGGACTCAAATATACATACATATACAAACAAATATGAAGAAGATGAGAAAAAAAATAAATCACACAAACAAACAAAAAAACTAACCAACACATTAAGACAATAGATTACAAAAGATAACATTAATGATATTTTGCAATGCAAAACAAAAATATATATAGATATATATGTGTGTGTGTGTTATTTGTTGTTGTTATGTATAGATTGGTGTTGGATTTGGTACTGGATCCCAGTATACCTGTGTTTATAGTGGAGTTGGTTTGGTCAGACGGTCACTGTTGTAGAAGGTTAATAATTGGTGTCCAGATTGAATTGTACTCTGGGATTTTATTTTTAGTGGAAGCAGATATTTTTTCCATAGATATATGATCTATTAATAGGTTTTTCCAGTGATTGACAGTGATGATGTTTTTCGATTTCCGGTTCATGAGGATAGTTTTCTTGGCGATGGTAAGGGCTATGGAGTAGAGCGGTTGTGGTTTCTTTCAGAGATGGAAAGATATTGGTATCAGTTGATTTTTAATCCAAATACGTGATCAGAGATCGGCCGATATTTCTCCAGTTTAGATGATCCCGAAAGCTGAACGATGGCGTTAAACCAATGAGCTTAAGTTCTGTATTTCCAGCTGCCGTTTCGTTGAAACCCCCTCCAGCAAGGTCCTTGCAATTACTATCTGATCAACTGGAAATACATACCCTTTCATTTTCAACAGACTGGCTAAAGCAGCGGCCTCGCGAGAACAGTTAGTGTTCACGGCACGTGCGAATAGAAAACATCCTCCGTCTAGCAGTTTGTTACAGTATGTGATGCAGACTCATCCAGGGCGTTATGTAAGCTAGCACAAAACAAACAACCCAGAACACCATGCAGACCAGATCTGACCGGTACGAACAGAACAGCAGCAACAATCCAAGATCTACATTTAATAATTACAGATTAGTTTAAAATAACAGAGTCTGTGTTTAATGACTGCAGTTTTGACTGCATTTATTTAATTAGCTTTTTTCGTTTTAAATTAAGAGGCTATATTTGTTTGATTTACTTTGTTTATTTACTGTTAATTTTGTTTAAAAATATTATGCTGTTTCATATGAGCTGTTAAAAATGGTCTCCACCATGTATCATGACTTGCTTAGGCTAATAACTACTTGTAGCCCTGCCGTGGCATATATCCCCGCTTTCGATTGGTATCGGCTGATCGTGCTAAAAGGTGATCGGCGATCAGAATCGGCCTCAAAAACGCTGATCAGTCCACCTCTAGTTTCTTTTGTGTCATTAAGTGTTGATGTGGCTCCTAGCAGACCTAATTCTGGAGATATGGGGATGGTGATATTTAAGCATGTTGCTAATATACTGATCATTTCTTGCCAGAAGTGTTGTATGGGTGTAAGGTGCCACATGGCATGGATATAGTTACCTGTTGTGTTCTGGGTGCAGTGTGAACAGATTTCAGAGCTGGTGAATTACATTTCATTTCAAATATATGATTAGTTCTGCAGTTCTAATGCTCACACACATCCAGAAAGCCTCCTTTCTACTCCTACCTGTCGGAGATGGCGCGTTAGCATGTGAAACAAGATAAATAAGTCAACGTTGCAGCTGCTGCTGGCCTCACTCCGGGCGTTTTCTCCTGTCAGAGCAGCCCAGCTGGATGATGAGGCCGCGTGCATTATTGAAGTGGGGCAGCACAGACAGGAGAGCAAGGGGCCAGTCTCCCGGGGAAGCTGGCTATTACCCCGCCAGCTCCGCCGCCCACCACCCTCGCCGATCATGTTGTGTTTTCGCATCGCTGGATCATTGTTTCTAGTGGAAAAGTGACACAACCCCCTCGCAGAGAGGCCCAGAGATAAGCATTTCCACTTTGGAAATTTTCCCTGTCCACTGCCGCGCCGGCTGCGTTCATTCTGTTTGACGTGTTCTATAGGAGCTGGGTTTTCTCCTCGCGCTGCAGTGGCTAATGATAGGTGGGACAGTGAACTTTGGACATTGTTAGGGCCATATCAGTAGCGGTTTGCACTAAACAGAAGTGATGAACGAATCAAAGCTTTTCCGGTCACTGAGTCGGGCGTCAATAGCTTCCATGCAAACAATCACACTTTTTTAAACACTGTCATGTTGATAGACTTAATCTTTGGGCTTCCAGTTTGTTTGCGTTCCACTGAAAGTAATTGAAAGTAATTCAGTAATTAAGGCAGTCAAAACAACTCCACACTTGCTGCTACAAGGAGCACTTCTACTCACTGACTCACTGACTCTCTGACTCACTGACTGACTGATAACTTTCTTGAGATGTGCATGGGCAAGCAGCGTAGCCTGCTACATTTTAATCTGGCTAAGCTTGGCAAGCAAGCAGTGTACCAGGGACAGTAGTGTTCACACACAAAAAGAAGGGGATGTAAAGTTCAGTTTATGTATTTATTATATGTGACGGTAATAACACGTAATATGGACCATAACCGTGACTCTCCCGAGGGGAGAAATAGGCTAGTAGTTTAGTGAATGGAGAAATTTATGAGCTGGGCACGTGTGGCCATTGGCTGAATGGTGATGTTACTCATCCTCTCTAAAGCTTTTTTAACTCCTTTTTTTCTTTAAGGGAAAATTCTAACATCTCAAATCAAAGATGTGCACTAGGTTATAAAGCAAACCTTTTCATTTTACAAACCTGAATTAAAATTGTACTTTTACATGTACCAGAAAAATCAGTAGAGATAATATTGGAAATATCAAATATCTTCATCAATTCTAAAAAACACAATCTAATGTCTAGAGTTAAAAATCTAAATTTGTTCATTTAATGTTGTGAATAAACATACAAGAAACATCCGTCCTTTATTTAGCATTATTTCTAATGCAACTTACTGTCAGCAAACAATGTATGATTCCAACAAATCAAATCAAAATAAATTTTTACAATTTTTGAATATTTTGACTTATTTTAGAGTGAATTAAATTAATCATAAGTTTAATGTTTTAATAAAAAACGTATACTTTGGCCCAAGATTTCATGTCACTACTCTAACACAGTTTTAGTTTGTAGGCAGAGTCTGATGCTTACTAAAAAGAAAACCCAGTAGTGTCTGATGATGGGATTATTAGTAGAAGGCTACTAAGTTGTCTTTCTTAAGTCTCTGTCGTTTGAGTAGACAAAGTTAAAATATCAGAGCTCATGCTACGTTTGGGTTCCACAGCAGGATTCAACTCCAGCTCAGTAATGTATTGTCTTTCTTGGTGCTGAATTTATGATCGTTGTTAGGTTTGGGTATTGTTTTAATTTGATCAGTTCTGATTCCAACCGATTTCAAGTTTTGACCTTAATATGATGAACAAATATGCCAAATGTTCAGATCTAAAGAATATTTTTTCATATTTATGTGCAATTCAATCTGGACACCAATTATTAACCTTCTACAACAGTGACCGTCTGACCAAACCAACTCCACTATAAACACAGGTATACTGGTATCCAGTACCATATTTATGTAATAATGGTGTCAGAAACTGAAAAGTTGTATTTACAACTACATTCTAGATAATACACGAGTTTACAAGATGAGGTGTAAAATATAACCCTGGTCCTTTCGTATGAGCGAACAACGCTAAACTTTAAGTGAATGTGGAAAAATATACACATCTGATGTGTTTTTGTTAGATCTGTATGCTTTTTAACACATCAAGTAAAACGCAAGTTTCACAAGTTATGTTGTATATACGCTCTCAGACACTACAGGGTTTTCTTCTTGGTAACAGTCAGACTTCGCCTACAAACTAAAATTCTGTTAGAGTAGTGACATGAAATCCTGGGCCAAAATGTATTTTTTTTATTAAAACATTAAACTTGTGATTCATTTAATTCACTTTAAAATAAGTCAAAATATTAAAAATATATAATATAAAATATTCAAAACATTTTGATTTTTTTTTTAATTTGATTTGGTGGAATCATACATTGTTTGCTGACAGTAAGTTGAATTAGAAATAATGCTGAATAAAGGTCAGATGTTTCTTGTATGTTTATTCACAACATTAAATCAGCAAATTTAGATGTGTTTTTTAGAATTGATGAAGATATTTGATATTTCCAATATTATCTCTACTGATTTTTCTGGTACATGTAAAAGCACAGTTTTAATTGAAGGTTTGTAAAACGAAAAGGTTTGCTCTATAACCTAGTGCACGTCTTTGTTTTGAGATGTTAGAATTTTCCCTTAAAGAAAAAAAGGAGTTAAAATCGAAATCTCCAGGTCAGACTTAATAAAGAGGAAATCAGATTCAGCCAAGAAAATTACAATCTGTGCATCTCTGGTTTGTATATCTTAAAGTCATTTTTAGATGACCATTTTCTAACCTACCTTTAAACTTTGTTTTTGTTACTGTCTCTTTGAAAGTATATATGTTTTTGGAGATATGATAATATGTAATCGTGTAAATGAAATATGTAAAAAAAAATGTAAATCAATTACAGCTGTCGAAGTTGACATGATCTCAATTTAATGCAAATTCTATTTGGCCCTGCAAGTCAACCCTAGTTCATGTTGAGACTTGATCGTGCCTGGCATCTCTCATTAAGAGCAGAGGAGAAAGTGAGTGATGGAGAAAGGTCTGTTAAACAGGTAGTTGCATTTCAAAAGTTTGCCAGATGGCCCTCTTGACAAAACAAAGGCTGTTTGTAGTTACTGTCAGGCTGAGTTTAGCTATCACCGGAGTACCCCCAGCCGGAAATACCACATGCTCTTGTCAGCGACAGCAGATGATGGATCAGCCAACCTCCAACAAATTAACGGTAGCAATTACTAAATAGATAACCACCAGCATGCAAATATGAGCTATATGAAACGGAGAGGGCAAACCTAGTTCAGGATTTGGAACTCACAGCCACTGTTGCTCTTACAGGTGATTATTGGATGTCTGTAGATAACGACAGCTTTCTCTGGGTTACAGGTCATTATATAGAGGAACAGTGGGAACTGTGTTTACCATTTTAATTATAACATTTCACTTAAGAACCCTTATTTTCTATAACATTTACACAAAAATGCGATTTAATCAATGAATGAATGAACCTTTATTTTCACTCGGTAATACACTGAGGGTAATCCTCATTTTCAATGCATCCGAGCATTCACAACTTAAAGAGACTGAAAAATAAATTAAAACAAGTATTTAATCAAGAAAGATAAAATAAGGAACTTCTAGAGTAAAACAATAGGAATCAAATGATAAAAGCATTAGAAAAGCAGGCAAGTTAATTAAGAAGAAAGAAATAATTTATAATAAAAGGATAAGTAGACAAGCTAAAAATAGAAAGCCATGAAATAAAGCGATAATAATTAGAACAATAGAATATAAACACAATTAAGTAATTAACTGTCGTGATGAACTATATGAAATTCTGAGATTAATCACGATTGCGTTTTTTCAGCCCTAGAATCTATATGTAAATGTTCACTCTTCTGATTGGATGTTCTATGGTATGTCTAATTTAAAAAATGGAGTCTGGGCTAAACCACTCCTTATAACTTCAGGGAACAGGGTTTTCACAATGGGCCTGTTTTTGCAGTTGCCCTCATATGGAGTGGTTTTGACAATTTTAAGAATGTTTGTTAAGTTTATTTGATTTAAAATCACAAACCTAAAGACAGAAGCTAATTGGGCATCTAGTTTCCCAGCTGGCCATAATGAGCAGCCCCCATTTAATGAAAGAAAGAGTTCAAGCTCTTATAAACAAACAGCACTCCCCCCGGCCCTCTGAAGGCCACTGTAGGACACCTAAAGAATTTATAAAGAATCTGCTTTGTTGTCAAAGATCTACACCCCTAGTTCTACTAGAACGTAACTGTATGGAAGCACTCTATAAGAGACCCAGCATTGGTGTTGCGTGACACCAGCGTACCCCAATGAACCTCTAGCACCCTCGCCACGCCACCTCCCTCACCTCATTTTTCTTGTATGCGTGTTGACAGGCCTTCTCCTCTCCTGTCCTCTCGTCTCCCTCTCTCTCCCTCTGCCCCTCTCTCCCTGGAGTCCAGGATTGCAGAACTAGAAAGGTCCCATTTAGACTGAGAGCGAGCCGAGCTGACTTGGCCTTTCACTTCAGAAAGTTCAGTGTTAATGGCTGTTGACTCGCAAACCTTCCACCTGCGGCTCAGACGGAGCGCTATCAAATCTCTCTCTCTGGCGCGCTCTCTTCTCCCTGTCCGTCTCCTTCTCTCAACCTCCCCTCCCTTCCTCCCTCCTCCCCCTTTTTACAGAGCACTTTAGCAAATGGCAGCCTCATTATCATGCAGAAGAGTCATGCGCCTCCTCCACGCTGCTGCCTCGAGGAATGCTCGGCATTGTTAAGAAGTGCCCGTGTCTGGGAGAGGTTTTAGTCTGTCCTGTCTTCAGGCTTTCGGCTTTCCTCCACTTACTTTTCTCCAGCATTGTGCAGTGATGTGCTTAACTGGTCAGGACTTTGGCCCCGCCCCCAATTCTTCTGTCTAAAAGAATCTCCACAAAATCCAGCTTCTGGTTTCCGAAGATAAAGTTTCCTCTGGATGCTGGTATTTCGTCAAGGTGCCTCTATTTTCCTTCAATCAGCTCTCCTGCACTATCACGCCTGCACATCGGCTAAGTCTCCAAGGTAAACGGGCAGTCAGTGATGGGGAGCCCATTCACTTTGAGCAGCGTGCCCTTTCCAGTTTACAGCTGAAGGAAGCTGACTTGAGTGCTGGACGATCAAGACTATTTTTAGACTGGAGTAAAGTCACAGCTATAAACTCAGCTTATGCTGCAGAGTCTCTGGTCCCCACCGAGATTGAGTGATGGTAAATTGTACCAGACAAAGGCTCCCAGTGAGTTTGCATATATCTAACGCTGGACTCGGTTTTTGCCTAGAGTTCACCGTACACTGCCAGAGCACTTCTAGTGGCACGCCTCTACAGCTCATTCTGCTAGCACTCCAGGCAAAACGGTGAAAACTCTCCAGAGGAGGCGTAGTGAAGTTTTGGGTTTGGTGGGATTTAGCCAGTGGAGCTTCATGAATGTGAATGAGCTGGTTTCACGCAGGTCTGCTCAAGCTAATTGTTCTACTTAGTTAACTTTTTTATATTTTCTCTGTAAGCCTTTGCTGATTTAATCTCCATCTTTATCTCTTTAGTCAAACCAGACGGCGCCACATTAGCGCCAGTAAGTTAATTATCAGCTTATGATCAAAGCTAGCCATTTTATTATCACGACATTATGATTTCAGTACATTTTAAAGTCTAGCCGAAGGACAAATAACCAAACTGAAGCACTCTTATTTGAGACCCATTACGAAGAACAGGCTCAATGTTGAAGATAAGGGAGAAAGAGGATGACCAACAGGAGCAAGCCATTGAAGGGGGCCTGTTAAGCTCATTTTCAATGTTGAGATTTTTATTTATTGGGTCTACTTGAATAGATTTACATGCTTTAATTTTCTCAAAGCACAAAATTTTTCTTATACTGTAAATTTGTATTCACCCGCTTTCTGAAACGGTCTGTTCGAGCCAGAGTCCGATCCTGAAAGTCAGGTAGAACAAGTTGGTAAACCTGATTCACCTTCGCAAGCTAGACTGAAGCAGTCAGAAAGCTTGCTGGTAGATGGGCAATAAGGATTATGAGATGATGGGTGTGTCTCAAAACCTAGTGAGTGTGTAAGTAGGCTGTCTAGGTAGCAGCTGTGTAAGTATCAGCGTTCTCTCCTCATCTCTCCTCATAAAACAGATTACTGAGACGCTCTAGTTAGAGAAAGACTGTGTCACGACTTGTTCCCGCCCACTGCAGCACACCACCGTTGGTTTAGCTGGTTGCTTAGCTACCAGCCGGCATCCAAAACAATAGCCCGAGGCTGAAAAATCATAAATCATAAATGCTAATGTCTCGAGTATAAAACTGCTAAATGGTGAAGGACTCGTTACAGAGTTGATAATAAAATACTGTTTTGTGTGATTATATAACAAGAAACACATTAAAACTCCAGAGAGAATCAAAATAACTTACTTTTTAAAACCACTTCACTGCTCATAGATTAGCCTGCGCTGCATCATGGGATTGTCTTAGCGGCTGAGAAAGCGTTTGATGCTTTCTTAAAATCAGGTCTAAATAAGGTTCCTCAGTAGACAGTATGTTTAAGGTATGTAAGAATTGGGACAGTCTACGTGTTGAGCACGCATACTATGACGTAAAATGCTGCCTATGTAGGGAACTCACTAGGATTTGAGACAGACCCTATGTTACCTTGTAACAGAGAAAAGGGCTGGAATGTCAATGATGTATTTCAGGCAGCGGGAGTTTTTCACTATGGGGTGTATTTTTGGCTTTATAACTTGCAGGCCATTCATATGCACAAAAAGTTCCATAATATGCTGAAAGAAAGGAAACAATTTAAGAAGCCTAAAGATCCAAAGAGAACACCCTGTACCTATATAGTCACCAGAAACCAAGGCTATATAAATATAAATGCATAGGCTTTTATGGTATTAGAACACTGACGGTTTCTAATTAATATTAATATAAATCTTTGGTCTATTCAACACTGTATTACTGTTGACTGGGTTAAAGTACCATCATTTAAATCACTATAAATGTCATAAGATGTGGAAAATTTGATTTGATTTGATCTTCTGCACGGCATGCTATCCTGTGTTTACTCGTTGTATTGCTGATTTAGTATCTTTCTCGTACTGTGGCTTATTACTTTTTATGATTTTCCCACAAAGTATTAAATCTTATCGTGATCATGAACCTGGAAAATGCTGTTTGACTAAACAAATGGTGCAGTATGTTTTGCATTGTCAGACAATCTCGTCTTGCACACAGGTTGCCTACTCATTTTTTGGAAATATTAAAATGAGCAACTTCATTAAATTGTAATTTTAATTAAAAGCTTCATTGGAAAAGCAATAATGCATCATGTGTTGTGGTTAAATAGACCATTAGGCTGTTTTATATAGAACTGTCTGCTTAAAATACAGGTGTTCTGAAAAAGAAGGGAGGGAGGGGGTATGGCTAAAGATTTACTACCTACAAAATCTGTTTAACTACCTTAAACAGCATCTCTCCAGTATAGACCACATATTATATTATTATAAGATATTATTATTATTATTGTTGTTGTTTACATTTACTGAGAATTCAGCCATTGATTATCGTATATCAGAGCATGAATTAGTAATGATTGGCACGTGCAATGTACTGTAGACAGAGTATACCAGCATACCAGTATATGGCATTATTGTTATTATGTTATTGTTATTATTATTTTATTTAATTGATTACAGATCTATTCTTTTTACATTGCTACTATAAACTTTGTTTTTTTGGAGCATACTCTGTTTTTGCAATATGTTAATAATATTGTGAACCAAGAAAAAAAAATAATGATCTTAATGCAAAATTTCGCAATCAACACAATCCTATTGTTGACTGGGTGGCCTTGCAGATAGCATTCATTTCTGGCAGCGCTATTAGTAAGCATAGTTACAACACAAAACAATATTACAGCAGTTTGTTAAATACAATACAAACCAGTTTCACAACTCACGTTACTTAATATCTGACAGTGATAGACAAAACCCTATCTAACACATAATAGAGCAAATACAGTTATTTATACGGCACAGTAGATCAAAGTATAACTCAGATAGTGGTGGGTAATATTACAATATACTATTATTATTGTAATAAATTACATTATAATATGTTTTTGGGCCTGTTATCGTCCATAGCTACAAACACTGACTCCTGTTTGTGTAGTGCATTACGTGAAACGCTGAATGAATATCTTGTGTATCGCGAAATCATCTATAAGAATCATGATGGTGTAGTTTATGTAATGTCACCCTTCGTGTCAGACGGAAATCAGCGTTTGCCTTGCTGCGATAAGGATGCTGTTTTTAATGCAGGTTGTTTTGATATAGCTCAGCAAGGGCAGCAGCTTGGAAATATAATCTGCTGGATGTTTGGAGTCAGAGGTCGTTTATTTGCTCTCTTTACTGTCTGTTTATGGTGGAAGGGGGACGCTGTAATTCTGGATGATTTGTTGACAATGTGCTGGAGTTTGTCAGCAGTGACTGTCCGTGCTGCTGGACCAGACTGTTATGGATGTGAAGTTAGTGCTTATGATCACTGATATATTTCTTTGCTTGACTTGTTGGATGAAGCATAGTCTTTGTGGGCTTTTTTTAAATTATTTTTTTATTTTATGGTTTTGATCCTCCATCTAAAGTTATTTATATATGTAGGTGCCAAAAACTGAGGCAGCAATAGATACAGCTCTATATAAGCTCTTTAAGAGATGTTTCATATTTTATGTTTTAAAGTGATTCATCCTGAAGTTACCGTAACTGATATCTATCAGTATATGTTTTGCTTTTTCTACTTGGGAAAAAGAGTTGTTATTGTTGCTATTGTTATGGATAATAACCATTTAGAGTTAGTGTTTTCTCTGATGTCCACTTTTTTGTTTATGAATCACAAACAGCCATAATTTATTTTTAACATGTACATAAATAACATTCAACAATTACATAAATACATTGCAACCTTTATCCCTTATAATGGAACAGGCTGTTTGTTAATGTAAATGTGCTAAAAGTGTTTTAACCGAAGGCTGAAACAGTTTTTCCTGTGTGTTAAGCTGTGTCGTATTGATCTTCATGTCTGGGTCCTTGCCTTTACTGCACTGATGGAGACTCTAGGTATTTGGATAGATCCCAAATTTACTCAGAGTCAAAAAACTACTCAGTTGTCATTCTAGATGAGAAGAAGAAGAGGAAATGTCTGCAGTTGATTCTTACAATTACAATTCTTAAATATATAAAAAATACAAAGTTTTATGCCAGTTGGTGCTAACGTTAGATAGTATAGCTAACATGAGAGCCCACTGGCATCAAATGTTGTGCCTATGTTAGCCTATGTTTTAATGGAGTGTTTCTTGCTATGAAGCAATATCTTTGCGTTTAATCTGTCAGGCTTGTCGGTCAAACAAGAGCTGATGAAAACAGCTTGATATCTAACTAAAGTGAAGCTAAAATAGAGATACAGTAGAGGCTTTAAATGTAAGTTAATATAAACAGTTTTTTTAACAAGTGATTTTGGAGCATTTCTATTGGTCCAGTCAAAAAACTGAAAGTCGATGTTTTTCTTTGGACAGCGACGATATACAGTTTCAATATATGAACTGGATGGCGTGGGGATGGAATGATAAATTGTGTAATTTTTCCACTATTTCAAATGTCCTGCTATAGTCTAGCTCACAAAGTCAGGTCAGGTGTACCAACTGGTCCTACCTGACATTTAGGACCAGACTCTGGCTTAAACTGCTTCAGACAGAGAGGTTTGAGTTTGAGAAAATATTGTGTTTTGACATCATGCTCTTTTATTTAGCAAATGGGCTTAATAAAATGGGCCCTTTGAAGTGCTAAAATAATAGAAATTATTTATGTTTACTTTTAATTATTCAGACAAGCATAATTTCTTATGTTTATCAAAATAGAAAACATGGCGTTTCAGTCTTTCATTTAGTTTGGCTCCCAGTCTTGGGCTGTGTTTTGTGAGAATAACCATCATTAGCCTTTGCATTGCCACATCATCCTTACTTCAGGTTTTTTATTTTCCTGACTTGTTCCTCTCATTCCTCCCCCTGGTGGTTTTAAGCAGAAGCTAATGAGGGAGCATGGAGGAGAGTGGTGTAGCAGACAAATGTGCAGAGCAGCAACTGTGTTTAAATGAAGATGCATTGTTTTCTAGGGTGAAGACGAGAGCAATACATTGCTTTTTTGATCTGCTCTGGGCCAAAGCGTCAACGACCCCCTAATACAGCTTTGATCCATGGCTGTACTCATGGAACTGTGTGTGTATGTGTGCCTCTCAGGGCCCAGAAGCACTACTGTTATCAGCTCTTTACTTTCTATAATCGTTCTCTTCTCTCCTCGGCTCTGTCTAGCTGCTGCTGCGGGGCAGAGTTGGCCCATCTGGAAGATGCATGCAATTTCAATTACGCTTGACACCTGAATCAACCAATAGCATCTGGGTTTTGTTTTGTGGTTAGGGTCTGTTTAAGGTCTAGACTGAGAGGTCTTAGGAAATAAAAGCAACATCATGCTCCTTCCTTCTTTAGTTTCGTCATGAACATATTGTCACTGTCACTACAGCAGCTGCTCTTTAGATTGGGTGAAAACTTAACGATATATGAGCCAATAGAAATGCTCCAAAATGGCTTGGAATAAAAGCTCTTTGGAAGTGCTTGTTTGTTTGATTGTTTTGTACACTGACAGTATAAAACATTGGTTAAATGTAGGGTTGCAAAATTGGGAAATTTACCATGGGAATTAACAGGAATTAACAGGTAAATATGGGAATTATGGGGAATTAATGGGAATAAAATAGGAATTTTCAAAGCTAAAGGTGAACAACTTACATATCGTTGGTAAAAAAGAGGAGTTGTGTTCTTTTGATTGTTTTTTGATTGTTCAATGAAAGAATTAAGTATTTATAAAGATCTGCTGCCAACTAACTATATGTCATAGTTATTATTCGTATTGTTATGACTTCATGTCTGCTGTTGACAAAAACAGTGGTACATTGATAATACTGTATGATATAGTTCCTTTAAAGTATCCAATATTTCCTATTAATTCAAATAAATCCCCAAATTCCTAAGGTTCCCAAAATTTCCATGGAAAGTTTACATTTTGGAATATTTCCAAAGTTCACGAGCTAAAGTTCCCATGGACAGTTCCTGATAATTTACTGGAAGTTTATCGGAAAATTTCCACCCCCTTGCAACCCTAGTTAAACGTCCTTGGTTGCATTTATTAAGTATATTAAATGGTTCTCTGATGTCCACATAGAAGGTCCGGGTGTAAAACCCTCTTTACGTCTAATGATTTTGTCCTAGAGGAAAACAGGCTGGATTCCCATTTTTGGTGAATAATTTGATAAGCTCTGCTCTGATTGGCTGGCTTACAGTGAGACACCAACGTGATCAGTCAAGGAAACATGTCCAAATAGAAACAGACGAAAATAAAATGAATAAAAGTAAGTTCTGTCCTTATACTCTTTAGTTAGCAATGCTGATTGTGCTTGCTAGCAGGTAACGTTACCTGCACAGGCTACTTACTTTTGATCTGGACATGGATACAACCTAAATTAAAGTTGGTGCTCATTATGAAACTTTCAATTTGAGATGATCTGCTTCAGCCAGCAAACAGAGATAAACTTACACAGCATGGCTGCTACTTACAGGTTACTGTTGGGGTTGTGATGGCAGTAAAGGTGGACCTGCTCGTCTCTTCTGTCACTTTAATGTCAAATACTGAGCCAAGCTGCTGGATGTTGTCCGAAGTTTGAGAAACTGTGTGGAGTGAATTGTGCAGAGCAAACTAACAACTTTGTTGTCTTGGAACTTGTTAAGGAGCTGAAGTTGTGCTTCTTATTCGCCAGCTTGTTTTGCGAACCTCTATTCCACCTTAATTGGTGCAGTAGTTATATTCTGGTGTATGTATAAGGTGGAACAGAGCATCTGATTAAAAGGTTGATGACTAGCCTCGTATAAAGATGAACCTCAGGCATGTTCTGCTGACAGTTTGGTCCCCTTTACAGCAGATTTCTGCACATAATCCACCTTTTTCACTGCGGTTGCTCTGTCGTGGTGGTGTGTAAATGTTGGGGTTGTAAATATTAAGGAGTCTGTTATGTAACAGTTCAGGGTTTCAGAATCAGCCTGTTTTACCGTCCCTCTTTTGTAAGTGCAGGATTTGTATTTGAAGTAGGAACAACAGCGTTTAAGGTTGACGGTACGTCAGGTTAGTGCGCTGAACACCAGTGTAAACACAGTTTTCTATTCTATGGCGCCTTTAAAAGACTTTTTGTCCCTGTGTCCTTGGAGGGACATTTTTCCCCCCACACATTGACATAAGACCTGAGTTTTAGAGTATTTTCAGGCCAAGGTTGATAATACCCTGAGGGTGGTGTTAAAAGGCTTAGTCATTCCCTCCCTGTGGTTTCAAAGCCTTTTCTCCTCACATTGTTATAGAGAGTCTAATCTCATATGCGACCTTATTTGTATTCAAAATGCTTACAAAAGGACATTGTCTCAAATCCGACCGTATTAACAGACAGAAAGATGTGCAATTCTGAAAGACGTGCATCAATTAATGCATCAATTTCAGCAGATCATTGCATACAAATTAGAGTAAAATGTCACGGAGAAGACTTCATCATTTTCATCATTCATACATCAGTTACATTTCTTTTTAACCCTTAAGAGTGGAAAATGAGGGGTAACAGCAGTGTAATGTTATCACTCGCCTCATTTGGACCTAAGTAAAGTATTTCCTCAGTTTATTCTTTTAAATATGTTGAGTATTTTAGATTTTATGAGCTGTATCTTTAAGGATGTAGTGAACATCATCATTTGATGAGGAGAAGTGATACATTCTTGTGATTTACATCACATATACCAGTTTTAAAATGATTTTATCATTTCTTGTCATACCTTCAATTCTGAATCTTTCCTTGCCAGTTAAAACTGGAAAGTGATCTGTGTGGTCATAGCGGCTCATAGCATCTCATTCCTCTACTTGCCATTCCTTTGCTTTAAAATTGTAAAGCCCAGCAGGAAAATATATGGTTATACTGTCATTTATACCTTCAAAAGCACACTTTGGGTGTGTCTGAAAACCTAGTGAGCTCCTATATAGACAGCATTTTACGTCATAGTATGCGCTCCCAACATGTAGGCTGTCCCAATTCTTACATACCTTAAACAGTCTGTCTACTGAGAAACCTTATTTAGACCTGATTTTAAGGAAGCATTGAACGCTTCCTCAGCCACTAAGACAATCCCATGATGCAACGCAGGCAAATCTACGAGCAGTGAAGTGGTTTTAAAATGTAAGTTATTTCGATTGAATGTGTTACTTGTCATATAATTACACAAAATAGTGTTTTATTTGCAACTTTGCAATGAGTCAATGACCATTTTGTAGTTTTATACTCGAGCCATTAGCCTTTCTGCTAGCGGATTTTTAAGCCTCAGGCTATTGTTTTGGATGTGGCGTGCTGCAGTGGGCGGGAACAAGCCGTGATGCAGCTTCTCTCTAACTAGAGCGTCTCAGTAATCTGTTTTATGAGGAGAGCTGTCAGACACTCACTAGGTTTTGAGACACACCCAGTATCTACACACATTGTCTATTTTAACAAGTCATGTGACCTACATACTCATACCAGTCTTTTGATGAATGATAACTTAATTGGACAGGTTTCCTCTTGTGACATGAGTGTGGTTTTAAGTACCAATAATTCATTTTAGACCATTTTTTTAACCCTTATCCCATTAAACAGGCTGCTGTTACTGTGATCGATATCTGTAAATGAACTCCATTCAAACTCCATTCAGACTCCTTATAACCGTAACACCAGTGGGCGGAGCTAATATGTATGTGTATATATATATATATATATATATATATATATATATATATATATATATATATATATATATATATATATATATATATATATATACACACACACACATACATATATATATATGTATGTGGAAATGTATCTTTATACATCATAGTGCACTTCATTTGGTTCTTGTAGCTACATTTTACGAAAGACTTTTCTTTGTGTACTTTGTTTTGCGCCTATTTGACTTCTTCAGTGGTCAGGACCCCCACAAGACCACTACAGAGCAGGTGTCATTTGGTTATCACCCAGTGTTGCCCTGCAGGAAAATATGGTGGTTATACTGTCATACACACCTTCAAAAGCACACTATATCTACACACATTGTCTATTATATCAGCTCCGCTTACCATATTGGAGCCTTTTGTAGTTCTACACTTACAGACTGTAGTTCATCTGTTTCTCTGTATACTTCTGAGAACTGTATACTTACCCTCTTTCACCCTGTTCTTTAATGAACAGGTACTATTGGGGAGGTAAATCATTCTTAGCACTGCAGTGACACTGACAGTGTGGTGGTGTGTTAATGTGTTGGTGCTGGTGTGAGTGGATCAGACACAGCAGTGCTGCTGGAGTGTTTACAACATCAGTGTCATGTGGGCAGCATCCTGTGACCACTGATAAAGGACCAATAAAAAATGTGCAGCTACAGATGAGCTATTGTCTCTGACTCTACATCTACATGGTGGACCAGCACGGTAGGAGTGTTTAATAGAGTGGACAGTGAGTGTATCTGATCCACTAGTACCAGTACCACCACCACATCAGTCTCACTGCAGTACTGATAATGACCCACCACCCAAATAATACCTGGTCTGTGGTGGTCCTTTTAGGTGCCCTGGCCGTTAAAGAACAGGGTTAAACAATGTATACAGAGAATCAGATGAACTACAGTCTGTAAGTGTAGAACTACAAAGTGCTCAGAGGTGCTTTTACATTGACCAACTTTCTAGCCCAAATCTGGTAATGTATCTTGGGAGACACATACTTTGTAACACCACAAACACCATTGGAGCATTTTTTCCAGCATATTTAACTGTCATAACTATTTGTATGTAATTATGTTGATTTCTGAGCAGGTGGACAGATGACCTGAAGCAAGTCATGTGACTTATAGACTTATAGCAGTCAAGACTTTTGATGAATGATGACTTAATTGAAAACTTTCAGTCATGCCTCCTACAGGATGGGGTTCTTGACATTTGTGTGGTTTAATGTAGCAATAATTCATTTTTACATGAACATTTTTTAACCCTTATCCCATAAAACAGGCTGCTGTTACTGTGATCAATATATGTAAATGAACTCCATTCAAAGCTCAGTGCAAGCTGAAAGACTCCTTATGAACACCAGTTAAACCTAGGGCAGTGGACTGGGCGCTATATATATATATATATATATATATATATATATATATATATATATATATATATATATATAGAGAGAGAGAGAGAGAGAGAGAGAGAGAGAGAGAGAGAGAGAGAGAGAGAGAGAGAATTTGCATCTTAGTTTGGATGTGTATGTGTACATCACATAGCACTTCATTTGGTTCTTGTATCTACATTAAAAAGACTTTTCTTTGCGTACTTTGTTTGTGCCCCAGGACCCCCACAAGACCACTACAGAGCAGTTGTTATTTGCTTATCCCCCAGTGTTACTGCTTGACTGAGAACACAACAATAAAACAACAGTAAACAACAAAACGATAAAACAATCCAGCCAACAGTGTCCTGTGACCATAGATAAAGGACTAGAGGATGACCAGCACAAACAGTGCAGCAACAGACAAGCTGTTGTCTCTGACTTCACACCTGCACGGTCTGTTAGAGTGGACAGTGATTAAAAACTTCAGCAACACTGTGTCTGATCACTCACACCAGCACAACACACACTAACACACCACCAGTACCATACCAATGTCACTGCAGTAATGAGAATGATTCGCCCTCCAACTAATACCTGCTCTGTGGGGGTCCTGACTATTACGAATGGTGTGAAGGTGGTATAACAAAGTCATACAGATCAGCGTTTTTGAGGCCGATCACCGTTCACCTTTCAACGTGATCGGACGGTAGCCGATACCCATAGAGGGCGGGGCTATATGCCACGGCAGCGCTACATGTAGTTATTAGCACAAGCAAGTCATGAAACATGGTCTAAACATGTTTATTTTTAATGAGCTCATGTGAAACAGCATAATATTATTAACAAAATTAACAGTAAATAAACAAAGTAAATCAAACAAATTACCGCCAATACTACATCATTACATTTAGACTTAATTTAAAACTAAAAAAGCTAATTAAATACATAGAGTAAAAACTGCAGTCATTAAACACAGACTCTGTTATTTTAAACTAAATCTGTAATCATTAAATGTAGATCTTGGATTGTTGCTGCTGTTCTGTTTGTACTGGTCAGATCTGGTCTGTATGGTGTTCTGGGTTATTTGTTTTGTGTTAGCTGTGTGTGCTAGCTCTGCTGTTTACTGATACTCACTGTATTCAGCTGTGTGCAGTGCTGTATCAGATTAGTAGAGTTTAATGTCTTTGTCTTGGTTCCCCAACGAAACACTGATTTTACTAATTTTACGTCCTGGATGAGTCACATACGGCAATAAGCTGCCCAACGGACGCAACGCAGACGCAAACTGTTTTTGCGAGGCCGCTGCTTTAGTCAGTCTGTGGAAAATGAAAGGGTATGTGTTTCATTTTTTTAACGACTGTTGTATCTTATTTTATATAACGTATAGCTTGTATTAATCTTATTAGACAGAAGGCTCAGAGCGCGGGAAGATCCTGGCAGTGGGGGGCCTTTATGACAGGCAATCTTAGACTCGAGAACCAGACCCTGCGATGTTGTCTTTGGACCCCCTAGGCTCGAGAACCACTCCACCCAGGAGATAACAACTTGCCCAGAGACAGACCAGAGCCGAGAATGGAGGGACGGACCTATAAAGAGGCCATACAGCTTAAACCAGGCAGACCAGCTTCTGACCAGCTTCTGACCAGCTTCTGATCAGCTTGTAAAGAGTATAGACGGTTCCGCTCTGAACTCTGAACTGGTCTCCCTCTTCATTCAGTTACAACACGACATCAATTAGATCTCGGGAACGGCTAAATTGGGGAAATATCGGCGGATCATCGATCACATATTTTGATTAAAAATTGGCCGATACATAGCCGATCAATCCTTCCATCTCTAACTATATGGTAAGTTAAAAAACAGGCAGGTATTGTAGAAACAAGGTGGTGGTTTTAATGGTCTGGCTGATGGGTGTATATCAGGTTTGTTTAGTGAGTTACTGTAATCTCCGCTATAACGGACAGTATAAAGCTGTCTGTAAATTGATTTGGATCCCTGATTTTCTCAGAAAGTGAGGTTCATTACTGTATTCATAAAGCAGGAATCTGGGAGTGATTTTAGCTGCTGTATTCTTGGCAGGTAGTTAGCTGCGGGCTGTGGAACTGGGCTGCAGGCTGAAGTGTGTAGCGCTTGCCACTGCTGTGTATGGCGGACGTGCTCAGCCTGCAGCCGGCTCGCAGCGAGGCGGGCCTGCCAGATAAAAGCACCTCAGCCCGTCTCTGCTCTGCTCGCGAATTTCCCGTGGCGTGGACGTGCCCATGGGAGACCCGCACGCTCATTTTGACATGTTCAAAGAGCCAGCTCAGCTGTAGCCTCGCAAGCTTTGATCCCCTTCTAGCTCTGCGGACTTCTGGCTGAAGTGCTGGCCTAGACCGCCGCTCAGAAAAGACACAGGTTGGGGGTCCTCCATTGAAAAGGTGGTTTTTGTGTGTTCTTTCTCAAAACCGAGCTTTCTTCTCCCTTGTTTTTCTTCAAGGGTGCCTCCTGCTGTGTCCAATGCCTCAGTCAGATTTAGAGAGAAAGTAAGAACAGCAAGTCACCTCTGTCTAAAAGTTTTTGGATTTTGGAGGACTCACCAAGGATCATGATTTAGTATGTAATATAGTATATATCTGGAGGTGGGGTATCTATAGAGAAGGAAATAGTGGTAGAGGGGGAGGTGAAGTTTGTGTGCACCAGCCGGAGACAGTGAAATACTACTTTGGGCACGCTCCAGTAGATTTCACTGCGAAGACAACACTGCCCACGAGGGCATCAATGCAGGCCTAAACTACGAGAGGTGAGGAATTCTCAACATCCTTGAGCTGAAGGGAATGAAGGAGCGAGAAAGTGAGAGCAGAGGAATGAGAGGGCAGATGGTGAACTTCAGCACCATCACTTTTCATGGACTGAAGCAGTAGGATGTTTCCTCTGCTTGCTTTTTGTGCAAGGATTGTTTTTAGCACCAAATGAAGCAAAATACAGCAGGAATATGGCATCACAGTACTTAACATTTTTAAGATATACAATATATATTAGAGATGGACTGATCAGCGTTTTGAGGCCGATTCCAATCGCTGATCACCTTTTAATGCGATCGGCCGATAGCCGATACCCATCGAGGGCGGGGCTATATGCCACGGTAGGGCTACATGCAGTTATTAGCGCAACCAATTCATAAAATATTGAAACTGGTTTATTACCATTTATAACGAGCTCATATGAAACAGCATAATATTTTTAATTAAATTAGAAGTTGGTGTATGTGGGAGTAAACCGCTTGATACAGCTCCAGAAGAGCCACGTCTGAAAAGTATCTCTACTAGGAACAGCAGAGCGTGGATCCAGGTGGAATATTAAGCAGCAGAATGAACGTCTTCTACAGTCGAGAAGAGCTGCTTATCTAGAACTATAAACTCAATCACTCTGGCTGTGGTTCAGATCTGGTCTGTATGGTGTTCTGGGTTGTTTGTTTTGTGCTAGCTGCGCGTGCTAGCTCTGCTGTTTGCTGATACTCACTGTATTCAGCTGCGTAGTGTTAAATGTCTTTGTTGGTTCCCCAACGAAACACATTCACTCTTCCTGGATGAAATGCTAGCTGGTAAAAAGAAATTAGAAATTATTAGTTTAACGCCATCGATCGGCTCTCGGGATCGGCTAAATTGTAGAAATATCAGCCGATCACATATTTTGATAAAAAATTGTCCGATACCGATACATGGCCAATCAATCCTTCCATCTCTAATATATATCACCGCTGCATGATGGTGTAGTGGTCAGCACTGTCACCTCACAGCAAGACGATACGTTCCGTTTCCCCGTCCGGGTGGTTCTGTGTGGAGTGTGTATGTTCTCCCCGTGCTTGAGTGGGTTTCCTCTGGGTACTTCGGTTTCCTCCCACAGTCCAAACATATGCATCTTAGGTTGATCGGTTATTCTAAATTGCCCATAGGTGTGAGCGTGTGTTGGCCATGCGATGGGCTGGTGACCTGTCCATGGTGTACCCCACCTTCGTCCAATGACGCTGAGATAGGCTCCAGCCCTCCTGTGACCCTGACTAGCAGGATAAGGCGGAAGATAATGGATGGATCAAATACATATCACCATATTTTTGTTTATTTAAATTTGATAAGCTGAAACATACATGCACCAATGCTATCAAACAATGTTCTACAAGGAAACCACAGGGTTTGAAGATCTCATATCCAACATTTAAGTCATTTTAGCGTTTTCACACTTGAATGTCCAGACCACATTATACGTTTGATCCACACTAAAGAACTTTGCATGGCACCCCAGTCCTGTCATCCTCGCTTACATGGGCTGCTTCTCCCTATATTTGACATTTGAGGGTTAGCAGAACTACATGTGTCTGACATCGGCGTGTTGTAAATTTGGTGGCAAACCACTTTTTCTGATGGTATTGAGGACCAGTATAGCAGAAGACTACCCCCTGCGAAACGAGATAGAACTCTCATATACACTCCTGTGGAGGTGAACCTGCTCAGCACATCTCCTTTAAAATCCATTCATTTTTAATGAAGCGCTGCAGTTTGGAGGTCGGCGACCAAGGACCCTTTCATTTTTCTCACATGCACACATCAAAAATAAACCTAGCTTATGTACAGCATTGCTCTCCGGTCCTGTCATTGATCCTTCTCTCTCCCATTTTTCTCTCAGCTGTAGGATTCTGCACTTTTCTGTGTTTTTCAAGTTGACTTTGGATTTTTTTGTTTTCGTTATTATGAAATATTTAGTCTCTTTTCCACTTTTTTCACCTTTTCTTGTTCATTGGGTGAACATGGCTGGCCTCAGCCTGCTGTAGTTGGTTCAAATAACAAAAAACTGTGTTCACACCGTACACAAGTCGAATGGTGGTTCAGTTTGATCCAGATTCAGACCTCTTTTTGGTCAGACCACATTTTGGTCTTCTGGTCTAGATTGTTGTCAGTGAAACCTTTTTGGTGTTTTGGTTGAGACCATGTTCCTTAATAGTCAGAACCCCCACAGGACCACCATAGAGCCGGTATTATTTGGGTGGTAGATCTTTTTTATAACTGCAGTAACACTGACACAGTGGTGGTATGTTAGTGTGTGTTGTGCTGGTGTGAGTGGATCAGACAAACTTATCAGTCAAACTTATACAACCACACAAAACAGGGTCTGTAAAACGAACCTAGTGAGCTGTCTAAAGCTCTGACTAGGTAGGCAGCTGTAGTCGTTGACCATTTTGCAGTTTTATACCTGAGCCTTTAGCATTTACGCTATTGGCTTTTTAAAGCCTCTGGCTATTGTTTTGGATAACCGGCTGGTAGCTTAGCAACAAGCTAAAACGTCGGTCGTGTGTAGTGGGAACAAGCCATGACACTCTCTCTCTAACTAGAGAGTCTCAGTAATCTGTTTTATGAGGAGAGATGAGGAGAGAACACTGCTACTTACACAGCTGCTACCTAGACAGCCTACTTACACACTCACTAGGATTTGAAAATAAGAGGTGTGTCTCAAAACCTAGTGAGTGTGTAAGTAGGCTGTCTTGGTAGGCAGCTGTGTAAGTAGCAGTGTTCTCTCCTCATCTCTCCTCATAAAACAGATTACTGAGACGCTCTAGTTAGAGAGAGACTGCGTCACGGCTTGGTTTAGCTGGTTGCTAAGCTACTGGCCGTCATCCAAAACAATAGCCCGAGTCTTAAAAATCTGCTAGCATAAATGCTAATGGCTCGAGTATAAAACTGGTAAATGGTGAAGGACTCGTTACAGAGTTGATAATAAAAAACTGTTTTGTGTGATTATATGACCAGAAACACATTAAAAGAGAATCAAAATAACTCACATTTTAAAACCACCTCATTGCTCGTAGATTTACCTGCGCTGCATCATGGGATTGTCTTAGCGGCTGAGGAAGCGTTCCATGGTTTCTTAAAATCAGGTCTAATTAAGGTTTCTCAGTAGACAGACTGTTTAAGGTATGTAAGAATTGGAACAGCCTACATGTTGGGAGCGCATACTATGACGTACAATGCTGCCTATGTAGACACTCACTAGGTTTTGAGACACACCCAAGGTGTCTTAGTAGATAGCATGTTTAAGGTATCTAAGAATTGGGACAGCCCATAGCTTGTCTGTCTAGTCTTTCTTTCATCAGTGGTCGCAGGACGCTGCCCACATCACGCTGCCCACATCACGCTGCCCACATCACGCTGCCCACATCACGCTGCCCACATCACGCTGCCCACATCACGCTTTTGGCTGGATATTTCTGCTTGTTGGATTATTCTCAGTCCAGCAGTGACACTGAGGTGTTTAAACATGCCAGCAGCACTGCTGTGTCTGATCCACTCACACCAGCACAACACACACTAACACACCACCACCACGTCAGTGTCACTGCAGTGCTCTGAATGATCTGCCACCCAAAAAACTGCTCTATCGTGGTCCTTTTTGGGTCCTGATCACTAAAGAGCAGGTCAAAATGTGTCCAATGAAGTATGCAGAGAATCAGATGGACTACAATCTGTACCTGTACAACTACAAAGTGCACCTGTATGATAGGTGGAGCTGATAAAATGAACTATGACTGTAGACACAACAAGGTGCTATTATTGTCTTGACTGAGCTGTGTGTTCTTGGTTGGGTGTATATGCAAATCTTATTAACGGTGCCTGCATAACTAAGCAGTGTGTGCTTGTGGGTTCCTGTGTATATGTATGGTGCAAGCTGCACAGCTGTTCTCCTGGCCCCGATCACCTCTCACACACAATTTCACAAGCGGATGACCAGGGACAAATGATAAAGGGTCTCATTCATCACCTGTGAAGCGCTGTCTGAGACCAGGTGACAGTGCATGCTTTCTGCGCATGTTTGTTTGTGTGGATTCGTCATGCACACAGCTACTTCTGCAGCTCCTCACCACTGTGTAAATAGGAAACTGCACCCAGACACCCAAACAATAAAGATAGTGATAAACATTTTTACACCATGAATACTGTTGTGTTCCTTAGTCCACTATTTGCTCCAAAAGCTTAAATTTGGAGCTGTTGCCACTTTGCTGCAGTGGGTTGCATTGGGAGGAAGAAGTCTAGCCATTCATTTGCAGCAGAACATCATTAGAGCCTGCATGATTAGCTGGGTAGCTTAGTTGGCTTACTATCAGTTTTCAGTACTGAAGTTCTTGTTTGTTTGTTTAAACAGTTTTTGCATGTTGCACCAAAAATCAAACGTTTTTATGATTACATGATACTGTTTGTTAGTGCTGGCCCAAATAATTTGTGTTTTTTTTAGTATTAGATATCGATGTTTGAATCTGTTTTGCTGTTTTGTATTTGGAAGCCAAAATTGGAAGCGTAAACAACAACACGCAATGGTGCTGCTTACTGTATGTTCTGAGCTGCAGTAATGTACTTCAATCCTGGAGAACCCAATTAAATGAATAATATAAACAAGCTTTTCAATATATAATAATAATATAGCTTTTCACACATTTATTGAACTAACTAATGTAATATTAATGTAATATTTTCTTTGTTTGCCAAAGTACAGTATGTGAGCATCTGCTTTCAATAACAACCCATAACAGAGACTCCAACTGAAAGGTTCCTGTAACTAACTTGGAAGAATCTAAACCCACTACTCCTCAAACAACTGCTTCAACTGTGTAATTTGATGGGTTCCATGCATAAACACCACAACTTGGGTTCTGTCTCCTAGTTTCTATGGATTAATTCAATGGATTCTGTGGTTCTGTGGATTAATTATGGTTCTACTATCTAGACCATTGTTTGTAGACCAAGTGTTGTTTTTAGGATTGTTATCTTTCTGCAAACCCGCTTTCTGTTGAGGTTCAGTTCACTGATGGATGCCCAGACATTCTCAGGGAGAAATTTGTGATCCAATCCAAAATTCATACCACCATCTACTCATAACAAGCTGGTTGTGGGTAAAGATCACCAACAGCCTTAAAATGTGATACTGCCTCCACCATGTTTCATGCTTTCAAGTGGGGAGGAGGTTCTTATGCTGGATTTCAGTGTTTAGTGTTTAGTATGTTGCTCATTTAAACCACAAACATCTGTTTTGCCTTATCTTACCACATAGCATAGTTTTTAGAGGTGTAAGAAAATATAAAAATATCAAATATTGTGATGTTATGTTTACCGTGCACTGGTTCCTGGCAGACTGTGAATCATTGTGTGTTGTGTTTAAACCTCTGACCAGTAGATGGCAGTGTTGTAATCCATTTTTAGCTCCACTCCAACAAAAACAAGCAGCACAAGGATGACTGCTGTATCACAGTACATATTGTATTGCCAGGTTCTTGCCAGTACACAGCCCTAATAATTTCCATAGTCATCTGGCTTGTCCAGACTCATGAACATTTTGTGATCTTCCAGAATATCCTGGGCCTTAGTCTTGGAGTTATTTTTATTGGATGACCACTCCAGTGGTATTGAAATTCCTCCATTTGTACATCCTGAAAGTGGATTGGTAAAATCCAAACTCATGAATGAGCCTATTAAACTTTGAAAAGTAGTTTTTAGAGGTCCTTAGAAATCTCCTCTAACACAGATATGGCATGCAGTAGCACATTCGTGTGGGAAAGACCAGAATTAATTGTTAAAAAGGTTTATTTTAAAAAAAAAATTATTTTGTAGGGTCAGCCACACTCACACCTGACTGACTCTCAATTGAGAAAGAGATTCACATACTTATGCCAACAAAGACCTTTAAAGCCAAACCACTTTGTCCAGTAAATGAATTAATAACCATGTAGTTTGTGTTATTTGTGTTATTAGGCTCTCTTTTATGTACTTCTTTAAATAAAAATATGATCATATTTTACATCACTTGTATATAGAAATTCACGAATGGGTAAAGGGTTCACAGACTTTCCGGCATCGCTGAAAGATGGAAAGATGAGTTGAAGAGTAGACGAGGGCTACTACCATTTTTATTTTGATAAGCTTTGAAAAAAAGTGGCATGGGCCAGTGAAGCACTTGACCTTTCAGGCTGAAGTTCCAAAACGCAATGAAATGAACAACCAGTGGACGGTTGGGCAGGCTCCACCACACTTAGCCCTGCTGGTGCTTGGAGGTCGATAGTAAAGACTGGAGCTTGGTGATAGCTAAGCGTATGATGATGTGAGGAAGGTTATACTTTATTTCTGTCCAGTCACACAGAGCGAGGCTCTAGGCTGGTGAGTCATGTGGCCTAATTCTCCACCGCAGTGCTTTACTTGTCTGTCGTACGCTCACACGGGAGCGCCAGCACAGAAACCCTGTCTTCTTTATTCACATACATTGTCTCCGTTTTCAACTTTGACCTCAACCACAGTTCCTATCAAGCATCTCTTTCACATGCGCTCACACTGATGTCGGCTATTTGTAGCTCTCTTTGTGCCAGATTCAAACGGAGGGGCATCTTTCTGTCCCTAACAACACATTTCATAGAATATTTATGATAGCATAATGAGGCCGAACAGGAAGCCAGCGAGGTGATGCAATCGTCTTTGTATTTTTAGAGGTGGAATTAAGCCACTGTGATGTTTGCAGAGCAAATGCATTTCCAAATGAGTTGGTCATAAACTGTTAGCTAACTTGAGAATTTCATTAGATGAGGACAGTCCCACCATTTCTGCCTACATAGCATCAAAAGAGTTCACCGTTCCTTCATTTCCTGGCCAAAAGTATGTGGACAAAAGAGCATCACAGTGCTTATTGAGTATCTTTAAACCATGAACATCAGTATAGAGTTGGTCACCTTTTGATGCAGTAACAGGCCACACTCTTCTAGGAAGACTTGGAACATGGCTGTCATCATTCGCCCATTAGAGCATCAGATAGGTTGGACACTGATGTAGTAATAAGGCCAGACTCACAGTTAGATTTCCGGCTTATTCCAAACTTCTTGATGGGGTCGAGGTCAAGGCCGTCTTCAGGCCACTCTAGTTGTTCCACACCAGAATTTGGAATTTGGAACTGTTTGTCAGTGAAACACCAACATACACACACACTAGAGGGCAGTGATACACTTGGAAATTGGGCAGATCTATCTATCTATCTATCTATCTATCTATCTACCTACCTACCTACCTACCTACCTACCTACCTACTTACCTACCTACCTACCTACCTACCTACCTACCTACCTACCTACCTATTATCATACCTCCATATCCTATCTATCTATCTATCTATCTATCTATCTATCTATCTATCTATCTATCTATCTATCTATCTATCTATCTATCTATCTATCTATCTATCTATCTATCTATCTATCTAAGCAGTTAGGGGGTTAGGTGCCTTGCTCAAGGGCACTCAAGGGCAGGGGATCAAACCAGGGACCTTCTGGTCACAGGGCCAGTTCCCTGACCTCCACGATTGAAAGTTTGGACAAATAGGATACAGCCTCCCCCAGTTCTCAACAATGTGACATCAACACAATTGCTTTTTGTTCATGTGTTCATTGCACATGCACATACGTTCATGCTGCATTTACTTGATGCAGTTCAGGAGTGTTGGTTGTTTGTTTAAGGTGGAAAAAGGTATAAAAAAAAGACTAGAGCTGTTGGAAAATTGAACCCGTACTGGATCGTTACGCTGGCCACCCTATTCCTATGTGAACTCACTCATCACATGAGCTTTTAACAACAGGTGAGGGGGGTCCTTGCCGCAAGGCTTTACATCGGTAACCACTGGGAGCTACATACGAATCAAACTAGTGTTCTTTCAAGACTGATTTGAATTCTTCACCATCACTCTTTCAGTGAGATGAAGCAGATAATCATCAGCATGCCCAGTGAGGGCGTGAGAGGAATTTATAGGCCAGCACTCTGGACAGACTTGCAGACTTGTGGCTGGTGTACCACACCAGTGTAAGATTGATTGGAGAAGCTCAAAATGTTTCGGCCCCATTCACCCTAGTTCGTTTGACTTGTCTGTTATTTTTCTGGACAGATGATTGTCTGCCCAGTCAGTGTCCTGTGGCCCTATCACCTCCTTTAACCACTCTCCACACACACACACACGCGCGCCCCGGGCCGCCCAGATGACCGAAGCTGACATTGGTCTGTTTCATGTCTTTACAAGTCGGAAAGAAGGACCACAGACCTTTGACTGTGACAGGCATGTAAGCTCTCTTCAGTTTGAGAGAATTTGAGGATGAGAGTGAAAAGTCTATGTAGAGGTTCTCACATGCCTCTAACGTTCATAGGGGAACTTAAATAATGCGAATAACGAGAAGTAATTGCTGTAGCTGTAATAAATCAGTAAGTGTTTATGAAATACACAATTACGCCTGTAATTTTGAACAAACAAGCTGAAGTTTCTTCTCGCCTGAAAGTTTGAGAGATATATCCATAAACTTACTTAATCAGTTTGTGAACTAACAGTCGCGTCAAGCCTAATACGAGTGTAATCAACTGATTTCGGCAAATGTTTAATTATAGGCCGCTGGAATATTTTACCTCAATCACAGCTCTCAGCGAGAGATAAAACGGGGGAGGTAAATTGCAGCATGGAGAGAAACCCGCTTCACCGTTCACCGTTCATCACGTTCCTCCTGCCGGCAGCTGTGTCTAGTTGCCACGGTAACCTGCCGCTCTTCTCGGTGAGGTCAGAGCTGCCAATCAGAAAGGCACCAGAGTGCTTAAATTCTCTGATTTCGCATGCGGTGGTCTGCAATTACAGTCCACCCACACAGGCCTAAATATACCGTCAGAATGAAGCACACGACATGAATCTCATCGGCCAGGTTTAGCTGCTGACCTGTATCACGCAGCTGAAAATCACTTATTTGCCGCAGCCGCCAGATGAAGTTTGACAACAGAAGTTTTTTGAAAGTTCTGGAGCGCACGCTCCAGAGGAACCGGCTAATCTCTCAGGAACTTAAAATGCTTCTTGGTGAAAAGCGAAGTGTCATTTCAATGTTAATTGGACCCCAAATGGGAAAAAAATAGTCAACAGCCATCACGAAAAAAGAAGTAGTAGGGAAAAAATCAGGTTGAACAAAAATATTTCATAGAATATTCACAGACGCACAATGAGGCTGAACAGGCAGCGAATGCAGTGATGCAACTTATAATTTAAATTCTTTGTCCTTGTTAGAGGTCAAGCCACATCAGAAATATAATTCATAATTATTGGTCATAAACTGTGAGTTAAGTAAGAATTTTAGGACAATTTCTGCCTCCATGGTCTTAAAAGAGTTCACATTTCCTTCACTTCATGGCCAAAAGTATGTGGACAAATCAACATTACAGTGCTTACTGAGTATTTCAAAATCATGGACATCAGTATAGAGTAGGGGTGTAAGTAAATATTAAATATCGCGATATTACATTTAGTTATACGGTATCGATTCTCAGAAGCACAGCATCCATTATTAATTAACAGTTTACATGCGAAGATTCCTGGTAGACAGTGAATCATAGTGTGTTCTGTTTAAACTTCTGACCACTGGATGGCAGCGTTGTAATCCATTTTCAGCTCCACTCCAACATTAACAAGCAGCACAAGGACGTCAGCTTTGGCAAACCTGTTCATATAGTGGTGTGTTTTTATAATAGGATTTGAAAAATCGTAATTATATCACTTTGCATACAATATCTCAGTGTGTCGCAATGTTGAATCAAGACCGCTGTATCACGATACGTATTGTATCGCCAGGTTCTTGCCAATACACAACCCTATTCTAGAGATGGTCGTCTGTTGCTGCACCAACAGGGCACACTCTTGTAGGAAGGCTTTACACTGGACTCTGGAATGTGGCTGTGGAAATTCAGACATCATTCAGCCATTAGAGTACTAGTTAGGTTGGACGCTGATGTGGTAACAAGGCCACAGTTTGGGTTCCAGTTTATTACAAACTTCTTGATGGAGTAGAGGTCAGGGCTGTCTTCAGACCACTCTAGTTCTTCCATGGTTAGAGGTCAAGCCACATCATTTTGATTTCTAAAGATCAAATGTATTTCAATATCATTTTGTCATAAACTGTCAGGTAAGTAAGAATTTTAGGAGGTGAAGATGGTACCACCATTTCTGCATCCATGGCACCAAAAGAGTTCACCTTTTCTTCACTTCATGGCCAAAAGTATGAGGCCTAGGAGCATAAGTTAGGTTGCTGATGTGGTAGCAAGGCTGGCCTCGAAGATGGAGTTCCAGTTTATCCTAAAGGTCTTAATGAGGTCCATGTCAGGGCTCGAATCTAGGGCTGGGGCGATGTGGCGACATAATCGATTACAAAATTACATCGATTAGTATAACTTGAGTCGAAGCGTCACAAAAATGGCCGCGCCTACTGAAAGCATGGATTTATCCGGAGTGCCAGATGCAGCTACAAACAATCAAGAGTATTTCACACAGAAACACAACAGTGTGGTGCTCTGTCAGCTCTGCACAGTGGAGATGATCACAACAGTACAACTGCTACACATGAGACCTTGAAGATCCAACATCCCGTAGAGCTTCATCAACACAGCAGCAGAACAGCCCCTGTTTACCTGTTTATCTTATATTAGCAGATTATTTTAAGATTATTAACACGTGTAACATGTTTCTTTCAGTAGAGTCATTTGAAAAGTCTCATTGTTAACAGTTTCTTAATCGTCCAGTGTAGAACCTAAGACTGTTCTAGATACCGCGGGAGCTTTAAAACACAAAGAGCTGCTTCTCAAACGAGACTCTGCAACATATAGTCCACAAACTGATTTCTTGTTTGTAAGGCATGTAGGCTACTTGCCATTTGTGCCTCTAAAAGTCGAATCAGAGTGTAGACTTTCAGTCTTTTTAACCATATATAGATCACATGCGTTTAAGGTACCTAATATATATATATATATATATATATATATATATATACAAAATCATCCATTGGTGACAAATCATAACAAAATACTAATAAAAATCTAAATTCCTGACGCATTTGATATTTAATATTAGTGGTTAGATTAATTAACTAATAAAAAAAATCGTTAGATTAATTGATTGAGAAATTAATCATCAGGTACAGCCCTACTCACATCAGGCCAAAATAGTCAACAGCTGTCACTTAGCAGTCAGTTAAATATTTTAAATAAAGAAATGAGAATTTGCTGACTGCAAAAAGTGCTTCATAAAGTGTTCAGAGTTTTAGCCTCTTTTCAATTTCAGTCAGTACTGCTTCTTCTTTTGGGTACTGAACTGAGATATAGGCCTATGTTGAACTTTTTCTTCTTTCTGGACTGAATGAGAGTGAATGGAACTGCCAGCTTGGCCAGTGACTGAATGTACAAAGTGGGAGGAAGAGCAGTGTTTAATTAACCCAATTCATCATTTTACAGCTTTTCTGGACAAGGCCAATGCAGAAAAAGCTCTTTGATTAGCTTCTAGTACCTGAGCTACGGGCTATTCAGTAAAACCTCTGCGAAACAAGGGTGAAACCATTTTCTGTGCATCATGAAAAGGAGAGCATGTTTTCGAACTGATACATTTCCTGTCCTGTTTATGCTCACGCTAGCTCGCTCTTCTTTGACCACAGTGAATACCCCCTTCATCCATGCATGAGCTGTGTTCTCGTCCTCCCTCCAGAAATGTCCTTTTGCCTTTTGTCACTCATGTGTTTTGGTGTCATCTCGTGTGGCGCTCTAGAATATGCTGCAAACTGTCTGTTGGATCTATTTCGGAGAGCCAGGCCAATATCAGCCTGTACCACACAACTAGGACCTTAGTCAGATCCTGTCTTTGTTAGACTAGCAGTCTTATCAAACCATATAAACCAGTAACTTTGCATCTAAATGTCATGAGTGAGACTTGTAAAGATATATTTCCAAGTATTTACACACTAGATAGTAGGGCGGTGGTAGTCACTACAGGTCGGATGTTGCTTGAGCAGTGATTCTAACACAATTTGATTTATTCAAGTTTTTCCTCCAAAAGAAAACTTTGTGTTTTACATTTGCAGAAGTTTAAATTCTAATTTTAATCGTATAGAGCAGGGGTTTATAATTAAGTACGGTCCAGTTAGAGGAGATTTCCTCAGGCCCAGGTCCGGACCATCATCATTTCTAGCTTGTGTTCTGAAATGATCCTGTTTATGGTGTATCCTGTTTACTGAAGTAGCCTAGTATCAGCATCTTATACCATCAGCAACTGAAACACCAACACATCACACATACCGTTCAGTATATTTCAGTATATTTACTGTTTAAATGCTGAACTGAATTAATTACGTATAAAGCTCCAATGTTTTTTCTTCACTTTAAGTAAAAACAAGGGCTACATTAACAAAAACAGAATGTTTTTGAAAAAAGTGCATCTTAAAGTGTTTATTTATAGAGAAAGTAAATAAAATGTGCGTCTTCTTGTTAACTCAGCTTCACAGACTGACATGTTGGTTGTACAGAGCGGTATTCTCCAATACTAGACGAACGAGTCCATTCCAGAACCGTTCCTGGATTTTTCTCTCTTTAGAGCTCATTATTCTTCCTGACTCGCTTTAGTCTCCGGCTGCTGCTTCTCGCTTCATACCTCGCCTGTGTGCGTGCACCGCATGCCCCTATGTACACAGGTTTGATTGGCTGAGGAGTCTTCGGTGATCTTACAGCGGACGCGATTGGTCTCTGCACTGTAAAGCCTGTATATCATAAAGATGAGAAAAGCTCCGCCACTTAAAACATACATGGTCAAAATGAAATCATTCCACGTGTCATTAGTGCCTTTAAAAGTCAAGTCAGAGCGTAGACTTTCAGTCTTCTTAACTATTTATAGATCACGTGCATTTAAGGTACCTAATAGGACCGTATGGTACACACGAGCAACATAACACAGACTAAACAGTGCAAACAATACAATAGTACAACAGTGCAAGGGAGTGACATCACAGCAGCTGACGTTTAGTTCCAGGCAAATGAGCCATAGTGCAATAACGCAGGTACAGTATATGAGAGAGTCACCAAAAAGAGTTCTTTTGAAAAAAGTGGTATCCAGTTCAGGATTCTCACAGTAGATGTTAGAAACTCTTAAATTAATTATAAAAATTGATATGGGGGCCTCTGTGTATTGCCGTGTTTTACAGTATCGATTGTTTTCTCTCATCCGTACTAGATAATATTTGTTTTTTGTTTGTTTCCACTAAACATCATGCTGTCCTCCTCATAAACTACAGATTAAAGATTGGAACAGCCGTTTAGAATTTTGTTGCGAGCTCACCAGGGGTCCTTGATAGATGTGTAGATGTGTAAATGTACGTGGCATTTGTTATGTGGACGGCTTTGTCCGTCCACTCTTTTGATGTGTGGAAATCGGAGGCAGGCGCATGGCTTTATGCGGTGTGCGACTGGCTCATTAGCTGGGAGTAAAACAGTAGGTACACTGAGCCCAGCAGGAGAGCGGGTCAGTCACTGGTTTGAAGCCTAGCTGAAACCTCCCCACCGGGCAGCGCAGTGTGCCCTAGCTCCCGATGCACAGCCACCATCTAGAACAGCTGCACAAACCCACAAATCCACTAAAGGCAAAGCAAATCTTCCCACTTTCAGCACGTAGTACAGAATCTATCAAACGAGTATGATCACATAGTTACCATGGTGATGGAGCGCGGTCACACAGCTTGTGCATGTGAGGTAGTAGCACGTTGGCCCTCGCCGGGGAAACTGCTTGACTGTGTGCGGGGCTGGGGGAGAGAGGTAAGCGCTGTGTGGGTTTCATGCCCGCTGCTGGAGGATCCACAGCAGGTGAGTTGGAGAGGAGTAGGGTTTCTTTGGAGAGATGGGGCGAGCTTCTGCAGCTTTTTCGTAGACCAGAGCAGCATGAAAGCCTGAACCACATCAAAAGGCAGACATAGCGTCTCTCCGCGGGGCCTCTCACACGTCTGCCAGTGCTTGTTTTGTCTTGTCAGAAAGTGTGGACTTGGTGCGACTTTATACATGCCTTCTGTCATGTTGGCCCACACATACATACACATGGTCATGTAGCTTCTCCACCTCCAGACTAAAAAATATCATTATCACCCTTTAGATTAGTTAACCTTGTATCATAACTGCATAAACTTTTTATCATATATAATGCGCCTCCTGTTAAATAACTAAATTAAACTCAGGCCCATAGCATGAAAAAACAAGTTTTTTATCACGTCTTGTGAAATAATGCTGCATCTACAAGTTGGGTGGTGGAAAAAAGCATTGTACCATGTCTCGTAACAGTACGCAAATAGCAACCTTCCAGCATGGCGCTATGACATAAATACATTTACCAGCAAAAATGGGTGATTATCAGAAGGGGGCAGTGGTGGGCTGCAGGTCTTGGGACCAGCCTTTGTATGCAAAGGTTATGGGTTTGATCCTGAACTGTTGTGGGTTTGATCCTTTGATCAGACCTTGTGACTGGAAGGTAGCTGGTTTGAACCAACATGGTGATTGGAGGACACCTCAACACTGTTCTATCCCCTAAACTTACCTTGTGACCAGAAAGTCACTGGTTTGATGCCCAGAACTGACCTTGAGACCAGAAGGTCGCTGATAAGATTCCCCAAACCTTTCAATGTGACCTGAAGGTCGCCAGTTTGATCGTTTGATCAGACCTTGTGACTGGAAGGTAGCCGGTTTGAACCGACCTGGTGACTGGAGGAGACCTTGTTACTGGAAGGACACCAGTTCTATCCCTTGAACTTACCTTGTGACCAGAAGGTCGCTGGTATGATTCCCTAAGCCTTCCCTGTGACCAGAAAGTCACCAGTCTGATCAGATCTTGTGACTGAAAGGTAGTCGGTTTGAACCAACGTGGTGACTGGAGCAGACCTTGTTACCAGAAGGTCACTAGTACTATCCCCTGAACTTACCTTTGGACCGTAAAGTCTCTGGTTTGATCCCCTGAACTGACCTTGTGACCTGAAGGTCGCTGTTTTTTGATTCCCTAAACCTTCCCTGTGATCTGAAGGTCGCTGGTTTTTGATTTCCTAAACCTTCCCTGTGACCTGAAGGTTGCCAGTTAGATTCTTTGATCAGACCTTGTGACTGAAAGGTAGCCAGTTTGAACCGACCTGGTGACTGGAACATACCTTGTTACCAGAAGGTCACCAGTTCTATCCCCTGAACTGACCTTGTGACATAAAGGTTGCTGGTTTAAACCCCTGAACTGACCTTGTGACCTGACTGCTCTTTAAATGTGGCAGCCAATCAAAGCACAGGTCATTTACATACATCAGGCTTAAAGACACGGTTTAAGCATCTTTCATTTCCTTTTGATTGTACGTATTTACTACAAGCAGTGATAATCTTAGCTATTAATCAACAACTTTTCACTCCTCTGTTTAAATGATGGTGACAAAAAAGTGAACTATGCAGCACGTCCACCATGGCAACAGTGACGTATCACATTCACTCAGCTTGTTTCACTCCTAGCTAGATGGCTTTGTTCCCTGTGTGCGCAGAATCAGTGATTCTCTCCGAGTCCCTTCCAAGATTACATAATGATCCTCTCAGACATTTGCACGCCCGGAGGGGCTTCTTGAGAGACATAGCAAACAGGCTGAAAGGTCTGGAGCCGCACCTGTGGCTCTACTCTGGGACCTGGCCTTCGTGCTTCTTCCATAGCAGATTGTTCAGGGCCTGGAGAGGCACCAGAGCAAATATGTTTCATAGTTTCCTGCATCATTTGTCAAGCTGTCTTCGCCCACATGGTTTCGAGATATTTTCTATAACGGCTATTAAAAAAAAAAAAAAAGGACAGGAATATGACAAGGCTGCTGTGGCAGCACTGGGCATCGCTGACTTGTTCTGCCAGACTATCTCTTTGGATACATTTTACTATGTACACTTTGTTATTACAGTGTATGGATGCCATACCCACTTGCTTCAAACAAACTGTCACTGCTTCAATATTGTTCCATTTTTAGTTTTTTTTTTAATCAACAGCCCAGCAGCCACAGATATGATTGATTCAGTGAAACCTTGGAATGAAATGAGTCTGGTATTGATTGATCATAACATTCAGGAGGTACATAAAGCCTCTGTTCAGTCTTGGATACTGTCCATGCTGGCATATGCGTGGTAGATTCTATGAAAAGGATGCGGCTCTGAGGGAAGTTGCTACGTGACAGTTCACGTTTTCCTTTCTCAAGCCTTTTCTTTTTTTGAGGATGCTCTGTTGTGTCGCGTTGGCTAGGCCAGATATTAACCCTTGTGTTGTCTTGCGGGTCAAAAGTGACCCGCTACCATGTTTAGCTGTAGTAAAAATACCTTAAACTATTTTTTTCCAAATTGAAATTTTATGACTTTTCCTAAAGGGACCCCATCATTAGAAAAAGTGATCCTTTGTTTTTGTTTATGTTTCCATGTGGGCTGTACACCACTAGGGTACAAGGATTGTCTTATGGGTCATTTTTGACCCGTGAATTATAAAAGCATTTAAACACCAGAAAAAAGTTCAAAGGCCACATGCAAACTCTCTAACACACACACAAACACATACAAACACACACACACACAAAGAAACTGGAACTTGCATTTGCATGGAATATGCAAGTGTACACAGGGAGGCTGTCGAGTGGAGCACCAGAGAAGAACCAGGGGGTGCGGGTTGTGCTTGATTTGACAGTTGGACTGAGGGGGCACAATGTCACATGTGACAATTTTTTCACCTCCTATTTCACCTCCTACATGTGCTAAATAGAGTTGATGTTGAAAATTGTTTACAAAATCAAGCAACATTTTGTTGTTTTATTGTGTTAGGAGAGAATTATTTCACTTCCTAAAAATATAAAAGAATAAACTGTTTGTTGACTGTTTTTTCCCTTTAAATATAATTAATTCATAAGTAGTTACTTCACATTTATAATAGCATAATAAACCTTTACTGAATAAATGAAAACTGTTGGTTTGTGGTAAAACAAAGTGTTAATACTCTTCATTGCTGATTGTCTTTTTGTATTGTGTAACAAAAAATACATGATAATAAATGAATTAAATTGAGTTGAATTGATAAATAACAGGTTGTTTCATCATGCAAAATCAATTTTGGATTAACAATTCAATTAAGCTGCTTTATTTTGGGGCTTTGGTAGGGCAGGTCATTTTTGACCCGTAGGACAAGGGGAGTAAACAGAATGTTAAGATCGCACAAGGGTTAAAGAAGGTAGGCCAATGATAGGAGAATACAGAGTCATTTAAATTGAAATGAGCTAAATAATAAGAAATAATGTTTTCATGCAGTATTTTATTCCTTTTTTCTATAAGCCACTAGGCTGTGGTGGAGTACATTGCCTCCTCTCTCTGTTCTAAGTTTTTCCCAGAGAGCAACAAACATGTTTGAGAAAGTTCTGAGCATTTTCCCACACAGCTTAAACTTCTGTGTGGTTCAAACAATGAAAATATATATTTTCAGGGAACTCGTTATGTTGCCATCTTGAGTTTCTCTACAAGGCGGAAGGCCGACATATAGGTTGCTTCTGTGTGCAGCATTCAAAGAGAAGGAACAGCAATGAGCCCACACCTGCAGCAGCTTATAAATGCATGTGGACTTGTATACAGCAGGGGGTGCTGAGGAGGCAGATGGGCCCTATTAATGCACAGTGGCTGAAAGGCGGATGTATCACATTTTGGTCGTTCTGATTAAGTCTCAGTGTGTCCTTGTGATTTGTTGTGCTGCTTAAGGATGGGTTTTGATATTTTAATTAACTTGGCCTGCATCCTGAACCTCAATACCTGTATCAGGAGTTAATGCAGCTGCTAGAGTGTTGGAGCACTTTGCTGAAATCATGGCCTGCCACAACCTAAAGGCTCCAAAAGTTGGCTTGATGCCACTTTGTGGATGGCCTACCTATTTGGAATTTACTAGCAATGAACCCACACCAGCAGGAGCTCACGAATGCATGCATATGCAGTAGGGTTTGCATAACAGTTATGTGATGATAGTCAGGTCAACTTTAATGAAGCCTTCACAGGTCAGTAGAGTGTGATGTGCCCTTTCCAGTAATCCCATGAATTGCCCTGCTAGCTCCCATGGAACAAAAGATAAGGACGCCGAAATTTAGCAAATTTGTATCTGACTTAGGCGCACCCTTAGGCGTCTTGCCGAGCCATTCACTCATCATGGTGTAGGTCCAGAAACCCAAAAAAATTTAGAGCGCCGTAACTCGCAAAGGTAAGAGTCATCAGCTTCAAACTACAGGACTATTAGACTAATGCTTCCTCAACCACACGTGACTTCTTTTTATTGAAGTCTTTGGAAAAGCTGAGATGTTGACATTCAGTATCAGATCTCTGATGCACTGTTGTTCGGCATAAAAATGTTAGAGCGAGGTCAAACCGTAAAGGTCAGTACAGCATGACGAGCCCTTCCCAACAACCCCTTATCCCTGGATTTGATTGCTGCCCTTCAGGAAAAGTGACCCCAAAATCGCAAGGCTCGTCAAATGTTGTCTTCTTAGGTGTCCATGTTGTTAGTGTCATAATCAGGAGATCAGCGTCTAGTCGATATCAAGCTGAGCAGTGAAGTCAAGCAACCTCTAGTATGCAGTAGGGGTATATATATCTCGAATATGGGGATATTATGTTTCATGATACTGCATCGATTCTTAAAGTATCAATACACAGATTCCTGGCAGACAGTGAATCATTGTGTGTTGTGTTTAAACCTCTGACCACTAGGGGCAGTATTGTAATCAATTTTCAGCTCCACTCCAACATTAACAAGCAGCACAAGGGCGCGATGCTATTGTAAACATTGACAAACCTGTTCATACAGTGGTGTGTTTTAATAGTGAGATTTTAAAAAATCACAGTATATCACTTTGCTTGCAATATCGTAATATATCACAATATATTGAATCGTGACCGCTGTATCACGATACCTATTGTATCGTCAGGTTCTTGCCAATACACAGCCCTTGTAAGCAGTAACAATTTTCTAAAATGAGAAGTTGCTCTGAATTTTATTAGTTACATATTTTTGAACAAGAAAATAAACTGTCCATAAACTTTTGGTCAGAATTTCTACACTGCTTTTCTTATTTTTCACCTAAAGAAGTATGCGCTACGTCTCCAGACGTGAGGGAAATTACTGGTATAATCTTGGCTCTCTGGAGGAATCATATTTGTAGTATAATGTAACACTCTGATGTGCCTAAGGATAGAGTGGAAACTGGGAAAGGTTTCTAAGTCACCGACGCAAAAAAGCAAAATCAGAAAGATGAGAAGAGCTAAGAAGCTTCTGTTCTCAGGAGGTTCCTACAGCAGCGGACGCTGAGGAGGCAGATGGGCCCCGCGTCTCTTCCGTCCTACCTAAGTGGGCCATATTAAAACACAGCGGTTGAAAAGCAGAGGTGGCATGTTTTTTATATTTCTGATCAAATCTTGGTGCGTCCTTGTGATTTGTTGCACTGCTCAAGGAAGGGCTTTGATATTTTAATGAACTTGGCCTGCATCCCAAACCTCAGTGCTTGTATCAGCTCTCACTGAAGCTGGAGCGTTTAGTTAGAAACATGGCCTGCCCAGCCTAAATGCTTGTCCAGCAGCTGAAGGTAGGATTGATTGGAGGGATTCAGCTGCACGTTGGCTTGGTCTTTGAAGACACTGCTTGGTGAATGACCTCCTTTTTTAAAATGAGATAGAACAAAATATATTTGTCATTTAATGGTTCCAGGAGGACCAATATGTGTGTGTTGTCCTGAGACTGAGAATGCTTGTCCCCGGAGACGAGAAGACTGCATCACTGCACCAGAAATGGCTTAGTATCAAATCTATACCATGATTTTACATTTCTAATGTGCTTATTTCTGGCTACTATCGAAGTGTGAGTCCACTAAAGTTATTAGTCAAGCCTCATTTCATTCAACAGGACTCAGTAAGGCGAAGTTTATTAACTTTAAACTCAGGAGACGTGGACATTTTATTTCCGTTGTTAACTTTATTACCCCAAGAGCAGCTTTAGGCAGAGGTTAAGAGAAGTCTGACTATCGATGTCGAGCTGAGAAGCTCTGAAAAACGTGTGGGAGAAGCCCGACAACACTTCATAACGCCACACTCCAATGAGCTGATAGGAACTCATACTCTCGAGTTCCCTGGAACGTCCTCCGCTTCAACCCTTCTATATATGTTTTCCAGTCCCAATTTGACAGGCATCCACTCTGCATCCACGAGGCGCAGCATCAAGGCAGTGACTCAGACAGGCCCACAGGCCCTGGTTGCCATGCTGGGCTGCTGGCAGTTCTCTGACAGAGAGGACAGGGATTGATTCCCCCTCGTTTCCTTTCTCTGCTCTTTACTCCACACATGTTTAGACTTGCAATGAGAGTCCTAGCTCAGCCCTGGCAGCTACTGACAAAGTATGCTAATAAGCATGCTAACCTTTGGCAGATCAAAGATAGAAAGTTCTGTGTTAAGGAAGAGGGCTTCGTTTTCAGGGATGAGGTGATGTCGGCCGACAGGTCTGTCCTATTCGTCCGACTCGAATTAGTCTCGGTTTACAGGCGACACTATTACCCGGATGGAGCTACAGCTACACGATAAGATCCACTGCTTGTGGAAGAGAAGAACATTTCACATACAAACTGGTTATTTGCTTATAGCAGTCATACCAGCTCTTTCCCCAAATTCACACATCACCACAAGACTCAACATCTGAGACGTTCATGTCTCATTTTGGGAAATGTCTACTTTCATTAGGTTCTAATTTCCAGCTTTAGGGACTAGAGCCTTCATCCAGATTGAAAGATTAACTCAATATACGCCAACACAAGATTTTTCTCGGGCCGGGTGGTAAAGTTACCGGTCTTTGCGGTGCATACATGGGGATCATCAACCACTCGTAAGGGTGAGGTAGTAACATTGGGCAGAAGTCATTTATTTTTAAGAGCTGCAATTGTGGTTGATGCTCTCAGACTAGAAGTAAATGCTGCTCCTTTGGCACAAGCCCATGTCAATATCCAGAGGTTTTAACTGACTGAATATTAGCCAAACAATTACATAGAAACCAAGAGATTGCAGAACACTGCCTGCCAGTTACTGTCTATATTTCATCCAATCTGGGCACTTAAGTCTAATTAAAAGTCCAAGCTTGGCCCAGAAAGCCTTATGTCTGAACCCAACCACGGCTAACCAGAAACCAACAATAGTTGTAACAATAGCCCTTCTTATGCTACTGTGTATTAATAAACTAAAGAACAAACAAAAAGTTAATTAAGTTTAAATAAAAAAATAAGACTTTAGCTGTTTCATTCTTTGGTCATTGCCATCAAACAAAAAGTCTCAAAAGTATTCAGTCTGAACGAACTTTGCCCAGGATAATGCCAGGCTTGTGGACTTGGTGCAACTTGGTGGACCTTGGTCCCAAAATGAAGTGGCTCCAGTGTGCCAGGATAAAAGTAGTTATAAAAATGGCTAATGTCTAATAAAAGTAGTGAGTTAATAGGGGAACAACACTATTGAGAATCCAATCTAATCTAAGAGAATTCAAACCTGACTCATATTTGAGAAATGATACTCAAACCAACCAAACCCTGTCTGAACAATCAGGACAATCAGAGAAGATGGGCATTTTCCAGGATAGAACATATGCTGTGTGCTGACTTGAGAGACATCTGCTTGATTGGGAACACAGCAGGGTGGGAGGGAGCATTAAAAACATGGAGACTACCATGAAAATCTGGATCAAGTGTGTCAAGTATGGACAAATATTTCAAGCTCTACTGAAGACCCACTGCCCTGCGCATCCTATTACCTGCCCCAGCACATCTGATCCAGCTTATCAGGTAATTAACAAGCCGTTCATGAACTGAATTAGGTGTGTTCTGGCAGGGAATGCTTGAAGCTGCACAGAACCGAGGGTCCTGATCTTACACAGCTGCTTTAACTTATTAAGTAGTAATGAAGCCATTCATGGGCCAAATCAGGTGTTTCAGTTCGGGGGAAAACCGCAAGTATGTGTGTGGATTCCTCTGCACTGGGATTGGGAATGACTGCTCAGATCACCTGGGTACATTAAGAGGGGAGACACCTTGCCTGTTAGGAGATCCTGTATCGATTGCTGTGCAAGGCTGCCTTCCCTGTCGGCCTGACCCAGATCCTAGCTCCTAGCCACACCAACGAGAGGATGACTCATACGTTGTAAAGGTAAGGATGCAGAAGCACTGGCAGCAAGCCTCTCAGCTCAGCATTCAGGGTGTACCACCTCAAGCAACCGAACACTACAAGGCGCTCACTGGCAGTGAGATTTGAGAAGGTGTAGCGTTCCCACAGCAAACAAGAAACCCTGCTAGGAGACCTGTGAGCTCAGGGTGTAGAGAGGGGTATCAGTTTGTCTCAGCCAAATTACACACGGACTCTTTCGCTCGTGAAAACGATGCCATAATCTGACTCCATCTGGCAAAGCTTGTAACGTGTAGCAGACAGATCTTAACTAAGCCTTATCATTTCAATGCCTGTTCCCACCCACTGACACGTATATCCACTCCTACCGTAGATTAGTCCAGGCTCTCCAGCCCATCCCTGCAGTGGGTTTTTGCGTTTGTTTGTCCGCACGGGCTTATAATTCCGAGTGTGCGTGTGTGTTTGGGTGTATGGGATTCGCCTTAGAATCCTCCTGTGGCCCTAAAAGGATTTGCGTGCCCTCTGCTCTTACTCTTTCTCTCTTTCTCGGAATGCTGGTTGGGCTAGAAAACACGTCATCTGGCAGTGTCAGGTGGGGGCTGCTAGTAGTGCATAAGAGGGGACAATCATTTTTACCTACATTAGCCATATGTCAGATTTGGCCTAACCTCAGTTTCCAGGAGATGCAACATCCTCTGGATTAACAGAACCAGCCGCTGTGGAATGAGCCATGTATTCATTGGCATCACACCAGGATTCCAATTGGAAAACTAGGACTTTCTGATGACGTAAGCTATGGGAGCCATCGTAATCCACTCAGGATCCATATTCTCAGTTCTTCAGTGAAATATTCCTGTGACAAGACATCCTAATGGATCTCAGAGCAAGAGTGGATCTACAATAAGACCACAGTGCCTCAGAGATGGACAGTCATAGGTCTGAAGAAGAGAAATAAACTACATAGGCTGGCATATAGGAAGGTAACTTTAGCTTTGCAGTAGGGGTGTGCCATAATGTATCGTACACAACGATATCTCCAACGTTTTTGAATATCGTAAACGATATTATACCCTGAAATATCGTACCATATCAACCATCTCTAATTATCACATCAGGGTACTACATTTTACTGTAGCAAAAGAAAAATTCACACTTTTCTCATTTCCCATTATATATCTACAAGATACAGAGTTTATCTGTCCAGTATCATTCACTTTACTTCAGTCCTGGATATATGGAGATATTTGGAGTGCATTATTTAGTATTGTGACATTCTGGATCATTGCCTTCTGTTAAAATCTGATGAAACTTCTTGTATTTTTTAATATCTCAGTTAGGGGTGTGCCATATCATATCGCATGCAATAATAAAATTTAATTTTCATTTAGTTGCAGTAGTGTATTCTTGAAATATTTTTTTCTATTCTTGAAATATGTCATATCGCCAAGAGTATCGTTATCGCAAAAATACCATGAAATATCATGATATTATTGTAGGGCCATATCGCCCACCCCTACTTTGCAGTTTTAATGCTGGCAGCATCTTTGATTGACTGATGTAGGGCGCTGCCTATACATGTGTACTACGATAGGACATTTCAATATAGTACCCCAATTCGTTACAAGACTGGAAGACTGCATTGGGGATGTAGGTGCAGCATCCACTTCGCTAAAGTAAACACTCTGCACTTCTTCAGGTTTTTAGAATGTTGTATTTGCAAGAGTTTTATTAGGTTGTGGGTGTTGCCCTCTTTTATGTTTTACATTTAACTGTAAAACAGAGAATTACCCTCAGGTTTCAAAATGGTTAAAGTAGTTTGAGGTATGCAAATGCTTGAATGAGTGCTGCTCTCGCTGACCCAGTCTAGCACCAAACATTTAAAAATGCCTGCTGTGCAGAATTAATTAACATTATATAAATACCAATAGCAGCAACATTTGTTCTGGAGTTTAACGATATTCTTAATTACTTGTCCAAAAATAATGCTTGCTTCTTGTTTACGTTTTACGGTTGCAGTTTTTATAGTAGACTTATATAATAATACACTTATAGAATGCTGTGTGCTGCAAGGTGAAACTTGAAAATTCAACAAGAAGCTAGTGGATAGGAAGTCAACCTCAGTCTCCTGTTAACACTACAGATATGATTGTTCGGTTGTTTCAATGTCCTTATCAGAAAATGTTTCCAGAATTAACATAACAATTAGGATATTTGATAGTCTAAATCAGCTTACTGGGGCAGAAGTACTAACATTAAGCTGAGTCTGTACTGAATTAAAATTCAACTGCTAGCATAGTGTATATAATAACTGTTAGGTAGTCTATTTGGTGTAAGCTGCTGTGATGATCAGGGGTCACTAATTTTGTATTGCTTATGGTTGATTAACATTTTCAGCTGTAGACAGATGATCACAGCCTTTACACATTTTTGCATTTGGAATCTTTCCACAATTTCAGTACTATCAATAAAAGTATTGCTAAGTATTGGTATCAGTAAGTAGTATTGGTATTGATATCAGTATACCAAGAACTAGTGAGCGAATGGAGACACAGGACAGCTGGGTTGCTATTGATTTGTGGTTATTTAAGTTTGTATACCTTTAGAGTGGCAACATTGAGCAGGTTACAATTCCAGATTTTATCGCCGTCTAAATAACAACTTGTATCTTCATTTTTCTATATCATATGAATGGGGTTGCAAAATTCTGGGAATTTTCATAGTTTCATAATTTTTTCATAATTTAACATGAGAATTAACGGGAATTAACAGATAATTATCGGAATTTATTCAAAGCTAAAGGTGAAAAACTTGCATATAGTTGATAAAAAAAATATACTGAAGCATAATCTTGGCTAAAATAATTAGATATGATACCAAAACAGTTTCTTTTGACTGTTTGATTGTTTTTTGATTGTCCAATGAAAGAATTAAGCATTTATATTAAGTTAAATTAAATTAAATTTATATTAAATTAAGTTCTGCTTGCAACTAACTATGTGTCATAGTTATTATTTGGTAAAAAACGGTACATCGATGATAGTGTATGATATAGTTCCTTTAAATTATCCAATAGTTCCTATTAATTACAATAAATTCCCAAAGTTCCCATTTTAGTTTACATTTTAGAGTATTTCCAAAGTTTCCAAGCTAAAGTTCCCATGGAAAGTTACCGGTAATTTATTGGAAATGTATCAAAAATGTTCCACCTCTTTGCAACCCTACATATAAATGACAGCATCTTTTTGTATCCTGTGAGAGTTTCGTAATGATTAGACCAATAGAAATGCTTCAAAATCACTTGGACCAAAACCATTTTACATTAACTTACATTAAAAGTTAAGAAGGTTTTTAGCCTCCCCTGTAAAGTTACTGTTTTGGACAGCAACAATAAGCTATTTGTCATTATAAAGAGTCTACAATACATGGAAATCTGGACTGTAAATCTGGTAAGTGTAGGATTGTAGTGTTGTAGCATGCTTTATTGGTTCACATTGTCTTTTTTCAAGTTCTAAATGACTTGCCAGGACCACGACAGGTTTGGCTTACCTTTTGGAACATGGCATCCGTAGCTCTCAACACCTTGCCTCTGGTATATTTGTCACAGTCTTAAGACTTAAAGGTTTAGGAGAAGCTAAATATTCTTAAAAGAAACAGCTCTAGCCAGCCTCGGGCCATTGTGTGACCAGGAAACGTAACATTAGGCATTGTGCCATTGTGCCGTACTCTATAACTGCAGCATGAGAACATAGTTTTCAGTGTCCATGTTAGTGAGTTAGTGAACTGCTGCCGGTTCCCAGACTGAATCCGAGGCGAAGATTGATCCTCAGCCTGTGGCGTGCCACGCGAACGAACGGCACACTCTGAGAAACCTCCCCAGAGCCGCTTGAACCAATCTGTTACAGATGAACGCCTGCAGGCTAAAAATAGACATTTAAAGTTGTTGAATAATTTATGATCTCAAAAAGGATTCCTCGCGTGAATTTCAAGAGCAGGTGATTGGAGTGCTGTCAAGCTCCATCAGTTTAGAGGCTTACATAACCGTAACCATAATGCAGTAGCACCTCGTGATGCACGACGGATAGCGTGGAGCGCCTTTGTTTCTCGCCAGCCTTCGATGAGATTACTGGGAAAATGGAAATGAACGTTGCAGATCAGCTCGAGCCGTGTGAAATATTCATCACGGTAATGAAGTTGTGAAGCAACAACCTCCCGTCCTCATAACGAGGGACACACGCCGATGCTCTTACGTCATGCCGTCCCTAGGAATGCGTACCCGCCCCTGCTTGGAGCTTCCACAGTCACAGCAGAGGTGGAATGAAACGCAGGACGCATGGTTAGGTTTTACAAGGCTGTTTGTAAGTAGACCCTCTATAAACAGAGAGGGTAAAGTTTTCAGCCCGCCGAAGAAGCTGCTCAGTAACTTTTATTCAGTCTCAGCGCCTACATTTCCAACTGCATCACGCAGCTGAATGGTGATATACGATATATATCTCGATATTTTTAGCTGAATGGTGATATGATATATATCTCGATATTTTTAGCTGAATGGTGATATACGATATATATATCGATATTTTTAGCTGAATGGTGATATACGATATATATCTCGATATATTTAGCTGAATGGTGATATACGATATATATATCGATATTTTTAGCTGAATGGTGATATACGATATATATATCGATATTTTTAGCTGAATGGTGATATACGATATATATATCGATATTTTTGGCTGAATGGCGATATACGATATATATCTCGATATTTTTAGCTGAATGGCGATATACGATATATATCTCGATATTTTTAGCTGAATGGTGATATACGATATATATCTCGATATTTTTAGCTGAATGGTGATATACGATATATATATCGATATTTTTAGCTGAATGGTGATATACGATATATATCTCGATATTTTTAGCTGAATGGTGATATACGATATATATCTCGATATTTTTAGCTGAATGGTGATATACGATATATATATCGATATTTTTAGCTGAATGGTGATATACGATATATATATCGATATTTTTGGCTGAATGGTGATATACGATATATATATCGATATTTTTGGCTGAATGGTGATATACGATATATATATCGATATTTTTAGCTGAATGGTGATATACGATATATATCTCGATATTTTTAGCTGAATGGTGATATACGATATATATATATCTCGATATTTTTGGCTGAATGGTGATATACGATATATATCTCGATATTTTTGGCTGAATTGCGATATACGATATATATCTCGATATTTTTGGCTGAATTGCGATATACGATATATATCTCGATATTTTTAGCTGAATGGTGATATACGATATATATCTCGATATTTTTGGCTGAATTGCGATATAGGATATATATCTTGATATTTTTAGCTGAATGGTGATATACGATATATATCTCGATATTTTTGGCTGAATTGCGATATAGGATATATATCTTGATATTTTTAGCTGAATGGTGATATACGATATATATCTCAATATTTTTGGCTGAATTGCGATATAGGATATATATCTTGATATTTTTAGCTGAATGGTGATATACGATATATATCTCGATATTTTTGGCTGAATTGCGATATAGGATATATATCTTGATATTTTTAGCTGAATGGTGATATACGATATATATATCGATATTTTTAGCTGAATGGTGATATACGATATATATCTCGGTATTTTAGGCTGAATTGCGATATAGGATATATATCTTGATATTTTTAGCTGAATGGTGATATACGATATATATATCTCGATATTTTTGGCTGAATGGCGATATACGATATATATCTCGATATTTTTAGCTGAATTGCGATATACGATATATATCTCGATATTTTTGGCTGAATGGCGATATACGATATATATCTCGATATTTTTAGCTGAATGGTGATATACGATATATATCTCGATATTTTTGGCGGAATTGCGATATACGATATATATCTCGATATTTTTAGCTGAATGGTGATATACGATATATATCTCGATATTTTTAGCTGAATGGTGATATACGATATATATATCGATATTTTTAGCTGAATGGTGATATACGATATATATCTCGATATTTTTAGCTGAATGGTGATATACGATATATATATCGATATTTTTAGCTGAATGGTGATATACGATATATATCTCGATATTTTTAGCTGAATGGTGATATACGATATATATATCGATATTTTTAGCTGAATGGTGATATACGATATATATCTCGATATTTTTAGCTGAATGGCGATATACTATATATATCTCGATATTTTTGGCTGAATGGCGATATACGATATATATCTCGATATTTTTGGCGGAATTGCGATATACGATATATATCTCGATATTTTTAGCTGAATGGTGATATACGATATATATCTCGATATTTTTAGCTGAATGGTGATATACGATATATATATCGATATTTTTAGCTGAATGGTGATATACGATATATATCTCGATATTTTTAGCTGAATGGTGATATACGATATATATCTCGATATTTTTAGCTGAATGGTGATATACGATATATATATATCGATATTTTTAGCTGAATGGTGATATACGATATATATCTCGATATTTTTAGCTGAATGGTGATATGATATATATCTCGATATTTTTAGCTGAATGGTGATATACGATATATATATCGATATTTTTAGCTGAATGGTGATATACGATATATATCTCGATATTTTTAGCTGAATGGTGATATACGATATATATCTCGATATTTTTAGCTGAATGGTGATATACGATATATATCTCGATATTTTTAGCTGAATGGTGATACGATATATATCTCAATATTTTTAGCTGAATGGTGATATACGATATATATATCGATATTTTTAGCTGAATGGTGATATACGATATATATCTCGATATTTTTGGCTGAATGGCGATATACGATATATATCTCGATATTTTTAGCTGAATGGTGATATACGATATATATATCGATATTTTTATCTGAATGGTGATATACGATATATATCTCGATATTTTTAGCTGAATGGTGATCAGTCATAGGGTGACTGAATTTTAGCTATGTTTTAGCTAATACTAGCTAACTAGAGAGGCGGGGCAGTATGAAGTTGAGACAAACTGGGAGAGAGAGAAAGTCAAGTCAAGTCAAGTGGGTTTTATTGTCATTTCAACTACATACAGAGTACACAGTGAAACGAAACTACGTTCCTCCAGGACCATGGTGTAACAGACAGTGCATACAAGACACAAGTGCAACACAAACAAACAAGTGCGGACAGACAACACAACACAGTACAGACAGAGAATAATAAATAATTGCCGGTAGTGTGCAAATTGTGCAATGTGTAATACATAGTCCAGTGAGGTAGTAAAGTTATTAGTGCAATGCAACGCGTCGAGTGGTGGACTGGTGGATCTACAGATACAATTGGAGCGCAACACAGACTATATCGATATAAATATTATCTCATCTTATATCTCATATAAAAATATATCGATATTTCTTTAAAACTCGATATATCGCCCAGCCCTAGGTGACGCTATATTGGTCAGGCTGGTGAGCTACTTCTTCAGATCTGATTGGCCTGGTTTAGGGTGAGGTGTAAGAAAGGATGCTGTGCAAGAGCCGAGGTTGTTAATACCCGGGAGGTGAGTCCTGCATTGCACTCTGCAGGAATGTCATTGAGGAATAGGGAAACGCAACTGTGCCTCATTCTAATCTCCTGCTGAGTCACAACGCAGAAGCAGGCTGCGGCTGTAGCCACACAATGCCGTTTCCTATAGCCTCTGGGCAATCTGGACCAATTTACTGAAAGCCGCATTTCACTGGACTATATGTTCGTCTCTGACTGTCCTTCAGCAAATGTCAGTTATTATCATTATCCTAGAGCAGGTCTTATTGACTGATAAGAGGCCAGTCATAATGGCTCCTAGATTGAAGGAAGTGATTACAGCCGCAGTGCCAGGGGACGTTATTGGATTTGTCTTATTATGGCTCTGTAAGGGCACAAGTCCTGCCGCCTGCCAAACTTGCTGGACTTATTCAGGATTAAAGACTGAACTAACATAGTTGACCAGCTCAGTCAAATCGATATCCCATGGTTGCCAGTTGGCATCAACTCATGGCTGCCACTCAGAGCAGTGCATCAATTTTGCAGCTGTGAATATTTTTGCCCGCCGTTTTATTGCATTGCTCGCAAGATGTCCAGAAAAACCGCTCTGAGGGCTATTTTTGCCCTCCATCAGTAAATGTGCAGCAGGTTAGAGGTCCGACCATCAGGAATTCAGGAGGCTCTGAGGTGTGGAGTGTTTACTTAGGCTTCTGGCTGCCTGTTGAATTTTAATACAGCCCAGAGAGACTGCTCCAGAAGCGTCGTGCTGGAAGAGGTTGCGGTTGTGTTGTTTTTTTTGGAGACATGAGGAAACTCAAGCCCCCTCAGCCCTCCTGGGATCCGTGTTCTCACCTCAGCTTTAAACTGCCACTGTTGCTGCCAAGCCTTGCGCAGTGTTGTTTGCACACAGACACTAGCAGAAAAGGTCAGGGGGTTAGATCAGAATGTAAGTCGAGTGCACACGGTGAGATTTGAGCTCTGATTTTCCAGCCACAAGAGGTTCACCATCCAGCACTTTCCTATGGATATTAAAACTGGGTATTAAAGCCTAGGCAAGCCAGACGTATTGGAAAAAAAATATTTAGGTGGAAAAGTTGTGTTCTTTGATAACTAGAGATTAAAAACTAGAGATGGAAACTGATTTTCCAAGAATTGATGATGTGGGAATAGAAATAACATGGATCTAGGTTTGTGCGATATTGATAAAATGATATCTCAATATTTTTTTTGTAATTGTGTTAATAACGATAATAAACGTTATTTTACAATATTTAAAAATGTGCTTGTAAAAGTCTTATATTTTACTAGCTTGTACTTCTTAAAAGATATCCATCCATCCATCATCTTCCTCTTTATCCCGCTAGTCGCTTGTGGAGACAATCCCAGCGTCATCGGATGAAGGCACTGGTTTCGGTCTGTCTTAGACAGCTCACTCCCAAAGCTCTTCATACTCCTCATACACTCTTCATACTCTCTTCATACTCTCTTAATACTCCTCATACACTCTTCATACTCTCTTCATACTCTCTTAATACTCCTCATACACTCTTCATACTCTCTTCATACTCTCTTAATACTCCTCATACACTCTTCATACTCTCTTCATACTCTCTTAATACTCCTCATACACTCTTCATACTCTCTTCATACTCTCTTAATACTCCTCATACACTCTTCATACTCCTCATACTCTCTTCATACACTCTTCGTACTCTCTTCATACTCCTCATACACTCTTCATACTCTCTTCATACTCCTCATACACTCTTCATACTCTCTTCATACTCCTCATACACTCTTCATACTCCTCATACTCTCTTCATACACTCTTCGTACTCTCTTCATACTCCTCATACACTCTTCATACTCTCTTCATACTCTCTTAATACTCCTCATACACTCTTCATACTCCTCATACTCTCTTCATACACTCTTCGTACTCTCTTCATACTCCTCATACACTCTTCATACTCTCTTCATACTCTCTTAATACTCCTCATACACTCTTCATACTCCTCATACTCTCTTCATACACTCTTCGTACTCTCTTCATACTCCTCATACACTCTTCATACTCTCTTCATACTCTCTTAATACTCCTCATACACTCTTCATACTCTCCTCATACTCTCTTAATACTCCTCATACACTCTTCATACTCTCCTCATACTCTCTTCATACTCCTCATACACTCTTCATACTCTCCTCATACTCTCTTAATACTCCTCATACACTCTTCATACTCTCCTCATACTCTCTTAATACTCCTCATACACTCTTCATACTCTCCTCATACTCTCTTCATACTCCTCATACACTCTTCATACTCTCCTCATACTCTCTTAATACTCCTCATACACTCTTCATACTCTCCTCATACTCTCTTAATACTCCTCATACACTCTTCATACTCCTCATACACTCTTCATACACTCTTCGTACTCTCTTCATACTCCTCATACACTCTTCATACTCTCTTCATACTCTCTTAATACTCCTCATACACTCTTCATACTCTCCTCATACTCTCTTAATACTCCTCATACACTCTTCATACTCTCCTCATACTCTCTTCATACTCCTCATACACTCTTCATACTCTCCTCATACTCTCTTCATACTCCTCATACTCTCTTCATACTCCTCATACACTCTTCATACTCTCCTCATACTCTCTTAATACTCATCATACACTCTTCATACTCTCCTCATACTCTCTTAATACTCCTCATACACTCTTCATACTCTCCTCATACTCTCTTAATACTCCTCATACACTCTTCATACTCTCCTCATACTCTCTTCATACTCCTCATACTCTCTTCATACTCCTCATACTCTCTTCATACTCCTCACACTCTCTTCATACTCTCTTCATACTCCTCACACTCTCTTCATACTCTCTTCATACTCCTCATACTCTCTTCATACTCTCTTCATACTCCTCACACTCTCTTCATACTCTCTTCATACTCCTCACACTCTCTTCATACTCCTCATACTCTCTTCATACTCTCTTCATACTCCTCACACTCTCTTCATACTCTCTTCATACTCTCTTCATACTCCTCATACTCTGTTCATACTCCTCATACTCTTTTCATACTCCTCATACTCCTCATACTCTCTTCATACTCCTCATACTCTTTTCATACTCCTCATACTCTGTTCATACTCCTCATACTCTTTTCATACTCCTCATACTCTCTTCATACTCTCTTCATACTCCTCATACTCTTTTCATACTCCTCATACTCCTCATACTCTGTTCATACTCCTCATACTCTGTTCATACTACTCATACTCTCTTCATACTCCTCATACTCTGTTCATACTCCTCATACTCTCTTCATACTCCTCATACTCTGTTCATACTCCTCATACTCTTTTCATACTCCTCATACTCTCTTCATACTCCTCATACTCTGTTCATACTCCTCATACTCTTTTCATACTCCTCATACTCCTCATACTCCTCATACTCTGTGTGGTGGTGTGTTGGGAGATGATGAACAGGTTAGCTGTGGAGATCTTTAACGACTGCTGTCTTACAAAGTCTGTAAACTGTCATCTGAGCAAAGTCAGTCTTTTCAGATCTAGACCAGATCCACAGAGGCTGGTGGTGTCTGAGTTTCTTCACCTGGAGGAGTGTGTTCACTCATTTTCAGCTTTAGGTGTGCTGTTTAGGCAGCTATGCTAGCTTTAGCCTATGCTAGCACAAAGTATGAGTACTCACAATGCACCCTCACAGCAGCCTGTACTAAGTCGAGAAGTTTTGATCGTTGTTTTTGTCTGAAGTCAGTAGTGTACTCGGTAACATCAGCTCACACATCGTTAACATGGCACACCCCTACATGGATCTATTCCTTCTGATGCTAAACACAGTAATTCAACAGCAAAATGTCTCAGCGGGAGACATTAAATGTACCACTGCCCACTCTACCCAACATCTCTGGACTTCTGCGTGCACATGACTGTCAAAACTGCTCCACCGAGGGCTAATAAAGGTTCCACTGCTTCCATGCATGGTGACGTGATGGCATGTGACACAGGCGTGCGATGCACAAGCACAAGCATGTGATGCTATCTTCGGGAACTAGTGCATTAGAGAAACTGGTGGACACTGTGAGTAATTAGCAGTTTCTTTTACTGACCTGTCGAGAATTTTGCAGCAGGTTTGTGAAACATTTGAATGGAATTGAATTGCACAAGCAGTTTTTTGGGGAGGTTCTGCAGCCGAACTCCCAGCTTGGTGACAAATGGCAAATGACAGCACGCTCCCGTAGCAGGGATGGTTGAGTTTTTCCAGTCCCACGCAGACGCTCTCGTATTTTCACGCGTATTTAAAATTCTTGTAGTGTGAGCACCTGTACAGCAAGTAGCAGGGACAGTGATGTGTAGCAGCCAATGAGAGCGTGAGAAAGCTCTCAGGGACCAAGGCATGAACAACTTAAAACAAATTAAACCAAATTAAACAGGGTCGTTGGGGGAAAAGGTCTATGGATTTTGACATTTGCTGCAGCTTTCTCCTCTATGCTGGCAAAGGACTTGGGGATGGAGGAGGAGAAGGAGGGGTTATAGAGCTATGGAAAACTTGCACTCGTATGTTTTTTTTGTTTTCTCCTCCTATAATAGTAAACCTCGGACCCTGCATGTGTGTACATATACTTCTTCAGGAGCTTTCACACTGGCTCATATGTACCTACTCTCTTTCTTAAGTCCTGTTCATATGGGCTTGGTTTTGCATGAGGAGGCGGGATAGTGATATACTTAATGTGTTAACCCTATCCGTCTATGCCATCTATCTGTCAAAGCACTAGGGGTGTAGGAAAATATTGAAATACCGAATATCGGGATATTATGTTTTGTGATATGTTTATCGATTCTCAAAAACACAGTATCGATACACAGATTCCTGCAGACAGTAAATTATTGTGTGTTGTGTTTAAACCTCTGACCACTATATGGCAGTGTTGTAATTCATTTTCAGCTCCACTCCAACATTAACAAGCAGCAGAAGGACGCAATGCTATTGTAAACATTAGCAAACCTGTTCATATAGTGGTGTATTTTAATAGAAGAATTTAAAAAATCGCAATATATCACTTTGCTTGCAGTATCGAAATATATTGAATCGTGATACATATCACGATACGTATCGTATCACCAGTTTCTTGCCAATACACAGCCCTACAATTCACTGGGTCATTAGTTGGGAATACGCAGCAATCATAAAATCTTTTTTGTACATATACATGCTTTTTTATGATCTGAGTTGTAAAGGTCAGTACATGCCGGCTTGATTTTAGCCATAGAGAAGATAAGCACACACTGCAAGCAGAAGTGTCTACGCACTGAAGAAACTCCTCTTCTATTTAGGGCTGTCGCAATAACCACAATATTGTAATACCGCGCTGTTGACCTGCCAACCGCAGGGAAGTGCAAGCAACCGTCACCGTGATGTTCGTTAACACTTTAGCCACTTTACTGCGTGTGCAGTGGATCCTAATTATTATTTAAAAACGCCATCTGTTTGCAAAACCAAATGTGACTTGGCTAGTTTGTGAGCATGTCAGCTTTCAACCAAATGAAAAGAGAGAGCCAGCTAATTCAGATGAGGCAGTATACAAAATCTGTGCCCGAACAGTTTTTTTAATATATATATATATATATATATATATATATATATATATATATATATATATATATATATATATATATATATATATATATATCAATCCTAAGCTACATATAAGCTAGACTTTTTTTCCATGAAAGAGTAAAGTTGTGTTCTTATTACGCTTCATTAGCCTCACGTGTTCTGCATTAAAAAATAAAGGACTGTTTAATTTGTCCTACAACAATCGTCTTTGTTATGAAAAATAAGAAAAAAATACAATCGTCTTTATGAAAAATTTGAAAAAAATACAATTGTCTTTGTTATGAAAAATAGTTTAAAAATACAATCGTCTGTGATGAAAAATACGAAGAAAATACAGTCGTCTTTGTTATGAAAAATAAGAAAAAAATACAATCGTCTTTATGAAAAATATGAAAAAAATACAATTGTCTTTGTTATGAAAAATATTTTAAAAATACAATCGTCTGTGATGAAAAATACGAAGAAAAATACAGTCGTCTTTGTTATGAAAAATAAGAAAAAAATACAATCGTCTTTATGAAAAATATGAAAAAAATACAATCGTCTTTGTTATGAAAAATATTTTAAAAATACAATCGACTGTGATGAAAAATACGAATAAAATACATTAATCTTTGTTATGAAAAATATAATATTCCTAATAATAATAACATATTTATATAGCACTAAAATCAGGATACATTTATGAAAAATGGCAGTGGATATTCTTTCTCCACAACAGCCTCTACTTCCATTGAGAACTCCTGCAGGTTTAATATTACCCAGAGCTATTTCCGCTGTTCATTTAGGAAAAAGTTAAACGTGCCATAAATAAGACTGACGTGGTGCATTTGGAAGGAAGCTATAATCTCCAATAACGCTGACAGTACCCGACCCGCTCTGCTAAAACTGATCACGTCGGCTTGGCGCTTTAGTCGAGTTGTTCTATCTTTATAGGTTTTGGCTTGGTTGATATTTGATTTGGCAAGTCTGTTATAGTCTGTGCTCTTGACTAGTCTGTTACATGCACACACTCAAGAGAAGCTCCTTCTCAAGCTCCAGTTCAGCATGTGATAAACACCCCTGCTGTCTGTTTCCATGGAATAAAACATGATGAAGTGCATGAGCTGCACCTGCAATCACTTGTAGTTAAACATCGGGTGGCAGCTGAGAGCGGTGTAGTGATTCTGGATGTGTCTCAAATCCTAGTGAGTGTGTAAGTAGGCTGTCTAGGTAGCAGATGTGTAAGTATCAGCGTTCTCTCCTCATCTCTCCTCATAAAACAGATTACTGAGACGCTCTAGTTAGAGAGAGACTGTGTCACGGCTTGTTCCCGACCACTGCAGCACACGACCGCTGGTTTAGCTGGTTACTAAGCTACCGACCGGCATTCAAAACAATAGCCCGAGGCTTAAAAATCCGCTAGCATAAATGCTAATGACTCGAGTATAAATCTGCTAAATGGTGAAGGACTCGTTTTGTGTGATTATATGACCAGAAACACATTAAAACTCCAGAGAGAATCAAAATAACTCACATTTTAAAACCACTTCACTGCTCGTAGATTAGCCTGCGTTGCATCATGGGATTGTCTTAGCGGCTGAGGAAGAGTTCGATGCTTCCTTAAAATCAGGTCAAAATAAGGCTCCTCAGTAGACAGTATGTTTAAGGTATCTAAGTATTAGGACAGCCTATACTATGGGACAGAGCGCATACTATAAAGTAAAACACTGTCTATGTAGACCCTCACTAGGTTTCAAGACAGACCCTCTGAGACTTCTGAGAAAGTCAGGTAGGCAGGAGGTGGCAGGGGCTTTACCTCTTTTATGAGAGCCAGCAACCTAGATTTATGTGTTATTATGTGACACATTCCCTTTAAAACACACCAGCTTCAGTCCACCCTCCTCCCCAAGTGTTCTACGTGAAAGTGGACAGTGAAGATAATGACAGCTCTCCAGTGGATCAGAGTGGACAGCTCATTGGAAGATGGAGGCACCTTCACCCCACTCTGGGGCCATTGTTTCCTCGCAACAGCTCTCATGCCGAACAGGAGCGGCAGCGCCGATAAGCGTATTGCTCAGCCGCAGCGCTTGCCTAATCAGATGTCCAGACAATTATGGAAATGAAATCTGAGCGTGACGCACAAAGCGCGAGACTCCCAAGTCTGGAGTCCAATAATAATTCCAGACATACAGAGTTATTTTCTCTAAGTTATAATGAACTGCCATGTTATCTTCCCCACCAACGTATCACCGGCTTTCCTGAGTCTGACATGACGCGTGTTAGTGTTTCAAATATCTGTATTTATAATGTATATACCGCGAGTCTCCAAATAAACCGAACCCAGAGGGAGCTGTTCCAAAGTTAACAACCCAAAGTTTTACAGCTTGAAGGGAGAAATAAAATATCAGAATGTTGACACACTTAAGAAAAAGCCCTTCAGAACGTCCCCGTATCAACACAGCGCATTCATATTTAAACTTGTGTCTGGCTTGTTGTGTTTTCACTCTTTGTATGCCGTCCGTGATAAAAAAATTAAAAATAAGGCTGTCAAAGGCGGCCATGTGTTCAAAGAGATTAATTATTGGGTTCTTTCTTTTGGGTAAGGAAGTGGTCGGCGAGTCCTCATCACCAGCACAGAGGAAGATAAAGATTAAGCAGCCTATTGCTTTTGGGAGTGTTCCTTGGTTTCACCTTTTTGGGCTAAAATCTTGAAGGTTCTGAGCAACTGTTCTCCAGGTTCTCCAAAACTGTCCTTGCTGGGAGATAGATCCCAAGTACCGAACATTTAAAAAAAAAGCCCTCCCAGTGGTGATGGATCATCATCAATGAATCGTTCAGGATCATCTTGAGACATTGGAAATCCACAAAAGGCCCTGAGTTGAACGAGTGGATGAAATCAATGGTGGACACAACTTCTTATGAGGTTATACTTGGCAACCTGAAGGGGAGCAGAGACAATGGGTGCGTCCGAAATCGCGTACTTGATCAGTACGTACTCAGTTGGAGCTAGAGCGCACTGCCTGTCCGTTACGCTCTCTCAGAGTGTTTAGTATCCACGCAACCTCGGACGCACCACGTCCACCATCTTACCAACGTCCTGTGACACAAGACATCAGACCATCACGGTAAAGGTCCGGCTATTCATTTAAAAGCTCAGTTTACTGACGGGTTTAGAGACTGTTTGTGACACTGTTCTGCGTGTTTGTCTAAATATCTACTCACGCCGTGTCGAGCTGTAGCTCAGAGAAGACGAAACAGGAGGAATGTAATCATTGTTTACCTCAGAAGCAGCACTAACTCCTGTAGCGGCGGTTTACTAGCCGTAGCTACGTACACACAGCCGGCGTGCCGCGTTTCACCACGCTTTCTCCTCCGCTTTGAATTCCTCCGCGGCTCTGATGGAATCCTGGGATAGGACAGTGCGCTGGGGCTGCATACTTACAAATGTCTGCAGGACATCATCCGGGGACTTTTCGTGTACTGTTCGTCAAACACTATGTATTCGGACACCCTAGTCCCTCTCGTACACTGCTTTTGCGTACTGTTCAGTATGGAGGTACGCGATTTCGGACGCACTCCATGATTGGAACAGCTTTGAGACTCATTGAAAAAAGACCAAGACTGCTGACTGAGTTGAGGTGATGGAGCTTTATGGCTTTTGGATTTTGCAGTTCACTTTCAGTTATCCTGGTTGAAGTGGATTATTGAAATGTGATGCGTGATCGCTATAGAGATGATGATTACTTTGCCCTGGGAGTGGGGGATGGAGTATGGGTGGGTGCACCAGCCTTTTTGTTTTCCTTTCTTCTTCTTCTTGGTGTTTATCATTTTATATTGCTTTAAATTTAATAGAAAAGCAGCCTTACTGGTTTCTCTTCAACTTGTTGGTTTGAAACTGATTTCCCAAAATTGTCTGCGTGATGGAGGAGGGGTACCTCACTTTGTAGTCAAATGAATGCGGCTCTTTTTAGTTGGAGGTCAATCGTTTGGATTTAAAGGTCAGCGACTCCCTCGCGTGCTAAGAGGTTGCGCGTCTTCATGTGAACGAACTCGGGACAAATGTCCTTAGTCAGCAGTGGGATTTACTTAACCTTTGTTATGACATTTGTTCCGCGCTGCTTCCCCTCGACCTTTTTACCGTGTGAAAAAAAACCCACATGTAGCCCCCCGCTAACGTAAAGGTCTTTCCGGCAGAGACAGTCCCCCCGGACGCTTCTTCATCTCCTTTTCTCCTCTTTTCCCCAACCAGGTGATCTACGCGCTCAACACAAAGAACGACGAGCACGAGGCGGCCATCCAGACGCTGAAGGAGGCGCACGAGGAGGAGGTGCAGCAGATCCTGTCGGAGACGCGGGAGAAGATCATGCAGTACAAGAGCAAGATCAGCGACGAGATGGACCTGAAGAGGCGCATCCAGTCGCTGGAGGAGTCCATGGAGCTGCACGAACGCATGAAGCGGCAGGCGCTGGCCGAGTTCGAGTCGTACCGGCAGCGCGTGGAGGACATGCAGCTGTGCACGGAGGCGCAGCACACGCAGCGGGTGGTGACCATGTCACGCGAGGTGGAGGAGATGCGCCGCTCCTTCGAGGAGAAGCTCCGTTCCTTCGGGCAGGTGCAGGCCCAGTTCGAGCAGGAGAAGAGGCAGGCTCTGGAGGAGCTCCGCACCGCGCACCGGCAGGAGGTACAAGTGGGGCTTTTCCTGCTACAACACCGGTTCCCAAAGTGGTACTCAGTGATCACCAGACGGCCTGCATCTTCACTCCAGCCCAGCTCACAACACATGGCGAAGGACAAATGTGGGCCGTCTGGGAGGCCTTGAGAACCAGATTGGGAACCACTGAGCTACAGCACATTAAGCCAGATACGTAGTTCAGGAAAGACGTGTTTAGCAGCTTTTTACTGGTATAATTGACTCGGAACCAATCCCAGTAAAGCAGTAAGAAACAGAATGGGTTTGAAAAGCCACTGCAAACAGAACACTACCAGTTTTAGTACACTACCAGTTAAACGCTTTAGTACACTACCAGTCAAACGCTTTAGTACACTACCAGTCAAACGCTTTAGTACACTACCAGTCAAATGTTTTAGTACACTACCAGTCAAACGCTTTAGTACACTACCAGTCAAATGTTTTAGTACACTACCAGACAAACGTTTTAGTACACTACCAGACAAACGTTTTAGTACACTACCAGACAAACGTTTTAGATACACTACCAGCCAAACGTTTTAGATACACTACCAGTCAAATGTTTTAGTACACTACCAGTTAAACGCTTTAGTACACTACCAGACAAACGTTTTAGATACACTACCAGTTAAACATTTTAATACACTACCAGACAAACGTTTTAGATACACTACCAGTCAAACGTTTTAGATACACTACCAGTCAAACGTTTTAGATACACTACCAGCCAAACGTTTTAGATACACTACCAGACAAACGTTTTAATACACTACCAGTCAAATGTTTTAGTACACTACCAGTCAAATGTTTTAGTACACTACCAGACAAACGTTTTAATACACTACCAGACAAACGTTTTAGATACACTACCAGCCAAACGTTTTAGTACACTACCAGTTAAACATTTTAATACACTACCAGACAAACGTTTTAGATACACTACCAGTCAAACGTTTTAGATACACTACCAGTCAAATGTTTTAGATACACTACCAGACAAACGTTTTAGATACACTACCAGTCAAACGTTTTAGATACACTACCAGTCAAACGTTTTAGATACACTACCAGTCAAATGTTTTAGATACACTACCAGACAAACGTTTTAGATACACTACCAGACAAACGTTTTAGATACACTACCAGACAAACGTTTTAGTACACTACCAGACAAACGTTTTAGTACACTACCAGACAAACGTTTTAGTAAACTACCAGTCAAACGTTTTAGTACACTACCAGACAAACGTTTTAATACACTACCAGACAAATGTTTTAGTACACTACCAGACAAACGTTTTAGATACACTACCAGACAAACGTTTTAGATACACTACCAGACAAACGTTTTAGATACACTACCAGACAAACGTTTTAGTACACTACCAGTCAAACGTTTTAGATACACTACCAGTTAAACGCTTTAGTACACTACCAGTCAAATGTTTTAGTACACTACCAGTTAAACGCTTTAGTACACTACCAGACAAACGTTTTAGATACACTACCAGTTAAACATTTTAATACACTACCAGACAAACGTTTTAGTACACTACCAGCCAAACGTTTTAGATACACTACCAGACAAACGTTTTAATACACTACCAGTCAAACGTTTTAGTACACTACCAGACAAACGTTTTAATACACTACCAGTCAAATGTTTTAGTACACTACCAGACAAACGTTTTAATACACTACCAGTCAAATGTTTTAGTACACTACCAGACAAACGTTTTAATACACTACCAGACAAACGTTTTAGTACACTACCAGACAAACGTTTTAGATACACTACCAGACAAACGTTTTAGTACACTACCAGTCAAACGTTTTAGTACACTACCAGTCAAACATTTTAATATACTACCAGTCAAACGTTTTAGATACACTACCAGTCAAACGTTTTAGTACACTACCAGACAAACGTTTTAGTACACTACCAGTCAAACGTTTTAGTACACTACCAGTCAAACGTTTTAGATACACTACCAGACAAACGTTTTATTACACTACCAGCCCAACGTTTTAGATACACTACCAGTCAAACGTTTTAGTACACTACCAGCCAAACGTTTTAGATCACTACCAGTCAAACGTTTTAGTACACTACCAGCCCAACGTTTTAGTACACTACCAGACAAACGTTTTAGATACACTACCAGACAAACGTTTTAGTACAGTACCAGTCAAACGTTTTAGTACAGTACCAGTCAAACGTTTTAGTACACTACCAGACAAACGTTTTAGTACACTACCAGCCAAACGTTTTAGATACACTACCAGACAAACGTTTTAGATACACTACCAGTCAAATGTTTTAATACACTACCAGCCAAACGTTTTAGTACACTACCAGACAAACGTTTTAGATACACTACCAGACAAACGTTTTAGTACAGTACCAGTCAAACGTTTTAGTACAGTACCAGTCAAACGTTTTAGATACACTACCAGCCAAACGTTTTAGTACACTACCAGTCAAACGTTTTAGTACACTACCAGTCAAACGTTTTAGTACACTACCAGTCAAACGTTTTAGTACACTACGAGTCAAACGTTTTAGTACACTACCAGACAAACGTTTTAGAACACTACCAGCCAAACGTTTTAGATACACTACCAGTCAAACGTTTTAGTACACTACCAGACAAACGTTTTAGATACACTACCAGTCAAACGTTTTAGTACACTACCAGACAAACGTTTTAGATACACTACCAGTCAAACGTTTTAGTAACAGTACCAGCCAAACATTTTAGAACACTACCCACCAAATCTTTAGAATGCGTATTGTACTAAAATGTTTGATTGGTAGTTAATATATGTATAAAACAAACTAATCTTAGATATTTTTTAAATATTTTGTTGATCCATTGCTTTTTTCTTGCAGGTAAAATTGTTTTTGATGATATTGCTAAAAGTTGCGGACACTTTATTATCACACCTTTATGAGCTTACCTGTTATAAGTTACATGGCCAAAACTTTGTGGACACCTGATTATTACACCTATACTAGCTTGTTGGACATTATATTCCAAAATCATGGGCAGTAATATGGAGTTGCTCTTGCCCCACATTTGCAGCAGTAACAGCCTCCACTCGTCTGAGAAGGCTCTCAGATGGTGGTAATTTGTGCCTATACAATCAAACAACATGAGAAATCTATCATTTGCACAGCTACTGATAGTCTGGCGTGCTTTACACAGCTTCAGCCAATGTTTTGCCTTGCACATAGAACCTTAGGCTTGTGTGCAGCTGCTCTCAGGCATGGCAGCACATTTTATGTTTCCTCATGATGCCCAAGTCTTCTTGTGCTGTTGTTGCTTCCAGAAGCAGTTTGGAAGACTGTAGTGAATGATGCTGCAGAGCCAAAGGCAGAGCCTACTGGCTACTCGGCAGCCCCGCTCTGTGCTCTACCGCTTCATGGCTGAGATTTTGTTGCTTCTAGATTTTTCCCATTTCACATTAAAAGCACTTACACTTGACTAGGACAGAACTAGCTGGGCAGACATTTCGTGAACTGACTTGTGGGATGGGTGGTGTCCCATGACAGTGTCACATTTAAAGTCACTGAGCTCTTCAGCACAGCATCAGACAAAACATGTCTCAGCTCTTGTACCTCAGGAAAACAGGCTGTTTCAAACATACACAGGTGAAATAGGACAGTTACTATAATTATTATCTTATATATTATTTTATAGATTTTTGTTATTTCTGTTTTTATCATTGTTGGGATCTGTGTATAAATAATAAAATAAAATAAAATAAAATAAAATTTATGTACTTCTGCTTCTCATTGCATGTATCAATGGCTGTGAAGTCCAGATTATAAAATGATTCATTTTAAGCCATTTCAGAACAAATGCATGAACATCAAGGTGCATTCCACTCTTTAGCAGAAGACTGTGAAATGTGTAGATGTACATTGTTGGCCCATGCAGCCCAGTCCTAGTTAAAACATGGGCCAGATATGCTCAAAGACCGACCTAGCGACCTTTCCTACGCCTCGTTCTCAATAGAAGGATGCCTGAGATACCTTAGTGTCCAAGGCAGTCGTGAAGTAACTGCTGGGCTGAATCTTTGAGGGATGCTCAGCTGTTTTACTGTCTACCAGCCACAGACAGCATTTCAGTCCGCACAAAGCCATTAGAGAGAGAATGATGGAGCTCTCACGGTACTTCATTACTTTCTGACTATTCCGCAAATGAAATGACGTGTTGATAGTTTTTCTTTGTGAAGATAGGTTGGCACGTCCTCAGAAAGAACATTATAATTACTGTTATTTGCTGTATTTTTAACATTCACTACCGATCAAAAGTTTAGGATCACTTTAGAATTTCATTTCATGCAATTTTCATGCAGTTCACAAACAATATTGTCCATTTCACAATTAATGTAAGTGTATCAGATGATTTTTAAAGAATAAAAATGTTTGTATTAAAGTCTATTTTTGTATAGAGGCTTATTTTACATATAGTCCTATTATCAGTAATTCTCAGTCCTCTGTCTAAATCTCCTGGTACGACCACCAATCCAAGTTAAGGATGTTATTGGACTAATTGGTTGTTAGGACACTCTTGCTCAATAGTGATGCACAGCTGAAAAACATTCTACTAATAAGTGAGTATAAAAGGGAGAACAACATTCTAGGTTAGTTTAGTATCTGAAGCATCAGCAGTTGATGGCTTGCTGACCGACTCAAAATGTCCAGAAAGAAACAAGAAACTTTCTTTAGAGACCCGTCAGTCCATTGTTGTGTTAAGGAAGAAGATACTCCATTGAAAACAAGAACATTTCACTGTGATCCCAAACTTTTGAATGGTGTAAATGTGGCATGTGCCAAACATATGGCCTACTTTAAGTTTTATGTTGATTTTTCCCCCCAATATGTTAAACACAAATAAACACGTTGAAATTCTGTATTAAAATTTAGGGAAAGATGTTATGTTTAGGTCTGTTGTTCTTGTTTGCTGTTTTTCATGTTTGGTACCACTTTAGAATAAGACTACCCTTATCAAAGGTTTATTAAGGCTTTAAAATAACTTTTTATTAATAGTTATTATGAAGGTCATAAACACAAAGTATTAATAAGCAATTATAGCACATTAATAAAACATCAAACCTGAGCCGTTTGATATATACATGAATATAAATATGTACTGAAGTATGTATTGTAAAAAATACTGATTTATTTGAATGCTGACTGATGGGAACAGCTTATAAATGCAGTATAAATGAAGGTGGGTTCACTGTTATTCTAACAAGAAGTCCCTGTGGTGGTTTATTTATGTGTTGTGACTGCTTATTAATGTTGTTCAGGTGTTTACGATCTAATTAATAACCATTAGTAAACATTGTTTAAACTCTTTATATGGGTAGTCGTATTTTAAAGTGGTGCCAGAACTTATTTTATGGAGGCAAAGCCAACAACACATGTTATGTGACCAGGGGTATTAAAACCTTTGCCTCTGACTGTGTATACCATTGCTGTCCAATGAAAAACAAGAATCTCCAAAATAGTAACTTCACAGAAGAGAACCGAAACTCTCTTTACTTTCAATGTGAGTCAATGGAACCAGAATTTTTTCCAAGCTACTTTGGAGCATTGCTATTGGTCCATTCAGCTGCTGCGTTCAGATGATATAAAAAATAATAAACGGCATGAATGGAGATAAATAAAAGGCTTAGGTGCAGTTAGATGAGCTTTTTTTATTTTATATTATCCTTTATTTTAAAACGTATCACAACAGTTTATTCTAGTATGTTCATTGAATCACTCTGGCTCTCGAAGGGCTTCATTAACTGTGCTCTTTAAAAACCGAAGCCAAAAAACAGTTCTGTTCTTGTTGCAGCCAATACAACCAGCACTGGTTTGGAATTGTTTTGAAAGAATCGCTGGAGCGACCCGTTATGACCGAGACTAGGGAGATACGAAGGTCCTAGTGGGTTAAAGGCTTTGAGAGTCCGGCCCCTGGGTGAAGCCTTGGCCTCGCAGTTCCTAATTATATATGTCACATCTCGAACTTGGTTTTCATTGCAGGTCCAAGAGCTGCTTCGCTCTCATCAGAGCCAGAATGCCAACTACAGTAAAGACCAGGAGAAGCTCGGCCAGCTGCACAAGCAAGAGGTGGAGGCTCTGACGGAGAGGGTGGAGGAGCTCAAACAGGACAAGAAGCGTCTGGTGGAGGAGTACGAGGCCAAGTTGAACAAGGCCCAGGCGTTCTACGAGCGCGAGCTGGAGGCCATGAAGCGCACACAGCAGATGACGGCGGAGAACCTTCTAGCCTGGAAGAAAACAGAGGCCGAGCTCAGGAAGGAGTTCCAGGCGCAGGAGGCAGCGCTGCAGAAGACCCTGGGCAAACTGCGCTCTGAGCTACAGAGGGTCCAGGAGGAGGCCAGGGAGAGCCGAGAGAAGTCCCACAAACTACAGGCCACGCTCACTGCTGCAGAGAACAACATCAAGGTAACAGCAGGTTCATTCTTGGAAGGCTTTTGTCGTGTACCATTTGCACCCAGAACTTGGAGATGAGTCACAATCTCTACAACTCATCTCTAGTAAGCGGAGTTTGCTGTAATTAGGAGGTTCGGTGCTCCACGTGGTCTGCGCACATTGCTTCAAGCTTTTTTATCTCTCGTTTTTTAAGAGCAATCCTTTAATCCTCAGGAAGTTCAGATTACATTTAAGAGACATGGAAAGTAGAGGTAAGCGTCAGAGACAAGGCATAGCTAAATACTTTGATCTTACAGAGTTAGGTTGCACATAATCCACAGTTTGATCTAAGCGAGGGGTTAATTTGACCGGATACTAATTAAGGCTGGTAACACGTCCTAGTCCATTTCTTCTTCTTCTTTTGTTAACTTTGTTTAAGCGCTGTAGAGCTAATTAGTTCTCTTTGTGGGTTCCTCTCTCAAAGGTGTAATTACACTGGTCAGAAGGGCACGTCAGCCCTTTAACAGTAGGCAGGGCTTTGTCAAACTAATAATAATTCATACATCTTCACACATTTATTTAACATGCAGGGCTCAAAGATGTTTAGGTCCCATGTACAACAACATTCCACTGATGAATACATGATGACAGTAGTATATAATTAACTTTCTCAGAAGACACATTCCTCACCAAGTTTTGACTGAGTTCTCTTTGAATACTGTCTCAACTAGGGGTGTACGATATATATAGTCTACGAGAATATCTTAATTTCTGCGCTAAAGCTTCGCGAGCTGATGTTATCGGGTAAGCTAGTGACTGAGAAAACACAGCAATCAAAGTGTCTTAACGTCACGTGCTCACTACTTCATGCTTTAGTACAGGCTGCTGCGAGTGTGCATTGAGAGTGCTCATACTGTGTGCTAGCATAGGCTAAAGCTAGCATAGCTGCCTAAACAGCAAAAGCTGAAAATGAGTAAAAACACTGCACCAGTTAAAGAAACTCAGACACTGCCAGCCTTGCAGTCTACCACCTTAGATTAACTCCTAGGTGAGGATCATCTTCACTCGTGTGGAGCTGGTCTTGATCTGAAAAGACTGACGTTGATCAGAAGATAAGAGTTTACAGACTTTAAGAAAACAGCCGTTAAAGATCTACACAGCTAACCTGTTTATCATCTCCCAACAAACCACCACACAGAGTATGAGGAGTATGAAGAGAGTATGAGGAGTATGAAGAGAGTATGAGGAGTATGAAGAGAGTATGAGGAGTATGAAGAGAGTATGAGGAGTATGAACAGAGTATGAGGGGTATGAAGAGAGTATGAGGAGTATGAAGAGAGTATGAGGGGTATGAAGAGAGTATGAGGAGTATGAACAGAGTATGAGGAGTATGAAGAGAGTATGAGGAGTATGAACAGAGTATGAGGAGTATAAAGAGAGTATGAGGAGTATGAACAGAGTATGAGGGGTATGAAGAGAGTATGAGGGGTATGAAGAGAGTATGAGGAGTATGAAGAGAGTATGAGGAGTATGAAGAGAGTATGAGGAGTATGTATAGAGTATGAGGAGTATGAAGAGAGTATGAGGAGTATGAACAGAGTATGAGGAGTATGAAGAGAGTATGAGGAGTATGAACAGAGTATGAGGAGTATGAACAGAGTATGAAGAGAGTATGAGGGGTATGAACAGAGTATGAGGATATGAAGAGAGTATGAGGAGTATGAAGAGAGTATGAGGAGTATGAAGAGAGTTTGAGGATATGAAGAGAGTATGAAGAGAGTATGAAGAGAGTATGTAGAGAGTATGAAGAGAGTATGAAGAGAGTATGAGGAGAGTATGAAGAGAGTATGAGGAGTATGAAGAGAGTATGAAGAGAGTATGAAGAGAGTATGAGTATGAAGAGAGTATGAGGAGTATGAAGAGAGTATGAGGAGTATGAAGAGAGTATGAGGAGTATGAACAGAGTATGAACAGAGTATGAAGAGAGTATGAAGAGAGTATGAGGAGAGTATGAGGGGTATGAGCAGAGTATGAGGAGTATGAGGAGAGTATGAAGAGAGTATGAGGAGTATGAAGAGAGTATGAGGAGTATGAAGAGAGTGTGAGGAGTATGAAGAGAGTATGAGGAGTATGAAGAGAGTATGAGGAGTATGAAGAGAGTATGAGGAGTATGAAGAGAGTATGAGGAGTATGAACAGAGTGTGAGGAGTATGAAGAGAGTATGAGGAGTATGAACAGAGTGTGAGGAGTATGAACAGAGTATGAGGAGTATGAAGAGAGTATGAGTATGAACAGAGTGTGAGGAGTATGAACAGAGTGTGAGGAGTATGAACAGAGTATGAAGAGATTCAGGAGACAGACCTAAACCAGCTAAGGTGTCTGGCTAAACACACACTCAGCAAACTTCAGCGAGTCATTCACTAAAATAGTGCCTTCACCCGATGACGCAGGGATTGGCTCCAGCTTTGTGATTGTGAGAGACTGGGAAGCTACTGTGTTGCAATTGTATTAGTATTTAATGTAAAAAGTACTGGCCCAAGTACTGACCCTGTGGAACTCCATTAGCAATTTCCAAAAATTGAGTTCTGTAAATTGAATAATTCCAGAACCAACAGTGTGCCTGCTGAGCAAAGCCAATAGAAGCCAACTTTGATTGCTAACGCACAGTTCTTGCAACAAAGTGAAACCGGAATGTAGGTGGCCAATCATCATTCATGGTAGCATGTAGAGTTTGACAGCTCAGGGTGTTTGACAGATATTTTATTTTTTTAATTGGTACAATGTATTTATCATGAATAATTATACAATTTATAATGCTCTGATTTTTACTATATTATATGAATATGACTATATGACTATAATATTACTATACTGTAAATATGACTATAACATTAATAATTACTACCGTCATGTGCCTGATGCCTAAGCAGAGCTTCACTAGCTTTAATACATTACTATTTTAAATGTAATAAAAAATAATAACTTTAATATTCACAAATATACCACATACATATAAATAATAAGACAAAAATGCACAAAACAAACAGATCATTACAACAATCAATATATAAATATATATAGCCCACAAATATGTAGCATAATGATAATAATAAAGAAACACATTAGCCCTACTAATATGTTACGGATCAGTTTGACCCATTTCCACTTGTCTGAAATACTGGTTACTCTGAAAAAAATATATAAAATAGCTGTTAAAATGGTATATATACAACATATTTTGAATCTTCTAAAAAAATTAATTAAGTTTTATTGTTTTGGCTCGTCCCTTTGCTTGGTTTTGAGATAATTTCAATTTGATAATTTCAATTTGACCCATAACGTAATGAATGGAATTTTTTGTTAACCCCTGAATATGCTTCACAATGAATGATAGCACACATATGTACAAACATACATATAACTAAGTAATACCACATGAAGAAAACCTGTAATAAAACATAACAACAAATGTGTACACAAATAAACCATTAGAACGTATTTAATATCAGATAATACACAAATACCTCAACTGTACCTCAACTGTACCCCACTAGAATACACCATCATGAATAATAACATAAATACATCATACAAATAACAGTACCAACATACTGTGAACCGCCATTAATAAAATATATTTACTGGTCATGTTGTTATATTGATTATAGATTATAATAATATGTGGTAAATATGAAAATGACATCAACAGGCTGTATTTTTGCCTCAGCTGTGTTACATGCAGAACCAGCCACATTTCCAAAGGTACAGAGCACAGATGCGTCCCTAATTTGTCCTTAATAAACACAAAGTCACCCTTTAATGAGGGAGCAGCCATGAAATCCCTGGAACCTGCTTCTGAATTCAGATTGTAAACTGAGACGTTATTTATGCCTGTAATTAGCATAAATGTGTGCAGAGCTGTGTTAGAACGGATGGAGAAAGCAAAAGAAAGAATGAACTGTTCAGATAAAGCTTCGAAACCTTCAGTCTCTGAGGCCCAGGTGCTGAAAATGACACAATACTACTAAAAGTGCTCAAAGAATCTCTTAAGCTTGCGAAGCAGCCGCCTCACTCTGCAGAACGCTGCTCTTTAATACCATCGATCTGTAGTCACTGTGACATTTTCAAAGTCTATGTCTCATAATGGGCCTGCCCCCGAGGACGCGTCCCGGTCAGTTCTGGGTAATCTGTGTTGATCAGATGGAGAAATGTACGGATGATGAAGGTCGAGGCAGCTGTTTTTTTTTTTTAATCAGGAAAGAACAACATAAACAGGTTAGCTGAATGAAGCGTGGCGTTTGTTTAAACTCGTCTGGACCCAGCGCACCTGGAGCCACACTCTCCAGACGCAGACCAATCTAAAGCCGCACACAGTCCTCAGGCAGCATGAGATGAGCAATGGCATGGTGGTCAGTGGCACCTTTCAGCTGGGTCTCTCGCCTCCTCATCAGTCACCAGTCACTTGGGGCGGAGGAACAGATCAATGTGTTGCTTTTAACAGCAGAACTCAGACTGGAGTCCAACCTGGCAAGACGAAGATTTCAGTTATGAGAGGCAGAGCATTTCAAGGCCTTTCCTATGGTGCTGTTTTGCTCATTTAGCTTTGCCTTGAAGTCTGTAGAAGAACTGAGGTTATCTCCTCAGCATTTATATATATATATATATATATATATATATATATATATATATATATATATATATATATATATATATATATATATACACTATAATTTTATGCATTTTTCATGTAATTCACAAACAATATTGTCCATTTCACAGATTTTTTTATATTTTATATTCTGCATATAGTCCTATTATCAGTAATTCTCAGTCCTCTGTCTAAATCTCCTGGTACGGCCGCCAATCCAAGTTAAGGATGTTATTGGACTAATTGGTTGTTAGGACACTCTTGCTCAATAGTGATGCACAGCTGAAAAACATTCTACTAATAAGTGAGTATAAAAGGGAACAACATTCTAGGTTAGTTTAGTATCTGAAGCATCAGCAGTTGATGGCTTGCTGACCGACTCACAATGACCAGAAAGAAACAGCTTTCTTTAGAGACCCGTCAGTCCATTGTTGTGTTAAGGAAGAAGATACTCCATTGAAAACAAGAACATTTCACTGTGAATATATATATATATATATATATATATATATATAAATGACAAATATTAAAAAAATATATACAAGTAATTCATCTCAGTTAATTACATTATTTTGTGTTGTTAGTCATTACTGTACAAACATATTTAGGGTATTAGGGTTTTCTTGTACACAGCAATTTTGATATTATCATAAACGATATATATCGCACACCCCTAGTTCTAAGTGAACATAAATCAACACATCCTCTAAAGAGTAGCAACTCTTTTGCATATTTAGTGCATATTAAAGCTGCGCTATGTTTTGTTATGGTTAAAAGGAGTAACATTTCCTTCAGAAAGAAAGAAGGGGCTGATTATGGTGTGTGGCTGTGATTTGTTCAGTTAAAGGAACCCCAGCTGGTAACACTTGTAAGCCTAATATGGTGTAATGACACTAAAATATTAAGACACACTAAAAGTAAAAAATCACTAAAAGTAGCAGATTTATTTGATTTTCTGTAAAATCCCGCTGCACGTAGGTCATCATTATTGTGTCTACTGACGTGCCAGGCGGGTGGTGACGTAAAATGGTTGCAGTATCGGCCGTCGAGCTTGAGCACAGCTAGCTAGCTGACATGGCTACTGTTCAGTCTTTGCTGTTTGAGCTAGAACACAACATTTCTGACATCAGCGGTGACATCACACACCACGTTAGTGTAAATGGTGAACAGAGGCGTGGAGGAGAGAGTGGACACAGTGCTGGAGTTGTTGTGAAACTGTGTGTTGGTGTTGACGGAGAAGGAGAGTGTCTGTTAAAGGAGCTCCGCTTTCTAGCAGGAAACATTCACGCTCAGTAAACAGATAGATACACTGAACGGGAGTGTCTCTGAGCTTCACACTCCTTTATTAGTGAAGTAGTATGTTCACTACTAAGACTCTACTTTCACCTTCAGGATCCGCAAACGAGGGAGAAGCAGCTGACGCTAACGCTAAACGTTGTTGGCGCATGTTCACGTTCACGGTTCTTCTCGCGGTTCTACATAATCTGGAGCTTTTGGACTTCCTGTGTGGGGAAACTGTGGCTCTGCATTGTGTTTTAGTCTACGCTTAAAACCAACAGCCTCCGTCAAGTCTCTCACCAGTGGTGGTCTACTGAACCACTCAAACTCATCCAGACTGAAGTGAGGAGAGCAGAGCGGGGGTCTTTGGGTAGCTGTGTTGGTCCACACGCTGCTTCACTAACTATTCTCCTTGTTTATGTTTGTGAAGCTGTTTAGACTAATATCAGTCTTCACACTGCCTTTCACTGAAACAACATCAACAACACAATCTACATGGTTTTCTTTAAGCTAGGTTAGTAACTAACATTCACTCCTTCACACCACAGTCAAGTTTAGACCTGCAACCATCTGACCTCATCTACCCAGCAGGCATTTGCGTGTCAGAAATAATGTCTGCGTTCATATGTTAAATATTTAGAATAAAAGTGTTAATTTATAAATAAATCTGATACTTTTGTGATTTTGTCATTACAACATATTAGGGCTTACAAGTGTTACCAGCCGAGGTTCCCTTTAAGCCTGAAGTCTGAGGTGTCAGAGACGTGTGAGATGTTTGGGGCTCAGATGCAAAACGGTCTTCAACAAAAATCTCTCTTTATTGAACATCATACTGATGATGATGACAATAGTAGGTCATTCTCTCCCATCCTTTTATAACACATCTTAAGACATCTCTATAAATTCTCTTTCAGCATGCTCACCATCACCAGGTACATCCACTCGGGGAAGGGGTTTGAAGTACAATCCACAATCCCAAATGTTCTTCTGCACATTGCATGCAATTACACATTTCCGCCAGAGAGGTCTCCAAATCCCCAAATCTTACACAGTCCAGCTTTAGCATATCAAGAATAAATTAAATGTTGAAAAATTGTCCTTCAGGTTAGAAAAGGGGTAAACCATGACCTGCATTGCCCCCTTTTCACTGGTAATATACCACAGCATGCTGACAAAAGGGTTTCCTGTCCAGCAAAGAGAATGGAGAAGAATAGGGATTCATGTACATGCTTTTCTTCTGCATTGTTCTATTTAGGAACGGACTCCTTTGTGAACTCTAAAACTGGATGTGTATTATTTCATGAGTAACGAGCAGCTGAGCGGAGACAACACTCGCAGTGTGCTATAAAAACTGTCTAATTAGGGACGAGGACGTGTCTGCTCGTCTTCACGTCTCCAGAATACGCTGTCTGTGTGAATGAGGGCGAGCATGTGCCAGCGAGGAGAGTAAAAAGGGCACAGTAGAGAACGAGGAGGAGAAAGACTGACAGAGTGAAAAGGGGAGAGAGGGGAGATAGATGGCAATGATTTGATTAATAGAAGAGAAAATGACAGCAATAGAGAGAAAAACAGTGTGAAGGAAAGTGGGGGGGGGGGGGCAGAGGAAATTGCCACAGAGAATAGAAGAGGAGCAGATAATGTGCGCATTCACAATTAATGAGGGTGAGGTAGAGAAACGAGGGATGGAAAAAGGAAATAGCTGGACAGAGAGAGAGAGAGAGAGAGAGAGAGAGAGAGAGAGAGAGAGAGAGAGAGAGAGAGAGAGAGACAAGAGCGCAGCCGGTGATCAGATCTGAAAGGCAGCTCGAACTGAGAGCGCAAATCAGTGAACGGAAAGTGAGACCAACCATGTCATTCAGTGATGATCTGATCTTTGATTGATGTGTGTGTGTGTGTGTGTGTGTGTGTGTGTGTGTGTGTGTGCGCAGGATCTCCACAAACAGCTGGATGAGGTGACTCAGGACGCAGAGATCATAGCCATCCGGCAGAAAGAAGCGGAGTGCGAACTGGAGGCCACCAGAGACAGAGTTCAGCAGCAGGCCACGGAGATCCTCCTCAAAGCCAGTGAGATATCACTAGTTCCTTTCACAAGGTTGACGTGTCCGCACCCTGACATATCTGTGCTGCTGTCTTCTTCATTTCTGTTCACAAAGCTCTGCTTTCATATTTAATCATATCTACAGGCAGTGATATATAAATATATATATATATATATATATATATATATATATATATATATATATATATATATATATATATATATATATATATACACACAGGGGTTGGACAATGAAACTAAAACACCTGGTTTTAGACCACTATAATTTATATAGGCCTCCTTTTGTGGTCAATACAGCGTCAGTAGGTCTTGGGAATGACATATACAAGTCCTGCACAGTGGTCAGAGGAATTTTAAGGCATTCTTCTTGCAGGACAGTGGTCAGGTCACTACGTGATGCTGGTGGAGGAAAGCGTTTCCTGACTCGCTCCTCCAAAACACCCCAAAGTGGCTCAATAATATTTAGATCTGGTGACTGTGCAGGCCATGGGAGATGTTCAACTTCACTTTCATGTTCATCAAACCATCTTTCTCCAGTCTTGCTGTGTGTATTGGTGCACTGTCATCCTGATACACGGCACCGTCTTCAGGATACAATGTTTGAACCATTGGATGCACATGGTCCTCCAGAATGGTTCGGTAGTCCTTGGCAGTGACACGCCCATCTAGCACAAGTATTGGGCCAAGGAAATGCCATGATATGGCAGCCCAAACCATCACTGATCCACCCCCCATGCTTCAATCTGGCCATGCAACAGTCTGGGTGGTAGCTTCTTTGGGGCTTCTCCACACCGTAACTCTCCCGGATGTGGGGAAAACAGTAAAGGTGGATCATCAGAGAACAATACATGTTCCACATTGTCCACAGCCCAAGATTTGCGCTCCTTGCACCAGTGAAACCGACGTTTGGCATCGGCACGAGTGACCAAAGGTTTGGCTATAGCAGCCCGGCCGTGTATATTGACCCTGTGGAGCTCCTGACGGACAGTTTTGGTGGAAACAGGAGAAGCTGAGGTGCACATTTAATTCTGCCGTGATTTGGGCAGCCGTGGTTTTATGTTTTTTGGATACAATCCGGGTCAGAACCCAACATCCCTTTCAGACAGCTTCCTCTTGCGTCCACAGTTAGTCCTGTTGGATGTGGTTGGTCCTTCTTGGTGGTCTGCTGACGTTACCCTGGATACTGTGGCTCTTGATACATCACAAAGACTTGCTGTCTTGGTCACAGATGCGCCAACAAGGCGTGTACCAACAATTTGTTCCTCTTTTGAACTCTGGTATGTCCCATAATGTTGTGTTATTGCAGTATTTAGAGCTAAACTGTGCTCTTACCAGCTAACTGAACTTCACACTCTGCTCTTACTGGTGCAATGTGCAATTAATGAAGATTGACCACCAGACTGGTCCAATTTAGCCATGAAACCTCCCCCCACACTAAAATGACAGGTGTTTCAGTTTCATTGTCCAACCCCTGTATATATTGGCACTGTCTAATGAAAAATATCTCCAAAATAGTAACTTTACAGGAGAGAACAAAAACTGTCTTAACTTTTAATGTAAGTTAATGGAACCTGATTTTTTTTCCAAGCTACTTTGGAGACTTTCTATTGATCCATTCATCATGAAATATTCACACAACAAAAACAGTAGGTGTTGTGTTCAAATGATGTAGAAAAATGAAAATCCATCAACTGGAGATACATCAACTGCTATGACTTTTTCATGGATTTATTAGCATCAGTGAATGTCTCGCCACTAAAACTCTAATAATGTGTAATGTAGGGCTGTCAAACGATTATTCACTCAGGATTTTGGCAGTCAAATCAAATTTGGCTGTTCAAAACGATGAAGTTGTGGAATAATGAGACACACAGTACACACATATTTATATTTAAATCAGGCTCTTATAGTTTTCCTTTTCATTTCACATTATAAGCAGCATGTAAATGATAAACAAATGAGAAAGTCTGCAATAAAGCATTGCCAGCTTCAAAAAAACATACTTTCTTTCCCAGACCCACTTATTTATTTCTCTTTAAATAAAAAGCCTCATGAATAAATCTAAATGAACAACAGAAGTTATTGGAACTCATCCGCTTTGATAATAACTTCTTTTATGTTTGTCAGCCTGGGTTTATTAAGCTACTGTATTTCTCTTTAAACATAAATAAATACATTTAATACATGAAAAATGAAACACCTGCAGTTTACGATTTAAACAGATCTGTTGCTCTCCCTGTTCCCTGCCGGATCTGTTGCAAGGAATCAAAGCCCACCCTATCCCCTAAAATATTACCTATAAGCTGATTCCACTGTGGGTAAGGTAGTAAATCACTGTATGTACAGTGACAAAGAACAACATTTGTGGAATTACAATATATTACAAATAATTAAACAAAATACAACATTATCTGTACGTCTGTTTATTATTAGATAAATCCAATTAAAGCTCACTTTACACACTAAATAAGATACTCCGCATTACATGGTACTGTATATGTAATGTCTGGATTATATACACATAAAACTATAAATTATATTATTTTCTTCAGTGACATAATGCTGAAATGAAATGACAAAACATTGTATGCTAATGTTTCCTGACTAGACAAGACTAACATTAATGTTAGAAAGTAAGGCTGTGTCCCAAACAGCACCCTGTAGAACATTACATACTGCACTACTAAAAGACTGTCTAACAATGATGTCCTTCTATTTATTTTTTCATTTATTTATATATTTTATTTATTATATATATATATATATATATATATATATATATATATATATATATATTATTTTTTTTTTTTTTTTTTTTTTTTTTTTTTTATGCATTTAGTATAGTAGCAGTCTGCAGTTTGGGACGTGGCCAGAGAGTAATGAATAAAGTTAATATAAACTTTAACTCAAACCCTCCTAGTCTGTTACCGTAACAACACATTACACTAAAGCCGTGTTCATTGCAGCATATATTGTCATAGTATAGTCATATCATATCATAGTCATAGTATATAGTGTTCATTGCTCTCATAACTGACCTCGCGTTTTTGAACAGGCATCTTAACACAAGCCTTAACAAAGTGAAAGACCTAGACCACTTAACAACCAGAGCCCGTTGCTAACAACAAGCACAGCCTGTGGATTGCAAAAGCTGCCAATACACGCTTTTAAAATAAGAGGTGTGTCTCAAAACCTAGTAAGTGTGTAAGTAGGCTGTCTAGGTAGCAGCTGTGTAAGTAGCAGCGTTCTCTCCTCATCTCTCCTCATAAAACAGATTACTGAGACGCTCTAGTTAGAGAGAGACTGAGTCACGGCTTGTTCCCGCCCACTGCAGCACAGGACCGGTGTTTTAGCTAGTTGCTAAGCTACCGGCCTGCATCCAAAACAATAGCCCAAGGCTTAAAAATCCGCTAGCATAAATTCTAATGGCTCGAGTATAAAACTGTGAAATGGACAGCGACTCGTTACAGAGTTGATAATAAAATACTGTTTTGTGTGGTTGTAGGACAGGAAACACTCCGCTAGTAGCTCCACTTTTGTCCACCATGTTGGGAAAAAGTTCAACGTTGCATCGTGGGATTGCCTTAGCAGCTGAGGAAGCATTCGATGCTTCCTTAAAATCAGGTCTAAATAAGGTTTCTCAGTAGACAGCACGTTTAAGGTATGTAAGAATTGGGACAGTCTACATGTCGGGAGAGCATACTATGACGTAAAAAGCTGTCTATGTAGACCCTCACTAGGATTTGGGACACAATCACAGTGTTTTTAAACAGTTTTCGCTTTTTCTGTGGTTTTATTTTTGGGTGGGACAAATCTACCTGTTTCTGATATTGGGTGGGACACATGCCCCCACCCGTCCACCCGTTCCTACGCCAATGGGCGGTTGCTATGTAAACAGACTTGCTGCCTGCATTATAGGTGAACATGCCTCTCTGAGAGATGGTCATGTGTCCACATACTTTTGTCCAATTAGTGTCACATACACAGTAAATGGTTTCAACTCATTCTTGCATTCATGCTGCTCATGGAATCGTCCTATAGCGGAGGCTCTCGCAGGGAGCGCCACTCCGCGGCTGCTTTAATTAGTTTGCTCGTTTATCCGCAGGTGTTCGGCAAGCAGGGTCCAGCGTGGTCTATTGAAGGTGCCGAAGGTGTCGTTTGAAAAGCTATTTAAAGGCTGTATTTGAATAAGAAGAGCTACAATCATGCATTCTGTTAGAGTAGCTGCGCTTCATCCTGCACAGCTACAGCTGGTCAGAAGGGTCAGTCTAGGGTAATGTATTAATAATGTATTAAACATTACGTGCCATAAATGATACGTCTTGTTAATGCGTTACTGTGACAGCGCTCCTCTCTTGTTATGTAAGAGAACAACACTCTATGACACACACTGTTATAAGGTCATTTACAATAGTCTGCTTTATAGTTTGGGAGGTTCTGTTGTATTTTGGTCTGTGGAATCTGACAGTCATGCTGTATTTTATAGACTGCAGCTGACAGGTGATAGCAATATGACTGACAGTCATATCAGTCATTAAAGCAGTGTAGTTGTTTATTTGTCCCCACATATAATAGCCAATATCATCAGTTGTCTGAATTTTAGGTGCCTAATATTAATACTGGTGGCAGAATGTTTGTATTTGTCAGGTCCTTTTTAAAACGCTGTGGGTTCTATTTTGGTCCTACTCACTGCCAGAGGTGGTTCAAAGCGCAGTGACTGATGTGTACCAACAAAGTGACAGGGAATAGACTCACCTAGAGTGAAGCCGAGGAAGCCCCAAATAGCAGCAAGCCCTCTACGTCATGAGAAACCCTGAAGAACCAGAAGTCTGTGCAGGGTGATGGCCAGCAAAATACCATTCTACTCATCCTAGGATGCAGAAATAGGAACGTAGGCATGTCAAAAGGATCGGGATCAGAACCTATCTAAGCATATTGTAATTAGGGGTGTAAGAAAATATCGAAAATATTGAATATCAGTACATTATGTTTAGTGATACTGTTTCGATTCTCAAAAACACAGCATCGTTACACAGATTCCTGGAAGACAGTGAGTCATTGTGTATTGTGTTTAAACCTCTGACCACTAGATGGCAGTGTTGTAATCCATTTTCAGCCCCACTCCAACATTAACAAGCAGCACAAGGGCGCAATGCTATAGTAATCATTGGCAAACCTGTTCATATAGTGGTGTGTTTTAATAGTAGGATTTGAAAAATTGCAATACATTACTTTGCTTGCAATATCGCAGTATATCGCGATATATTGAATCATGATCGCTGTATCACACTACATATTGTATAGCCAGGTTCTTGCCAATACACAGCCCTAATTATAATTGATCATGAAATAATGGATCTAATATAAGCTTGATCCACCTCTGATCCTGAATTTCTGTTTTTTCTTTAAGTGTATTAGTTTTCTAGGATGACGTAAACAGGAATCATCCGTTTACAGAACTTACAACTTACACAACTTACAGAAGTTACACAAACATTTTTTTTACCTTCTGATTCCAATTATACCTATTTTAACAGCATATACAAACATGTTTGTAACTTTTCTTTTATGACAAAGAAATCTCAAAATGATAAAAGTACACTAAGTTATAGAACAAACTCTTCTTTTTACTAACAGCCTACTTTTCCCAAATGAAAACGGCTGTAACAAGTAATAGAAGAAGAAAAATGGCCTACATTTAGGTTCTCACATAAAAGTATAGTGTAACTGGAAATCTTCATCCATTCACAGAGCAGGCAGGCTCAACACTAACATCATTCTCTTTTGTTGTTCTGAAAGGTTTCGCCATTGTGCCGTGAGCTGCCATGCTGACATGTGAACCATTGCGCAGCGTATGAGTGATAACTGTGACTAATTGACTGGTCATCAATTCAATTCAATGATGTAGTCACTAAGCAGCTTTACAGAAGTTTTGAAAACAGACAGTTACAACATATATCCCCCAGTGAGCAAGCCAGAGGCAACAGTGGCAAGAAAAACTCCCTCAGTCTGGAGGAAGAAACCTTGGGAGGAATCTGAGGACCCATCCTCCTCTGATCAAACAGTATTTACAGTTTAATAAAATAAACACCAAAGAAAAGAGTGTTTGAAATCTGGATAGCAAAGCTTTAGAAGCTGCTCAGGTAGAGGCAATGTCTAACTGAGGCAGTCTATGACTGAGGCTTTACGTAAAGTGGGCATGAGCTGAAACAGTCCCATCCTATCTCAATGCTGCTAAATCTAGAAGGCACAGTGATGTAATTAAGGGTGTAGCAGTTGATACTAATGGACAGGAAAGCTGGGTGGTGATGGGTGGGGAAGAGGCCCTGATGGTCAGTCCTCCAACAGCGTTCAACAGACGGGAGGACAGTCGTTATCTCCGAAAGAGTAAATAGAGAAAGTTAGTTCTGCTCATAAGTATGACAAGTTCTAGCAGATCAAGCTGAAAACCCTCCGAATTCAGTCAACAGTTGATTGATCAGTGCATCTTTAAGTATTGGTGACACCAGTGTTAAATCTATGTTTGCATATGTGTAAATGTTGGATCATAAAATTTGAATATGTGTATAATGTGCTTACCGTGATGGTCATGCAACCAGTAATTTAGAAAATATTCAATTTGCACTTACCTTTGTTTAGAAATGGAAGTATTGCAAAAATATTCCACTGCCAAGTTAAAATGTGTAGAAATAACATGTAGAAATGACCTCCAACTCTGACATTATCAATGAGGCAAGTTGACCATTGGTTGGTCTGGCGAATGTCGACATTGAAAATCTATAGTTCCTTAAAAGACTGTCCATTATTGGGAGCAATGAATGTCTTCCATGTGACTGAAGGCAGCCAATTAACTACAGTTATTTACATACTGAGGGCAGAAGATTAGGTTAGGTCATTCAGCCAGAGCCTCTTGATCTCTGCTGCAAGGGTAGTGGACTCACAGCGTTCCTGCATTTAGCTCAGCTAATAGCCAGAAAAAAGCAGCCTTCAGTTAAATCCACTGACGGCCTGCTTTTATCACTGACTGAAAGGCTGGACCACACCAAGGCCAAATCCCATGGCTGCCCTGTAGGTGTGCGTGGAGCTCGAACTTGCCGCTCACCCTTAAGGAAAGCACTGATCAAATTAATGTGCTCCTATGAATGTCCACCCACTTACATCTCCTGGTCCATCAGCTCACAATCCATCAACTGCAGCCTTGGCACGTCAGCCACAACCAGAACTGGAGGCGATGTAGGTGCGGGGGCCACACTTTCAGTGTTTATAGACGTTCGCAGTGGTTCAGCACATTTAAAACTGCAGGGTTTGGTCCAGAAAGTGATTTATTACGTTCTTTATCTTATTCTCGTCTCCCGCCTCATTAATAAATTACATAGGAGGCTCAGAGCTTTGGCCAGAACGGGTTCTGTGATTTGGCCCAAGGCTAGTTTCTAATACGGCAGGTGTTGACGGGAAAGTTTTGGGGTGACAGATGACCTGCTGGTATCCTGGCAACAGCAGCTGAATTTCCAAGCTCGGTGGCACACTGAGACCTCGCCAGCGCCGGCTTTATGGAACATCCCCCTGGGGAGTGAGGCCTCAGCTGGCCCTGCAGCACCTGTTGTCCTTCTGGCCTAAATGCCAGCATTACTGCTTACCTTCCATGAAGAAACACCCTCACCAGCCTGTTTCACACACTCACACACTCACACACACACACACACACTGCCTCGGCTAATAACATGTTTAACTAGTGAGAACATAGACAAAGTAAAAAACTACATTTAAAGTGAACCCACATTTAAAGACATACTGTAGATATCTTGTTTCCAGCGGTAACAGAGTTCTACAGTATGATTTTGGATGCCTGTTAATGTTTATTCAACAGCTTTTTTGCAATGCTGTGGTGGGAGGAACTGAAATATGTACCTTGACGCTTAAAGTCAACTTAAACTTGAAATCCGAGCCATTTTTGCCCTCCCTAAAGGTTCTGGGCTCTGTACAGCCACCCAGACAGATCGTTCTCTCAGCGAGTGAAACACTAATATATTTAAATAATTGGTTAATATTTTTTTTTTTTGGTGTACAGAAATGTAAACAAAACTCAGAGGCTGGCAAAAGCCACTTCATTCTGATCAAAGGTTACAGCAAACGAAGAAGAAACGAAAGTCTTGCTTGGAAGCCTCTAGAGATTAATCAATTATATATCACAAACATAGTGAACAAAATGATCACAGTTATGAGTATTATATTATCAGTATTATTATTGTTTATACTTTTTATACTATATATAAATGAACACACCGCCCACATCATTAGGTACATCTCCTTGTGTCTACATTCATTACCCATTGTATCAGCTCCACTGAACATATAGGAGCACTTTGTGGTTCTACACTTACAGACTGTAGTCCATCTGATTCTCTGTATACTTTATTACCCTGTTCTTCAGTGGTCAGAACCGTTGAACTGACCATTGAACTGAGGTGGTGGTGGTATGTCAGTGTCACTGCTGGACTGAGAATAGTCCATCAACCAGACATTTCCAGCCAACACCGTCCTGTGACCACTGATGAAGAACTAGAGAACACAAACTATGTAGCAACAGCTGAACTATCATCTCTGACTTTACATCTACACGGTAGATCAGCAAGGTAGGCGTGTCTATTAGAGTGGACAGTGAGTCTAAACCATGCATACCACATTACTAACACACCACCACGTCAGTGTCACTGCAGTGCTGAGAATGATCCGCCACCTCCTCTGTGGTGGTCCTGTGGGGTACTGACTGCTGAAGTATGTAGTAAATCAGATCTAGTACAGTCTGTAATTGTTAGACCTAAAAGGTTTCCTATGTGGTAAGTGAGTGTAGATGCAAAGGAGGTCTACCTAATGAAGTGGCCGGTGGGTGTCTCAGTGATACTGATGATGTTCTCCGTGTGGTTCAGGTCAGATCGGCAGCTTGCAGGCCACACAGATGACCCACGAAGCAGCCATCCGGGACCTGGAATCGGAGAAGTCGCGTCTCAAGGACAAGGTTGTGCGTCTGGAGGAGGACAGGGGAGTGCTGCAGAATAAGAGCCAGGCTCTGGACGAAAGACAAAGACAGCAGATCCTTTCACTGGAGAAGGTACCGACCAAAGCAGGCTCAGTCCCACTGCATTACTTAGCTCGTTAGGACTGTGCATTGAACCAGCTTTGCTATAATGTCATTGGAAATGCTGATATTTGATGTTAAACAGTGGAGGAGGGCTCTGTGTGTACTCGGTTTCCTAGAAAAGTCTACAGCAGAGGTAATGCTGTAAAACACTGGTAAATACTCTCTTAGGCTCCAGTGTATATTTATATTTAAAGCTTTTTTCATGAAGTTCATGCGTTATATCAGTGATGAATGGAATTTGAACATGGATCTCTTGCTGTGTATGTGTCTGAGTGCATGTTTGCTTGGGTTATAATAATTTTAAATTTGAGCTTTTAGTTCTGAGAGTGACTTTCTTGCAAAAAGAAAGAGTTTTAGTACTTTTATTTAGTTTGTTTTTAGTGTTATCTTGTGAGTTGGTTTAATATAGTAAAAAGTTTGGAATATATACACTACTGTGCAAAAGTCTTAGCTGATTGTTTAAAGGCCTTTATTTTAGCAATAAGTGTATGTTCACCAATGAAAACACCATATATCATTGGAACAGATGTAAATAATCATAAATACAATACAGAGTAGAAAAAATATCTTATTTTGAGAGAAGTAGATCATATCTTGAGCTCCAGTTTGAAGAACAAAGTTTACTGAGTAGTCAAAGCAGGTTTTAGATGAGAACTGTAAATAATACTGGGTTATTTCCACAAGGAGAAGCTTGGGAAGGGTTAAATAAACACACTGACATATGTAAAAGCAGTGTTACTGCATTAATACTGTTTGAATATTTAAAAACTCAAGTGTTTCCTGAACTAATTAAAGCTTCCTGACTGGAAATAATAGAAATAATAATAACCCCAAGTGCCTAAAACCTTAATACAGCATTGTGTTTGTATAAACTGCAACACTATGTACTGCTAGTGAGAACAAATTAAGGCTTAGTAGAAAATAAGCACATGTCCTCCAGAGGGAACACACTTCTGTACATTTAAAGCATAATTACTGTTGGAATTTTTAAAAGTATAATTATAGTTGGATTTTTTCTAAGCATAATTACTGTTGGAATTTTTTAAAGCATAATTACTGTTGGATTTTTTTAAAGCCTATTTACTGTTGGATTTTTTAAAAGCATAATTACTGTTGAATTTTTCTAAAGCATAATTACTGTTGGATTTTTTTTAAAGCATAATTACAGTTGGATTTTTTTAAAGCATATTTACTGTTGGATTTTTTTAAAGCATATTTACTGTTGGATTTTTTTAAAGCATAATTACAGTTGGATTTTTTTGCATAATTACTATTGGAATTTTTTAAAGCATAATTACTGTTGGATTTTTTTAAAGCATTATTACAGTTGGATTTTTTTTTGCATAATTACTATTGGAATTTTTTAAAGCATAATTACTGTTGGAATTTTTTAAAGCATTATTACAGTTGGATTTTTTTTGCATAATTACTATTGGAATTTTTTAAAGCATAATCACTGTTGGAAATTTTTTAAAGCATAATTACTATTGGATTTTTTTTGCTTAATTACTATTGGAATTTTTTAAAGCATAATTACTGTTGGATTTTTTTTTTGCATAATTACTATTGGAATTTTTTAAAGCATGATTACTGTTGGAATTTTTTAAAGCATAATCACTGTTGGATTTTTTTTTGCATAGATACTATTGGAATTTTTTAAAGCATAATCACTGTTGGATTTTTTTTAAAGCATGATTACTGTTGGGATTTTTTAAAGCATAATTACAGTTGGAATTTTTTTAAAGCTTGATTACTGTTGGGATTTTTTAAAGCTTGATTACTGTTGGAATTTTTTAAAGCTTGATTACTGTTGGAATTTTTTAAAGCATGATTACTGTTGGGATTTTTTTTAAAGCATAATTACAGTTGGAATTTTTTAAAGCTTGATTACTGTTGGAATTTTTTTAAAGCTTGATTACTGTTAGGATTTTTTAAAGCTTGATTACTGTTGGAATTTTTTTAAAGCTTGATTACTGTTAGGATTTTTTAAAGCTTGATTACTGTTGGAATTTTTTAAAGCATAATTACTGTTGGATTTTTTTAAAGCCTATTTACTGTTGGATTTTTTAAAAGCATAATTACTGTTGAATTTTTCTAAAGCATAATTACTGTTGGATTTTTTTTAAAGCATAATTACAGTTGGATTTTTTTAAAGCATATTTACTGTTGGATTTTTTTAAAGCATATTTACTGTTGGATTTTTTTAAAGCATAATTACAGTTGGATTTTTTTTTGCATAATTACTATTGGAATTTTTTAAAGCATAATTACTGTTGGATTTTTTTAAAGCATTATTACAGTTGGATTTTTTTTTGCATAATTACTATTGGAATTTTTTAAAGCATAATTACTGTTGGAATTTTAAAGCATTATTACAGTTGGATTTTTTTTGCATAATTACTATTGGAATTTTTTAAAGCATAATCACTGTTGGAAATTTTTTAAAGCATAATTACTATTGGATTTTTTTTGCTTAATTACTATTGGAATTTTTTAAAGCATAATTACTGTTGGATTTTTTTTTGCATAATTACTATTGGAATTTTTTAAAGCATGATTACTGTTGGAATTTTTTAAAGCATAATCACTGTTGGATTTTTTTTTGCATAGATAACTATTGAATTTTTTAAGCATAATCACTGTTGGATTTTTTTAAAGCATGATATTACTGTTGGGATTTTTTAAAGCATAATTACAGTTGAATTTTTTTAAAGCTTGATTACTGTTGGGATTTTTTAAAGCTTGATTACTGTTGGAATTTTTAAAGCTTGATTACTGTTGGAATTTTTAAAGCATGATTACTGTTGGGATTTAATTTAAAGCATAATTACAGTTGGAATTTTTTAAAGCTTGATTACTGTTGGAATTTTTTTAAAGCTTGATTACTGTTAGGATTTTTTAAAGCTTGATTACTGTTGGAATTTTTTTAAAGCTTGATTACTGTTAGGATTGTTTAAAGCTTGATTACTGTTGGAATTTTTTAAAGCATAATTACTGTTGGAATTTTTTAACGCATAATCACTGTTGGAATTTCTTAAAGCATAATTACTGTTGGAATTTTTTAAAGCATAATTTTAGCTGAATTTTATGTTTATAGAAGAAGAAAAACATTCTTGGCTTTTCTTTTTGAACCTGTTCTCTTAGTCATATCATCAAGAGACATAAGTAAGGTGCAGCTTTTATGCTAATTAACAACAATGGCCAATCAAACTTCTTAGAGTAATACTCCTGATCTAGGATCATGGTATTTTTTTATATAGCACTGAATACAAGTTCATTACCCAAAGAGACCTGATCCTAGTTCAGCTCTCCTACTTTGAGATGCTTGATAATTGTGGTCCAGTGCCATGATTTTAAAGAATAGCGGGAATATGCACCGAGCCTTCCTGCAATGTTCACAAGTATGAAAATATACACAGAATTCTCTCCAGCAGCTTCCTTAGAAGCCACTTGAGATTCCTCTCCGCCAAGGGATGTTCTGACAAAAAAAAAACTTCTTAATTTGGATATAAATTCATACATAAGCTTCCATTGTGAATTACATTAGTCTCAAGTGTCTAAGCCAAAGCCCAGGCATGTTCCAGTCATGAAGTGGTTTGATGTCATTCACAGTGGTTTGGTGTGAAATGCAGCTTCCATGCTAATTCACAACAATGTCTAGTCAGACTTCTTTGAGTAAAACTCCTGATCTGGGATCAGCTTGTGTTTTTTTCGTATAGCACTGAATACCATTACTGGATTAGACCTGATCTTAGATCAGCTTTCTTACTCTGAGAGGCTTAATAAATGTGGGCCAGTGTCATGATTTAGATAGGATAGCATCAGTATGCACCGACCAAGTTTGAATGGTCTCTAAAAAGTGTGTTTGTTTATGACTCAACATAGAAGTGTGTTGTTGTGACAGCATTGCTTTGAACTGTTTGAACAGCCCCAACCACTCATTTCCCAACATCCTCTTAAAGCACACGGCAAAAAGTAATTAGACAAGTGAAAAGGTTTTAAATGTGGTTAGTACAGCTAATATTTCTCATTATGGGATTGTTGTGAGAATGTTTAGTCATTTTCATCTTGACAAATTGCCTCATTATGTTTCAGGACGTAACGCAGATAATTAGCTTGTTTTTAGAAATATTGCTTGAAACCAGTAAAGTGATCTGCCAGTAGAAAGATGCTTCACTAGACTCCGCTGGACCTCAAACAAGTAAAACATTTCAAAACAAGTTGTCAATTTTGAAATGAAGAGAGATTAAAGATGATATCACTGTTGAGGTTGCGGAGCCGGTGCTTGTACTCAGTTAAACTCCAGACTGGACTGTTTTGGCATTTCAACAATGACAAATAACACAGTGTGCTAATATGCCACGCCTACCTACACGGCAAAATAACTTTGTGGCAATTAACGTTATCTTATATCTAGTTCATATATTTTATGATGCTGGTTTGGAGATATATATTATACGATTGTATAACTTATTTCTACATGTTGTTACTTGTTTTAGTCTGTTATTTCACTGGTAGATAATTTGGTTTGTTTGGAGTACATTCATTTTTTAATATCAGTTAGCGTGTGGTGTGTGTATATCGTCACTGTCCAATGAAAACCAGGTACATCCATTTTTGTCAGTTTAAAGTTTTCTACATCATTTAAACACGACAATAGGCATTTACGTTGTGTGAAAATTTCATGATGAACGGACCAATAGAAGTGCTCCAAAATAGCTTGAAAAGAATTTTGGTTCAATTGACTTTTATTGAAAGTAAAGTATGTTTTTGGCCTCACTTGTAAAGTATAAATTTAATACTTGTTTTTCATTGGACAGCAATGATATATATATATATATATACATTTGGAATATTTAATATTGAGATACTCAGTAATACATACAATAACATAGTAAGTTAATACCCGTAAAGTTTAACCCATGCTGTGCATTAGAAGAGGTTTGCTTAGCTTAGCTTACTGCCTGATACCTAAGACATAGTTTTAGGATAGTTTTGTTATCAGGATTTGGCCTGAAACAGATTTTAAGACATTAATTGTGGAACAGTACATGCAACGAGCTAAATAGGTTTATTATGTATTATTTATTATAATTATAGCTAAATAGCCCCCAAATAAAACTCATGTTTTTATTATTTAACTTATAAAACTCAGAGGACAGTTTGGGCTTGTAAATGAAATACCTATATTCACATCCTCAAGTTCCTTTCACCACCTTTGTTAAGAAAGCTAATATATATATAGATAGATGGTCAAGCAGGTGTGTCCAGACTTTTGACTGATACTGTAGATGCCTATATGTGTATATGTGGATATGAATGAGAGAGAAATTCTCTCACGTGTTATCCGTTTGTTAACGTCTATGACTGACCACTATAAATGCTAAAGCTGGACCACCATGTTTAATTCAGTAGACTTCACTGCCTTCAAAAAGAAAATGCTTAAAACATCTGAAAATTCTGCTCTTTGAAGATGAATGATGATCGGAAAGGAATCCTATTTGCGGTTGTTTACACATTCTGTCTGTTGTTTAATCCCTCTTACTGCACAGAACTATTTATATAGAGAAGCTTCTGTTTTTTTTTTTTTTTTTAGCGTCATGCTTTCTAGGCTGGGCTTTTAGGCATCGTTCAGCATTTAGGCTGTTGTATTTATTATGGATGAGTTCAGAAGCGCCGTCCATGAGCAGATTTCGGTTGAGGCATTTCAGCAAGTTTTCTTAAGAAAGAAAAAAGTTTCTGTCTTCAGTTGTTGAAATTTCTCTGCACCAGAAAATGTTTTATTTAAAACTTGAACATTTTAATTCCGAAGTGCCGCCTCGAGAAAAGGGCAGAGTACGTGTACACCCAAATCCGAACAGCAAAATGCAATTCCATGTAAATGTCATGCATAATGTTCTCCTGGTTCTCAATTTGCATAAGTAGAAAGCAGGGTGCAGGAGCAGGGTGCTTCCTGTGTGCAGGCCACACTGTAAACATTATCTGGAAAGAAAGTGAAGAGAGAACCATTCCTTTCTTTTCAGGTGACGAAACTGTTAATGGTTGGTTTGGTCCTATTTGCAGATTTTGGTTAAAAAAAAACTGCTCATGATAGACTTATGAACACCTAGGGCTGGGTGATATGGGAAAAAATCTTATCACGATATTTTTTTTCACATCAGTCAATATCGATATATATATCACGATATAAAACAAATCACTACTTTCTTTTTACTTTAAGTGAGAAGTGAAGATATCAAAATGTAAAATTTTGTTAAATGTTTTTTAGAGAACATTATACAACTGTATTTCAAATAAATAAATAATATATATATATATATATATATATTCACACACACTGTGTTAAGCAGGCTGTTGCTGGCCCTTTAAGGTTGGGCTGAGGAAAGGACTCTGTTTATGTTCACTCATAGCGGTGAATTGACTCTCTGTTGGCTCTAATGGAGAGTTGGTTTAGTGAATCTGTTTTCGGTAGAAAATAAAGTTTCCCTCTTTGAGATTTTTGGTTTTAAAGTCAACTTTGCCTCAGCGTTCTCACTCGAACTCCTACAGTATACATATTTATCTTTATCCATTACAAAATTACGTCAATTAGCATGACCTGCGTTTATGCGTTGCTAAGGTGGCCGCGCCTACTGAAAGCATGAATTTATCCAGAGCGCAAGCTGCAGCTACAAACAATCTCTCACCTACATCTAAAGTTGTGAGAGTATTTCACACAGAAACACAACAGTGTGGTGCTCTGTCAGCTCTGCACTGTGGAGATGATCACAACAGTACAACTGCTATACATGAGACCTTGAATTGCTAACATCCCGTAGAGCTTCATCAACACAGCAGCAGGACAGCACCTGTTTACCTGTTTATCTTATCTTAGCAGATTATTAACATGTGTAACATGTTTCTTTCAGTAGTAGTTTAACGTTTTCTGTCATTTTCTCTTATTTTATTCTCTCTGCTCGACTGTGGTGTCTGCAGTAACTTATTACTAGCGTGTGGGTTAAGCTGCCGCTACGCCTACACTCTGTGCTGTGTGCTTTAACCAAACATGAAACGGCTGGAACTCTAGTTCAGACACTTGATTGGTTTGGGTTGGCACTATTCTCATTCTCATTGGCTGTTAGCGTTGTCTTCGTGGAACTTAATTCTATCGACTTTCTATCGACTACATCTTATAGCTCTATCGAGGAAACGTTATTTCACGATAATTATCGTTATCGTTTTATCGCCCAGCCCTACTAACACCTGAACGTATTATGCATGGAACGTCAAGCGACAAGACTCTTCTCTGTCCTGGCACCCAGATGGTGGAATGAACTTCCGTTGGCGGTCTGAACAGCAGACTCCCTCACGGTCTTCAAACGCAGACTGAAGACCACCGTAGCACTCACAAGCACCAATCTACTGTATTATTAAAGTAAACCATATTGAACTTCTGCAGCTGCGCTTAACTCTTTCATCTTCTAGGTATGAACGCTGGCTGGATGTTACTAGGTATTGCACTTACAGTGTATGTAGCCCTGTATTTTATTTTCTTCTCTCCAGGTATTTCTGTCTTGCTAGGTATTCCACTTGTACTGTATCTAACTTTGTATTATATTCTCTTGTTGCTGAGCGTGTTTGAGCTCAAGGGTAGTTTGGACATAAACCTTTTGTCTGTTTGTACTAGCTAGAGATACATACTCTGACCCAACACGAAGCACTTGTGTAAATTGCTCTAGATAAAAGTGTCTGCTAAATGCACTAAATGTAAATTTCATGTTTATACAGCTTTCTTACATTTACATTACATTTAGGGCATTTAGCGGACGCTCTTATCCAGAGGGACTTACATAAGTACTCTGTGTTTGGTAGTTTTAGTCGTAGTCTTTTGACTAAAATATCATTTAGTTTTATTCATAATTTAGTCATCTGAGTTGTTTTTAGTTTTAGTCTAGTTTTAGTAAGAATAGAGTCGATTATATCTACTGTGGATTCAGTCGACTAAAATATAAAGGGTGTAAAATGTAAATGCTTTTTCTTCAGCACTTTAATTATATATACTTATACAAAATGAAACATTTATTAACCAGTTACGGAATATTATTCATGTTTGAAATACCAATACACACACAAACAGATTTAATAAACTACATGAATAGGTGAATAAGAGCAAACTGTTATTTTATCTTTGTATCACCTTTTTATTTACTATCTCTTATTGATTTAATAATTGTTACTAGTGCTGTCAATCTAATTAAATTACATTCTCTGTTATTAACTAATCTACATTCATTCTTTCTAGCATGTACGGAGAGATTTGGGACATGATCATCAAACGCCGACGGTTTGGAGTTAGCTAGCTAGTTTTCAGACTCTGGTTCGGACACACTGCCTGTACATGTAGCGTTTCACCTGCTTCCCACATACCTGATCCAACTAATCTGATCATTAACACCACCTTACTGAGTTAATACAGCGCATCACCTGCTTCCCACATACCTGATCAACTAATCTGACCATTAACACCACCTTACTGAGTTAATACAGCGTTTCACCTGCTTCCCACATACCTGATCTAACTAATCTGACCATTAACACCACCTTACTGAGTTAATACAGCGTTTCACCTGCTTCCCACATACCTGATCCAACTAATCTGATCATTAACACCACCTTACTGAGTTAATACAGCGCATCACCTGCTTCCCACATACCTGATCAACTAATCTGATCATTAACACCACCTTACTGAGTTAATACAGCGTTTCACCTGCTTCCCACATACCTGATCAACTAATCTGATCATTAACACCACCTTACAGAGTTAATACAGCGCATCACCTGCTTCCCACATACCTGATCAACTAATCTGACCATTAACACCACCTTACTGAGTTAATACAGCGTTTCACCTGCTCCTCACATACCTGATCAACTAATCTGACCATTAACACCACCTTACTGAGTTAATACAGCGTTTCACCTGCTTCCCACATACCTGATCAACTAATCTGATCATTAACACCACCTTACTGAGTTAATACAGCGCTTCACCTGCTTCCTACATACCCGATCAACTAATCTGATCATTAACACCACCTTACTGAGTTAATACAGCGCTTCACCTGCTTCCCACATACCTGATCAACTAATCTGACCATTAACACCACCTTACTGAGTTAATACAGCGCTTCACCTGCTTCCCACATACCTGATCCAACTAATCTGATCATTAACACCACCTTACTGAGTTAATACAGCGCTTCACCTGCTTCCCACATACCTGATCAACTAATCTGATCATTAACACCACCTTACTGAGTTAATACAGCGTTTCACCTGCTTCCCACATACCTGATCAACTAATCTGATCATTAACACCACCTTACTGAGTTAATACAGCGCTTCACCTGCTTCCCACATACCTGATCAACTAATCTGATCATTAACACCACCTTACTGAGTTAATACAGCGTTTCACCTGCTTCCCACATACCTGATCAACTAATCTGATCATTAACACCACCTTACTGAGTTAATACAGCGCTTCACCTGCTTCCCACATACCTGATCAACTAATCTGATCATTAACACCACCTTACTGAGTTAATACAGCGCTTCACCTGCTTCCCACATACCTGATCAACTAATCTGATCATTAACACCACCTTACTGAGTTAATACAGCACTTCACCTGCTTCCTACATACCTGATCCAACTAATCTGATCATTAACACCACCTTACTGAGTTAATACAGCGTTTCACCTGCTTCTCACATACCTGATCCAACTAATCTGATCATTAACACCACCTTACTGAGTTAATACAGCGTTTCACCTGCTTCCCACATACCTGATCAACTAATCTGACCATTAACACCACCTTACTGAGTTAATACAGCACTTCACCTGCTTCCCACATACCTGATCAACTAATCTGATCATTAACACCACCTTACTGAGTTAATACAGCGCTTCACCTGCTTCCCACATACCTGATCCAACTAATCTGATCATTAACACCACCTTACTGAGTTAATACAGCGCTTCACCTGCTTCTCACATACCTGTTCAACTAATCTGATCATTAACACCACCTTACTGAGTTAATACAGCGTTTCACCTGCTCCCCACATACCTGATCAACTAATCTGACCATTAACACCACCTTACTGAGTTAATACAGCACTTCACCTGCTTCCCACATACCTGATCAACTAATCTGATCATTAACACCACCTTACTGAGTTAATACAGCACTTCACCTGCTTCCCACATACCTGAACAACTAATCTGACCATTAACACCACCTTACTGAGTTAATATAGCACTTCACCTGCTTCCCACATACCTGTTCAACTAATCTGATCATTAACACCACCTTACTGAGTTAATACAGCACTTCACCTGCTTCCCACATACCTGAACAACTAATCTGACCATTAACACCACCTTACTGAGTTAATATAGCACTTCACCTGCTTCCCACATACCTGTTCAACTAATCTGATCATTAACACCACCTTACTGAGTTAATACAGCGTTTCACCTGCTTCCCACATACCTGAACAACTAATCTGACCATTAACACCACCTTACTGAGTTAATACAGCGTTTCACCTGCTTCCCACATACCTGATCAACTAATCTGATCATTAACACCACCTTACTGAGTTAATACAGCGCTTCACCTGCTTCCCACATACCTGATCCAACTAATCTGATCATTAACACCACCTTACTGAGTTAATACAGCGCTTCACCTGCTTCCCACATACCTGATCAACTAATCTGATCATTAACACCACCTTACTGAGTTAATACAGCGTTTCACCTGCTTCCCACATACCTGATCAACTAATCTGATCATTAACACCACCTTACTGAGTTAATACAGCGCTTCACCTGCTTCCCACATACCTGATCAACTAATCTGATCATTAACACCATCTTACTGAGTTAATACAGCGCTTCACCTGCTTCCCACATACCTGATCAACTAATCTGATCATTAACACCACCTTACTGAGTTAATACAGCGTTTACAGCAGGACACGCTCTAAACTGTAGAGGACAGTGTGCTTTCAGGACTAGGATTAGGGAAGGCTAAACTAGCGTTAGCAGTGGTAAAGCTAGTTAACGGTGGTCCTGGGGGGCTGATGTCCAGCGCGGTGGTGATTTTATCTAAACACAAACACTAAACTCTCTTTCTCTCTGCTGACACTGTCTAGATAACTTAGCTCCATCATGAGTAGCGACAGTTCACAGGCTCGTATGCTCTTCCCGGGTTTAGACCAAATTTGTGCAAGTATGCGTTTGATTGGCGGCTACTCGGCTTGTCCCGCCTCTCCATACATGCCAAAGTAGTTATGAGTGGATGTTTTCCTAACTTGTCCCCGCCTCTCACAAAACTAAATCAGTTCTGATTGGATGTCATCCCAGCCAAACCTTTTAGTCTCGTTTTTATTCGTTGACTAAAGTGTCAATCAATTTCGTCCTAGTTTTTAATCCTTTATGTAGTGTTTATTAAGTTATCATCTTGTTTCCGTCATGAAAAAAAGGTTTGTTGACAAAAACTATGACGAAAATAGTTTGTCAACGAAATTAACACTGGTTTGGTCCGAGTTTGTATCTCTAGCTAGTACAAACAGGTTTAATCCAAACTAACCTTGAGCTCAAACACTGCCAGAAACATGAGCCAGTGCTGATACCCAGAGAGAAGAGAATACAATACAATGTTATATAGAGTACTAGTGCTGTGCTTAGGAATACCTATCAAGATGACAAGGGTACATACAGCATATGTGCTATTCTGAGCTATTCTTGTCGTTGAATTATCTCAGTTATGTTTAAATAACGTTGATTTTAGGTTCTAGTGTTTTTTATGTCTCTGTGGTGAAGTTTTGTGTTTGTGATTACCATTTCAAACTGTATCCTTGTGAATAAATGGTTGTAGCCCTAATGGCTTTAAATTAGGCTTACAGCAGTACACAAAACCAGTGGAGTTGTCTATAATGAGTGATCGCTTTGATGCCTGTTCTTCATCACATCTGATAATCTGATTAGCGTTCTTTGATACCGGTATTCATGTCGTGCTCTCATTAGCTAAGAGTTTGCCGTGAAGCAGACGTTAATGTAGGTGAACTGCTTTGAGTAAGCAGTTTTTGTGCTATGTTTGGTATTCCTCTTGTTTAAGGCAGGGGTCCTGAGGGCCACATGCTATGCACATTTTTGAGCGTTCCCTTTCTTAACGCCTAATGAACTAATTCAAAGGTGGGTCACGTGGGTAGCAAAGAGTAGCAAAAACACTAAAAGGTGATTGTGGGGTCAACAGGAATGGGATTTGGAATCAATTGGCTTGTATGTGGAGCCACATTTCAGTTTCTCAGTCTTATAACTACAGAACAGGTGGGATATGAATACCTATAACCAACACCTTGTAGCAGTTTCTGTTTTATGCGCCAGCCTGATTTACAGTCTGGATTAATGTTAGTCCAGATTAACTAGTTCACTGCTACTGATAGCAGGAATGACAGTGATGTTTGCTAAGCTCCATCAGACTCTGGTGCTCAGATGAGACCAGTGACTTGAGAAATTTGTAAAATAACATTCAGCTCTGTTTTTGCCACCAGAGAAGCTGTTGGGTGCTCAGATGTACAAACCACAGGTTTATCTATATACAGTACAGTTCTGTTTTAACACAGTCTTACACAATAAAATATATTACATTTACTGACATAATTAAACATGTTTTTATTTCTAATCATATTGTATCTATGCATATATATATATATATATATAGTAATAAGAAATATATGTAATCCAATGCATGCCATATTTGTGACACAGAACATAGAAAATAATCTACATTTAAATATATATATCAGGTTAGTGCGGTTTACAGTTAGTATTGGTATCAGTATCAATATTGGTGTTGGTGTATCTGTACTGCATAACTTACATACAGTTGTTGTTTTGAAAAGAATCTCCAGTAATACATATATAAGCTTTAAAGAGAGCTTTAACTTTACTATTGCGTCTGTATCTTTAATGTATATTTTGTATATAACTGTCTTTGCTTGGACTGTTTCTATTTCAGTTCTGTCGTATTCTGGGGAAGAACGGGGTTAAGAGGATTTGGTATGATAGCAACAAAATTTCACAGCAGTTACTGAATGATGAGTCTTAGGATCGCTGAATAAAACCCATGTCATTTTAAATGACAGGGTTTAATTACATTAAATTAAGTGTTATGTAATAAAAATAATGCAGTCATACGCCAAATCTCAAACACCCACCAACATGTTGTTTACCGAAACGAAACACATCCTCCATAGGGAACGAATGTAAAAACAGATTATTCTGCACATAATTCTTTTATTTTTATTTTGTTCACTGTGTTTCATTTTTCCAAAACATGTTACTTGAAATCAATTTTGTATTAAAAGAATAAAAGTAGTTGATAATTGTATTTTTTAGCTTAAGTGATAATTTGGTTTGCTTTGAGAGAAATATATATATATATATATATATATATTTATATATATATATATATATATATATACACTTAAAAGTTTGGGATCACAGTGAAATGTTCTTGTTTTCAATGGAGTATCTTCCTTCCACAACAATGGACTGACGGGTCTCTAAAGAAAGTTGTTTCTTTCTGGTCATTTTGAGTCGGTCAGCAAGCCATCAACTGCTGATGCTTCAGATACTAAACTAACCTAGAATGTTGTTCTCCCTTTTATACTCACTTATTAGTAGAATGTTTTTCAGCTGTGCATCACTATTGAGCAAGAGTGTCCTAACAACCAATTAGCCCAATAACATCCTTAACTTGGATTGGTGGTCGTACCAGGAAATTTAGACAGAGGACTGAGAATTGCTGCTAATAGGACTATATGTAAAATAAGCCTCTATACAAAAATAGACTTTAATACAAACATTTTTATTTTTTAAAAATCATCTGATACACTTACATTAATTGTGAAATGGACAATATTGTTTGTGAATTGCATGAAATGAAATTCTAAAGTGATCCTAAACCTTTGAGCGGTAGTATATATATATATATATATATATATATATATATATATATATATATATATATATATATATATATATATATATATATATATATATATATTAATTCACATGTACTTTTTTCTTCTCTGTGGAGATAATTTATTTAATCAAAGACACATATGCCATGTGATCAGGGCACCGAAACTATCACATATAACTGTATGTGTGTAAGTTCTGCAAACGTCTAACTTTATCAATATAAGCTTATTAATAGTACTGTTCGGCTTGCTTGTTTGAGTTCTGCTCACTTACTGGAGTTTACAGCACAGCAGTTCACAACCTGAACCACCACAGCACAGCCAGTACTGACTCTGACCTCTGGCAGGCTCTGTGGTGCGCTGAGGGGTCTTTTTCTTATTTCCCTCGTTCTCTCACTCTCTCTCTCTATGTGAGCCTATACTTACAGAAGTAGCATGTGTTATGAACATAGCCTTGAGTTAGGCGTTTCTATGACAACATGGTGCTGAATGGAAGCAGCGGAGCGGGATTGGCTCGGCAGGATTCTCCTACCGCTGCCTTAATGGGATCTTTTTGCTTTTTTTTGGTTTTGGCTGGTTGCACTGCACTAACAATGTGGGATGTGTCAGGAGGGATTTGAGGCATCTCTCTTCGCTGTCAGTGTTATTCCCTTAGACCGCATCCAAAACGTGGGGAGTAACAGGCCTGTGTAGCCTATCCATGCATGTTTACGGCAGCACCGTGATGCGCCTGAATCTGATGGGGTGTCGTGGGTTGCGCACTTCGCTGCCTGTCATTGTTCATGTGTTGTTTAGGGTACCCTCTGCAGGAACCTATATAAATGTACATATTTATGTAAGCGTGCTAGAAGACCTGACATGTGTGACGCTTTAGATAGCTTCAGTTAAATAATCCATATCAATCAATCAATCAACCTTTATTTTCCCTCGGTAATACATTGAGGGTAACCCTCATTTGCAATGCATCCGAGCATTTATAACTTAAAGGGACTGAAAATACATAAAAATTAGAACCAATATTTAATCAAGAAAGCTAAAATAAAGAACTTCATGAGTTAAACATAAGAATTAAATGATAAAAATATTACAAAAACAGGCAAACAATATAAGAATTTAATTAAGAAATAAATAATTCAAAATAAAAGTTTAAGTGGACAAGCTAAAAATATAAAACAATGAAATAAAAAGATTTTTTAAAAAATGAAGCAAATTAAATACAAATAAATAAAAAAATTATTTAAAAGTATGAAGAAAGTAAATGATGAAAATAAAACAAAATGTAAAACCGAAATTGGATAGATAAAAGGACAGAAAAAATAAAAAAGTTAAGAGTCAAAAGAAAAACTCAGTTAAAACAGGTACAGGCTGTCTGAAGGTGCTTAGAAACTAAAAGTTTAAAATGATTTAGTGACATCAGTGAGGTGTGTTTTAGAGTTTCTTGCAGTGATTTCCATTTCACTGGTGCACTGTAGCTAAAAGCAGATTTTCCCAGCTCAGTAAAAACTCTAGGAACCTGACAGGTAATCCAATCAGCCGAGCGAGTCTGATAATTACAGCTGTTTAAAGAAATTAAGGAAGAAATATAAGATGGCATATGGCTGGAGAGCGAGTTATAAATGAATATAAGCCAGTGTGATTACCGTCGAGCTGCTAGTGAGGGCCAGCCTACTTTTTGGTACAATCTGCAATGGTGAGTGCTGTAAGGGTCACCAGTAATGAACCTTAGAGCAGAATGATAGACTGAATCCAGCGGTTTCAGGGCACTGGCAGACGTCTGTCTATAAATTACCTCAGCGTGGTCCAATACTGAGAGCAATGTTGCCTCTACCACTCATTTTCTATATATCACGCTGTCGTACTCCTCTACTAGTTTACGGTTGTGGTAATAAGCTTTGTGCAGCTGCTTCTTTGTCTAGTACAAGTTTTCCACCTCCTGTTGCTCTCGTCTCCTCTGCAGACCCTCCGAGAGGAGAAGCAGGCGTATGAGAGGGAGCTGATGAACCTGCGCAGCAAATACGAGGAGGACACGGCTCACTTTAAAGAGGCACAGAGCCGGGCGCTGGAGGAGCTGTCCAAAAAGCATCGGGCTGCCCTGGAGAACACTCAGATGAGCTCGGAGAAAGAGAAGAACCGACTCCTCTCTGTGAGTGCGCCCCCCCGCCCTCGCACACATGTACCTACACCTGCACTGCCTCTCGATATTTGGGGTCATATTTGATATTCACTAGCTATGATTACATGTACGACCGTGATTCAGTATTAGTTACAGGTCTTTACACTACATGTTCCACTACATGCATCATTCCACTCGATACACTTCTGGAACCATAGTAAATATAAAATATATATATAAACATATAAATAAAAAAATATATAAACGTTTTAGTACACTACCAGCCAAACGTTTTAGATACACTACCAGCCAAACGTTTTAGATCACTACCAGCCAAACGTTTTAGATACACTACCAGCCAAACGTTTTAGATACACTACCAGCCAAACGTTTTAGATACACTACCAGTCAAACGTTTTAGATACACTACCAGCCAAACGTTTTAGATACACTACCAGCCAAACGTTTTAGATACACTACCAGACAAACGTTTTAGATACACTACCAGTTAAACGTTTTAGATACACTACCAGTCAAACGTTTTAGTACACTACCAGCTAAACGTTTTAGTACACTACCAGCCAAACGTTTTAGATACACTACCAGCCAAACGTTTTAGATACACTACCAGTCAAACGTTTTAGTACACTACCAGTCAAACGTTTTAGTACGCTACCAGTCAAACGCTTTAGATACACTACCAGTCAAACGTTTTAGTACACTACCAGCCAAACGTTTTAGTACACTACCAGCCAAACGTTTTAATACACTACCAGTCAAACGTTTTAGATCACTACCAGTCAAACGTTTTAGTACACTACCAGACAAACGTTTTAGTACACTACCAGCCAAACGTTTTAGTACACTACCAGACAAACGTTTTAGATACACTACCAGACAAACGTTTTAGATACACTACCAGTCAAACGTTTTAGTACACTACCAGCCAAACGTTTTAGTACACTACCAGCCAAACGTTTTAATACACTACCAGTCAAACGTTTTAGATCACTACCAGTCAAACGTTTTAGTACACTACCAGACAAACGTTTTAGATACACTACCAGCCAAACGTTTTAGTACACTACCAGCCAAACGTTTTAGTACACTACCAGACAAACGTTTTAGATACACTACCAGACAAACGTTTTAGATACACTACCAGACAAACGTTTTAGTACACTACCAGTCAAACGTTTTAGTACACTACCAGTCAAACGTTTTAGATACACTACCAGCCAAATGTTTTAGAACACTACCAGTCAAACGTTTTAGATACACTACCAGTCAAACGTTTTAGATACACTACCAGACAAACGTTTTAGATACACTACCAGTCAAACGTTTTAGTACACTACCAGTCAAACGTTTTAGTACACTACCAGCCAAACGTTTTAGTACACTACCAGACAAACGTTTTAGTACACTACCAGACAAACGTTTTAGTACACTACCAGACAAACGTTTTAGTACACTACCAGCCAAACGTTTTAGTACACTACCAGACAAACGTTTTAGTACACTACCAGACAAACGTTTTAGATACACTACCAGCCAAATGTTTTAGAACACTACCAGCCAAACGTTTTAGATACACTACCAGCCAAACGTTTTAGTACACTACCAGACAAACGTTTTAGTACACTACCAGTCAAACGTTTTAGATACACTACCAGACAAACGTTTTAGATACACTACCAGCCAAATGTTTTAGAACACTACCAGACAAACGTTTTAGTACACTACCAGCCAAACGTTTTAGTACACTACCAGACAAACGTTTTAGATACACTACCAGCCAAACGTTTTAGATACACTACCAGCCAAATGTTTTAGAACACTACCAGCCAAACGTTTTAGATACACTACCAGCCAAACGTTTTAGATACACTACCAGCCAAACGTTTTAGTACACTACCAGTCAAACGTTTTAGATACACTACCAGACAAACGTTTTAGATACACTACCAGACAAACGTTTTAGTACACTACCAGACAAACGTTTTAGATACACTACCAGCCAAACGTTTAGTACACTACCAGACAAACGTTTTAGTACACTACCAGACAAACGTTTTAGATACACTACCAGCCAAACGTTTTAATACACTACCAGCCAAACGTTTTAGATCACTACCAGCCAAACGTTTTAGATACACTACCAGTCAAACGTTTTAGATACACCACCAGACAAACGTTTTAGATACACTACCAGACAAACGTTTTAGTACACTACCAGACAAACGTTTTAGATACACTACCAGACAAACGTTTTAGATACACTACCAGCCAAACGTTTTAGTACACTACCAGCCAAACGTTTTAGATATACTACCAGACAAACGTTTTAGTACACTACCAGACAAACGTTTTAGTACACTACCAGCCAAACGTTTTAGATATACTACCAGACAAACGTTTTAGTACACTACCAGACAAACGTTTTAGATACACTACCAGTCAAACGTTTTAGTACACTACCAGACAAACGTTTTAGATACACTACCAGACAAACGTTTTAGTACACTACCAGTCAAACGTTTTAGATACACTACCAGTCAAACGTTTTAGTACACTACCAGACAAACGTTTTAGTACACTACCAGACAAACGTTTTAGATACACTACCAGACAAACGTTTTAGATACACTACCAGCCAAACGTTTTAGTACACTACCAGACAAACGTTTTAGTACACTACCAGACAAACGTTTTAGATACACTACCAGCCAAACGTTTTAGATACACTACCAGTCAAACGTTTTAGATACACCACCAGACAAACGTTTTAGATACACTACCAGACAAACGTTTTAGATACACTACCAGACAAACGTTTTAGTACACTACCAGTCAAACGTTTTAGTACACTACCAGTCAAACGTTTTAGATACACTACCAGTCAAACGTTTTAGATACACCACCAGACAAACGTTTTAGATACACTACCAGTCAAACGTTTTAGTACACTACCAGCCAAACGTTTTAGATACACTACCAGACAAACGTTTTAGATACACTACCAGTCAAACGTTTTAGTACACTACCAGTCAAACGTTTTAGATACACTACCAGACAAACGTTTTAGTACACTACCAGACAAACGTTTTAGATACACTACCAGTCAAACGTTTTAGTACACTACCAGTCAAACGTTTTAGTACACTACCAGTCAAACGTTTTAGTACACTACCAGCCAAACGTTTTAGTACACTACCAGCCAAACGTTTTAGATACACTACCAGACAAACGTTTTAGATACACTACCAGTCAAGCGTTTTAGTACACTACCAGTCAAACGTTTTAGATACACTACCAGACAAACGTTTTAGTACACTACCAGTCAAACGTTTTAGATACACTACCAGCCAAACGTTTTAGTACACTACCAGTCAAACGTTTTAGATACACTACCAGTCAAACGTTTTAGATACACTACCAGTCAAACGTTTTAGTACACTACCAGTCAAACGTTTTAGTACACTACCAGACAAACGTTTTAGATACACTACCAGACAAACGTTTTAGTACACTACCAGTCAAACGTTTTAGTACACTACCAGACAAACGTTTTAATACACTACCAGACAAACGTTTTAGATACACTACCAGACAAACGTTTTAGATACACTACCAGACAAACGTTTTAGTACACTACCAGTCAAACGTTTTAGTACACTACCAGTCAAATATTTTAGATACACTACCAGTCAAATGTTTAAGAACGGTACTGTATATATATATATAGTTATTGTTATCAAAAACATGCTCACCAGTAACAGTAGGTAGTGTATATGCACCTATACAGTGTATGGACAGTTTAGTGTAAAGGTCTAATGTATTGCACTATTGTGAGAGTTCAGTTTCCAGTCCAGTAAGAAATAACATGGTTTGTGAGGCAAAGAATAAGAATTAACTCACGAGCAAAATAGAATATGTAATGAATTACTCGCCGCTTGTGAGGTTCAAACTTCTTCCTCTGCTGGAGTGAACTTTGGCAAGGATCGGTCTCTCGGGCTCTAAAAGATGCAGCGTAAGTCGGAAACAGTAAAAACTCGCTGGCAGCTTCAAAGAAGAAGCTAAATGTTGATTCAACGAGTAGCTCTTCGCACGGAGAGAAAATCTGCCTGTACTTCATTTCATCTGTTCCAGCTGAAGATGCCTGGCAGTGGCAGGGACTGTAATCAATCAGGCCGGGATGTAAACAGCATTACGAGGATGCGGGTGCGGGGTGTCGTTAGCTGCAAAATGGAAGTGCGTTTCGTTCCACTGCCTCCGTCACAGACAGTGACGCGCGTCCCGGCTGCGGTGATCGAAGCATGTCATCTGCTAGTCACGTCAGTCGTGAGAGAGAAAGAAGAGAGAATGGGCAGTTCTGTTCTGAAGGCAGGCTCTGCTGTTGCTTTGCGTTGGATGTTCTATTATTGGACCTTGTTAAGGAAGGTCGCTAGCAGGACATCAGTATCCTATCCTCTCTCACATTTCATATACTCAGTATTGTTTCTAATCGGATTCACTGTTTTCTTTTGTTTGTTTTTTCAAGCACCCATAGTTATGTAACCCAATCTCTTCTAACGTAAAGACTGTCAATAGTTTTGATGTGCTTAACTGAGAGCTCAGCAGAAATAATGTCTCAGCATACGCAGAACTTCTTCCGTCCTGTCCAAAAGATATTTTAAGGCCTACTGTAAGCCGGCTGCTTTGTGGCATTGGCGTAGTAGAGATGGACCGTTCAGCATTTTTAAGGACGATTCCAATCGTCAATCACCTTTCAGCCAATACCGACCCAGGACGGGGCTATATGCTACAGCAGGGCTACATGCGAATCAAATCATGAAACATGGTTGAAACGTGGTTATCTAGCTCTATAAACTCAGTCACATTGGCTGTGGTTCCTTTAGCTCTCTGGCTGTTGTTGCTGCTGTACTGTTCATACCGGTCAGATCTAGTTTGCACAGTTCTCTGGGTTGTTTGTTTTGTGGTAGCTGTGCGTGCTAGCTCTGCTGTTTGCTGATACTCACTGTATTCAGCCAAGTAGTGTCTCTGAAGTGCCGTATCAGATTAGTAGTGTTGAATGTCTTTGTCTTGGTTAGAGATGGACCAATCAGTGTTTTTGAGGCTGATTCCGATCGCCAATCACCTTTCAGCACAATCGGCTGATAGCCGATACCAATCGAGCGTGGAGTATACACCACAGCAGGGCTACATGTAGTTACTAGTGCAAGCAAGTCATGAAACATTCTAAACTGGTTTATTACCATTTTTAACAAGCTCATATGAAACAGCATAATATTTTAAACATGATTATCAGTAAATAAACAAAGTAAATCAAACAAATATCGCCAATACTGCAATCATTCAATTTAGACCCTTAATTTAAAACTAAAAAAGCTAATTAAATAAATGCAGTCAAAACTGCAGTCATTAAACGCAGACAGCAATCTACAATCATTAAATGTAGATCTTGAATTGCTGCTGCTGTACTGTTCGTACCGGTCAGATCTGGTCTGCAGGGGGTTCTGCTCTTCCTGGATGAAACGCTCGCTGGAAATACAGAAATTAAGCTCATTTGTTTAACATCATTGATCGGCTCTTGGGATCGACTCTAAATTGAAGGAATATCGGCCGATCACATATTTTAATTAAAAATCGTCCAATACCGATACATAGCCAATCAATCCTTCCATCTCTAGTCTTGGTTCCTTCACCAGAAAACTTTGATTTTACAGATGTTACAGAGTGCCCTGGATGAGTCTCCGCCACATACAGTAGCAAACTGCCAGACGCTAGCTGGAAATACAGAAATTAGGCTCATCAGTCGGCTCTCTGGATCGGCTCTCAATTGGAGAAATATCAGCCGATCGCATATTTTGATTAGAAACCAGCCAATGCAGATACATAGCCAATCAATCTTTCCATCTCTAATAGTATGGGCTTTCTTCTGGCGACTTGATCCTGCAGCCCATTGTTCTTCAAGTGCCTCCTTACTGTGCATCTTGAAACAGTCACACCGTTTTTTTCCTGTCAGCTGACGTTATTTGTGACTTCACATCCCCAACAATTTTCCGGGCAGTTATAGCCAAAAAATAGTTGTTGGTGTAGCTGACCTTGACTTGGTTTTAACAGAATCCCTCATTTTTCCACTTCTTAGTTAGAGTTTGAACACTGTTGATTAGGGAAGTAACGATGCCACGACAGAAATTTTGATTGAGATGTAAAATTATTCGATATCCTTTTAAAACAGCAGAGGGCGCTGGCTCTCTCTACCTCACTTGTTTGACGACAGAACATGGCATTAGTACGGTGTCACATCAGGGACAAAACTAGAGCGCACAAAAACGCGTACATTTTTTTTCACTCGTGAAAAAACGTGACAAACGTGAAACTCGCAAGCACAAACGTGAAACTCACGAGCACAAACGTGAAACTCACGTGCACAAACGTGAAACTCACGAGCACAAACGTGAAACTCGCGAGCACAAACGTGAAACTCACGAGCACAAATGTGAAACTCACGAGCACAAACGTGAAACTCACGAGCACAAATGTGAAACTCGCGAGCACAAACGTGAAACTCACGAGCACAAACGTGAAACTCGCGAGCACAAACGTGAAACTCGCGAGCACAAACGTGAAACTCGCGAGCACAGAAAGAAGAACTGCACATGCAGTTTTTATAAACACGCTCTGTCTTTCTTTACATCCTTTACTGGGTTTTTCTCTCACGATTTGATATTTTTGGCATGCCAAGTGTAATACCGTCAGCTGCTCTCTGCGCTTGAGTTTTCAGAGGGGGCGGTTCTGACAGTTTGGGGGTGGGACATGGGCCTAAAGCCATTGGCTGATGGCACCTGGTTTCGTAACTGATTGCTTCACCTTGAACAGCCTCTCAAACTACAACAAACATGGTGGACGAAGAGGAGCCAACAGGAGAGATAGATAATCTTTGGTGTATCTCACTTATAATAGTGATTTAATAGTCTTACCACTTCTTATGAGCTCATATTCACTTCAGTTTACTTTCACATGAAGATAAGATGAAGCAAAATACAGCATTTTGTAGTTTTGTTAACTAATATAATAAAAGGAAACATTAGCTACTTTACATGCAGCCTGATAATCCGTTAATAATCCGACTAATAGCTCAATCGGAATAGAATACGTCCCTGTATACTCCTCAATCTGAATAAATTAGTCTGATTGAGGTCATTCCCATTCCAATTTCTATTTGATTGAAGGAGGTGGGTAATCTTGTAAATAAACCGTCTATTAGAGGAATAATAGCCGTGTAAACGCCTGTATCCGATTACATTCCCAATCGGAAAGTTTGCTTCAAACGTTAGAAGATTTTAAAACAGTTTGCAGGATGGACAGCCGTAAAGCTCACAATAACGAGCTGTTCAGACTAGTATACGAGCAAATGAACGACAGTGGGTTTACACGAACTATAGAGCAAATTAAAAACAGATTGAAGTTTCTCAGACAGGAGTATCACAAACTAAAAACCTGAACTTCCCCGTTTTACATAATTATGGATGAATTCACGGGAGATCGATCCAAAGCTAACACGGAAGAAAACAGTGTTGCAGGACGTGACGTCTTCCTCCGGCCCTTAATAAGTACATGTAAGGTATGTTTTTCTGAGTCTGCCGTAATTTTAAATCAGTTACAAACACGAGCGTCAAATGAAAACTCAGGTAACCATTCTGCCGGTCTCACTCTGACTGATTTCGCCTCACGCTCGTTGTCATGGTAACGTGTACACCAAGTTGTACGAATTTTGGATCCGATTGCTTACAGTGTGCATGTAAACAGAGATTTTCATCAGAGTGTTGGGTTGAGTAAGTATATAAACACCTCAGTCTTAATCTAGAATCGGAATGAATTCAATCGGATTACAGAAAATCTCTGCATGTAAACATAGCCACTGTGGGTCATAATTTGTGTGATTTTGTAAAATAATAAATTAAAAAATCAGAAGAAAATCATATTGTGAAGCCAGCATCGTGAATCACACTGCATCGCGAGTAGAGTAAATCGTTACATCACTACTGCTCATTGGCAATCTCAATTCCTTGGATATCCTGTTTTATAAAGTTTAACTATCTTCTCCCGCAGATGCTTTGATAATTCTTTTGCTTTCCCTATTTCTCGTAATCCAACCACGTGACTGGCAGCACCGATGAAACATGCGGGAGTCTATCAGGAGCCTAGTGACTTAGTGTTTCTATACACACACACTAATTCAGGAGCAGACAGATCACAGGTGAGGATGGTTACCTTTAGATATAGTTATAAAATAACTAAAGTTTGGGGACGGACCACGCCCAAACTCCTCCTCACACTCATTTTTTGCCTCATTTAAACCCCTCCTATGCCCTCACCATCTTTACAAAATTGGAGCAGCTCAAACAGCTTCCCATCAGGGATTCTCTGACCACACAATCCAACTCCTCTAACGTTAGCCCTCTCAGGCATACCACAGACCAGCGACCTCAGGCTGGCCCAAGAAGCTTGTTTCTCTCTAAGCTGGGACTTTTGGGGCCTGGCTTCAAGCCTCAGCAGCCAAAGCCACCCAGAACTCCAGCCCAAGTTTCTCAAGTTCCCCTTCCTTGTCCTGCCTTAAGTGGTCCGCACTTCGCAAACAGCCATTTAAACCAGTGTGTGTGAACTTGTGTGTATGTTATCTTGCCAAAACCTCCAGTTTGAGTATGTAAACTTTTGATGAGGGTCATTTAGTTATGTATTTATGTAACCCAATCTTAATAGTTACCATAGTTATGTAACCCAATCTCTTCTAACATAAAGTTAAGACTGTCAATAGTTTTGATATGTTTAACTGAGTGCTCAGCAGAAATAATGTCTCGGCATACGCGGAACTTTTTCCTCAGTCCTGTCGAAACGTGTCTTAAAGGAGCTCTTCATGAAGCTGCTGGAGAGAATCCTGAGCATCCAGAACTGTAAAGGCTCATTTATACTTAACGTGAGACACGGATACGGATACGCATGGAGCTTTCTGTCCGTACTCTACGTTCTTTCGTGCGTAATTTGCATGTTTTCTGAAAGCTTACGGATGCGGACGGGGCGGAGCAATACCGTTGCAGACCGGGGGGCAGTGCAAGACACAACAACTTCCATACGAACACGACGGAGAATTAACCGTGCTGTAGCTTGGCCGCAGCGCAGAGACAAACTGTTGTTTTTTGTCGTTTTTGAAGTAAATACAGAACTACGAGCTCATCCACCCGTCCCCATGTTTGATTTACTCCGTACTGCCCTCTACTGGATGTGTTGCTCAACAACCATGTCATCGGCTATGTATCGGTTTAGCTGATCCCAAGAGCTGATCGATGGCGTTAAACAAATGAGCCTAATTTCTGTATTTACAGCTAATTTCTGTATTTACAGCCCCCTCCAGCTCCCTGCAATTCCTATCTGAACCACTAGGTGGAAACACATACAGTTTTATTTTTGACAGACTGACTAAAGCAGCGCACCTCGCGAGAACAGTTTACGGTGCTGACAGAAAACATGTCGTCCGTCTGGCAGTGTTTATCGTATGTGATGCAGACTCATCCAGGACGTTTTTAAAATTAGTAAAATCAGTGTGTCTCGTCGGAACTAAAGACATTAAACTCTACTAATCTGATACGACACTGCACGCGGCTGTATACAGTGAGTATCAGTAAACAGCAGAGCTAGCACACACAGCTAACACAAAACAAACAACCCAGAACACCATACAGACCAGATCTGACCGGTATAAACAGAACAGCAGCTACAATTCAATATCTACATTTAATGATTACAGTTTTAGTTTAAAATAACAGAGTCTGCGTTTAATGACTGCAGGTTTTACTGCATTTATTTAATCTGCTTTTTTCGTTTTTAATTAAATATATAAATGTAATGATTACAGTATTGAGGATATTTGTTTGATTTACTTTGTTTATTTGCTGTTAATTCTGTTTAAAATATTTTGCTGTTTCATATGAGCTTGTTAAAAATGGTAATAAACCAGTTTAGACCATGGTTCATGACTTTCTTGCGCTAATAACTACATGTAGCCCTGACGTGTCTAATAGCCCCGCCCTCGATCAGTATCGGCTATTGGCTGATCGTGCTGAAAGGTAATCGGCGATCGGAATCGGCCTCAAAAACGCTGATCAGTCCATCTCTAGTCTAATTTACAAAGCTGTCTAAAACCGAGGACAGTTTTGATTAGTTTTTTACTCTTTTTTTGGGTGTTTGCATAATTTGGTATTCCATCAGGTGTCTTCACTCTTATTCTCCAGCAGTAAAACTAAATTCACAGCCATAGATGTGCAATACACAAAGTTATTCAATCAGCTAAGTAGCTACTATGTCCGGCTGGCTTGTTGAAGTCAAGCAGGCAGTGACCGTGTTGTTAACTGTATGTGTCTGTCTCTCCGTCACTTTCAACAAGCTTGACTTCTCTGATGTAGCTCTCTGCAGTGTGTTGCTACTGCAGTATGTAGGACAAGTATTGTGGGAGAGTCTAGCAGATCCTTCACTTCAGACATGCTATAGTAGTCTGTGATGTTAACTCCGTGATCTTAACACCGCAGTGGATAGGATAGAGAAGAGAGCGGATTTAGCTTCAAGCAATTGAACCAGTACAACTTCCAGCCCCGCCCACCCTGCAGAGGAGTCTGCCATGCACGCACAGGTTAGTAACCAGCACAGACTTGTTTCAGCGCTTAGATGTTTGTTGGATAAGAGAAAAGTTTGGATCAGCACTAAAAGACAACAATAAACTACTTGTGACAACAAATAGCTGCGAGAGCACAGGCACTGAACCCATACGACTGCCCAAGCACTTCAAGAGACATCGTCAGCAACTTTCAAATAAAACCAGTAGCTTTAGCATCGGGAACAGGATGCGGACTTGTGTTACTGGAATCAGTACCACTGAAAATCAAATCATAGCTCAAGCAGGGATTATTACCTGTCCAGCAGACACGTGGTCAGCTTCAGAATAGGAGGCTTTCAAGGCTGTGTAGCTGCCTCCACCTCTGAGCAGCCTCTCTAATGTTTGTTCTTGTTTTGTTGTTGTTGTTTTTAGCTTGTTTTTCTTTGTTTGTCTTGTTTACTTGTCTTGGCCCTGTTGGTAAAGGAGGGATGGGCAGTTTTTGACTTAGTGGTTGTTTATCCACTATCGCATTGGAGTGTCCTAAGCTGGTGCACACGGGAGAGGCTGACCATGATGAACAGTGATTGATGCTGCCTCAGACACACCTCCTGGCTCTGATTGGTTATTTTAACTGGCTGATTCTTGCATATAGCATTTGGAGTGCTAGACGGAGCCAGAGGAGACTTACTTTCTGACAGATTATCTGTCTTATCTCCATTTTTGTTCATTTCTATTTTTCTGCATTAGTTAAATGCAGCAGCTGCTGTTTACGTTGTGAGAAAATTGGCTGATGGATGGACCAATAGAAATAGCTTGGAAAAATTCTGGTTCCATTGACTTCCATTGAAAGTGAAGTTTTTGGCCTCTGTTGTAAAGTTGCCATTTTGGTGATACCTGTTTTTCATTGGATAGCGACGGTGGGTGTGTCTCAAAACCTAGTGAGTGTGTAAGTAGGCTGTCTAGGTAGCAGCTGTGTAAGTAGCAGTGTTCTCTCCTCATCTCTCCTCATAAAACAGATTACTGAGACGCTCTAGTTAGAGAGAGATTGCGTCACGGCTCTTTTCCGCCCACTGCAGCACGTGACCGGTGGTTTAGCTGGTTGCTAAGATACCGCCCGCCATCCAAAACAATAGCCCAAGGCTTAAAAATCTGCTAACATAAATGCTAATGTCTCGAGTATAAAACTGTGAAATGGTGAAGGACTCGTTACAGAGTTGATAATAAAATACTGTTTTGTGTGATTATATGACCAGAAACACATTAAAACTCCAGAGAGAATCAAAATAACTCACATTTTAAAACCACTTCACTGCTCGTAGATTTGTCTGTGTTGCATCATGGGATTGTCTTAGTGGCTGAGGAAGCGTTTAATGCTTTCTTAAAATCAGGTCTAAATAAGGTTCCTCAGTAGACAGCATGTTTAAGGTATCTAAGGATTTGGACAGCCTACATGTCGAGAGCGCATACTATGATGTAAAATGCTGCCTATGTAGGAGCTCACTAGGTTTTGAGACAGACCCGTTATGTTCTACTGTGAAGTCATACTGACAGTTTTGGCAAATATAATAAAAACCTGTTATTTTATGTGGGTCACCTACTGCAGCCTAGACTAGTAACATTAAAACAACTGAAAGCTTCTACTTAGACTATCTTTCAGTTTATCACTCTACTGCTGCACTATACAGCTCAAACCTATACACCCGTCTGTTCTACGAGTGTGACCGTTCACACGCAAACAAAGTAAATACCACCAGAAGTTAATAACCTTCTTATCATTTAGATGTTGAGGGGAAAAAGAGAGCACTCTAAGAGAACCTGCTATGGGAATTGGTGGTCAGACTATGGACTGGTCAGTAGAAATGCTTAATATTCTTTTATAATAAAAAGTCATGGAAGGACACAGCATTACAAATAACATAAATCAACAAGCCAAGCAGATAAGTGAAGAGAAAATACAGGCACAATACACCCAACCTTTAAAGTGCTTATTAGCTGTGTAAGTATTTCATGTTAAATTCTCATTTTAACACTTATTTTTATACATTTACTTCCCAAAGAATAACCTTACTTTAACAAAATGTTAAACTGACCTGATAAAGATGGTCAGTGTGCGGAGAAGCTGCCCTTGTTTTTATTATGGTGCGTCATTGTGTAAAAGATATCAACTCTGCTCACACTTGCTGTGACAAATCATAAACGTCCATTAAAAATAGTTGCTGCTGGTCCTTGAGGTCTGTGGTGGGAGCAAAGGTGTCGAAAGTATTCATATTCATTACTCAGGTAGAAGTATAAATACTATGGTGAAAAATACTGTAGACGTTGAAGTATCAACTCAAGCTGCTCCATTAAAAATGTAAAAGTACTGCTTTCAAAACTACTTAAAGTATAAAAGTAAAAGTAAAGTAAGGAAAAAATTCTGTTAAGGACAAAAGCTTAGGCCGCACCACAGGGGTCTAAGTGCACTAGCCCACCTCCCCAAAAACCCCATTCTTCTAAAAGCCATAATGACTATAATGTTATATTAAAATGTTAATGTTGATAAATCTGGGCTGCACTAGGCTTCCTGTTTCAGCCGCATATACGCCCATTGAACATGAATGTAGTTTAGTACAATGTAAATATATTAAAGAAGCATATCTGTGTACTACTGAACATTAACGTGTTTCATGGAGCAGAAGATATGATGACTAGTTGTCTATAAATATTGTAATGGAGCAAAAAGTCAAACTTCAAAGTCATGTTATCAATAATCTTTACTGGAATGTAAATGTACATGAATGAAAACAAGCTGAAATGAAACAGGAGTAACGAGACTATGTTTAAAATATAAAGAGTAGAAAGTACTGATAATGGAGTGTAAATGTCAGGAGTGGAATTAAAAAGTCAACTGAAAAATAATTACTCCAGTAAAGTATAAAAAGCAAAATTTCTACTTAAGTAAGGTAATGAAGTATTTGTACTTTGTTACTTGACACCTCTGGGTGGGAGGAACTGAGGACTCCTTCAAGTCTGTGACTATGACTAGCGTTCCGGTCTGAGAGCGACCTGGAGAGGGGAGTGGTGTTGGTGTGCTGCAGTGCAGGTGTGCTGTTGGATTATCTGAGCTATAACAGTGGGAGAAAAGCTTCTTACACTGCTACCGGTTCTGGTTTTTACGGATCATTTCCCCGGCAGAGCAATCTGAGGCGAGGGTAGCGGGGGGCATCATTGGGTGTTATTGGCATTTTTCAGCACGCTTCTTTACCCTGCATTCATGCACATTCGACTGGAGGGGGGTCACAGCCAGTGAATCTGCCCTTTAGAATGCTCTATTTTGTAAATCAGACCATGCAGATATACTCATACATTAGTGCGTGTGTGTGTGTGTGTGTGTGTGTGTGTGTGTGTGTGTGTGTGTGTGTGTGCCAGCCAGCCAGCTGCCCCATCTCCAGGAGGCCAAACAGTGAGGAAAAGTAGAGCATGCGGGTGGGTTGGTCCCATATTCCATTAACCCTTTCAAGTGTAGAGTTGTTGTTATTGTTTAGAGGAGCTATTTAAATGCAGTTAAATAATTGATTGCTTATGTTTTTGTGTATGAATATTATGCTAAGCTTGTAAAGGTTCTTTTATTTTCGTTCCACAAAGCAAGACTATGACCAATATTTGAAATGACCACAGTCTAAAAAATGCAGGCTTTGAAAAGTCATTGGATTTGATTGTTGTTAAGTCATAAAATATCTTGGATTTTTTTTTGCACATTTAGGTTTTAGTTGGCGTTTATCAAAAATATTCAAATCAAATTTATTTGTATTGCGCTTTTAGATCGATAGATAGATAGATAGATAGATAGATAGATAGATAGATAGATAGATAGATAGATAGATAGATCCTCCTCTCTGCTACCGTAGTCACAGAGTCTAGCTCCACACCAACTACGGACCCCGCACGTCTGACCAGCTTGTCCAGACGCATCTCGTCCCTCTTTTTCATGCTGCCTCCCCAGCACACCACAGCATAGAGAAGACAGCTGGACACCACAGTCTTACACAGTTTTAACAACTGATGTCATCACAAAGCAGCTTTACAGGAATTTAGTGATTAAAAAAAGTTCAGTAGAGTATAAATAAGCATAAGAAGAAAATAAAAACATCATAGAAAAATCATAGATAGCCCCCTAGTGAGCATGCCAGAGGCGACAGTGGCAAGAAAAAACTCCCTCAGAGCTGGAGGAAGAAACTTTGGGAGGAACCAAGACTCACAAGGGGGGACCCATCCTCCTCTGACCAGACTACTCATACAGTACTGATATAATGACAGTACCACCATATACTTCTGTTTACTTGCTCAGGTGTGCTTATATCATATAACTAAGATGAATTGTAGGACAGATAAAGAAGAGTAAGAGTGATGATGACAGTTAATAAATGTGGAAGGTTGGTGGTAACTAGTTAGAGTCTATAATGAAGGTTAGGCAGCTAGTCTGAGGTTAGTTGATCAACTTAATCAAGTTGATTTTTCCCACTTACCGCTGGCAATTACTTCACACAAGAGATTTAGTCCCCTGTACCTGCTAATGAGGACAAACGTTTCAGCTTTTTAATCACAGTCAGTAAAAAATATCAGGGAAAAATATCAGTGCTTTCACACCAACCTTGTTTGGTCCGGACACTTTAGACTTCTTAGTTTGGTCCCAACCAAAATAGCAGTGAAAGGAGCCATGGATCATGGTCCAGACCAGAGCACCAAAATTGGTCTTGGTCCAGAACAACAGAACTATGGTTTGGTTTATGTACAGTGTGGATGGTTCAGATTTTGGACCAATTACAGAAAGTTGAAGCAAGTCACCGCCACCCATTGTAGTAAATGTTTCTTACATACTATGGTATCTATTAGAGATAGAAAGATTAATTGGCTATGTATCGGTATCGGCCGATTTTTAATCAAAATATATGATCTGTGATCAGCCGATATTTCTCAAATTTAGCCGATCCCGAGAGCCTAACGTTTCATCCAGGGAGAGGAGCCCCCCGCCAGGTCCCTGCAATTCCTATCTGAACCACTAGGTGGAAATACACACCCTTTCATTTCCCACAGACTGACTAAAGCAGCGGCGTCGCGAGAACAGTTTATGGTGTTCACAGCACGTGCATGAAAACATTTAGTCCGTCTGGCAGTGTTTTACCGTATGTGATCCAGGGCGTTTTATAAAATTTGTAAAATTAGCGTGTCTAATGGCGAAACCAAGACATTTAACACTACTAATCTGAAACGGCACTTAGGAGAACACCACGCGGCTGAATACAGTGAGTATCAGCAAACAGCAGAGCTAGCACACACAGCTAACACAAAACAAACAACCCAGAACACCATACAGACCAGATTTGACTGGTACAAACAGAACAGCAGCAACAATTTAATATTCTACATTTAATAATTACAGTTTCTGTTTAAAATAACAGAGTCTGTTTTTAATGACTGCAGTTTTTACTGCATTTATTTAATTAGCTTTTTTCATTTTTAATTAAGGGTCTAAATTTAATGATTGCAGTATTGGGTATTTGGTATTGGGTATTTGTTTGATTTTACTTTGTTAATTTACTGCTAATTTTATTAAACGTATTATACGTTAAAAATGGTAATAAACCAGGTTAGACTGTTTCATGACTTGCTTGCGCTAATAACTACATGTAGCCCTGCGCTGGCATATAGTCCCGCCCTCTATCGGTATCAGCTATCGACAGATTGCGCTGAAAGGTGATCGGCGATCGGAATCGGCCTCAAAAAAAATCTCTAGTATCTATTAAAAGCTTGTGTATACAGACGGCACAATGAATGCTACCGAGATCGCGGAAAGGTCAGGGCGTCGTATAGGTTTATGGCTCAGCAGATCCCGCTGGTTTACGACAGGCATTCCTGTCCGAGAACCTCTGCTCCAGCCAGGAGATAACGACTTGGCCAGATGGATCACATGGCCCAGGTGCAACATAAAGGTGGGCCTATAAAGACCATGCAGTCAGAGAAAGCATTCAGACCACGTTTCCAGAGTTCACAGAACGTCTGTACCTCGGTATCTTCCGTAGAAGTCTTATACTCTGAAGTTACAGCACCATTAAACAACAGAGGATGAAAAATTAATGGCAGAGAAGTGAAAATGAGCCGTGGTAGCACATGAGGAGACAAGGAGATGAAATATTTCTCTATATTATGGATTGACGAAAACAGAATACTTGAAAAACGCATAAAATTGCAAATCTTGTGTTTATTGGGAGGAAAAGAAAGAGGGGATATGAGCGAGAGGGCAATCAAAGCAGTAATTAAAGCTACACTTATACTTGACCTGTTATCACCAGCGCCAGAAACAACACAACGCATGGTTGTGCACCTCTGCACTGTTGCAACATGGCACCCAAGTGAATGAATTTAAAGGGAAAGGTTTTTTGCAGGTTCACCTCTAGAGATGCATGTAGTCTCGTACACTGGTACATGATGCCATCAGAAGAAGTGGTGCGCTGCCAAATTGCCAACACTCAAACATCAGACACCCTTCTACAAATGAACTAATGTCAGGTTTCAGGAGATACAGCCAACGTTGGTGATGAAGACAGCGCCTGGGTGTGTCGTGCCAAGTTTTTAGTGTGCTCACAATGTTGCAGTGTGAAACCAAAACTAACCAGATCAGATGTACAGTGTTACAAAAACAGAAATCTTGGTTTGGACCTCAGTCTGGACGTCTAGGTCCAAACAGGGGTGAGAAAGTAAGGATGCTAATAAAGAATGGGACTCCAGGTCCTCTGTAATGATTCTGAGAAATCTTTCAGAGACAGACTTCTGTTCTGAAATACTGTCTTCCCAGCTTAACATTGGTGAAGTGAGCTTTATGGCTTTGGTTGATGGGTCTGAAGAAGACGAGAAGACACCAAATCAATATGAGTTAATAAGTGTAATAAAGCCGTTGTATGGAATGCAGGCTAAGAGCAGGATGAGATTGAAGCTCTGTGTAAGACAAACTGTTTTCTGAGTTGGTAATATTTGTAACAACAGGTTGGTCGAGGTTTGTTGGCTGATATGGGAAACTGGGAGCAAATAACGGAGAGTAAGCTGGGGGAGATCTTTATAGGAGCCAGAGGCAGAAAGGGTTTACAGTTGGCTGAGTATAGATGTTTATGAATGCTGCAAGCCTTGTAGTAATGATGAGAGTTAGAGAGAAAGTACTAGGCGTCCTTCAGACTCTGGGAACAGAAAAATTGATTCCTTCATACATGCAGGCTTTTTGTTTCATAGGAATGAGTTTAGTAGATCAAGGCAAAGAAAACCGGAATGTGTTGAAAAAGCTAAATATATGTATTTTTTTCATATTTGCAAGCAGACCGAGAGTTGGCTGTATGCTATATTGGAGGGAAGGAAGAGCTGTAGTTGGAAATGCTTAGTTTTCCTTGTTTGACCTTTAAAACCATTCATAGTTTTCGGCCTAGTTTTGTGTTGCTGTAGCTCCACTGCTGTAGCCCTCTCATTCAAAAATGACTTTTAAAATATAAGATTCTTTTAATGTATTTCTCTAGTAAAAGTATTTGCAGCTACTTCTATGGTGAATCTTTTTTAAATAAGCAAAGCACCTCTGATGCCAGCAAGACTTCTGTAGTGTTAGAATTGACCACGCTGGACACAGCTTGTTGAGGGAACTTTGGACAAAATTAAGGTTTTGTCTATAGTATAAGAGTGTGAGGCTACAATCATAGAGGAATGGTATACATATACATACAACATATACATAAATTTGTTGGAACATTTATTCACAACCTTCATGTTAAGGAATTCTGCGTTCAGACAGTGGAAACAGTGTTATTAAATATTGTTATTTATTAGGCAGTAAACTAATTCGGATCTCATGTTTAGTTTTTGTCCACTCATTTGGCAAAAACACCAAAATGCACAGCTTATTAAACGGAATAGTCTTTATTTAGCGTCAAAGAAAAATGCAGTTACTTGTGATTAACTGCACAAATTAGTCTGATTGAAGATTGATTATTTTTAATGGTCTCATATAAAATGGGGATACTATTGAAAATGGATGCTTTGAGGCAGCATGGTGGCGGCACGGCGGTGTAGTGGTTAGTACGGTGGTGTAGTGGTGGTACGGTGGTGTAGTGGTTAGTACGGTGGTGTAGTGGTTAGTACGGTGGTGTAGTGGTTAGTATGGTGGTGTAGTGGTTAGTACGGTGGTGTAGTGGTGGTACGGTGGTGTAGTGGTGGTACGGTGGTGTAGTGGTTAGTATGGTGGTGTAGTGGTTAGTATGGTGGTGTAGTGGTCAGTACGGTGGTGTAGTGGTTAGTATGGTGGTGTAGTGGTTAGTATGGTGGTGTAGTGGTTAGTACGGTGGTGTAGTGGTTAGTATGGTGGTGTAGTGGTTAGTATGGTGATGTAGTGGTTAGTACGGTGGTGTAGTGGTGGTACGGTGATGTAGTGGTTAGTACGGTGGTGTAGTGGTTAGTACGGTGGTGTAGTGGTGGTACGGTGGTGTAGTGGTTAGTATGGTGGTGTAGTGGTTAGTATGGTGGTGTAGTGGTTAGTATGGTGGTGAAGTGTTAGTATGGTGGTGTAGTGTTAGTATGGTGGTGTAGTGGTTAGTATGGCGGTATAGTGGTTAGTACGGTGGTGTAGTGGTGGTACGGTGGTGTAGTGGTGGTACGGTGGTGTAGTGGTTAGTATGGTGGTGTAGTGGTTAGTATGGTGGTGTAGTGGTCAGTACGGTGGTGTAGTGGTTAGTAAGGTGGTGTAGTGGTTAGTATGGTGGTGTAGTGGTTAGTACGGTGGTGTAGTGGTTAGTATGGTGGTGTAGTGGTTAGTATGGTGATGTAGTGGTTAGTACGGTGGTGTAGTGGTTAGTACGGTGGTGTAGTGGTGGTACGGTGATGTAGTGGTTAGTAAGGTGGTGTAGTAGTTAGTATGGTGGTGTAGAGGTTAGTATGGTGGTGTAGTGGTTAGTATGGTGGTGTAGTGGTTAGTATGGTGGTGTAGTGGTTAGTATGGTGGTGAAGTGTTAGTATGGTGGTGTAGTGTTAGTATGGTGGTGTAGTGGTTAGTATGGCGGTATAGTGGTTAGTACGGTGGTGTAGTGGTGGTACGGTGGTGTAGTGGTTAGTATGGTGGTGTAGTGGTTAGTATGGTGGTGTAGTGGTTAGTACGGTGGTGTAGTGGTGGTACGGTGGTGTAGTGGTGGTACGGTGGTGTAGTGGTTAGTACGGTGGTGTAGTGGTGGTACGGTGGTGTAGTGGTTAGTACGGTGGTGTAGTGGTTAGTAAGGTGGTGTAGTGGTTAGTATGGTGGTGTAGTGGTTAGTATGGTGGTGTAGTGGTTAGTATGGTGGTGTAGTGGTTAGTAAGGTGGTGTAGTTGTCAGTACGGTGGTGTAGTGGTTAGTAAGGTGGTGTAGTGGTTAGTATGGTGGTGTAGTGGTTAGTAAGGTGGTGTAGTGGTTAGTAAGATGGTGTAGTGGTTAGTATGGTGGTGTAGTGGTTAGTATGGTGGTGTAGTGGTTAGTAAGGTGGTGTAGTGGTTAGTACGGTGGTGTAGTGGTTAGTAAGGTGGTGTAGTGGTTAGTAAGGTGGTGTAGTGGTTAGTAAGGTGGTGTAGTAGTTAGTATGGTGATGTAGTGGTTAGTATGGTGATGTAGTGGTTAGTATGGTGATGTAGTGGTTAGTACGGTGGTGTAGTGGTTAGTACGGTGGTGTAGTGGTTAGTACGGTGGTGTAGTGGTTAGTAAGGTGGTGTAGTGGTTAGTATGGTGGTGTAGTGGTTAGTATGGTGGTGTAGTGGTTAGTAAGGTGGTGTAGTGGTTAGTACGGTGGTGTAGTGGTTAGTAAGGTGGTGTAGTGGTTAGTAAGGTGGTGTAGTGGTTAGTAAGGTGGTGTAGTGGTTAGTATGGTGGTATAGTGGTTAGTATGGTGATGTAGTGGTTAGTACGGTGATGTAGTGGTTAGTACGGTGGTGTAGTGGTTAGTACGGTGGTGTAAGGGTTAGTACGGTGGTGTAGTGGTTAGTATGGTGGTGTAGTGGTTAGTATGGTGGTGTAGTGGTTAGTATGGTGGTGTAGTGGTTAGTACGGTGGTGTAGTGGTTAGTAAGGTGGTGTAGTGGTTAGTATGGTGGTGTAGTGGTTAGTATGGTGGTGTAGTGGTTAGTAAGGTGGTGTAGTGGTTAGTATGGTGGTGTAGTGGTTAGTAAGGTGGTGTAGTGGTTAGTATGGTGGTGTAGTGGTTAGTATGGTGGTGTAGTGGTTAGTAAGGTGGTGTAGTGGTTAGTAAGGTGGTGTAGTGGTTAGTATGGTGGTGTAGTGGTTAGTATGGTGGTGTAGTGGTTAGTATGGTGGTGTAGTGGTTAGTAAGGTGGTGTAGTGGTTAGTAAGGTGGTGTAGTGGTTAGTAAGGTGGTGTAGTGGTTAGTATGGTGGTGTAGTGGTTAGTATGGTGGTGTAGTGGTTAGTATGGTGGTGTAGTGGTTAGTATGGTGGTGTAGTGGTTAGTAAGGTGGTGTAGTGGTTAGTACGGTGGTGTAGTGGTTAGTACGGTGGTGTAGTGGTTAGTACGGTGGTGTAGTGGTTAGTAAGGTGGTGTAGTGGTTAGTAAGGTGGTGTAGTGGTTAGTATGGTGGTGTAGTGGTTAGTATGGTGGTGTAGTGGTTAGTATGGTGGTGTAGTGGTTAGTAAGGTGGTGTAGTGGTTAGTATGGTGGTGTAGTGGTTAGTAAGGTGGTGTAGTGGTTAGTATGGTGGTGTAGTGGTTAGTAAGGTGGTGTAGTGGTTAGTATGGTGGTGTAGTGGTTAGTAAGGTGGTGTAGTGGTTAGTATGGTGGTGTAGTGGTTAGTAAGGTGGTGTAGTGGTTAGTATGGTGGTGTAGTGGTTAGTAAGGTGGTGTAGTGGTTAGTATGGTGGTGTAGTGGTTAGTATGGTGGTGTAGTGGTTAGTATGGTGGTGTAGTGGTTAGTAAGGTGGTGTAGTGGTTAGTAAGGTGGTGTAGTGGTTAGTATGGTGGTGTAGTGGTTAGTAAGGTTGTGTAGTGGTTAGTACGGTGGTGTAGTGGTTAGTACGGTGGTGTAGTGGTTAGTAAGGTGGTGTAGTGGTTAGTAAGGTGGTGTAGTGGTTAGTATGGTGGTGTAGTGGTCAGTATGGTGGTGTAGTGGTTAGTATGGTGGTGTAGTGGTTAGTATGGTGGTGTAGTGGTTAGTAAGGTGGTGTAGTGGTTAGTAAGGTGGTGTAGTGGTTAGTAAGGTGGTGTAGTGGTTAGTATGGTGGTGTAGTGGTTAGTAAGGTGGTGTAGTGGTTAGTATGGTGGTGTAGTGGTTAGTACGGTGGTGTAGTGGTTAGTATGGTGGTGTAGTGGTTAGTAAGGTGGTGTAGTGGTTAGTAAGGTGGTGTAGTGGTTAGTATGGTGGTGTAGTGGTCAGTATGGTGGTGTAGTGGTTAGTATGGTGGTGTAGTGGTTAGTAAGGTGGTGTAGTGGTTAGTATGGTGGTGTAGTGGTTAGTATGGTGGTGTAGTGGTTAGTATGGTGGTGTAGTGGTTAGTATGGTGGTGTAGTGGTTAGTATGGTGGTGTAGTGGTTAGTATGGTGGTGTAGTGGTTAGTAAGGTGGTGTAGTGGTTAGTATGGTGGTGTAGTGGTTAGTAAGGTGGTGTAGTGGTTAGTATGGTGGTGTAGTGGTTAGTATGGTGGTGTAGTGGTTAGTATGGTGGTGTAGTGGTCAGTACTGTTGCCTCACAGTAAGATGATCTGGGTTGGATTCCCGGTCTGGGTTGTTCTGTGTGGAGGGTGTATGTTCTCCCAGTGCTTTAGTGGGTTTCCTCCCACAGTCCAAACACATGCATATTAGATTAATCGCTCACTCTAAATTGCCTCTAGGTGTGATTGTGTGCGTGAGTGTGTGTTGGCCATGCGATACCTATCCATGGTGCACCCCACCTTTCGCCCAATGACGCCGGGATTGGCTCCAGCCCCCACCGACTAATAGCATTAAGCAGTCTTTGAAATGACTCTACTTGTCTCTCTCAGGCTGCTTTTATGTACCAGTGTTTTGACGTCCTCCTCCTTCCTCCCCACCACCATCAGTGGCTCTGTCCAGTCATTGAATGGGTGATGTCCAGATATGGCAGGATATGCAGAGGTCTTGATGCTCCAAGACATGGAATTAGGACAGGGCTTACGCCAACAACTCCTCAAGTTCTAAAGAATTGTATCTTTCTTATTTTTTTATCATGTCCAGGATCATATTTATCCTTCTTCACTGCTGCTTCCTGAATCTTTCTGGTGGAACTATTATTTATTAACGTAATTCAGAACAGTACGTAGGCTAAAGGTAGTAAACAGACATTTTAAGCATTCTTATTGTTTAGTGTTTATTATATCACTGGCGATTTTCCACAACTCAGACTTTACTTTGACATGAGTTTGTTTGGAAGGGATTCAGGGGTGTTTGCGACTCTGTGAGAAGATAATTTAGGTCTAGACAGTAAAAGTTCCTCATAAGGTTTTTCTTCCAGCTGTCTGGACACCTGTGCTGCTGGTCTGAGCTAATTAGAGAAGCCAGGATCTGAACTAGCCCACTCTGTCTGCACCATGTTTTTCACAGGTTTGATTATGTCTTGCACTGTGTTTTGCTAGCACAGCAGCTCAGTTTAAAGGAACGATGTGTAAGATGACACAGTCTGTCGAATTCAGACCCCAAACAATAGGGGGAGACATGTCATCCGAAAGTTGCAGTGTCCATCTTTATTACAAGAACATTCCCTTTTCGTTCCATACCAGTCCAGAAGAAACATTTTGAGCTCAGCATCAAATCACCTGTGGTAGAGAGCAGCACCAGTGTTAACTCTTCTTCTGCTTCTATTTATATCACATCTGTTGTTTGCTGTTGAATGTGGATTCTTGCTGAGAGCAGCAGCGGCGGTCGCTCGCCCAGAGCTTCAGCCATAGTTGGTTCTGTTCATAAATTATTCACCCAGATTCAGCACCTTCAACATGATTGACGAGAGGTTAGAATACGCCGTCGGGGCAGTAGCGCTACTTCTTCATCTTATCATGTTGGACTGATGGCACATTCAGTGCTAAAGTGACTCACACTTGTACTGAGGTACAAAGTGGTATTACAAGACAGGGCGGGCCGGGGCCGACTGGTAGCCTGCTAACTTCAATAGCTATTGCTGCAACATGATTTTTAACTTACCGTCAATGCCTTATATATTATATATTCACATTGTGTAAATAACTGTAGTTAATTCTGGAATTTTGTAAACCAAAAACTTGTAGATTGCACCTTTAATGGGGATACTACTAGAGATAGAAGGATTGATCGGCTATGTATCAGTTTTGGCCGATTTGTAATCAAAATATGTGATCGGTGATCGGCCGATCCCGAGAGCCGATCGATGGTGTTAAACAAATGAGCCTAATTTCTGTATTTCCAGCTAGAGTTTCATCCAGGAAGAGGAGCCCTCCAGCCAGCTCCCTGCAATTCCTATCTGAACCACTAGGTGGAAATACATACCCTTTCATTTTCCACAGACTGACTAAAGCAGCGGCGTCGTGGGAAAACTATGCGCTGATAGAAAACATGTCGTCCGTCTGGCAGTGTTTACCGTATGTGACTCAGACTCATCCAGGACGTTTTTAAATTAGTGAAATCGGTGTGTCTCGTTGAGGAACCAAGACAAAGACACTAAACACACTAATCTGATACACGCACAGCTAGCACAAAACAAACAACCCAGAACACCATGCAGACCAGATCTGACCGGTACGAACAGAACAGCAGCAACAATTCAAGATCTACATTTAATAATTACAGATTTAGTTTAAAATAACAGAGTCTGTGTTTAATGACTGCAGTTTTTACTGCATTTATTTAATTAACTTTTTTAGTTTTAAATTAAGGGTCTAAATTGAATGATTGCAGTATTGGGGATATTTGTTTGATTTACTTTGTTTATTTATTGTTAATTTTGTTTCATATGAGCTCGTTAAAAATGGTAATAAACCAGTTTCAACCATGTTTCATGACTTGCTTGCTCTTATAACTACATGTAGTTCTGCCGTGGTGCCCTTGATAGTTATCAGCCGATCGTGCTGAAAGGTGATCTGTGATCGGAATCGGCCTCAAAAACGCTGATCGGTCCATCTCTAGATACTACAGGCATGATGTACAGTCGCAGGGACTGGGGTCAGCTGTAGAGAGGTAATAGATAAAAACTAAAAAAAACAAAAACTTGTGGGGGCGGGGTTGGGGTGGAGTACTTTTATTACTTTATCTCTTTCAGCTGTCACACCATTCTCATTGAGTCGCCATTATTCCCCACACGCCATACGCTAAATACCATGCTTTTTCTTTCTCTGTTGGGACGGGACCAGAAGCTGCAAATGACATGACTAGCCTGTCTGTTTTGATATCTTCAGCTGATAGCATATGAAAAGAGAAGCCCACAAAGCCGTGCGCGATCAGCTCAGCCAAGACACAATCTGTCATCTGTCTCTCCGCCACGCTTCTGCCAACGGAGACACACATCATGCTCCAAAACGTCCACAGACCCTCTCATCTACTAGCAATTACATATCACCCTCGTAGCCGCTAGTTGGCTGCCCTTTGATGAATCAGGGTGAACGAAATGCTTCTCTCTAAACAATGGAGCCAACAGACAATGGCCATTAGCGGCTACTTTGGCTACATACGCAAGTTAATTTTCAGGTCAGTCTAATGAGAAAACGACAGTCTGAGGACAAACGCTAACTCTCAGCGCGGCTGTTTGACCGAGAGTTCGTCTGTGTGGGTGTGTTTGTGTGCGTTTGCTGAGGCTTATGCTGCTTATCGGAACATTGTGTATACCAACCGGTTAACAAGTACACTGCCTCTCAGAAGTTTGGGATCACAGTGAAATGTTCTTGTTTTCAATGGAGTATCTTCTTCCTTAACACAACAATGGACTGACGGGTCTCTAAAGAAAGTTGTTTCTTTCTGGTCATTGTGAGTCGGTCAGCAAGCCATCAACTGCTGATCTTCAAATACTAAACTAACCTAGAATGTTGTTCTCCCTTTTATACTCACTTATTAGTAGAATGTTTTTCAGCTGTGCATCACAATTGAGCAAGAGTGTCCTAACAACCAATTAGTCCAATAACATCCTTAACTTGGATTGGTGGTCGTACCAGGAGATTTAGACAGAGGACTGAGAATTGCTGATAATAGGACTATATGTAAAATAAGCCTCTATACAAAAATAGGCTTTAATACAAACATTTTTATTCTTTAAAAATCATCTGATACACTTACATTAATTGTGAAATGGACAATATTGTTTGTGAATTGCATGAAATGAAACTATAAAGTGATCCTAAACTTTTGAGCTGTAGTGTACACGTGACTTCATCCAACTGCCTTGTTAAAAGCTACGACCACCAGACCAAAGCAAACCACAGGATCTTCAGTGGATCTACATGTTAGTCTGTTACCTTATTTACGGACCTGAAGGGAGCTATAGCCTAGCTTGCAATAAGCTAGCAATAAAAGCCAGTCATCTCTCATCCTTAACAATGCATCCTTAGCAGCGTGCCCACGTTAATGCAGAGTAATGAAGTATAACATAACGTGCTCCCAAATATGAGCAGAGAATCACTTGGTATCTCACTTGTGCCCACCACAGTGCCTCCATCATTATAGGTTCCATCTCTTTGACAAGCTATTATTAGTTGTTTATGGTACAACAAAGCATTCATTTGTTCATCTTCTAATACCACTTATCCCTCTGGTATGCAGTGGAAGTGCCGGTGGGGGGGTGCTGGAGCCTATTCCAGACACACAAGACATACATGATCACACACACCCAGGGGGCAATTTAGAATCCAGTTGTCTTTGGATTTTGGGAGAAAACCCACGCAGACATAGGAGGAACATGCAGCCTCCACACAAGAAGGACTTTGGTCGCCCGGCTTGAGGAATTAACCCCAGACCCTTCTTGCTCTAAGGTGCAGAGTCTCTGCTACACTGGTACATGATGCCATCAGAAGAAGTGGTGCGCTGCCAAAGTGCCAACACTCAAACGTCAGACACCCTTCTACAATTAACCTAATGTCAGGTTTCAGGAGATACAGCCAACGTTGGTGATGAAGACAGCGCCTGGGTGTGTCATGCAAAGTTTTTTAGTGTGCTCACTATGTTGCAGTGTGAAACCAAAACTAACCAGATCAGATGTACAGTGTTACAAAACAACCTTGGTTCTGACCTCGGTCTGGACATCTAGGTCCGAACAGGGGTGAGAAAGTAAGGATGCTAATAAAGAATGGGACTCCAGTCAAGTCAAGTCAAATCAAGTCAAGTTTATTTGTATAGCGCTTTTTACAGCGATGTTGTCACAAAGCAGCTTTACAGGATTTTTAAAAGCATGAAAAACATGAAATCACACACTTTATCCCTGGTGAGCAAGCCAGAGGCAACTGGAGCAACTTCCTCAACTGGAGGAAGAAACCTTGGGAGGAAGCAGACTCCAGGTCCTCTGAAACGATTCTGAGACAGACTTCTGCTCTGAAATACTGTGTTCCCAGCTTACGATGGTAAAGTGAGCTTTATGGAGCGTCTTGGAGCGCCCACTGTGGTACGCACAACCCACTGTCCAGGGTCTTGGGGTCTTGGGACTTTCTTAGTTCCAGGGCTTGTTACATCCTAAGGCTTAGTATTCAGCAACTACACAGAAAGAAATGGATGAATTATGGTTCAGTTATGGGAATAAGAGGAAAAGCAGGGCTGGACCTTCTGGTGAGTCCTGGCTGTTTAAGAGGTTAATCTGTCCCCAGGTGTTCTGCAGTTTGTTGGACTGGCTGTGTGTATCATATGAAAGGTTTAGAGTAGAAGCCCTCAGTTCCATAATCACTGGTAGTTAACTGGACCGTTACTGTAACTGATAAGTGTAAATATTTTTTTTTCTCTGTTAATAGTGTAGATTTTTCCACTAGAATATAACTTTGAAGAGCTATTATAACAGATCCAGTGAAAAAGGCATTTCTTGGGACAGTCAGAGTGGATCTGGGAGCTTCCTGTCCCTGCAGCTCAAATCTCTCTCCCCGGTGCCTGAGGTTTAAGCTCATGCGGTTATGGTTGAGTATTATTGGAGATTCACCTTTTCTGTCCTGTGGCCCTCTCTGCCCTTATCGCCCGCAGTCACGATGGGCCTGGTGCATCGGAGAGGGGGCCGGGAGGTGAGGGGGGTTGTCCCGGACGGGGCTGTGGCACTAAACGCTGAATCTCATTAACGCAGAGCGGCTTTGGGCTTATCACGCCGCCCTGCGCTTCCCGCCACTCTCAGAAATGGAAATGGCGAGTGAAAAATTGAGGAGCGGATGAATAATGAAGGAGAGAGGCTTACGCAGGAGCGCCCGAGCGCCAGAGCTGACTCACTGCCGCGTACAGAAGCAGCATGACGAGTTCTCTGACGGCCTATATTAGACCCAGCTCGGGGCTGCTCCTCCTCTTCCTCGCTCTCCTTCTTTATCTTCTCCTGAGCTGGGTGGGTGGAGCACTGGGCGGTTTGTCAAGCGGGTCCAAAACTGGGTTGTGACTCACCTCTGCAGTGGGAGTAGCGTCGGGCAATGTGACGGTGTGATGTCATTATCACGATAAATTACGTCATGGTAGGCAACCTGTAAGCAACCAGCGGTGTGACATCATCATGTTAACCACATAGCAACAAGGAGCTGATTGGATGTTACTGTGTTTTCTCGTAGTGATAGTGTTTCAGTCCGTTTGTTTGTGCTTTGTTAGTAAAATTCATCTCAGATAAACTAAATATCATGATTTGACATTCAATAACATAGTGTAATAAAACCATCCATCCATCCATCCATCCATCCATCCATCCATCCATCCATCCATCCATCCATTCATCCGTTATCTACTGCTTTTCCAGGGATCTGCGTCGCAGGGGTAGTAGTCTAAGCAGAGAAACCCAGGCCTCCCTCTCCACAGCCACCTCCTCATGTCCTAGGTCTTCCCAAGGGTCTGCTCCCAGTCGGACATGTCCGGAACCCCTCCACAGCGAGGGGTCCAGAAGGCATCCTAACCAGATTCCCGAACCACCTTAACTGGGTCCTCTCGATGTAGCGGCTTGACTCTGACCCACCCCGTAAAAATCAAGCTTCTCACTGTATCTTTGAGGGTGAGACCCGACACCCCACAGCAGCTTGTATCTGCGATCTCGTTCTTTCAGTCACCCAAAGCTTGTGACCACAGGTGAGACTAGGTACGTAGATTGACCAGTAAATGGAGAGCTTTGCCTTTTGGCTCAGCTCGCTCTTCACCAGGACAGACCGGTTTTTAATCTTTTAGGGGCTTTTAAGTAATGTCAGTGTAATTTAGTCACCACCAAGTGGGTCTTGGTTTGAAAGCCCTCAGTATGCTTTAGGTCAGAGGTTACTAATAGGCAGGCCGCAGGTCCGGGTCCAGACCCAGTTGTTGTCCAATGTGGACCCAAACTATTGAGAAGGATTTAATTCTGACAGTGTTTATTTTAAGTGGCGGAACATTTCTTGTCTTTATGGTATATGGGCTTTGCGGTGCAGTGAACTCACAGACCAGTTACGCACGCTGTAGAATAAGTTGGAGATCAAAGCAAGTCAGAGTCAGAAAGAATAAAGCGAGTCAGAAAGAATAAAGCGAGTCAGAAAGAATAAAGCGAGTCAGAGAAAGGCTAATTCAGTTTATTCAACAATGAGCATTATAAAGAACAAGTATCGTCCCAGGCTCACCAACGATCACCTTCATATGTGTATGGGACTGACCACGACACCATTTCATCCCAGATATAAAGACAACCAGGAGCTCACTCCTCTCACTAACCAAGAGACAGTGTGAGAGAGGAATACAAGAGGAAGATAAACTGCTGTGATGTGAAACTGAGTTAACAAGAAGATGCATGTTGTATTTATTTTTTCTATAAACATACACATTATGATGCACTTTTTTCAAAAGCATTGTTGCCCTTGTTTTAAGGAGGAAACAAACATTTATTTAATGTTGTATAAATAATTGATTAAGTTCAGCATTTAAAACAGTATATATAGTTGAAATCTACTACATCCATCCATATCCAGATGTTCTCTCACTCTTCTTTCTCTGTACAGTCTACTACATACATACATCCATATCCAGATGTTCTCTCACTCTTCTTTCTCTGTACAGTCTACTACATACATAAATCCATATCCAGATGTTCTCTCACTCTTCTTTCTCTGTACAGTCTACTACATCCATCCATATCCAGATGTTCTCTCACTCTTCTTTCTCTGTACAGTCTACTACATACATCCATCCATATCCAGATGTTCTCTCACTCTTCTTTCTCTGTACAGTCTACTACATCCATCCATATCCAGATGTTCTCTCACTCTTCTTTCTCTGTACAGTCTACTACATCCATCCATATCCAGATGTTCTCTCACTCTTCTTTCTCTGTACAGTCTACTACATACATACATCCATATCTAGATGTTCTCTCACTCTTCTTTCTCTGTACAGTCTACATCCATCCATATCCAGATGTTCTCTCACTCTTCTTACTCTGTACAGTCTACTACATACATCCATCCATATCCAGATGTTCTCTCACTCTTCTTTCTCTGTACAGTCTACATACATCCATATCCAGATGTTCTCTCACTCTTCTTTCTCTGTACAGTCTACTACATACATACATCCATATCCAGATGTTCTCTCACTCTTCTTTCTCTGTACAGTCTACATACATCCATATCCAGATGTTCTCTCACTCTTCTTTCTCTGTACAGTTTACTACATACATACATCCATATCCAGATGTTCTCTCACTCTTCTTTCTCTCTACAGTCTACCACATACATACATCCATATCCAGATGCTCTCTCACTCTTCTTACTCTGTACAGTCTACTACATACATACATCCATATCCAGATGTTCTCTCACTCTTCTTTCTCTGTACCCTCTACTACATAAATACATACATATCCAGATGTTCTCTCACTCTTCTTACTCTGTACAGTCTACTACATACATACATCCATATCCAGATGTTCTCTCACTCTTCTTTCTCTGTACAGACTACTACATACATCCATATCCAGATGTTCTCTCACTCTTCTTACTCTGTACAGTCTACTACATACATGCATCCATATCCAGATGTTCTCTCACTCTTCTTTCTCTGTACAGTCTACTACATACATACATCCATATCCAGATGTTCTCTCACTCTTCTTTCTCTGTACAGACTACTACATACATCCATATTCAGATGTTCTCTCACTCTTCTTACTCTGTACAGTCTACTACATACATACATCCATATCCAGATGTTCTCTCACTCTTCTTACTCTGTACAGTCTACTACATACATACATCCATATCCAGATGTTCTCTCACTCTTCTTTCTCTGTACAGTCTACTACATACATACATCCATATCCAGATGTTCTCTCACTCTTCTTTCTCTGTACAGTCTACATACATCCATATCCAGATGTTCTCTCACTCTTCTTTCTCTGTACAGTTTACTACATATATACATCCATATCCAGATGTTCTCTCACTCTTCTTTCTCTCTACAGTCTACCACATACATACATCCATATCCAGATGTTCTCTCACTCTTCTTTCTCTGTACAGACTACTACATACATCCATATTCAGATGTTCTCTCACTCTTCTTACTCTGTACAGTCTACTACATACATACATCCATATCCAGATGTTCTCTCACTCTTCTTACTCTGTACAGTCTACTACATACATACATCCATATCCAGATGTTCTCTCACTCTTCTTTCTCTGTACAGTCTACTACATACATACATCCATATCCAGATGTTCTCTCACTCTTCTTTCTCTGTACAGTCTACTACATACATACATATCCAGATGTTCTCTCACTCTTCTTTCTCTGTACAGTCTACTACATACATACATCCATATCCAGATGTTCTCTCACTCTTCTTTCTCTGTACAGTCTACTACATACATACATCCATATCCAGATGTTCTCTCACTCTTCTTTCTCTGTACAGTCTACTACATACATACATCCATATCCAGATGTTCTCTCACTCTTCTTTCTCTGTACAGTCTACTACATACATACATCCATATCCAGATGTTCTCTCACTCTTCTTTCTCTGTACAGTCTACTACATACATCCATCCATATCCAGATGTTCTCTCACTCTTCTTTCTCTGTACAGTCTACTACATACATACATCCATATCCAGATATTCTCTCACTCTTCTTTCTCTGTACAGTCTACTACATACATACATCCATATCCAGATGTTCTCTCACTCTTCTTTCTCTGTACAGTCTACTACATACATACATACATATCCAGATGTTTTCTCACTCTTCTTTCTCTGTACAGTCTACTACATACATACATACATATCCAGATGTTCTCTTACTCTTCTTTCTCTGTACAGTCTACTACATACATACATCCATATCCAGATGTTCTCTCACTCTTCTTTCTCTGTACTGCACTTTATTTATCTGATAGTCTCAGAACACTCTGTACCACCGTCTCCACCAGTGACTCTTCTGTTCTTCATATTTATATCTATTTAATTCAGTCTGTACTGTCCTTCACTGCTGCACTCAGCACTTTAAATATACAACTCTGCACATGTTAAGTTTACTGGTGTGTCTGTGTGTGTGTAGGTTGGGTGTGTTTGTTACTCCTGTAATGTCAGTTATCGTAAATTAAATTAAATTATTGAAATCATGACCGCCTGGAGCTTGGCCTGAGGAAATTTCCTCTAACTGGACCTTACTAAACTCTAAACACTCCTGCTTTAGGTGCTCTATCCACAGCTTGTTTGGCTGAATTTGTATATATAAGTTTGGTTAAGTGTGTATATAGCAGTAAACATTTTCGGGGATAAGAATGTCTGCAAAAAAGTTTGAATGAGGTGCAAAGTTGGCTTTTTAAAAGAACAATGTGAAAAACACACGTTAGAAAACAAAGGTCACCTGATTTGCTCTAAAATAAATGTTCTGTTGTTTTACAGGTTTAGCACAAATTTATATTATCGTATAAAAAGCAAGGCCTTGCCCGCCGCTTGGCACCGGTTGCGCGGTCGGGGTCGTCCCGTGTTTAGACCCCGCCTCACCCCGCCTGTGCTCCTCTAGATGCAGCTCCATAAAACATGCATGAGGTCACATTTGCATATTTGTTCGCTTCGAAGTTTGGGATGCGCTGAATTATGCACACTCGCCTGCTGTACTCGGAGCACGGGCCTGCGGACCATTCATTATTCATCAGCCCTACGTGGGGTCTCTCTTTTCTCCTCTACATCTGGAAAGCTGCTTTTAAGAAGCGTGTACATATTTGCCCAGCGTGAGCTTGATTCGGCGAGGATGACGTCTTCGATTTTGGCTCTGCTTTTAGAAGTACGCTGCTTCTCCGTGAGTGAGGCAGCCGAGTGTGTGTAAGGGTGCGAATGGGATAATATCTCCAGCTTCGGAATCCTGCTGGACTCCTTTAGACCCGTTTCAGCAGCCGCTCCGGTTTGGAACGACGGTGCGTTCCAAGTGTTTGCTTCTCTCCAGAGGCTAACAGCCCCCAATTACACGCCACTTGGCTGTGTTTTGCTATAATTTATACCAACATTTAATGTCAGTGCTGTGAATTTGCATGAATATGGAAATCTGAATTCATTGGCTCGTATTTTTCATTAGTTCTAATTTATTCGAATGATTGTAATTTTGTCAGGGTTCTGTACAAAGGCAATCATTTATCACAATAATTATACAGGTGTTTTATCTTTACATCAGAGCCGCAGAACCGGAAAACCAACAGATGTTCGATCTCTCGGATTTAGGGAGTGAAGTGTCTTTTGAATTAATGTTTTAGAGGAAGAAAGGCTACTTACTTCCCCTGTTTATTAATTTGCCACATATAATTAAGATCTACATATTTACAGCATAGTACACTAGGTCCAAGGACACACTGGTATGAGAGGAGCTGTTGTTTTTAGAACAGTAGCACATGCTTATCCTATAGAAAGGCCTGTAGGGCTGGGCGATAAAGTGATAACGATAACTATCGCAAAATAACATTTCCTCGATAGAACTATAAGACGTAGTCAATAGAAAGTCGATAGAATTAAGTTCCGTCCAAGTTTTGAGAGACAACACGAACAGCCAATGAGAATGAGAATAGCGCCAACCCAAACCAATCAAGTGTCTGAACAGAATCGCTAAACCCACTATATATATATATATATATATATATATATATATATATATATATATATATATATATATATATATATATATATATATATATACACTACTGCTCAAAAGTTTAAAGAATAAAAATGTTTGTATTAAAGCCTATTTTTGTATAAAGGCTTATTTTACATATAGTCCTATTATCAGCTATTCTCAGTCCTCTGTCTAAATCTCCTGGTACGACCACCAATCCAAGTTAAGGATGTTATTGGGTTAACTGGTTGTTAGGACACTCTTGCTCAATTGTGATGCACAGCTGAAAAACATTCTACTAATAAGTGAGTATAAAAGGGAGAACAACATTCTAGGTTAGTTTAGTATCTGAAGCATCAGCAGTTGATGGCTTGCTGACCGACTCACAATGACCAGAAAGAAACAACTTTCTTTAGAGACCCATCAGTTTATATATATATATATATATATATATATATATATATATATATATATATATATATATATATATATAAATGTGTATGTATGTGTGTGTGTGTGTGTGTTTAATTTATTTGAAATACAGTTGTGTAATGTACAAAATAAATCAGAAGATAAAAAATAATTTAACAAAAATTTGAAATTTTGATATCTTCACTTCTCACTTAAAGTAAAAAGGCAATAGTGATTTGATTTATATTGTGATCTATATCGATATTGACTGAAATGAAAAAAATTATTGTGATAAGATTTTTTCCCATATTGCCCAGTCTTCTGTCTTGGACTCTGTGTACTCCAGTCAAATAAGAGAGAAACATGCATTGTCCCTCTGGAATGTCGGGAACAACCCGTGTATAAAAGCAGTAGGCTTTAGGCCCAGGTCAGAGGACCTTCACATCCGGCCAGAACCTCTCTCTGACATCTGAAGATTGCACAGTGGAAGATGTTAGAGATGATGCTGTACTTTCTTTGTATAATAAATAAACATATTTAAAAGCAAAGTCAGTCTCATTAAAGAATTCTTTAAGTCATCACTGCAGAAGAGAATATACGTCAGGAGAACATCCTTCATTGCGGAGCTCCGCGCTGTGACACTTCACTCATGCATATGACAGCGTCGGCGTCATCCTCCGACAGAAATATCTGTGTGTGGGTGACACTCTTAAAGATCCTCCTTCATATGAAAAATGTCAGCGCGCTTAGAATCCATCGCTCTGTTTACCTTTTTCTAATATTGTGTTGCGGGAAAGGTGCTCACCTCCATCAACGAGCACTGCTTTTATTAATCTATCCATAAGAATCTCTTGTCTTTGCGAGGTAAACTCTCCTTTCTCATTTCCCTGCCTCCGTACTGAGCCTTCTCCCAGAGGCGCTGCGTGTACGTGCCATTTTCAGATTACATTTTCTATTAGATGCTGTCTAACTTCAGTAGCAGTTGATTGCTCCGCCACGACGATGTGCTATGATCTCTGGTTACCCCATCTTTAAAAAAAACCCTAACAAATTACAGCCATCTGTTAAATCTGAATGATTATTTGCTAAACTTGGCTAAGTACCCAGTACGCTGTTTCTTATCAGGCTGTTGTGTGGGTTCCTCAGGATATGGAGCAGCAGTTCGAGAAGGAGCGCAGTTCGCTGGAGGAGCAGAAGAAGCGTCTGCGAGAGCAGCTGGACAGCCTGAGAGAGGAGCTCACTGCCAAGCTCAACATGGCCAACAGCGAGGTGAGAACACCTTCACGTCCTGCCTCCGCTCACCTGGAGCTTCACTCCTCAGTATTCATGAACATAAAACCTACACTCATTCTTCAGGAGTTCTTTAGTAGAGAGAGTGGTTTTACAGAATTTAGGAATTTGACCTTCGTGTTAACCCATCCGTGCAGTGAAACATACACACACACACACACACATACACTAGGGGGCACTGAACACATTACCCAAGGTGGTGGGCGGCCCTATCCACAGCATCCACAAGGTAGTTGGGGGATAGGTGTCTTGGTTCAGGATATTAAACAGAGACCATTTGGTCACAAGGTTGGTTCCCTAACCACCAGCCTACGACTGCCCTATGAACACCATTGGCCTTAATTATTCTTTGCATGGTTCTTTAGGTTGATGGAGAATCTGGTTCCATATTGAGCCTTTTTAAGGACTTGGTTCTACACAGCACCAAAAAACGCTCTGCTCCCACTGCAAGCTTGACATCAAACACTAGCAGAAACTTCATTTGTTGCTATCTTCTGTAGGAGTGTAGGATTTGTGGGTACTCTTCTAAAAAGAAAGGTATCAGTAGCATAGCAGAACACTTTGTATTAACAGATGGTTCTTCAAATCACCTGGAACTCCCAGAGTCCGTTCGTCCAGCAGAATGGAACTGGATTCTGATGTTATATACTGTTCTCCAAAACTCCCGTATCTGATTAACCAGGACATTGCTGGCTCTCAGCGTGTGGAATGTTGGAACTCTGTATTGAGCTGCTAGTGAGCAGTGAGGGCAGGAGTTAGAGGGTTGAGACCCCTCTGCTGTAGACCATTTACCCTCATCACAAAGATAGCCATGCTGAGATACAACCTAGAGCACAACTGCAGCCTTTTCTTATCAAAGACTCACATATAACTGCATTTATCTTTAAAGACAACCAACACTTAAATAAATGCTGACCTACTCGCTAACCTACAAAGACAAAAATCCAGCATGCTTATGGTTTTGTACATCGTACACAGTATATTCCATCAACATTCATGAAGAAATAAAATGTATACTGTAAAAATGTTTGGAGGATGAAATAGCTTTTAGGCCTAAGGTGAAAAGAGCTTCCACATCATATTAGTGGTTCCCAAACTTTTGCATCAGCTGCACCCTCTCAAAGCCAAAGTACAGAAGTAGTTTAGGAAGCCAGCATCATGTAAAGGTTCTACGTCAACGATTGTTTTCTAGGAACGTCCACGCGAGGAACCAAAATGTCCTGAAGAATCAGTGTGTCTCCAAACCTGGCCTGTGGAGTACGTGTCCTGAATCATGTTGGGAGCCTGCGTGCGCTGGGTGCAACCCTGATCCGTGCTCTCTGGCTCTGTCGCTGTGTAGCGGGCCGAGGGGTGCGGGCCGTTTCTGAGTGATTAATTTCAGTGCTGTGTGTTTAGCATCCCATTACTCTCGCTGGGTTTTAATAGGCTCTCTGCTCTCAGAGTTGACTTTCACTGCTCCACTCCTGCTGCAAACTGAGAAGAAATATCCCTTTGGTGTTGGCCATAAGTGTTCTTCGGTTCCTTATTTAATTCAGGTCCTTTCTCTTCTATTTATTATCCAATCCTGTAAACAAGAGGTTGCTCTGAGGTGCTAGAACAGAGCTTCAGCTGGTTTCATCACCCATGACCTGCTATTCAAACACACCCCTGAATTACAATCATATAATTTATAAACTGCAGTCATATGTCATTTTAGACTGAAGAATACATTTTGAAGCATTTCTGTTTTTTTTCCTTTTATGTTCTTTTTTTTCTTTTAAACAAAAATTGTTATTGATTTTACAAGTGATATATACATATGATTCGGAGTTAACAATGTCTGTTTTACCCATTCCAACCAGACCGAGTGTGACCAAAATGTGAAAAACATATTTATACATGCACATACACACATATACACAAGCACATAAGGGGAAAAAGAGGGGGGATAAAAAGAAAATACAAAAAAATTTAAATTAAATTAAATTAAATTAAATTAAATTAAATTAAATTAAATTAAATTAAATTAAATTAAATTAAATTAAATTAAATTAAATTAAGGAAAAGTAGAAGAAAAAATAAACCTTAAAAGAAAGAAAGAAAGAAAGAAAGAAAGAAAGAAAAAAAAAATAATGAATGCTGCAGTTTACTCTAAGATGTCAGGGAACAGCAATTGTTGAGCATAATCCAGAAAACAATCCTATAGTATGTTAAAATTATTGGTGGAACCTCTTAACATCTTAATTTTTCCCAACTTTATGTATATATATTTTTTCTAAATATATGCATAGGAGGAACGTGTAACTTCCACTTAAACAGGATGAGGCGTCTAGCTAGAAGAGTGACAAAGGAAATAAAATCCAGTATAAATCTAGGGAGAGAGATGTAGTCAGATAAAACACCAAAGATAGCTGTAATAGGAGAAGGACTAATGTACATCTGGACGATATCTGAAATAGTACTGAAAATATCCAGTCAGTACTGGTGTAAAGCTGTGCATTGCCAGAACATGTGAATCAGTGATGCCGGAGCTTTCTGTAACATGTTCTACCAACATTCTGTGTAGGCCGAATGGTCCATGGTTTCCATGGAATCATGAAGCATATGTTATGCTCATGCACCAAATATCAGTTGGCTAAAGAACTGCTGTGCAGAAGTCAGAGACCACCTTTCAGTTTGTTTCTGTATGTCTCTGTCTCCCAGGTGAGCCGTCTGCAGGAGCTGGTGAAGGAGGGCGAGCAGGGACTGGGCTCTGCAAAGGGACACATCTCCAACCTGAAGGATGCCCAGGAGAAGCTTCTTGAAGAGCTAGATGCCACCCGGGCCAGACTGAGAGAAACCACTAACCTCCTCACAGCCCTGCAGGTCAGAGCACAAGCCTTGAATCTGCTGAGATGGTCTCCCATGGAGCCGGAAAAAATGATACCTCTTTTTTCACTGGGTATTAATTTTGCAACCCATGGTGAAAATGTAATTCTCTGCATGTAACATTATTAAAGCTTTTAATTTTAAAAGTAATGTCATCAAACTTGGATACACCCACTTTTCTCCCTCAACGTTCTGCACAGAATGAAACACTATTAATTAAAACAATAGCTACAGTCTTAGTGAAAAAATGGTTCTTCAGGGGTTCTTTAGCAAAGGGAATGTTTCTGTTTAAAACAATAAGTTCTATATAGAAAACTTTTTGCATTGGGAAATAGTCCTTTAGATTGTGCTGAGCATATTGGGTTATACAGCCACTGTCCATGCTGTAGAATGGGGTTCATATCCCAACCTGGCTAACCACTTTACACTATACCAGCACTGTAAACTGTAACACCACCTTCACCTACCTGTGTACAGGTAAACTGTAACACTACCTTCACCTACCTGTGTACAGGTAAACTGTAACACTATCTTCACCTACCTGTGTACAGATCAACTGTAACACTACCTTCAGTTACCTGTGTACAGATAAACTGTAACACTATCTTCACCTACCTGTGTACAGATCAACTGTAACACTACCTTCACCTACCTGTGTACAGGTAAACTGTAACACTACCTTCACCTACCTGTGTACAGGTAAACTGTAACACTACCTTCACCTACCTGTGTACAGATAAACTGTAACACTATCTTCACCTACCTGTGTACAGATAAACTGTATAACTACCTTCACCTACCTGTGTTTCAGTCTACCTGTGTACAGGAAAACTGTAACACTACCTTCACCTACCTGTGTACAGATAAACTGTAACATTACCTTCACCTACCTGTGTACAGGTAAACTGTAACACCACCTTCACCTACCTGTGTACAGATAAACTGTAACACTACCTTCACCTACCTGTGTTTCAGTCTACCTGTGTACAGGTAAACTGTAACACTATCTTCACCTACCTGTGTTTCAGTCTACCTGTGTACAGATAAACTGTAACACTACCTTCACCTACCTGTGTACAGGTAAACTGTAACACTACCTTCACCTACCTGTGTACAGGTAAACTGTAAGACGCTCTGGATGAGATGCAGTAAATGTAAATTTAAACATGTAAAACGTCATTTGACTGTTGACGGTTGCTTTTAGTGGCTTCTGTGAAAAACGGGTCTATATACAATTCATGGTTCTAAATAGAATCATTCCCTTTATTAAAGAACCTTTGAAGAACCAGTTTTTTTCATAGACGGTAGAAGAAGTAGCTCGATGTAAGGTATCCTAATGTACACTATACTTTTATACACTTCTTAATAAAGACAGTGGTTCTGTATGGACTCTAGAACACTCAAATATTCAAGAGTTTTATTGTCATATGCACAGCAGAAACAGACAGTTACACTGTACAATGAAATTTGCTGCTCCTCCATTCACCCATAGATATAATAACAAAAGAAATAAAAAATATGCAAAGTATATAAAGTATAATAATATATTGTACGTTGAAGTAAATTAAATTAAAGTTAAATTAAAAAATAAAATAAAATAAAAAATAAAAGTTACGTGTGATTTTATGTGCAAGTATGAAGAGCAGCAGCCATAAAGTGCAAGTTGCAGTAACAAAAGTAAACAATAGTGTTTTTGTGAGAGTAGAGAATGTAAACAGTGTTCTGACAGTACAGTGAGTGTAAGGTGCAGTTAAAATCAGACCAGTTAAAACCAGTTCAGATAGGAGAGGTTAGAGAGGTAGTGTGTGAGGTGTTCACAAGCCTGATGGCCTGTGAGTAGAAACTGTTTGTCAGTCTTGTGGTCCTGGACTTCACACTCCTGGACTTCAGGATTCTTCATATCGTGAAAGTGTTCTTCAGATTGACACAAAATCTAGATTATTCTATGCAAATCGTTTTGGGAAAAAAAAACATCCTGTTATTCTTGTTAAACAAGCTTCACATCACACCATTTGTAACATCTATTAGTGCCACATAGAAGCATCTACAGTACATCTACAGAACCTTTTAAAAGGGTTCTTTTAGAGCATTCATTGTGAAAAACGGGTCTATATGAAACTCATGATTTTATTTTTGCAATATTAACTTAACCAGAGAACCTTTGAGGAACCATCTCTTTTAGGTATATGTAGATAAGGTAGGTTGATATCAGTAGGTAAGGCATACATTTATTAGCTACACATTTTTAAAAAAAGGTGGCACTTCAGGGGTTCTTTGGTAAAGACAATGATTCTACATAGACCCATGAAAACGTTAGAGCTCTTTGAATAATAAAAGGATTCCTTGTATCACAAAAGTTTTTTTCAGATGCGAAAAGTTAGATTCAGAACCATGAGTTCCATAGAGACCCATTTTTCACAGTAGCCATAAAAAAGCAACCACAGACACTCAAAGAACCAGCTCCATATAGAACCATTTTCTTTACAAAGGAACCTCGAAGAACCATCATGTTAAGAACATTCTGGCACCGGAAGAGAAAGTGTGATAGTGATTTTACACTCTCGCTGTCAGAGGAAGAACAGACTGGTTTATTTCCAGACAGGTCATTGAAATGATGATGTTCTTGTTGACCCTCATAAACATTCAGAGCAGCACATGATGAAGTAGCAAGCTGTGTGTTGTCGGAACCTCCACTGCTGTTGCTGTTTATTGGTTAGAGGTTCTGTTGGCCTCCAGTGAATTTGGTGTTGTTGGGAATAGTTTTGGAACGATGTTGTACAGCGGCGGTGGAAACGCCAGGGCTAAGGTCGGGGTGCATCACATTCTGCTTAAAAATGTAGTCCACTTGTCAGTCATGCGCTGAATACTGATGTTGACGGCAGCTGTAATGAGATGGCTGGAGTGAGATGCGTGACAGGTGCTGCACTGAATTATGGATGCTGGTGTTTGGGGCTCTGGTGACGGCGTGGCAGAGACACTTCATTAGGGTGAGCTCTTCATACTAGAGCTTCTCGGTCTCTTGACCAGCCAGCTCAGCTCAGCTCAGCTCTCTCAGTGACCTTGCATAATGCGCCACGTTGTGCGAGTGTGTAGATGCCAGCGTGGAGCGGCGCTGTGGTGCAAATGAGGATGGATGAGTCAGGGACTGCTTCTTATTTCCTGTTCTGGCTTACCTCTCTATGCCACTCAGGCTTGATTGATGGCTGTGACCGAGGAGGACGTTCCTCTTCCTCCCCTCCCTCTGCTGTGCGTGAGATTGCAGAATCAGCCAGGGATGCACTGATGAGGTGTTTCTTAGCTGATAGGGTAACTGATAATTAGCACCTGGTTGTAGCTGACATTGATATCAATAACAATGTTGTATTCTAAAACAAGAGCTCTACACAGCTGCACCGTGGACCGCCTTTAGCTTTGATTACGGCATGCGTTCGCTGTGGCATTGTTTCAATAAGCTTCAGTGTTGCATTAATTTTTCATCAGGATCTTGCATTGAGTCTGACTGCTCCGCAAAACCTTCTCCAACACATCCCAAAGAGTCTCTATGGGGTTAAGGTCTGGACTCTGTGGTGGCCAATCCATTTGTGACAATGATGTCTCATGCTGCCTGAACCACTCTCTCACAATTTGAGCCCGATGAATTGTCATCTTGGAATATGCCCCTCGTGCCATCTGAGAAGAAGAAGTCCATTGATTGAATAACCTGGTCATTCAGTATATTCAGGTGGTTAGCTGACCTCATTCCCTGAGCACATACTGTTGCTAAACCTAGACCTGACCAATTGCAGCAACCCCAGATCATAGCACTGCCTCCACAGGCTTGTACAATAATCACTAGGCATGATGGGTGCATCACTTCACCTGCCTCTCTTCATACCCTGATGCACCCATCACTCTGGAACAGGGTAAATCTGTATTTATCAGACCACATGACCTTCTTCCATTGCTCCAGAGTCCAATCCTTATGCTCCCTAGCAAATTGAAGCCTTACTGATTAGTGGTTTTCGTAAGGCTACACAGGATTTTCAGTGTACAAGGATTTTCAGTGTACGTCAATGGAACCAGAATTTTTTCAAAGCTATTTTGGAGCTTTTCTGTTGGTCCGTTCGTCATGAAATTTTCACACAATGTAAGTGGCAGCTGTCGTGTTGGAATGATGTAGAATTTGACAATATGTTTTAATAGCTACGTAGTCCAACAACAGTATACAGTGCAAAAAAGTTGATATCATTGTGGATTTTTTTTAATGAGTCTTTGTTGCTGTCCTGAAGATTTGATGTCTTAAATTGTCTTTATTGTTTGCATATCCAAAACAGTGGAACGGAAAGCACTGGTTGTAGTTAGCTGTAATCTGTGTATGTGTATCTACATAATCTAAAATATCTAAAGGAATGAAAACCCTTAGCTGTTGGTTGGTGAATAATATTGGCCACGGATACTCATAGGATTACATTTACATACCAGAGTGTCCACAATTCATAAACACCTTGTACCTGTGTGCTCATTGGCTGTTTTATTATAGACTGGAGTGTATCTGCTGCTTAACAGTTTATCAGCCCTACAGTACCCCATTAATGAGACACAGTAGTGTCAACGAAAGTCTATTACAACAGTGGTTTTGTGTTTGGAAAATGATGAAGGGTTACAGCTCCTGAATCCAGTTCCTGATCCTGGATTTTGCAGCCACATGTACTTAACTGTTAATATGTCATACATACCACTGATTATAAAGTCTAGGATTCAAGCTCAGCAGCTGAAGAGCTCTCTGGGCTGCAGAATAACTAACACATAGCTATGAGGTCGGTGACAAACTAGTAACTCAATGTACAACTCATCACCATTGCTGACCTGGCTTCTTCCCCCCGATTCCACCAACAGGGAGAGATGGAGACTCAGAAACAGCAGCATGAGGCTAAACTCATCACCACCAAAGAGGAGGAGAAGCTCAAAATGGATAAAATGGCCCTGGAGCTGGAGCTGAAGTGGACTGAAACGCTCAGGTATGTGTTTATTGCGAGTTTGAAAGTATGGATTTGCATTAAAAGGGCTCACGTCCCACATACCTCCTGCATATGGAACTGAAACGGCTGCTGTTCTAATTGGCTGCATCGTTCCCCATTCAAACCGCAGTCAAGGCTGAATCACTCCTTATCACTGCGGTAGGCTGAATAGACAGATATACTGTATGTAAATGTGCTGGTTTGTGATTTTGCAGGCTGGACTGTACTGACTGGGGAGTGTGTTGCACTTTTAAAAGTTCAACCATGTTTACATGTGGGGTTTCAGGTTGTTACGACTTGTCTAGGGGTTCGATCACAGTCATAACATAAAAGATGAACGGAGACCAAATTAACAAGCACATTGTATTTCTTTGATTCATAATTATCAGGACTCAGTACAAAACAAAACCAAAGTAACTAATAAAGTCAAAACTCTACCTTACCTAACACCAAAGTGAAAACAAGAGAAAAACAGACAACCCAAAAAAAAGGCACCCACTCCTACACCCTGGTCTCCAACTGGATGAGAATGACTATTGTACTGGATAATTCAGGTACTTCATTATGTGCGCTAGAGATAAATAATATAAAATACAGATAGATCGCTAGAAACAAACATGTTTACGCTGCTACACTAAATAAACCCTACAAAGTACACCAATCGTAAGCTACAAATGCAACGAAACGTTCGCCCCGAGCCATCATGGAGGAAAAGCTTCCCTGAAGACAGCGGCCCAGCATGCAGGGTCGGCCATTCAGACGCCTAATCCACAGCCTATCACATCCAAGGTAGCAGAAGAAAATCAGCAGAAGAAAAAGAAAAAACAGAGAGAGAACACCACACAACATGCGTCCTAGGTACGTAACAACTAGAGATGGACCGATCATCGTTTTTGAGGCCGATTCCGAACGCCGTTCACCTTTCAGCATGATCGGCCTACAGCCGATACCGATCGAGGGCGGGGCTGTATGCCACGGCAGGGCTAAACGTAGTTATTAGCGCAAGCAAGTCATGAAACATGGTGGAAACTGGTTTATTACCATTTTTAACAAGCTCATTTGAAACAGCAAACATTTTAAACATAATTAACAGTAAATAAACAAATCAAACAAATATCCTCAATACTGCAATCATTAAACTTAGACCCTTAATTTAAAACCAAAAAAGTTAATTAAATAAATGCAGTAAAAACTGCAGTCATTAAACACAGACTCTGTTATTTTAAACTAAATCTGTAATCATTAAATGTAGATCTTAAATTGTAGCTGCTGTTCTGTTCGTACCGGTCAGATCTGGTCTGTAGGTGTTCTGGGTTGTTTGTTTTGTGTTAGCTGTGTGTGCTAGCTCTGCTGTTTACTGATACTCACTGTATTCAGCTGTGTGTAGTCTTGTATCAGATTAGTGAGTTAAATATCTTTGTCTTGGTTCCTCAACAAGACACTGATTTTACTAATTTTAAAAACGTCCTGGTGAGTCTGTGTCACATACGGTAAACACTGCCAGACGGACATGTTTACTTTCAGCGCATTTTTTTTCAGTCAGTCTGTCTAAAATGAAAGGGTGTGTATTTTCACCTAGTGGTTCAGATAGGAATTGCAGGGAGGGGGTTCTTCTCTTCCTGGATGAACCGCTAGCTGGAAATACAGAAATTAGGCTCATTTGTTTAACACCATCGATCAGCTCTCGGATCGTCTCTAAATGGGAGAAATATCGGTTGATCACATATTTTGATTAAAAATCGTCCGATACCGATACATGGCCGATCGATCCTTCCATCTCTAGTTACAAGGTCTCCCTGCTTATGGACCCAGCTTTGAGAGTTTTTGTCAGAGTGTGCACGCTCCATGTAAACATGAGCTTCGTTTATGTCTAAAACAATGTGCGGCTCTTTAAGATGTGAATGTGGAAGAGCTGCGTCTCCCAGGCTGCGTTAATGAGTAATAGGCCTGCAGTATAACAGGGCTACCTGCTATAGAAAATCTGTCACTACCTCCAAAGGCCCTGATGATCTAATTCACTCTCAGTGGGAGTGTTATGTTCACATTCAGACTTGTGTTGGAGCACCTTCAGAGAGGATGAATGACTCATGTGAAATTATATTATAACCCTCCAAAATAGTAGCAGGAAGAAAGATTGTATGAATATAGGCTTATAAATCAGTGGTATGGCTGTGCCTTAAAAAAAGAATGTAGGATTAAGCCGCTGGCTGTGAGCCAGAGTCTCTAGTTTGTAGAACTCACAACCTGTTGTACATATGAGTACAGACACAGTACAGACCGGGGGCCTGCAGCGACCGCACTGTGCGCCTACACAGTGCCTGAATTGAACCCAGGACTGCTGCTGAGTTTAAAAGGTGTAGTGAAAAGGTAGTGGTGTTAATAAATCAAGTATTTTTCCCATCATAGTGTTCTACAGGGGTTTTTGTATTCCAGCTAAGAAACAGATATTGTAAACCAATTACATTGACTGTGAGAACACGTTGCAGCCGTGCACATCTACATACACTGACCGGACACTACATTATATACACCCTCTTGTATGTACACTCATTGTCCAGTTGATCAGCTCCACTTACTATATATATGAGCACTTTGTAGTTCTGTAGTTCATCTGTTTCTCTCTATACTTTGTTACCCTGTTCTTTAATGGTCGTAACCCCCACAGGCAGTCTCTGACTGAGGCAGTCTCTGACTGAGGCAGTCTCTGACTGAGGCAGTCTCTGACTGAGTCTTTATGTAAAGTGGGCGTGAGCTGAAACAGTCCCATCCTATCTCAATGCTGGTGCATCTGGATGGTGTACAGTGATGTAACTGAGGGTGTAGCAGTTGACACAGATGGACAGGTGAGCTGGCTGGTGATGGGTGAGGAGACGGCCCTGATGGTCAGTCCTCCAGCAGCGTTCAACAGTCATTACCTCCAGCCTCTGTGTCCATGAACCCCTGGATCTCCTGCCTTTATCTAAAAGGGAAGGTTAAACACTGTGTCCACTCACTGTCCACTATAAAGAAACTCCTACCTTGCTGGGTCTACCTTGTAGATGTAAAGTCAGAGACTATAGCTCATCTGTAGCTGCACAGTTTATGAGTCATACTCTAGTCCTTCATCAGTGGTCACAGGACGCCGCCCACAGGACACTGTTAGCTATCTTTTGGTTGGTGGACTATTCTTAGTCCAGCATACTGTATATCCACCAGCGCAACACACACTGACATGCCACCACTGCTATTTATCAGTGTCACTGCCGCGCTGATAAATATCCTGCATCCAAATATATGCTCTGTGGTGGTCCTGTGGGGGTCATGATAATTAATGAACACTGTGAATAGGCGCTTACAAAGTGTAATTGTAGAAGTGCTGTAAGGTAAGAAGAGCTGATAAAATGGACATTGAGTGGGCAGTTGGTGTATACTTAACAACTCAACTGGAAAACCATCCTTGTTGGGGTGTGTAATAGAGTGGACACTGAGTGGACACAGTGTTTAAAAAGCTCCAGCACCACTCTTGTGTTTGATCCACTCGCACAAGCACCACACACACACTAATATAACTTTAAGAGAATGAACCATCACATCGGATTATTCCTGCTCCGTGGGGGTCCTGGCCACTGAAAAACAGTGGCTAACAAAGTGCACAGAAACAGACAGGCTACAGGCTGTAAATCGACCAGTTTCTTATCTTTAGTAATTGAAGTGAAATATAAGGTTTATCTCAAATCCTAGTGAGTGTGTAAGTAGGCTGTCTAGGTAGCAGCTGTGTAAGTATCAGTGTTCTCTCCTCATCTCTCCTCATAAAACAGATTACTGAGACGCTCTAGTTAGAGAGAGACTGTGTCACGGCTTGTTCCCCCCACTGCAGCACGTGACCGGTGGTTTAGCTGGTTGCTAAGAAACCAACTGGTATCCAAAACAATAGCCCGAGGCTGTGTTGCATCGTGGGATTGACTTAGCGGCTGAGGAAGTGTTCGATGCTTTCTTAAAATCAGGTCTAAATAAGGTTCCTCAGTAGACAGCATGTTTAAGGTATGTAAGAATTGGGACAGTCTACATGTCGGGAGCGCATACTATGACGTAAAATACCGCCTATGTAGACCCTCACTAGGTTTTGAGACACACCCATTGTTGCTGTCCAATGAAAAACAGTATCTTCAAAATTGCGACTTTACAGGAGAGACCAAAATATACTTCACTTTCAATGGAAGTCAATAGAACCAGAATTATTTTCAAGCTATTTTGAAAGATTGGTCCATTCATCATGAAACTTTCATACAATGTAAATGACAGCTGTCGTGTTCAAATGACATAGCAAACTTAAAATGGACAAAAATGGAGATACTTGTTTTTCATTGGACAGCGGCGATGTGCAGCCAGCCACAGGTATAATAGCTCCACACAATTTTCGGGCCATGTTGCATAAACCACCACTTTAATTTAGCAATAGTCAGCTGCTAGCTGTGGCTCTCCAGTGGAACTCAGATCGTTGGGATATCAGCCATTCCACAACCGTGGCACTACATTACGAACAGAATGCAAGATGTTTATCAAGCCCTAGTGTAACTCACGCATTTGTTCTGCTCGGTGCTGCCGCTGCACCTGTGAGCGTGATATTTAAGCGGTAAGTTGTTGTGGAGTGTGCGAGAGGAGCCGTGGTGGAGCCGGGCTGGTATTGCTCACAGGAAGAGCTGCTAATGAGCTGAAGAGACCGTGGGACTCAGGCTGTGGGCCGTGCACCCGTACAAGCCTCTGCCTATGAATTTAAAGTGGAGAAGGGGCCTGAGCCCGGCTCCTGCCGAGCCAGCGGAATCTCAATGACTCGGCTCCGCGGTGGGGATATCTGAACACAATTAGGGGTCGGCGACTGGTGAGCAGCCTATTCTTGCACACCAGAAAGTCTTCAATTAGTACCCCGACTCCCTCGACGAGGTCCGTTAACGTCTTAATGTATTAATTTAGGATTCTTTCTCACGAGGACATCGCAGATTACGTGAAACCGCAGCATCTCAGTGGAGGAGGTACTCGTGCGCTTAGTGTCTAGCCATATCTGCAGCATATGGTCCGTCGCCATGGGACACATTGCCCTGTACTTAGGAAAACAAGACAGAACTCGCTGACTTAAAACACAGTTATAATAGAGGCCACTGGGTTTCTGTTCCTTCCTAAGTACCGCAGGGAGATTATTGTCTGGGGCAAATGGTAGAGATGTACCGAATTGGAGTTTCTGAGAATAACCAATAATTAACAGCTTATTGTGACTAATCAAAAGCTGGTAATTTAAACTAATTATTTTTAATTTAATTCAATAATTGTAATGTTTACAAACAGGGGTGGCTCGAGATCACTTGGGCATGTCAAAAACCCAACCATGATACCACTAACTTGAGCATCCTCTGACAGCGATACCAGTTCAATACTGTCTAATTCCCTCTCTTAAGCAATTTAAGCTCTCTGGATGCACTTCGCTTACCCAGCCATCTAAATACAATCATGCTCAAACTGTGAAACTGATATTCTCCTCTGCTAAAGGAAAACATTTCTAGAGATGGACTGATTAGTGTTTTTGAGGCCGATTACAATCACTGATCACCTTTCAGCGCGATCGGCCGATAGCTGATACTGATCGAGGGCGGGGCTACATGCCACGGCAGGGCTACATGTAGTTATTAGCGCAAGCAAGTCATGAAACATGGTGGAAACTGGTTTATTACCACTTTTAACCAGCTCATGTGAAACAGCATAATATTTTTAACTAAATTAGAAGTTGGTCTATGTGGGAGTAAACCGCTTGATACAGCTTCAGAAGAGCCACATCTGAAAAGTATCTCTACTAGGAACAGCAGAGCGTGGATCCAGGTGGAACATTAAGCAGCAGAATGAACATCTTCCACAGCCGAGAAGAGCTGCTGATCTAGAACTATAAACTCAATCACTCTGGCTGTGGTTCTTTAGCTCTCTGGCTGTTGCTGCTGCTGTTCTGTTCGTACCGGTCAGATCTGGTCTGTATGGTGTTCTGGGTTGTTTGTTTTGTGCTAGCTGTGCGTTCTAGCTGTGCTGTTTGCTGGTACTCACTGTATTCAGCTGCGTACCGTATCAGATTAGTAGTCTTTGTGTTGATTCCCCAACGAGAAACATTGATTTTACTGATTTTACAGATGTTACAAACTGCCCTGGATGAGTCTGAGTCACATACACAGACAGACAATGTTGTCTATCTGCACATGCGGTGAATGCTGTAAACTGTACTCGCGAGGCCGCTGCTTTAGTCAGTCTGTGGAAAATGAAAGGGTGTGTATTTCCACCTAGTGGTTCAGATAGGAATTGCAGGGAGCTGGCCGGAGGGCTCCTCTTCCTGAATGAAAAAACAGAAATTAGGCTTATTTGTTTAACGTCATTGATCAGCTAAATTGTAGATATATCAACTGATCGCTAATTACATATTTTGATTTAAAATCGGCCAATACGGATACATGGCCGATCGATCTTTCCATCTCTACTTAGAACACAATATGACTCAGTTTCTTTTTTTTTTTTTTTTTTAGTGTTAGTGTTTAGTCACACACAGAACTTTTAGCAGCATGTTTGATTGGTCAGCACCACCAAACATTCACAGTTCAATTTTAAATTAAAGTGCAGCAGTGCATTTAAAGTCGCAGTAAACACATAATAAAACATTAAAACAGTGTTCGCATGATACTAAACTTGAGTCCTATATTAAACACCCAATACAGCTTGAATGAAGATGTAAATATGATAAATCATGCCTTATAAACTGCTGATCAGGCATATCTGAGAACTGTGTGGGCGTAGCTAATGAGCAGAATGATTGATTGACAGCTCTCAGTCCAACACTCCTAGTCTACTCCACCCCTCATACAGAACTAACATCATTATCTGTCTTTTATGTTACGCTGACTGGACAAAAACTGTCACAGACAAACAGACATGCAATAGACGAAGAGGAAATAAAGGAACAGATGAAGGGACAGTGAGGATGTATGCATTAGATAGATAGATAGATAGATAGATAGATAGATAGATAGATAGATAGATAGATAGATAGATAGATAGATAGATAGATAGAAAGATAGACAGAAAGATAGATAGAGAGATAGATAGAGAGATAGATAGACAGAAAGATAGATAGATAGATAGATAGATAGATAGATAGATAGATAGATAGACAGAAAGATAGATAGATAGATAAATAGATAGATAGATAGATAGATAGATAGATAGATAGATAGATAGATAGATAGATAGATAGATAGATACTTTATTGATCCCAAAGGAAATTTAGGCAACCAGTAGAGTATACACAACACGGGTGCACAAAAACAATAAAATACAATGCAATACAGTTCACACCAAACAAGCGTGTAGAAAAGTAGCCCCCGGAGACTGTTACTCACACATACGGAGGCTAGTTAGAGTAGAAAACTTCATACTGTGCCAAAATAGATGCACAATAATACGCAGTGCCATGAAAATGAGGAAAAAGTGACTCGAGGGTAAAGTGACCTGACTTGCATTGTGAGTCGGAGCTAAAAAAGCTAATAAATTGTACATGCATAGAACTGCTACATACCCATATACAGGTATAGATAAACATACATACTTACAAACATATAAACAGACATATTACATGTAAGTACAAGTGTATATATACATACATATACACACATACCTACATACATTTACCTACTATAACACAGTAGCGAACTGTGACCCTTAAGCCTCGGCCCTCTCCCATAACCCCCCCACCACCACCACCACCGTTATTGTAACAAACAATAACATCTGTACAACATAGACAACTTCTTAAGCAAAATAAGGTTCCTCCTTATAAATAACCGATCATAAACACGCTCAAACTGTCTTTCGTCCTCCTTTAATGCTTCTCTCTCGCGATTTGATATTCTTTCTCGCATGCGAGGTGCAGTACTGTCAGCTGCTCTCTGCAAGCGAGAGAAAATTTTTCGCTCGAGTTTTCAGAGGGGGTGGTTTGACAGTTTGGAGGCGGGACATGGGCTTCCATCGTTACTCAGCAAACTAGCTTGTGGTGGTAGCCTAGAGCTAGCTAGCTGTTTCTCCAGCTAGCATCGCCACAGTGGGCGGAAATGATCATACAGTTAAGCCCGCCCACTTAGAGGGAAGATATGATTGGTCAGTTTACTGTTTGGTATCACGCTGAATCATAACTGCCTGGCCCCCTCTGTTCATGAACAGCGGGACCACCAATCACCAACATTCTGCGGAGTCATCCCAGTCCTTATAGGGGGAGACACAGACTCACAGGCTTCCACTAAACCCCTCACGCTCCAACACAGATTAAATAGACACGTTAGAATAATTTATTGCCTGTATTTTTGTACTTGTTTAGATGTTGATTGTCAAACTGTAAGTAGATAAAATAAAATTATATATATGTGTGTGTGTGTGTGTGTGTGTGTGTGTGTGTGTGTGTGTGTGTGTTAAGAATATTGTAGGCCCTCTGAGAGGGCGTAGTGGGCCATGACGGTTCCCCACTGCTATAACTGGGGTGTTTAATTAGAAGTCAGTAAGGTGCTGTTAGAGGAGATTTCCTCAGGTCAAGGTCCGGACCCTCATCATTTCTAACTTATGATTCAGTGCTATATCCTTTATACTGAAGTAGCCTAGTATCAACATCTTATACCATCAGCTACTGAAACACCAACACATCACACATACCGTTCAGTATATTTCAGTATATTTACTGTTTAAATGCTGAACTGAATGAATTATTTATAAACTTCTAATAAATGTTTTTTCCTCAATTCAAGTAAAAACAAGAGCTACATTAAAAAAACTGAATGCTTTTGAAAAAAGTGCATCTTAAGGCGTTTATTTATAGAAACAGTACATAAAGTGTGCATCTTCTTGTAAACTCAATTCTACGTCTGGAGCTGGTGGTATGGAGCTGCAGTGGGAAGAATAAACATATACGTCTATGGTTCTGGTTAACCAAGTCTCGTCCTCCTGTCCACCTCTGACACAACCCACGATGGCGGTGTCATAGGAGAACTTCTGCATGTGACACGTCTCAGAGTTATACAAAGTTATATAAAGTCCGACATGTAACAGGAAAGGAGAAAGTACAGCAAACGAATGAGTAACAGACGGGAGCATGCCGGCTTTTGGTTATGCTGGTTTCTCTGAAACTGGTTTCTCTGGGCGGGGCCAGAGACGTCAGCCTTTGAGTGATTGGTCAGCTTACGGAATGCTTAAGGAAGCGTTGCCCAAAATTAGGACCAAAAGTTTACATGAAGAGGTGACCATTAGACATCAGGAAGGTAGTCATAAGACAGAATTGATTCCCTGGGACGTTAAGATTTTGAGCAGTGTCAGACCTATACTGAGCACCAGATCACAGCCCACCTCACAGCAGTCAGTGATTAAAAATAAGACTTCCTAACATGACAGTAACTGACATCAATGTCCAAGATAACAATGTCCAAGATCATCGTTAGCCAAAGATGAACCTGATAATACAAAACTTAATGAAGTTCTAACCGTGTATTAAAGACTACATAGTAAAACAAACCTTAAATATGACTTCACACAAAGGTGAATAGCTTAGTTCTGACTGCTGAACAAGTGATGACTCGTTTTGCTCCAACGTAGGTGAGACAATCTTGAACACAGAGATAAAAAGCCAATAGATTTTATAAAACAGGACATGATACTAGTGTTTAATTTTATAATCAGACTCATAGGATCACTTTAGAATTTCATTTCATGCAATTTTCATGCAATTCACCAACAATATTGTCCATTTCACAATTAATGTAAGTGTATCAGATGATTTTTAAAGAATAAAAATGTTTGTATTAAAGTCTATTTTTGTATAGAGGCTTATTTTGCATATAGTCCTATTATCAGTAATTCTCAGTCCTCTGTCTAAATCTCCTGGTACGGCCGCCAATCCAATTTAAGGATGTTATTGGACTAATTGGTTGTTAGGACACTCTTGCTCAATTGTGATGCACAGCTGAAAAACATTCTACTAATAAGTGAGTATAAAAGGGAACAACATTCTAGGTTAGTTTAGTATCTGAAGCATCAGCAGTTGATGGCTTACTGACCGACTCAAAGTGTCCAGAAAGAAACAACTTTCTTTAGAGACCCGTCAGTCCATTGTTGTGTTAAGGAAGAAGATACTCCATTGAAAACAAGAACGTTTCACTGTGATCCCAAACTTTTGAGCTGTAGTGTATAACATTGTGTTTCTCCTTTTATCTCTAATATGCCACTATGTTACTCTCTAGTCTTGGATAATCACTCATATGCTACAGATGAGGGATGGTATGAGGAGTGGTGATGATATTTAACACTGTCATGCTAAATTTTCACAATACGCTTTTCTAAACATACAGAGGATCATCAGTACCTACAGAACAGTGGGGTAGCTGAATGTCTCACTGCAAAGAAAGCATAATTAGTCATGTTTAACTGGATTTTGTTCAGTCTAATGTGAAGCATTTAATAAAAGCCACTGTTTTAGTATCAGAGATTATATTAAAAGATATGAGTATTCTCATAGCATAGATACAACCTTCCTTCAAAGTCTACTGTAGCCCAATCCTCTCTTCATCCTCATTAGTCTTTGTGTTCTCTCTCTCTCTCTCTTTCTTTCTTCAGCACATGTTCCGTTCTCGTGATTAGAGCTCACTGCCTCAACCTGTATTTCCATAAAATGGGTTCTACAGAACACTAAAACCACAGCAGAAGCTTTAGTGCCTCATGACGTTAATGAGCCGTGTCTGTGTTCACGCATGAAAGATGCATACGTGAGGCAAAGGCAACCCCCGAGGGATTCCTTATGGTGTGACTTATGAAGAAGGAGTGCCGTTTTCAACCTGGCAAGCATCACTTCATCTGCATTTACCTTCATGATTGGCTATTGAATGTTAATTAGTCAGCACTAGACAGAAGGGGAGTGAGTGAAAAGGAGTGAAGCAGTTTGATAAAGACTGTGTCTTTATAGGCTTTATGGGTTGTTTCTGTTTACCAGCATTGAGTGCATCAGCAAATAGGGGTCAGCAGTATGCAGGGGGGTGCAGACATTAGTGCCCCTGGTCACAACACAGTTCAAATCTTGGCTACTAAAAATGCAGAGGGTGGAGGGTCCACTTGCTTTGGAGAGGGGTTTTTTTTTTTTGCATTATTTTTTTATTTTAACAGCCTTTTTGATCTAATATGGAGCTAATGAGGCAAATCAGATTTTGTTGCAGCTCATTAACTCTAACCACTGCAACAGCTAACATGGAAGTGTGGTGACTGTGGCGGTCCCTCTGCTGAGCTGGTTCACCCAGTACATCATTGATGCTGTTCCAGTGTGTTAATAATGCTCTGAAATAAAATAAGGTGTTTGTCAGGGTGTGACCAAAGGCAAGGCAAGGAGGCACATTGAGGAGTCAGTTTTAATATTTATTGACCCTTACAGGTTCAGCATTTTTAACACAAAAGAGAGCTGGCCAGAAAAAACATACCCCAAAAACATGGCAACATGGTGGCTTGTAACATGATGGGTCAAACTGTAGACCATTTGCAGGGTATGTTCACCACCAACAGTGAGTGAAAGGTTACACTTAACTGCATAACACTAGTTCACACCACACTTATAATACACAAGACAATATTTCAATATTAAATACATATACAGATTGTATATAACCCACATAGTTCTCTGAACAACCCTGCTTTAGCCCTAGAAAGGTTCCAGATAGTACAGTCCACATTACCCTGAGTTCCAAGCAAATCTATAGACATGCTCAGTAAGCCTTCACTTCCTCCAAACCACCACCCACTGAGCCATGCTGCAGCTCCTGGGGAACAAAGAGGGCAGTAGGAACGTTATGCTAAGCTCAATAGAAATGTTAAAACTGTCCCACCCTATGGCCTCACTCTTCTTTACTAGTGTGCACTCCTAGTATATAAAAATGTAAGTTTTAAAGATGTTAAATTATCAACCATTAACATACGATAGGATATAAGCAATCGTAGAGAAAATCAGAGAGCCATTACTACAATGTATCGCCACTGTCCAATGAAAGACTTAAAATCTCCATCTTTGTTGATTTCTACATCGTTTGAACACAGCAATGGTCGTTTACATTGTGTGAAAAATTTATGACTAATGGACCAATAGAAATGCTCCAAAATAGCTTGCAAAAAATTCTGGTTCCATAGACCTACATTAAAAGTAAAGTATGTTTTTGGTCTCTCCTGTAAAGTTTGTAATTTTTGCATATGGACAGTAATGATATCTAACACAGTTACCATAGTGTATTTAATACTCAGGCTGATCACAGTGTAAATAACCTGACCTTACAATGGGGTCACCACTACAGTAGCTGAACAGAGCAGAGCAGTTTGGCAGAGAGGACCACCAGAGTCACCACAACAGCAATGTTTAACGCAAAAGCAACATCTGACAGGTTTTTGGTGCTGAAGCATGAATGTTCATGTAGATACAGTGTAAGGACATGTTTGAGTGGCCAGAGCAAATTTTTGTTTTTGTGTTCAAGTCGAGTCAAGTTTATTTGTATAGCGCTTTTTACAACGATGTTGTCACAAAGCAGCTTTACAGGAGTTCAAAAGCATGAAAACATGAAATCACACACTTTATCCACTGTGAGCGAGCCAGAGGTGATGGTGGTGAGGAAAAACTCCCTCAACTGGAGGAAGAACTTGGGAGGAACCACACTCAGAAGCAGAGACCCATCCTCCCCTGGTGGAACAGTATTTACAGTTTATTAAACTAAAGCTGAGTCTGAAGGTAAAAGCTTTAGACATTATAGAGGTGGTACATCAGGGTGATACAGCTATATAGTCAAGGATTCAAGTCTTTGTAATTGTAATGAATAATAAAGAAACTGTAGAGTCATGTTTAGAGAATGCTAAAACCTTATTGGCACAGTGATGATAATTCTGTGTATCATAAAGTGTACTACTCCAAATCCAATAGAGCAGGCCTAATTAGGGTCTAATTATGATTACAGTTAATCAGTGTTCTTTAAGCACTGACAGCCTTCATGTGTTGTGATGTAATGTGACTTAATCTGTGATTGAATGTCTCCCAGTAACACTAAATACTGTCATATTGGCCACCCATATCAGCAAGCACAGCAAAGCAGAGGCTGGAGATCAGTGTGGGGAAGTACTTTCCATAGTTTGCACCTGCTTTTCCTCACCCATTAGCTACTTTGTGTATTGTAACCATGCTTGGTAAGCACCAGTCTACACCTTTGCACTGAATTGCTTTCCAGCCTGCAGATCATTCAATAAAATGGCTAAAAACGGCATTAGAAAAGCAGAACCCTGACTAATAAAGAGGCTCCAAGACAGTGTGCTGCAAGTCTTTTATTCGTTTTAGAGGCCTAAAAGTGTTTTTATGCTTATTTTTCTCCTGTGGGGGAAGCTGTTTGAGAGATTTATTTGATTGGCTGTAGCACAGTGGTGGAGTTAATCGTGTGCATCAGCTCTGTAGGGTAATGAATAAAGTCTCCTCCAGCAAAGAACCTTTTAGGACTTTTTTCAGTCTCGCTGCTTTTCAAGGGGTCCTTGCTGTTTTCATATCTACTCCTCTGCCTCCTGTTTCTATTTTTCCGTCTCTTCTTTACGTGTCTGTCTTTATCAGGTTCTACAAGCTGGTCATCGTGCTGCCACCAGTGCCATGTTCTCTCTGTCCGTTCTCCACCACATCTTCATCTTCTTCCGTGGTCGATTCTCTCAGGAGTAGACTCAGCAGGATGTTTTCTGTTGTGTGGAGCATCCCTCCTCTGAGATCTGAACTCTCTCTGCCAGCACAGGGCAGCTCCTCTCCAGCTGTGCTCATCCTATCTGCGTCCAGTTGAACCGGTTCCTCTATCTCTCTGCTTGTCCACTTGTCAAGGACGGCTGTTCAGCCTGATTTCAGTCGTTCTCGCTCTCAGACATTCCCCGTTCGTTCTGCTGTCTTGCTGCAGAGCACTCTTTTCTTTAGAAGGGGCTTGTTGAGCCTTCTGCAGATGTTCCACTGCATCTCTCTCTTCTCTGCGCCCCCCTCTGCTGATAAGGATCAGGTGCTCTTTCACCGGTTTCAGGGTTCTCCTGCTGTGTTCTTCTCTTTCCACATCCTTGCTGATGTTTCCACTGACTTTTAGCTACACTTCAGTTCCCTTTATCTACTGATCTTCTGGTGCTGTTCCCCATTTTATCTGCTTCACTTTTCCTCACTTGGTTGACTCAGTTATTTATTTTTGGACCCGTCCCCCTTGTTCCTCTCCTGGTCTTTCTCTTTGCTTGACTGCTTTTGGCTGCATTCACCAGACAGTCTTTCTTCTGCGCTTCTATTTCTGTTGATAACACAAAATCAGAGAAATCAGCAACCAAGTTCATCTTGAACCATCTTACCTGCAGCGTAAAGTTTGTTTATTTAATGTTTAAAGATTGACGTTTTGTTTGTATTTGTATGTAAATGGTTATTTTTAGTGAGAGTGAAGTTGTAGTTTTTTTGTTTCTTTTATATGTTGACTAGGGCTCAGTCTCAGCCGGAGGACTGCCCATTGGTTTGTTCAGCTTTTTTCTTTCAAATGATGAAAGTATCAGTGTTTGTACAGCCAAACTACAAACAACATACACATTGTTTTTCTCATACTGTACCATACTGTTCATCTGTATTCACCCTCTGGGCTCCTGTGTCTTTAAGCCCCGCCTCCCAATGAGCACAATATGCTCTGATTGGTCCACTCTGAATGCTACCATGCTCAAACTACTCTGGCGCTCTACTTCTTCACCTTGACTGTTATGAGAAGTGCTGTAGTCAACACCACTATATCTGAACCCAAGTCAAGACCCAGACCAGTAGTGTCCGAAACCAAGTCAAGACCCAGACCAGTAGTGTCCGAAACCAAGTCAAGACCCAGACCAGTAGTGTCCGAAACCAAGTCAAGACCCAGACCAGGAGTGTCCGAAACCAAGTCAAGACCCAGACCAGGAGTGTCCGAAACCAAGTCAAGACCCAGACCAGGAGTGTCTGAAACTAAGTCAAGACCCAGACCAGAAGTGTCCGAAGCTAAGTCAAGACCCAGACCAGTAGTGTCCGAAACCAAGTCAAGACCCAGACCAGTAGTGTCCGAAACCAAGTCAAGACCCAGACCAGTAGTGTCCGAAACCAAGTCAAGACCCAGACCAGGAGTGTCCGAAACCAAGTCAAGATCCAGACCAGTAGTGTCCGAAACCAAGTCAAGACCCAGACCAGGAGTGTCCGAAACCAAGTCAAGACCCAGGCCAGGAGTGTCCGAAACCAAGTCAAGATCCACACCAGGAGTGTCTGAAAACAAAACAAGACCTAGACCAGTAGTGTCCGAAACCAAGTCAAGACCCAGACCAGTAGTGTCCGAAACCAAGTCAAGACCCAGACCAGTAGTGTCCGAAACCAAGTCAAGACCCAGACCAGGAGTGTCCGAAACCAAGTCAAGATCCAGACCAGTAGTGTCCGAAACCAAGTCAAGACCCACACCAGGAGTGTCCGAAACCAAGTCAAGACCCAGACCAGGAGTGTCCGAAACCAAGTCAAGACCCAGGCCAGGAGTGTCCGAAACCAAGTCAAGATCCACACCAGGAGTGTCTGAAAACAAAACAAGACCTAGACCAGTAGTGTCCGAAACCAAGTCAAGACCCAGACCAGAAGTGTCCGAAACCAAGTCAAGACCCAGACCAGTAGTGTCCGAAACCAAGTCAAGACCCAGACCAGGAGTGTCCGAAACCAAGTCAAGATCCAGACCAGTAGTGTCCGAAACCAAGTCAAGACCCAGACCAGGAGTGTCCGAAACCAAGTCAAGACCCAGACGAGTAGTGTCCGAAACCAAGTCAAGACCCAGACCAGGAGTGTCCGAAACCAAGTCAAGACCCAGACCAGAAGTGTCCGAAACCAAGTCAAGACCCAGACCAGGAGTGTCCGAAACCAAGTCAAGACCCAGGCCAGGAGTGTCCGAAACCAAGTCAAGATCCACACCAGGAGTGTCTGAAAACAAAACAAGACCTAGACCAGTAGTGTCCGAAACCAAGTCAAGACCCAGACCAGAAGTGTCCGAAACTAAGTCAAGACCCAGACCAGGAGTGTCCGAAACCAAGTCAAGATCCAGACCAGGAGTGTCCGAAACCAAGTCAAGACCCAGACCAGTAGTGTCCGAAACCAAGTCAAGACCCAGACCAGGAGTGTCCGAAACCAAGTCAAGATCCACACCAGGAGTGTCTGAAACCAAAACAAGACCTAGACCAGGAGTGTCCGAAACCAAGTCAAGACCCAGACCAGGAGTGTCCGAAACCAAGTCAAGACCCAGACCAGGAGTGTCCGAAACCAAAACAAGACCCAGACCAGGAGTGTCCGAAACCAAGTCAAGATCCAGACCAGTAGTGTCCGAAACCAAGTCAAGACCCAGACCAGTAGTGTCCGAAACCAAGTCAAGACCCAGACCAGGAGTGTCCGAAACCAAGTCAAGACCCAGACCAGTAGTGTCCGAAACCAAGTCAAGACCCAGACCAGTAGTGTCCGAAACCAAGTCAAGACCCAGACCAGGAGTGTCCGAAACCAAGTCAAGACCCAGACCAGTAGTGTCCGAAACCAAGTCAAGACCCAGACCAGTAGTGTCCGAAACCAAGTCAAGACCCAGGCCAGTAGTGTCCGAAACCAAGTCAAGACCCAGACCAGGAGTGTCCGAAACCAAGTCAAGACCCAGACCAGTAGTGTCCGAAACCAAGTCAAGACCCAGACCAGTAGTGTCCGAAACCAAGTCAAGATCCAGACCAGTAGTGTCCTAAACCAAGTCAAGACCCAGACCAGGAGTGTCCGAAACCAAGTCAAGATCCAGACCAGTAGTGTCCGAAACCAAGTCAAGACCCAGACCAGTAGTGTCCGAAACCAAGTCAAGACCCAGACCAGTAGTGTCCGAAACCAAGTCAAGACCCAGACCAGGAGTGTCCGAAACCAAGTCAAGACCCAGACCAGTAGTGTCCAAAACCAAGTCAAGACCCAGACCAGTAGTGTCCGAAACTAAGTCAAGACCCAGACCAGGAGAGCTAAATTTTTGTTTGTAGTTTATTGCACATTATTTTTATTATATTATTTTCTTACATATAACATTATTAATTATTATTATATTACAGTCTCAGTCAAACTTTGCATTGTCATGCACTGTAAAAGTGTTTTGTTGGTGCATAAATGATAAAGTTCATGGAGAGAGCAAGAGTTTTGAGTCGAGTAAAACTACTTTCATTGCTTGTTACCACAAGATGTATTTTTTAGGTTGTACCAACAAAGCATTTTTACAGCATGGAAACCGTGGTGAGGGTTCTGGGCTTCATTAGAACTGAAGGTATCTACAGCTTTGTGCTGCTTGTTCAAGGGTATTTATAAATGAAGCTTTGAATCCCAACAGATGTGCCACCATTTAAGGTGGAACAGGGAATATTTGAATCAGAAACTGGTGAATAAGAACTTCAGCTTTGTGTGATTTGGAGTGTATTCACAGCAAGTACGATTTTTAGAAAAGTTGAGTGTTATTTAGTCTAAACACTCCGGAAATGTATTCTTTTAAGCACTGCATCTAAACACTGCATGAACTATGTACATCACACTGAGTTTGGATGCTTAAGCCAGAGATTAACTGCTTTATTATTAAGGAATACCAAAGGCTTGGCTGAAGGTGGTCTTTGTCTTGTCCAGTTAAATGTCCATTAGTTTGTCAAGATTATCAGCTTCTGCTTTACATCCTTTCTTGACCTTTTGCATCTCAGGTCCAGCTTCAAATGTTGAAAGTATTAGCAGACGTGCTGTGTAGCGGGTCTCTCAACATCATTTAGCAGATCTGCCATCGGTCCTGTAACAGTGTTCCAGTCTGCTTTAGCTTCAGACTTCTTTTCCACATGGTTTCGTGCAGTAGACAAGATTATCTATCATATCCGTGAAGTTGTTTTGATATTTTATATTATAAAAGGTAAGGAATGTTTTAGATATTTAATACTGTCTATGCAGTGCTATGTAGTCTTAGATGAGGGAGGCTGAAGATAGTCGTTGGAGGAGAAGTGCTGATATGATCAGTGGCTTCAGCTTCAGTTTCTTCGTCCATTATGTTCCTCAGCTGGACTCCTGCTGTAAAGAGAATTATCAGGATTGTGTGACTTTCTAGAAGATCAGAAAATGAAGATTAGCTCACACAACAGTAGCAGTGAAGGAATGGAGTGAACTGCAGGTTGTTGCTTCTTAATGTATTCAGACCGTTTTTTCCATTACTTACTGAAGGGCCGGTCAGAGGATGGTTCACTCTCGTCCATTAGTTTGTTAAGATCATCATCCTCTCCTTCAGTATCCGTGACCTTCTGCATCTCATGCCCTGCTACAAATATTGAAAGTCTCAGTGGCTGTACAGACATATTACCATCCTCAGGATCTGTTTTTCTTTCACTCACCATGACATGCTTGATTTGTGTAGTGACTTCAGCCTCAGTATCTGTAGTGATCATCACCACACCCCCTGATTTAAAACCACAGTAACTGAGAATTGCTTCTCAGTAGTGAAGGAATGTGTGAAGTGAGCAGATGCCTTTCTTTGCTACTGAAATAATGTAATACTGCAGTCGTACTACATCATGTGAATAGTTTTATTAAGCATTTATAATTCAGTTTAACTTTATAAATTCATATTTTTAAAAGAAATCGGTGTCATTATGGTTTTCTTTTTCTCTCCCAGCCATTCAGTCTCCATTTGGTTGAGGAAAGTGAACATTAGCTCTTTAATGACTTCACCCTCAGCTTCAGCAACTGATGCCTTAAACGTCTCGTCTCCCGGTTTCAGATGAATAAATATCAGCAAGCATAGAAATCAGCAGTCGAACTTTTCCCCAGTCGTTTCTCTCAGAGCTCAGAATTTACAGAGTTTTGTGGTTTTGCTCTAGTGCTGATTCTCAGTAGCGGATCTGTACTTCTCACTAACGCAGTGGTTCAGCACTAGCGCAGCTAACGTTTGTTATTTCTGCTGGATGTTTAATACCTTCAGTCTGAGGTGCCACATCCACCTTCATGTGTTCATGTTTTCTTGTTTTATTATAAAACAAGAAAACTGTAAAGAGAATTATCAGGATTGTGTGACTTTCTAGAAGATCAGAAAATGAAGATCAGCTCACACAACAGTAGCAGTGAAGGAATGGAGTGAACTGCAGGCTGCGTGGGTTGTTGCTTCTTAATGTATTCAGACCATTTTTTCCATAACTTACTGAAGGGCTGGTCAGAAGATGGTTCACTCTCTTCTTTTAGTTTGTTAAGGTCATCAGCCTCTCCTTCAGTATCCGTGACCTTCTGCATCTCATGCCCTGCTACAAATATTGAAAGTATCAGTGGCTGTACAGACATATTACCGGCTCTGTCAACATCATTCAGCAGATGTGCTATCAGGTCTTTAATGGTATTCAGATCCGTTTCCACAGCTTTTCTTATATATCCAGAATCCCCCAATAAATCTTGCATTATATGTGTATACCTTGAGGAGACGTTTGGGCTTATGTATGTGTAAGAAGTTTGAAAGGATCTGTTGGGGGATTTCCATGACCCCCCTCTTTGTTTTTATTTTCTTCTTCTGCTTATTTATGCTCTGTTGAAGTTTTCTTATCACTAAATTCCTGTAAAGCTTCTTTGTGATGACATCAGTTGTTAAAAGCGCCATATAAATAAAATTAATTTGATTTGACTCTGAAAATGTCATGTTCTGGTGCTCCTGTCCACTACTCACCAAGAGGGTGGTCATTGGGAGTCTCCTCTAAGTAAATCTTTAAGGACAATGAGAGAACATCTCATAAACATTTCATTATCACAGACTCGTTAGACTGTAGTAATGAATAGTAGTGCAGTAAGTAGTGAAGCTACAGAGTATGTGTGTTTTTGGTACCGTGGTTACTTGAAATTATTTCTTATTTTTAATATTTCATCATGGGACCAAAGTTGCGAACAGCTTTAGTTAGGAGGAACCAAAAACATCTTGCAGTATGTTATTATGATTGAGTATTTTTAAAGTAACATCTCTGTGATTATTAGATTGTTATGCATGGTGCTCATTTCTCACACAGATGTTTGTTCTCAGTCTCACGAAAGCCAGCACTCATTAGCTCTTTAATGACGTCTGCTTCGGCTTCTGCGGCCGTCACCTCAAGCATCATTTCTCCTGCTTTAACGTGCTTTAACATCCGCATCCCATCAGTTCTTTAGCCTCAGGTTCATAGTCACTGCATTAATCTGTGATATTAGTGATATAATGAATTCTCATCGTCCATTAAAAGCTGACGATGTTGACGTGCTTATTAATGCAGATTAGTTATTAAGTTGAGTTCCTGCTTTTTCTTTAACTGTGTAGAAGCAGTTCTTCTGATGTATTATCATCAGCCCCATGTCTCCATGATGTCATCGTTCTCAACTAGATCAGTGTTCATGAGCTGCTCACTGTTTCAGCGTCTACTTCAGCAGCAGTGATCTTCAGCTTCTCCTTCTCTACTGCCAGTCTCCGACTGGGTCAT